>OY744483.1:142315139-143515139 GCA_963556165.1 Tipula helvola | reverse complement strand
CAGCAGCGTACTCGATATGAGATCTAACAAATTCCATATATAAAGTGTGTATGGATCTCTAAATTCCCGGCATTGTCTTTTCAGAAAACCTAACATACTGTTAGCCTTTCCAATGACGCTGTCAATATGAAAATTCAAAGACAAGTTAAGTGTGTAAAGAACACCTAAGTCTCGAATTACAGAAACTCGTTCGATCAGTACTCCGTCGATTAAATAATCGGTTAAGACAACATTCCGACCTCTTCTAAATGTCATAGTTTTACATTTGGAAATGTTAAGACATAAAGAGTTTGTACTACACCATTCAACGAAACCATTGATATCAATTTGAAATGATAATGCATCAGAAATGCTCCTAATGGTTTTATAGATTTTTAAATCGTCTGCGTACAAAAGAACTTCGGAGTTAGACAGGCAACCAATCACGTCATTCACAAAAATATTAAAAAGAAGTGGTCCCAGGTGACTACCTTGGGGTACTCCAGAGGATGCTAAAAACGTTCTGGAAATGGAGTTGTTGATTCTAACATACTGCTTTCTACCAGTCAAATATGATCGTATCCATTGCACCGGTATTTGATTTGAATCTAATTGATAGAGTTTATTAATTAACAAATCGTGATCTACCGTATCAAAGGCCTTACTGAAATCTGTATACAATACATCCGTTTGGAAACCTAACTCAAGCGCCCCTGAAACATAATTATTAAAGATTGCGAGATTTGTAACCGTAGATCGACCTTTATAGAAGCCATGTTGTTTTGTCGTTATAACATTTTTAATTATAAAAAATAATCGGGCATTATAGACTTTCAAAGAGTTTCGGGATGCTTGAAAGTAAAAATATTCCGCGATAATTTCGAACATCACTACGTAAACCAGACTTAACAATCTAGCTGATTTAAAGCTATTAAAACTCCTGATATGTTAAAGTAAAGTTCGAGCTAATGCTTGTCTTATCACAACTAACCGAGGAGCAACTTGTGTAATTCCTAGTACATACTCCTTCAAAAAAGTCGGCAAATAGATTGCATGTCGCTTGGTTATCATTTGAAACTATACCATTTAGATGCATTTGAACAGGATATCCACTAGATTTCTTTATGTGCACCATATAACACCAGAACATCCTAGGGTCGTTTGTTATGTCATTTTCGATCTGCATGACATAGCAATTGTATAAACACTTGTTCAATATATTAAATTCCGTTCGTAGATTGCTATATAACCGGTAGTTTAACTCAGACGGATTCGATTTAAATATTTTATGCAATTTATTCTTTCGATTTTTTAAATTTGTGAGTGATCTATTATACCACGGTTCACATTTAATTTTCCCGGTCGATTTACGTGGAATAAATTGATCAATTGCGACATTTAAGATACGATAAAAATTATCCGCACAACAATCGACGTTGTTTCTCAGTTCAGAAAGTTCCTCAGATTAAGATAATCTCCATTTCTAAAATCTAAATAAGAAGTCATTAAACTATCAAAACTATACTTTTTACAGGCCATTGCTGGCCCATACCTCGTCAATAATCCGCCTAAGTATGCCGCCTACTTTTCGATTTGTTTGTTTGCTTGTGTTTATCTTTGCAATCTTTGCTGGGGCTCAAGGCATTCCCAACTCTTTCGTAGTTCGCTTATAACGTCCTATCTTACGCAGTATTTAGCCAAATCGAGGACGTATGGCTATAGAGACCACTATAATAGACCACTAAAGTGTGGTTCACTTATTTAGTTATTTTATTAATTTTTATTTACAAATAAATTTACTTAACTTTTGGTGTACTCTATTTTGAGCATAAGCTCATTCACAACAGAGCATACCAAAAGTGGTGGATGGTTGAATTCAAAAAACATCACATGTTTAGTTCGACCGGCCATTCATTTCCGCACACCAATTCAGCATTTCACCAGAATTTTTTTACTTATCACCAGATCAACAGTGGCCGGACGATCACGATTTATAACATTTTCCATGATTTGTTCCAACATAATATGATGCTTTCGCTGGAAATCTATTTTTTCAGATAATATCCCGTGGTTGGAGCAGCATAACTGTGGGGCTTTCCTCATTGTAAATTAAAATTTAAAAATTAAAAAAAAAAAAAAATTGAACATTTTTTTTTCAAAAAACAACATCGAAATGACGTGAAAGTCAAAGGTACATAACTCCACCTACTCTTCTCAGAAAGCATTACTCGATCGGTTCCGGATCAGCAAGCGGAATGTGACCGAGCCAGTGTACAAGCCCTCCTTTAATTTTATCCACATTATCAAAAATTTGCATCAAATTTCTCGACGAGTTTTTAGCCCTATCCCTAAAATTTCTCGACGAGATGTTAGCCATATCTCAATAAGCATTATTCTGGTTTTGTAAGTCAATAGCAATCTCGCTGTACAGCTTCGACTTTCGGTGTTAGCAATTTTAGTAGGAGACGTACAAGTAACAAGGCACAGACAGTAACAACGCACGAATGCCAGTGCCTCCTTGATATTGATACGCCAATTCTGTGATAATAACGAGAATCAAGATCAACTGTACAATCAAAACTATTCGTCTAATTATAATCGTGAAATTACGATAAACTCTCTGAAACATCGAATCCTAGTGTACCTGTTCAAAAAATGCCAAATATCAGCTGGACACTAATCGCAACAGCTCGAATTAAGACTGTTCTACTATAGTTTCAATTTATATAAAAATGCAGCTACCCGACAATGATCATCTACTGATTCGTTATGCTAACGAGGATGTTGTAACACTCAAGCCATATATTTGGGAATCAAATATTATTTCCGTATTCGATAATCAATCAAAAGAGCTGTTGTATTTATGATAAGAGCTGTTGTACTATTTATGATAAGAGCTGTTGTATTTATGTGATATGTTTCGGAATGTTCAAGTGAATCCCAATTTACTGGCTCCCCTGGCAATAATGTATATTCAAAACTGTTGCAAGAGAAATTTAAACAAACCATAATAAGTGCAAAAGGTGGTGAGTATACCGAAGCAACGAAACGCCTCGTCGCTCAGTTACCGATAAGTGCACAAAGCTATTCGATATCACCGTGATAATGATAGGTGGGTCTCGGTGATGGAATACCCAAAGACATGATGAATATCTAATACGTTTTTTTGCTCGTGAACAGCAAGACGCTTGATCGAGATATTTGCAATAATTCCACAGCTGATACATACAATATTCGGTAAGTCAATTTTCATATAAGGCATTCCACATTGAAACTAAATAAATAACTAAAAAGAAGTTTGTTTTTACTGATTTATTAATTAAAATTAATTAATCTGTGTTTCCTAATTATTTCAAATCAGTAGAAGACGAGTATCCTCAGTCACAAATTTAGCAGTCAAAAGAAAACTTGTTAAATAATTTCACTAACTGCATTGTTAAAGGTTCTCATTTTTTATGATTTCAAATTAAAATCAGTAAACCAAAGAATACATAACCAAAATTGCTCTTACCTTCGATAAGTCAAGGACAAAAAAATGAGTCGATATTTTTCCATACAAAAACAGGGTTATGCCTCGATTGTCTTCTATGATTCTGCCTTCAACGAATTAAGGAGCTGACGATTAGAGAACTAATTGCGAGCTGCTTCTCTGAAAGAGCTCAATTGATTTGTAGTATGTGGCGACTCCAGAATTTACGTTTTAAAAGTAAGCGTTAATATTGATTAAACTGTAAATTAGGGCAGCTGGAATTCTCCTGGAATTCGCAATTAAATCAAAGGCAGGCTAAAATGGCATTAGTCCATCACAAATTCTCAGAATATTTCGAAACATTCATGTTTCAAAATATAGAATTCCACAATCCACATTTAGTATAGAAAAACTTTAAATCGAAAAAAATTTGTGCAGACTTTAAACTTTGGTTATAGGTTCACAATAGGCAAGTTCACGAAACAAAAAAGTTTAGGAATTTTAAAGATCCATGAAAACATGTAGGAAGTGAAAAGGGGTATTTTAATAAAAAACATCGATGTTTCTCTATTGTCTCGGGAAATATGGCATTTAAAAAAATAATTCAAGTAGCAGTTGTTACTGGCAAAATTATCTTTT
Source organism: Tipula helvola (assembly GCA_963556165.1). Classification (NCBI taxonomy): domain Eukaryota; kingdom Metazoa; phylum Arthropoda; class Insecta; order Diptera; family Tipulidae; genus Tipula; species Tipula helvola. The sequence continues at coordinate 143,511,052 of OY744483.1, read as the reverse complement.
ATTTGGTGTTTTTAAACTAATTTTATAGCAATAATTAACCGAGATATTTCGCCATTTTTCGATGATCGATTTGTCGAAACTATAGATGAAAATACCGAAAGATATACTACACTGCATGTTGTTGATGGGTTTTTTTGCTCTATAAAGTGAAATGGACCATCCAAAAATGCAATAGTTTGATTGATGTTTGCAAAATTTATCTAGAATATGTTAAAAAATGGACAAATCGCCTATTATTATTTCTGGTGGATACGACAATCCTAACAGAATTAACAGACATGAACAGCAACGTCGGTATCAAAATGCTGGCCTCGCTTCACTATATCAGATGACACTCTAGTGAGCGTAAGCTTTTGTTACGTGTAACTACTGAGAACAAAAAAACAACTTGTTTAAATTTTAATGAAAACATTTACTGATAATAACATCAATCAAGTCGATCAAGCTTGTGATGATGCCAACGAATTGATTGTTGCTACCGCGATTAGCAACTCTATTAGTAGGGCAAGATGTTGATCTGTTCGTTCTTCTAATAGCATTAACTCCTCAAAATACAGACGTAATATTTGGCAAACCAAAAATTGGTATAACAAAATCAAAACTGTAATCTTCAATAGATTTGCAAGGACAGTACAGTAATATAAAAAAGTTTTTGATTTCAGCTCATGCGATACTCTGCTGCAATACAACGTGCGCTCAGTACAATAAAGGAAAACAGGAACAATAAAACTGTTTAGAAAAGGTTTTTCGAGAGCAAAATGCACTGCTTTCTATAATAAAAAATCTTCTTTAACCCTTGTGTCTATACCAGGGAAATTTTTGAAACTTTAACCTAATGTTACTTCGTTTGATCTTAAGCTAGACTCGTTTTAGTGACATTCTATAGAACAGGCAGAGAAACACCTATTCCAGGATGTCACTAAAAATTAATGGTAGAGCCAATTAGGTTAAATTTCAAAATGTTACCCGGGTAAAGACAGGTTCATATTATCAGGTGGAAAAATGGTTTGACAATAAAAAGTTTCTTGAAGAGTGGGGATGGGAAAAAAGGAGATATTCTGCAACCAGTCCAAACCACTTTAGATGCTGCACCAAAAGACATTTTCGATTTAATAGCATGGGGGTGTACAAGAAACTGCTCTACGTTACAATGCAAATGCATCAGCTGGTTTAAAATGTTCTGTAATGTGTAAAATTTGCGTAGACTTTGAGTAGTAATTGTGAACCTCAAACTGCAGCAGTAGATGGCGTAATAGGCTTGTTCGAGCAAACTTTGATGATCGAAAAATGGCAAATTAAAGATAATTTTGTCGGAAATTTTTATTTGATATATTTTTCGTAAATGCCACCATATTCCCATGAAAATAGAGAAAAATCGTTTTTTTTATATTAAAAACTCCTAAACTTTTTTTGTTTCGTGAACTTTGGCCCATTTTGAACCTATATATATAAACCAAAGTTTAAGGTCTGCACACATTTTTTCGAGATACGATAATTTTTTTTCAATCTTTTCCTGTACTAATTAATTAGTAAGTAGCGGTTCTGAGAACAAATTGCTAGTTTTGATATATTTTTAGAGCAGACATGCTCATGTAGAAGCTCTAGAGCGGCTAGACGCTCTTGAAAAAATAATATGTAATAATTGTAAACAATAGAAGAGCGGATTCCCGCTCTTTATTATTAATACGAATATTAAAAAGCAATAAATTCCATTTCATTGTTCCGCTATAAATTCAATTTTTGATTTACTTTTTATTGTTAGCTACACTGCAATTTTGCGTATATCATTTTGAATTTATTTTTGTTTCGTTTGCCGTTCGGTAACAATATAAAACGTGATTTGATATAAAAATCAATTTGAAGAAGTACATAATTTTTAAGTTGTGCGTTTTGGTCTCGATCCCCTTCATTTACCATCATAACCTCATCTCCCAGCGATTTTCAAGCAATCCAGGGAACAGAACGTAGTAATTTAATTTCTGGCTATAAATTACTACTTCCGATTAATGCAAGTCAGCCTGCTCCTTCAGTATCTATGTGATGGTTCTTTTATAAAGGATGTTTTTCTGAAAATACTAAATTGTTTGGGAGAACCTGCAAACAAAATGTACATTCTGATTAACAGTATTCCTTTGGCACGAGCCTCTATAACGAAATGAATCCAGGACATAAGCTGGCAGTGTCATCAGCACTATCTAACATCAGCTTATTGATTTCGATAAGTTGGTTAGAGATTTTCAAAATTAATTGTTATTCATTTTATAATTCAAACATTTAACAGTGTATTAATTTTTACAATACATTTTTTATTGAACTATAAAAAATATAACTGCATTTTTAAATAATTTCTAAAAAATGTATGTCCGCTCTTTGGTGTAATTCACATGACCATCTCTGTTTTAGAGCGATCAAATAAATTTGTAAACTTTTCAACATCGTTAAAACTATAAATCAATATTCTTAAATACGAGAGCAGAATAAATACTCGAGAGTATAGAATTAATATAGGCTCCCAGGAATTTCCGGCTTTCAAATAATTCATTGTGTCTAAGTCTACGATTACAAAATTCAAACAAAAAAAAAAAAATAAAAAAACTTAAAATCATTTAGTTACTTTGCAAATTCAGCTAAAAAAATAGTTTTTGGGATTATTTTGTAAACAAGAAAAAAATTCGAACAACAATATTCAATTATTGTATATTTTTTATCGTATTATTAAATTTATATCATTTGTTATGAAATTGAATATGGATAATAAAAAATGTAATAAGGATAATAGTAACAAATTTGGATTATCCAATATAATCTCTGTGAATAAGCACAACAAATATTTAATCTGCATTGCAATGCAGTTGGGATAATTCGTTTATTTTGTATTGCAGTTTCTTTTGTAGTACGAGTATTTGTTATACATACATATACAAGTAGATAAATATCAAAAAAACAATTTTTAAGATACATTCAAGATGTTTGATCATCGCAAAGGAAAATAGATTAAACTGAGTGAGAGTCGTTGACCGAAATTTAGAATATAGTTTGTGTAAATAATAGTTATCAGAGAAAATTGCGACTCTAAAATGTATTTCAAATTTTAAGCTTTGAATGTTTAGAAGATGTATAACATCTTAAATTAGAATATACTCGTATACAACACTGTGATCAAAAAGTAATAAGACTTTTTATATAAAACACAAACCTATTCTTTCAAATTTATGTCATCTCATTTGAATAGAATACACCAATGCCAAAGTTTTTTCCAGTTTTCGAAACAGTTGTTTAAGCGGATTTCTGGGATCTGGGATGGTATTCAAAACCTTTTCGATTCGGCTTGTATCCCTTCAATGGAGTCAAAACGATGCCCCAGTTTATTGAGCTCAGGTCGAATTTTGTGGGTGAAGGTCTGATAAATGAAGATTCAAAACAATAACATAAACAATATCATTGTGGAAGCCAATTACTGGTGTGACGAAGTGAATACTGTTTAGAAGATTCTGAAAACTTCGGTTGTCAATGCTGCCCAGTGGATTCTACGTGTAGTAAAAAATAAACTCATAAATGATTGATTTGATGCAGAGTGTCGTCTTGCTGTCGAGCGACAAAAAATAGCCCACAGAGAAGCGCAATACACAGAAATCGCACGAAAAACAAATCGGTCCTTGCTAGGTGGATATATAACTACTAGCACAATTCGCGCCATTTCTTCAAAGGAATTACAGGATTGAACCATATTTTCAGGGAATTAAACTTCCGCATTAATATCGATGCGGAATCGACACACGGAATGCACAGTTTTCTGATCTATTTAATGTTTATCCTGTGTCACAAACTGTAGATGAAGCTCTTCATATACAGACCGCAGAGATATAGGATCCATCCCAAGAAGAATTCAATCGACCACCTAGAGTAATGATATTAATTAGGAGCTCGTGATATTCGAAGGGGAAATTTTGTGGAACTGTCTTTTCGACCTTTATGATGCATAGAAAGTGACCGCATAGTTTAGCCCTCCTTTGCACATCGTACAAATTACTGTCTTACATAGTATTGGGAAAAATAAGATCACTTCGTTTTAAATGACTACCAAGAAAATTTCGTTCGAATCAGTCATTTATTGATGAAGTTTTCTCGCACGGATGATTCTTCCTAAATATTACCGAGACATATCGTGATGTACACCAGCAGTTCCTGGATTTCAAACAAGCTTATGACTATCAATCGGAAGAATCCATGGCTTTATAATTATTCAGATACTGAAATACAGAAAATAAAATTACTCTTGTACATAAGCTGTTCCTTGGCAGTTGAGGTTTTCTGCTGCCACTTTTAATTTTCCTTAGATAGAGACTATTGATAACATCAGAATTCTTCAGTTGATTTTATACTTGAGAAAATTTGAAAATGTTTAACCTTACGAGCTTATCGGACGAATTGTTCTATATTGCTTTGCATTGTTTTATTTTGCTCTATTATCCTCTTCCGATATTAAAACTAAATGATTTAACCGTTCTGCAAATTTATTAGCGGATAATTTTTTTGGTATAGTACTTTGATCATGGCAAGTTATCATGTTATCATGTGTCTAGACCGCAGCTTCCTAAACATGGAGTCGTCAAATTATTTTATGCGGTCACGTAAATAATTAAATAGGAAGAACTTGCCGAACTGACGAATTAAAACCTAAATATTCCATTTGACCAATTATATGTCAATATGATAATTGATGTTACTGATTCCTGAATTTACAGAAAAATGTTGGGTCGGCTCGAAAATTTGTCGATTTGAAAATGAGGCTGGCAGAAGAAAATGTGGGGAGCACTAGGTCTAGACAGGTATATGTCAACTTTATAAATTTTCGTTTTTTCCAAAGCTTTCCAAACCGAAAACATTCCTTTTTATTGAATTTATCGGGAATAATAAATTAAATTACCGATAAACCAAAAACCTGATTTCGGCCGATTTATCGTTTAATCGATTATCGATATTGCAATCCCTAGTCCTACCACTAAAGTACAAATATCTTGCAAATGCCGACAAGCTGGGGTGGTACAGAGCGTTGATAAGACCCGTCGTCGTGTATGGATGTGAAAATTGGAGCTTGATCGGTGAATACGAAAGATGGCTGATGATATTTGAGAGAAAAATCACCCGTGTAATATTTGGCCCCAAACGCGACGATGGCCCATACCGAGTTTTGTATAGCGAGATCAGGGATTTAACGCGAATTCCGCAGTGAGAATTCTGCAATGGAATGTTAAAAACGGTTTATTGTTGTTATACAAATTATCTGGGTGAAAGGTCATCCACAAACAATTAAAATTGTTCTCATCGGATTGGAAGGCTAACCAACGAAAAAATTCATCTAGGAGGCAACCCACACGTTAAAACTGCAACAGACATACCCAAGGTTGGTAAGTTGAAATCGGAAATCCTTCTAGATTTCGAAAAAAATGTAGTTTTTTATTTATTTCGACTTAAAAAAATTGGTCGCAGATCCAGGAGGGCCATTTGTGAATTCGATTTGAACGTATTTGAGTCTCCGAAGTATTGGAATCTTATTTGAATTTAATCAGATTCGTTCGTTTCTTATTTAAATCAAATACAAATCTTATACTTCGAAGGGTCGAAAATGTTCGAATCGAACAATGCCTCTGATTAAAATTTAACATAGGCTTAATGAATTCACGCAATGTGCTAATCGCTAATTTCAAACAAACTTTAATAACTTTGGTACAAATTGAAGAAAATCTGAGAGTAATTTAAATCATGAAAAACTCTCAATTGAAGTAAATTGGTTAATAATTTATTGATCAATTGATAATTTGTAGTAAATCTATAAACAACCAAGTTCCAAAATTGCAAACTTTATTCGCTCTCAAACACAAGTGAAAGCTCTTTACATAAAATGCGAATTTTGACTAAAAGAAATTAAATTTACATTTTAAATCTATTAGTTTCGGACTAAGCGTAATATCAATTTATACATTTTGTCGTTCCACCAGGTTCTAATGTTTCTTCACTTCTTTCTAGTCAAACATGAGCGAATTAATGAATGTTTAAAACATTTGAGATGTGCAGTAATTTAGAAAGTGTTGTAGCTAGCCTTCCCAAACCAACCGGTTTATTCTTCATATATATTTGCCCAGTATAATTGCTATAAAATAACATTGGACTTCAATCCAAATGAAATTAACAAAAAACACATTTTCAAGATAATCGTCTCAAATCAAACACCTAGAAAAAACACAATACCCATCATTAATAATTAAACCGCACACACACACAATAAAAATTAATTATAACAATATAATTATTTTCAATTAAACCAAACAAAAAAAAAATAAAAATTCCATTTAAAAGAATCAAAGAAAATCAAAATTTTCAAAGAAAATTATGTTGAAATTATAGTATTATATTGTGAGTATGATGATAATATGTATCAGAGGGATCATACACACACACACACACACATACAAAAAAAAAAAAAAAAGAGTTTACTAATTTTCAACAACCCAAAAGAACATAAAAATAATCAAAATATTTCCTTGAATTGAATTTTTTTTATTTTTTATCTACTTATGTTGTAATAATATCGAAAAAGATTTTCATTTCAAAAACTTTTCTCTGTCGCTCTCTCCAAAGAAATAAAATATATAAATCTAAATATTTTCTTCTTATTCCATCTTAATGTTATGATTATTATACTTTTGTGTGTTCACATATAGATAGAGATTAAATATAGACGGGGAAAATCACTTAAGCGCGCTCAAATACGATTTTTCATTTTATTACCATGAATTTGTTGAAATTTATATTACGCTCGTATAATAAATCTGTATGTTTATAACTACATATATGTGTCGATTACGATCTTGTATATATTTGTACGTACCATATATATATTTCGGATCATTTTTATTTTTGGCATATTGAAAGTGTAAATTTAATGTTTTATAAATATTATTATAAAATCGGTTGATTTTTTTTTTTAACTACATTTTAGTAAATTAAACAAAAATAAAATTACAGAGCAACACAAGTCGAATTTTTTTTTTCTTTTTTGAGAATCAATAATATTAAAAAAACAAGTTTCTTGGACAATAATGATTTGTTACCATGACTTCGGTGTGTTACGTACATATATATCAGTTACCTGGTGGCCAGGACCCACTCTAATTTCGCCCTGAGTGGAGGCCGCCATTCCACAATGCTACGAGAAGATTCAGTTTGTTCTGATGCTCGACACAAATCCGATTAGAAATATATGAAGCGACCTGGAAATAAAAACAAAACAGAAAATACGTTAATATTTTATTATGTAATAAAGTCAAACTGTAATGTAATTAAATTGATCTACACTGGAAAATCAATTATTTGCGGTATAATTTATTAATACCCTTTTCTAAATACATATGTACTCATTTGAATGAAGTTTGAAAACTATGTAATTTGAAATTTCAGAAAAATTTGATGATCTATATAAACTGTAAATCCGAGTCAACTGAGTTGAAAAAATGATAATCATTTAGGCATTGCTCACCGTACAGCCCAGGAAAGTACCAATACCGGTGTTTGGACATTATGTTCAGTATGTAGTATAATATGTAATATGATTACTTTATTCCAAATTAAGTATACTGAGCGCAGATTAAATAAACTAGGATTCTCTGTTGCCTTATTAATTACCTTTTAGAATATTTATCAATCTTTTTCCCTCTATCTGTTTGTACTTGCTTTTCATAATAAGATATCTTGAGCAATTGTCAGTAACGTCTATATGGTTTCCCCTCTACATGCACATACAGTTGCGAGCAAAACATTTGCAACTGTTGCATAATAATTACATACTTATTTGTCTTTTTAAAAAACAGAACTCCCAATAAGATTCTGTTTATGCTGTTTTGTTAGCAGATATTTTGTGTATACAAAAACAATATAAAAATATGCACATAAATATGTTCGTATTACTTTACTAGCCCGAAAAAAGAAAAATAATGAAAAAGAGAAGAACAAAACATTTGCAACTGTAAAAGATCACGTTTTTCGAAAGAGGGCAGATCGAGCGAAAGTAGCATAATGGTAAGTACATTTGCCGTTAGTTGTCACTACTAAAATAGAACGAAAGTACCTCACGTTTTCCAAAAGATGGCAGCACTATACGACACCGGTGGTAAAATCTTCGCTCATTTATCCCTACTCTACGTATCATATCTTTCTTTTTCAAATTCTACTACGATTACTAATAATTTATTAAATCGTAAAAAACACTCCCATAGTAAAAAAAAACACCTTTATAAAATAATTTGGCAGCATTATTAGAAGAAAAATTATCAGTAGTAGTGACATCTAGCTTCAAGACTGTATTCGATTATATTAGTAGTAACAACTAGTGGCATCATCTGGAAGGTCATGTTTTCTAACAGATGGCACCGTTCGCGAAAGTAGTATTTTTTAGACAGTTTGACTTGATCTATTAATTCAAGGTAAAGTGTTTATTTTCATTATTGCCCATATTTGTGGAAATAAATCTAACGATACAACAAAAACACTAATTGTGAATTATTTTAAAGAAGGCGCAAGTCAAAAAGATATCTGCCAAACAAATACGAATTCATAAATCTACTGTATCGAGGATTATTAAGAAATTTCGGACAAAGGAAAGCATATATCCGGTACATAGAGGTGGTAGAAAACGAGTGACTCAGAATGAAGATCGATTAATTGTACGAATGATTACAAAAGATCCGGAAATATCGACCAAACCAATTAAATTTGAGATGAAAACAAATGCTACCCTGACGACCATACGTAGAAAAGCCATTGAAGCTGATTTAGGTAGCTATCGAGCTGCGAGAAAACCATAGCTATGTCGAATTCATATAAAAGCGCGATTAGAGTTAAAAACTAGTCAGTTCAGAAATGGAGGACAGTGCTGAGATGATTGATAAAAAACTGGTAAGACGGCCAAAGGGAACGCGCTTTAACCTTAAGTATACGCGAAAAACAGTTAAATTTGGCGGTGGGAATTTGATGATTTGGAATTGTTCTTCTGCTCAGGGCATCGGTCCCTTAATTAAAATTGAAAATAATTGAATTTTGGCGCACGCTGAAGAAGAAATGCCATTGTCTTGAGTCTTGCAGCATGTCAATGACCCTAAACATACGTCGCGTTTAGTACAGATGTGGTTAGATGATAATCATATAAAAACTATTAAATGGCGCTCTCAAAATCCCGATCTCAATTCAATTGAGAATCTTTGGCATATTTGGAAACAAGATTTGTGCAAAAACGTTTATAAAACCAAGGAAGAATTATTTATTATTTTCAGTGGCACAGCAGAAATGGGAAAATATTCCAACATCAATCATTTAATTAGGTCAATGCCAACAAAATGCCTTGCTGTTATAAAAAATAGATAGGTAGGTTATTCAATAAAATATTGAAATTTTTCTTAAAAAATTAAAGCACAAGAATTTTTTTATTGAAGTTGCAAATGTTTTGTTATTATTGAAATGTTAATGAAATTGAAAATTTTGTAATTTTTATTGAATGAAATGAAATTAAAACACTTTTATTATGTTCGCTTTATAGCGAATATTGATTTTAGGAAATTGAAATTTCGCAATGAAACTTTTACTCGCCAAAGTGTAAATTGTTTTATGTGAAAATGTACTAAGGTGTTTATATGGAAGTAAAATAATAAAACTTTATAAAAATGCATGACTAAGTAAAATAAAGTATTTTATTTCCTTTGTTGCGTGATGTTTCCGTTATGATGAGATGAAATGTTTTGCAGCTTGCGGTTGATGCAAATTGCAAAAATGTGCAGATGAGGAGTTTTGGTAGTCGGGTTATTCTAATATGTAAATTTTAGTATGTTTTTATGATAAGTATCAAATTACAATATTTCTTTATAGAATTATACTTATGTTCATGAGCTCCAACCACAGGAATTAATATTTGATTTGAATTTTCAGAGATATTGGTCCATGGTGAGGAATTTAATTGGTTACTCTTACTATGGCAGGTTTAATAACTAAATAATGGGGGTTTATGGTGCGTTTATGACATAGGAATATAGGAAGATTGACACGATCAACCAAATTATTTAAAATGTCACCAGCCCCGACAACTAGCCTACTTTGATCAAAAGTAAGAAATTTTTCAACTAGAGCATGAAACTAATAGGTGGTAATTTGGTTGGTCGTGTCAATCTTCCATGTTCCTATGTCATAAACTCAGCATTAAGCTCTTATTTAATAATGTTAATTTAAATTTTAAAAATGGTATTTAGTTAATTAACTGGTTTCGATCTTGATTTTCAGAGGGGTTCGTAGCGACCCAACGCAGATTTCCAGAAATTTGAAGCGAACAGCGGACATGTAGTTTTAAAAAAAAAATCTGTTGTTTTGATTTTTATCCACTTAAATTACTGAACTTCAGTTCTGAATTCATACTTAAGAAACTAATTGGTGTCTTATATATTTAATTTTGGGTACTGGTGATATTAATTGTAATTCACTACAGAACAGTAATCATAGATCAAACTATTATACTTTAAGTGGCAGGTTCACGAAAATGCTTCATTTGTAATAGCAGTTTTGAGTTAAACTGTAGTTTTAGGATCGGATTGGATACATTGGGATTCCAGGATGAAGAAACTAGGCGCGGCACTCTATTTATTTTGTTCATCAATTATTATTTATAATAATAAAGTTAGCATGCTTGCTTTAAGCTCCGGAGGTCCCGGGTTCGATTCCCGGCGAGTGATGAAAAAATCACGGCTGGTTAATGTAAGGATCAATGAATTAATCACTCATTATCTGTTGAAAAAATGATTACGAAACTTCACTATGAAGCGGCCAAGTCCCTCTATGGGATGTAGCGCCAGCGAAAAAAAAAAAAAAAATTATTATTTATTAATATAAGTAATAAGTGTAAAGTGTCTAAAGGGGTTCCTTTCTTAATTTACTGATTAATAAATTAATTTTCAGAATATAACTTAGTTTCAGAAGTAATAATTTTATAAGGATTAAATTTAATCCCGATTTTCAGAATATAGATACAGCCTTATTCAACTCTCCAGGATTAGAGTTTAAATAATTCTTTAGTTTAATTTTAATGTAACAATGAGCAATAATTAATTAATTTCGATTTGAATTTTCAGAAATACGGATGAATCCTCGCTCAGCATTCAGAAACTCTAAGCTTCAGCTGTCATGTAGCATAGAAATGGTATTGTCTTGTGACAACTATTTTTAAGATTTTCACTAATAAATTTATATAAGTTAAATATGATTAATTAAGTAGTAAAGATTTGGTATTAATAGATAAATATTAATTTAATTTAGTTTTCAGAGATGCCAGAAGTTTTAGCTAAGTATTGGGAGAGTCTTCATATTCGATTTCATAAAATAGCAATTTCTTGTAATATTAATATTATATTGTGTTTTATTTATTTATGTATTTTGTTCATTAATGTCTATTAATTAAATTAGTTTAAAGAAAATTAAAAAAGGTCTCTTCATTAGTCTACTAATAAATAATTTAATTTTCGGGTCCCATTTGAAATTCGATATTTTAAAACGCGATTTGACAAAACGCGATATTTCAAAAAGCGATATTTCAAAACGCGATATGGTACAAAACGCGATATTTCAAAACGCGATATTTCAAAACGCGATATGGTACAAAACGCGATATGGTACAAAACGCGATATGGTACGAAATGCGATATTTCGTAACGCGATATGGTACAAAACGCGATATGGTACAAAACGCGATATGGTACGAAACTACGAAACGCGATATTTCAAAACGATTTCCTAGTTCTGATCATACATGTTCATTTTCATCATTTTGGTGAAGGAAAATTTTATTAAACGAAGGAAGATTAATAATTATTATTATTTTAAAATAATATTATTATTATTTTATTTTTATTATTATTTTAAAATTTTAATTTTAAAATGTCGTGTTTTATACCATATATCGCGTTTTGAAATATCGTAGTGAATAAGCTGTAGTTTAGAAATTGTGTTGTCCTGTGCTTTTACTAACTATCGATCGCTTGTTAGGTGTCTGTAACCGGGTCGAGTCTCTCCCAACTAACAATTAAGTAACAAACTAAACGGGTGTACAGTGGGCCCGGCGTATTCCGGGATCTTTGCTAAAATGCTTGGCTGTGCATTCTTATCAATCAATCAATCAATTAAATAAAAAAATATTTTTGAATGAGTTTTAAAATTTAAATTTATATCACTTTGAATTATTTATTTGCATTAGTCGCACACGTTTTGTTTGCAACTGTATACATATTACATTTGTCATCGTTTTCCCTTTTTAAGGTGCTATTCCACTTGACTGAATTGACTGATAGTAAAATTAAAGGAAGATACAAATATATATTTGCTAGATGGGCGAATGAAACAAAAACCCTTCTCAGTCAAGAAATATTTGTGTCTGTAGTAGTGTGACTGCAATAAAAAGTATCAAATTGAGAACATTTTATAGCAGTCACACTAACACACATGCATAAAATTAGTATATGATGAGAAATATTTCCCGCACACTAATAATTTTATGGTTAATATATTTTTCAAAGTTTCTCCTTAAAATTTTGCTATAAAAAAGTAAAAATAAAAAAAACCCATGACGTTTTTTTGGTAGGCATTTTTTTAATTGTTACGGAAAATATACTAAAAAATATAATTCTGATGTGACTATTAATAATATTTAATTTTTTAGATAATTTTGAGGTACAAAATTAACTGAATTAATAGGAATATTTAATTTTTTTTATAATTATTGGTTATGTTTTTGTGTGCTGTCAAAATTTCTCCTCAAAATTTTGCTATAAAATAAAAAAAATTACAAAAATGTTGCCTTTGTCTATTACATAAAGTTTCGAACTATTTTTCTCTTTCCCTCTTTTTTTACTATCAGTCAATTCAGTCAAGTGGAATAGCTCCTTTAATCTACATACAGTGGTGTGCAATAAAATAGGGAATTTCTTTCTTTTAGCGAACGATTTTTCTGACCGAAATAAAATAGTAAATTCAGTTATTTTTTTCATCAATATATTTTTTGTATATTTATGTTAGTTTTACGGTCAGTGTTGCTATTACTACGCATTTCTTTAGTTGTGAAATAAATATTTCTTTTAAATGAGAAATGTCAAAAAAGTTTGGATGGCCATACCAGTACCACCGAAGAAATGTAATAAATTAGTCGAGTCTGTGTTGTTTCTTTGGTTACACACAACCAAATATTAAATTTCAATATATGGCTGAATTATTATTTTATTATTATCTTAATATAACTTGGAATACAATCGTATGGATTACCTATTCTTGTGCTTTGTGCACAACTGAAAATAATAAAAACCCACTATCATTTTTATTAAATTTAACTTCTTATATACTCTAAATTTGAAATCAATATATGTTATTTGGCTCTATATCGAATTTCGCGAAATTTAAAAAAAAAAAATTCTTAATTACCTATTTTATTGCACACTACTGTATATCTGAAAATCATAAAATAATTTGTATGTATGTATATTGCTTTTGTATTTACTTCTCGGAACTATGTTAATAAAACTCTATTAAATAATCCTTTTGTTCTTGTGTTGCATTCAAAACTTTTCTCAAACCTTATAATTTAGATTTTTTGTATGATGAATATATCTTCTATTGGTATTTTGCATATTAAATAGATTTTGCTGCTCGCTCGTCTGTACCTACAGCTATTTTAGCCAGGCTCTCAGCATACTCATTCCCTTTGATCCCAATGTGTACTGGAATCAATTGAATTATTACCTTCGAGTTTGGTTTTTCTTTTAACATTTCTATTATTAATGATTCATAGAATTTTGATTTTTCAGTGATTATACAATTTTTAACGATATGCAGCAACTTTTAGTATCTGTATATATTATAATTTCTTGTGTTTCTTTTTTATTTGATTTAGAATTGCCATGTAGATTGATATCATCTCCGTTGTTTTGATCAATTAGTTTAAATTAGTTCGTTAACTTCTTGAGTATTACTTAATTCGTATTATTATAATTTTTTAAAGCTGTTTATGATGATCAAAATAATATGCTTACTTCACCTTGTATGTTGCCACTTTGAGTCCGAGTTCGCGACAATATTCTGCGGAAAAATTTTCAGCAGGATTGCATGCGATTTAAAAATATTTTATTCGGAAGGATTTGTTTACGAAATAGACTACTTTGATTAGTTGCTTGCTGAAAATTTTTCCGCAGAATATTGTCGCGAACTCGGACGTAATGAAGTAGTGATTCACTTATTTTAGTTATATTTCCTTTCACTATTCTTGCTCATCGTTATGTTAACTTTGAAGTAATCATTTTTATTTATTTTTACTTTTATTGTTGGTTCCTTATGTACATATTTTGGTTATAATTAAAATTTAGTTCGATGAACTCTGTTACCTTATTATCTTCTACAATTTTTATGCTAGAATATATGCTGCTTTTAGTTGAATGATATTACTGCCTGTTTTTGTGACAATATTATTCAGGTTTTCATAAATTTTTACATTTTTATTGCCTGTTATTTTTTTATCTAATTTTGGTATTCCATCTGTAAGTTGTATAATAGTGACGTTATTTGAGTTTAATTGATGAATTTCGGTTGTATAAATATTGAAAAGCAGAGGATTTGGAGACCAGCCTTGGGTAATTCGTTGGTTTTTGTTCTGATATTTTGTTTTTTTTGATTCAATGATAATTTCTCTTTATGTTAGAAATTTATAGATCTAGTTTATTATTGCTTGATTGATTTGCAATTGTTTAAACTTGTTTATTAAAATATCTTGTATTTCAAGGGTGACGAAGTAATCAGTGGCACTTTTCTTTTCCCTGAATTCATATGAATATTTCGGTAAATATTTAATTTGGTTTAGCTTATCATTTAATCTGTTTTTGAATATTTTATTAATTATTTTTGTGAAGGTTGGCAATAATGCTATGGGTCGATAATTCCCTACTATATCTTTTATTTACGGTTTTTTTATGGCCACTATTTTAATTCGCTTCTGTTGTCTGAAAAACTGCTTCTACTTCACATTTTATTCAGATGGTTTGTTAGTACTTTGAGATGATTATCCAATCCAGTAGATACACTTTAATATTTCGTTAGATTGTATTATTTTGTTTATTTCATGTTGGTGAAATTCATTCACTAACGGGACGTGGGTGTGAACTGTGGATTTAGATATGGTATTTTCAATTGTTCTGGTGACTTTGGGAAGTTTATGTTTAGAAACCCTCTCGCAGTACTTATATTATCTAGGACTAGTTTTAGGTTTTTTATTATTAATTCAATTTGTTATTTTGCATACATTTTGTCATCAGTGGTATAAATTATTTGTTCCAATATTTCGTTTCATGATTTATGTGTTGCCTTTTTTATTTCTCTAGGTACTGTTGCCTTTGCTCTTTTTAATTATAATGCCGTATGTATGTCCTTGATTCTATTGTATTTTGTTTGAGCTTCTTTTTTATTGTTTCAATGCGCTGTTGTTTCTATCAAATGTATGATACCGATTTAAGTTTTTAATTAAATTATTTTTAATTAATGTGGTTATATTTTCACTTATTGTTAATTTTATTGGAATATAATTTGATAATACGTTGAAGGTTCTGGTGTGTAGAAGATCCACCAATTAAAATTTTATATTGATATGTAAGAATATTTTTTCAATCATTCAAACCTTGTCAAGTTTATTATGTCTACTCCTATCATTATATTATTTTGATTTTCGTACTTTTTTAATGGTGTTTTTGATTACATAATTCTTGTGTTAAGTTTTTGTTTCTTCATTTAAGTTCTTAAGGAATTTTTCAACTATTTCTTCTTTATTTTTAATACTTTGTAAGTTGATTTGTATTATAATTATTTTGTATTTATGTAATTTAATCCACTTAATTGCTCGTCACCAGGATCATTTTAGAATAATTCAATTATGGTAACAACTAATATACATATTATTAATTTTATCTGGTATTTCTCTTTCCCGTTTATAGGTTTATAATTTCAAAGAGTGATTTGAAATGATCAAGTACTTTATGACATGTTTTCATAATATTATTATCTTCTTGTTCGTTTGTATTAACTCCCTTCCCTTGGTTAACTAAAGATCTCACTGTATTATCTCATTATATTTAAATTATCCTTTCATGTAATTTTGTCTATTAATTACTGAAAAGTTGCTTTAGTTTTGATTGACCAGTGTTGCCATTTTTTTTTCTTTTTGAACATTATTTTGAGTTGGATCTACAGTGGTGTGCAGTGAAATAGCACACTCTAAAATTGTTTTACAATACTTCATTAACTAAAAAACTATCATTTCAATTATTTTTTTTTTATTCACATAGTATAAATATAAACTTACAATTAAATATCAAAAAATTATATTTAATTAATAAAAGAAATAAGAAAAAAAATAATTAAACATTTTATTTTATAAATAGGCTGTTCATTGAAATAGCACAGTCAATTTCAAAATTCATTTTCAGCCTTATTTGTGTATGGTTTAACCTAATGTTTTTATTGAATAGTATTGTTCGTGTGACCTTCTGTTCGAACCATTTCCTGGCATCGGCTCGCCCATAGAGCCTACCAGCTCCTGGCATTTGTGAACGGTCATTTATTCCAAATTCGACAAATTTCAATACCAAAATTTCTGTTTATTTTTGTGTTTCTCATTGTTAATAGCTACTTTTACTCGATTCCAAAATTTTTCGATCGGATTCAGATCAGGCGACTGATCCGGCCGTTGTAATTTACTTAATTTATCCCGTCGTTTGCGCTCATTTAGGTATGATTGGCCGTTGTATGCTGAAAATACCAGCCTACTGGGCACTTAAATTGTCCGAACTGCAATGCAATATTCTTCTATCACCTTTAACGAATTAAAAAAGTTCTTAAATCCTAATTATTCAGAGCATATAACACCCAAACAGATGCTCGAAATAAATTAAAAGGCATGAGCCCTTTTTTATACGAACAATATTTTGAAGTCAAAAAAGTAGAGAGAAGTACTATGAATTATCAAAATAAAAGTCAATCTGTTTGGTTCTGAAGGTCGACATTATGAACGATCTCAGCCCAATACAAGCTTTCGCCCTAACATACGAAAAAGACGATTAAGCATGGTGTTGTCCATTGTGGAGAAGCAAAATTTTTTTTTCTTTCACGGAACAATATAATTTATTGTCCGGAAAATGGAATGATGGCAGTTGTTTACAGTTATATTATTAACTCATCTAATGCTCTGTTATGCCGAAGACGATAAACCACCAGGCTAGTGTTTTCAGCAAGATAACGATACAAAGATTACCTCGAGAGAAGCGAAATATTAGCTTAACGATTACAAAGTGGCGGTCACACAATGGGCGAGTCAGTCATCTGATCTGAATTTGATCGAAAATTGTTGGAATTAAGTAAAAATAGCTATTAGTAATGAGAAACACAAAAATTAACAGAAATTTTGGAATTCAAATTTGTCGAATTTGGAATAAGTGACCGTTCACAAATGCCAGGAGCTGGTGGGCCCTAGGGGTGTGCCGATTCAGAGAAGTGGTTCGAAAAGAAGGTCACACAAACAATACTATTCAATAAAAACATTATTAGGTTAAATCATACACAAATAAGGCTGAAAATGAATTTTGAAATTTCGTGCTATTTCAATGAACAGCCTATTTATAAAATAAAATGTTTAATTATTTTTTTTCTTATTACTTTTATTAATTAAATATAATTTTTTGATATTTAATTGTAAGTTTATATTTATACTATGTAAATAAAAAAACATAATTGAAAATTGATAAATAGTTTTTTAGTTAATGAAGAATTTGTAAAAAAATTTTAGAGTGTGCTATTTAACTGCACACCACTGTATGTCCTTCTTTACAGTGGTAACAATTGGTTTGGTTCGGACATTTGTTCTCCATCTGTTCTATTAACAGAAAATCTCCGTTTTAATTATCACTGATTTGTTTTATTGTGATTTCTGTTGGTATTCCTCTTATTATACCATAAGTATGATTAAAGCTTTTATGTATATAGATATTAAAACCCCTGTTGTTTAAGATGTTCACATTTAACTATTTTGTTTACACTTGTAATATCTTTGAATATAATTATGAACATTGTACACTCCCGAGCAACTGAATCGACTAGATCATCAAAACGCATATTTTTTTAAAATGGCTGGATCGATTTTCGAAAAACAACCTTCTTTTGACAGCCTAGTATTTTATCTTTTCAAGGATACCTTTATCATTAAAATCCATACAGTACTTTTCAAATTAAAGCAGTCTTAGCAAAATGCGATGTTTCGGTGAAAACAATTGGCGTGATGCAATCTCCCGTATAATGCCACGTTGACCGATATTTGTCGTCACTTATGAGTCAGACGTTGACCTGAACAAATCTCTACCAGTTTAATTCATTGTTTCCTTAAAATCATGGATACCACTCCAGGAAAATCCGCACAAGTTGTTGCTTTATTGCAAGAAGGGCGCAATCAACAAGAAGCCGCTCGCAAGCTTAACATGAGCCACTCTGCTGTCTCAAGAGTATTCAGAAGGTTTCAGGAAACTGGTACCTTCAATCGAAGACCACAAACCAGCCGGTTTCGGTGTACATCAGAGAGGGACGATCGATTTATCGTCCTAACTTCACTGCGAAATCGCCATCTCACGGGCGTCGATGTGCAGCAGGAGCTAAGACAAGTTCGAGATGTAGCTGTTAGTCAATGGACAGTAAGAAGACGCTTAAAGGAAGCCAACCTCAGTCCAAGACGGCCCGCTAGAGGCCCAAAATTGACAACACGCCACCGCAAACAGAGACTCGAATTTGCTCGCGAACACATCAATTGGAACATCGAGCAATGGACGTCCGTTCTATTTGCTGACGAGTGCAGAATATGTCTCCATGGTAGTGATATGAGAGACCGGGTCTACCGGCGTCCAGAAGAGCGATTTTCGCAGTGCTGTTTTGCTGAAACAGTCTCATACGGCGGCGGTTCGTGTATGGTGTATCGTTTGAGGGAAAAACAGATCTTGTTTTCGTACCTGGTGGAGGCCGTGAAGGAGGTCTGACCGCTGAACGATCAATCGAGGGCATTCTCTTGGATCATGTAGTGCTCTATGCAGGATATATAGGGGAAGATTACATATTGATGCATGACAATGCCCGGTGTCACACAGCTCGAACCACTCGACAGTTCTTGGATGAGGTCGGACTTGAGACGATGAGGTGGCCAGCACTCAGTCCAGACATGAATCCAATTGAGCATTTATGAGACGAACTAAAACGGAGGGTCCGAGCTAGAAATCCGGTACCATCTAACATCAGTGACCTGAATATTGCGTTAGAGGAGGAGTGGGGTGCGATCCCCCAAGTATTTATCAAAACCTTAATAAGGTTAATGGGGAACCGCATGCGAACCGTTGTAGACGCAGGGGGGGGGGGGGGCCATACTTATTATTAACCAATAAAATTATTTTTGTTTTGCTTGAGTTTTTTGTTGTAATTTAATTTTAAACACCCCCAATATTTTTTGCTTAATCATCAATTTTGGTTGCGTTTTCATTCAAAATTCATTACAAAAAAAAGTACTAAACCAATTTTCATAAAAGTAGTGTCATTTTAAAGCAAAAATATCAGGCTTTCAAAAAAATAATGTCTTATGAAAATCGGTTTGACCGTTCTAACAAAAATCTCCCTTAAGTGACCGCTTAAGGTTTTAGTCGATTCAGTTGCTCGGGAGTGTATATATTTTCATAATTTCCAAAGTTAACTTACCTTAATAGTTGTGCAATGTTAAAAATATTGGTCTGTTCTTTTTTTTTTTCAATATTACTGACCCTTTATATTTACTTGAATATAGGTTATCACTTTGCTCCTTTTTAGATATGTTTTGCTGAACATTGTATTGTAGGCATGCTTTAGAGTATCTTCCCCCATTTTGTTTGTAATTTGATTTTCACTTGTTTTATATTTTATTTTATTTCCATTTTGGTTAGTTCTTAGAGTTTCACCTTGATTTATCCTTTGATTTAAGCTTTTATCTACACTTTGGTTTACACTTTGTATTTCACTTCGTTTATCATTTTGAAACTTTCTTAAATTGCCGTCTGGATTTCACTAATTTGACTAAATGTTATTTTTTTCTCCATTTTTATCACTCAATATTCGGTGGTTTACTTGAAGTTCTCTAATTATTCTCGCTTTATCTTAAAGGGTTGGGTGGTTTAGCGTCTATTGGAAGGAGCTCCGTAACCTTCCAGTAGGCGCAAGTGTACGTACTGCCTCCTCGTGGCAACCACCGGTAACTGTAACCATTACGCTGAATATAGACTTTTGTGACAGGCTAAAGTACGGCGCTAAAGGAGAAAGCTTTGACAAAAAATCCCTAATCTAAGGTGGAACAGCATATGCCGATGGATGAATGGCTGATAGGTTAATCAGTCTATATATGCGGACTCTGGATACCAGGCGCCCTCCAGTTTTATTTAGCCTTCCTGTAGTAAACCTGGGTGACCTACAGGCGACTTTTTTATTCCCAGCAACTCGCAAGAGTCAAATCAAAACGGTAGACGAGGCACGGGAAGGAATACACGGGAGTGGGTCTGCCCTCTCAAAGTCCTTGAGTCCAATGCTACCGCTTTTCTAGCAGAAGTAAATGTTATTACATCTAGGAGGGAGAGCAATGAGCCCAGATAGTATGTAACGCGTGTAGAAGTATTTCCTACAGTAGACATCTTGGAGGGAGAGCAATGAGCCCAAATAGTATGTATCATGTGTAGAAGTACTTCCAACAGTAAACATCTAGGAGGGAGAGCAATGAGCCCAGATAGTATGTCCCAGCAACTCGCAAGAGTAAAATCAAAACGGTAGACGAGGCACGGATAGGAATATACGGGAGTGGGTCTGCCCTCTCGAAGTCCTTGAGTCCCAATGCTACCGCTCTTCTAGCAGAAGTAAATGTTATTACATCTAGGAGGGAGAGTAATGAGCCCAGATAGTATGTATCACGTACCGGTCGGCAGTATTATCAGGTTCATTAAGAGCCTGAATATTGGCTGGACGGATAATTAAGTAGGGCTTATGCACAAAAGATCTTTTAGGTCGCAGTGGCTTGAGCCCCCACATGGCCCTCAAGTAATAATAATAATAATAATGTTAAAGGGTTGTATTATCCCTAGCATTTATTTATTTTGTTTTGTATTCATTTTGATTTTTCTTTGTTTTATTTTCTGTGAAGTACACTTTTTGTTTTTCTTCGAAATATTTGGTCATCAGAAAATCGTCGGAATCCGTCTTTTATTTCTTCATCCTCACTGTTTTTTTCCACTTTTTTCCTTCTACTTTAGTTAATTATATTTTTCTTTTTGTTAATCAATTTATTTATTGTTTGTATTATAATTACTACTTTTCCTGGTAATATTAATCACTTCGCACTTAATATAATTATTATGCGCATGTGCATTTAACCTCTTTCGAATTGCGAATGTGCAAAAATACATAATTCAATTTCAATTATTTTTTTTACGGATACATCTTTCTTGCCATTTTGCCATTCACATATCTTACATTTTTTTATGTCGAAGAAAACTTATTTTGCAGTTCTGCTTATACGTTTTTTAACTTGACAAATAATTTCTTTCACGCACCAAAAACAATTATTTTTTAAAACTTAATTTTATAAGTTATTATTTTTGTTTAAAATGTCAAAATAAGTACGTTTAGTGTTGTCTACACTATAATTAGTTTGTTCTCTGTTTCGCTTTATTGTGTTTACAGCAATAAGTGTTTAAGTAAATCGAAAATTTGTTAACCGAATATTTACTTTAATTTTGGATATTCAGCGAAAAACTATAAATTCAAGAACAAAATCAATAAATTAATAATTAAGAAACATTAACAAAAATAATATTTATAGTATGTACTATTTCATAAAAAACAAAAATTTAAAAATTCATAAATCGTGAGGGTAAAGCCTGATTTCCATTAAGAAAATATTTTTATCAGTAAGAATAAAGCGAGGTTAAAGTAAGTATATATTTGCTTGAAGTGTGAAAGCAAAAAAAAGTTTTTCAGTAATCTCAGTTAAGGAACAGTTTGCTAATAAGTTGCATTTGATTTATTAACAGTGGAGTGAACTTCATCCGCAAGAATTAGTTTTATTTCTTTGTAGGCTACAACTCTTCTGTCAACGTCCTCAGATTGAATAACCCGCTTGGCCAGAGTTCGCATACTTACAGTCGTGTGCAAAATAATAGGTCTTTCCTTTGTTTTAGCAAACGTTTCTAATTTTAACCAAAATAAAACGGTAAATTTCCTTTTTTTATTATACATCAATGTTTTTTTTTAGTTTATGTTGAAGATTGACAGGGTTATTTTTCGGATTACGAACTACTCATGTTTAAATGCTTATTAAATACTACATATTACATATTAAATATTTCTTAGTTTGAATACATAATTTCAAATGAGCTAGATAGAGAGTCAAAAATTCAAATAAATCACTAGATTGGAAAAATGATCTGTTCGTAATTCTAGTTTATATACTCGTATAAAAGTATAAATTATGTAAATTAGGTAGCAACTTAAATTAGAATTATACATTTTGCAAAAGATATCTATCATTAAACTATAAACAAACTTCTGTTTGAGAACAAATCATTTGCATAATCATCGTAAGTAAATATGACTAAGATTTGCAGATCAGATACACTTCATAATTTAATATAAATAAAAATAATAATAAATTCAACATCATCATAAAAATGATTAAGAAATGAGGAAAATAAAAATAATCCAAACAAACCAACTCAAATACTGTCTGTTGTCTCCTCTATCTTATTTCAAGTAGTTTTTCTCTTGTGTTTTTTATTCCACTTCTAATCTGATCTTATTTATTCAAATCACGTCTAATTTAAATAATCGATTTAAGTAGAAATCTCAAAACAGTTATTTAATATTACACAACTAACTATTAATCAACTCATTAAAGTTAACAAGCTTATAAACACACACTAATTTTTGTTTCATTTATTATTAATTATTATTTATGTTTTATTTAAATAAACAATTTGCGTTTTCATTCGCGCGTATTAATTCTTGAGACTTATTTTGACAAAACGCACACGCAAGTACATAATTGTTCTTTCGTTTAAAAAATGTGCTAATAAATTATTCTTGGAAAAATAATATTAAAATGATATTTGTTTGATTTGATTTTCTTTTTATTAGGTAATATAAAATAAATTTCCTTTATTTTGAATACATTACAGTATAATAAAATAAAATGCATCTTAATTTTCATTTGTTTATTTATTTTTGTGGAAAAATAAACAAAAAATATTTTTGGGCTTATGCCAAATTCATTTATATTTTAAGAGATAAAGCCAAAATATTATATTTTTGGTTGAATTTATTTATTTACAAAGTGAACTTTTGTCGAATATTATTCTTGTTGGTATACAATAATTATGCTATATTAAATTGGATAGTTTTTGGTTTGTGGTTTTATGAATATCCGCAATTTTTTACTATTTTATGTTTGTGAGGCGGGATATAGTTCAACCCGCTCCTTATAGAACTTATTGCTGTAAAAAGTAAAAACATGAACCATACATCATACATATTATTGTTGTGTATGTATAATTTTTGCTAATTTGAGACAATGTTGATAAGGAGGAAATATTTATGCTTTAATTAAACTACTTCTTTACAAGAAAAATGGCGGTTCTAGAGCAAAGTTGAATAAAATTTGGAAGGTTTATTTATAAGTTAAACACTGTTATAACTTAAACATATTTTGAAATCAAATTTAAAAACGATTTGACTACCAGATCCTTCAAATAAGTAGAGTTAAAATATTCGATAAATCAATTATCCGGATATCCACTAAGAAAAGCCGTATAGTCGGCTATCTGAACCATGTTTTACGAGTGAGCCCTACTTGAGTATTCATTGATCAATCTATGATAGCACTCATTAAGCAGAAGATCATTATGTTATTCTTCTGTTTGAGTTTTCAACGTGACATCACAAACAAAGTGTCACGAATAGTATGGGAATATGCATCAACTTAATTTTTCCGACAAAAAACAAAAAGATTAAGATATTTCCTACGTTCGCGATTTTCATATAACAGAAAAAGATAGAAACATATACAAGCCAAGTGTTTTCATTATGTTCATAGTTTTTTTTTCGTGTTTTTAATAGATCCGATTCTATTGGGCTCTTCACGAAGTATTTCGCAATCGCATATTTTCTTCGCAATTTTGACGTCTACTGGAACAATAATTTTACAATATTTCAAACAAAGGTCAAAAATAAACACGATCGCATGCCAAACGCAAAAAAAAAGTTCAATTTTTGTTATGGCTTTCAAAGTAAACTTTGATCTGATCCGGATCACAATGGATAATATATTGTAAGATGACAATTTTCGATGGTCGATAGGGTTTTGTTTCTTGTTTCAAGAATAAAATTATAGACTATTTTGCTTTTTCAATTTAGCTTTTACTATTGCGAGCTTGCTCGAATAAACTAGTTTCTACTTTTACTTCTTTCCATCAAGATGCGCATAAGATACATACTATAATACATTTCTGGTAAAAAAATGAATACCACGAAGTTGGCTAAATGAGTTAAATTATTCCCAACTCAAACAAAACAAAAATAGCCAGGAGTTATAACATAACGTAACCAAAATGGTTCACAGGACAATGGAATTATTTTTCCAAAATTTCAAAAAATACCAATCGCCACAGCATGCTTTGGAAAAACATAATACCAGAATGCACTAAGAAATGTCACAATAAAGGCAGTGATACAAGCAAAAATTTGTCCTTTGAGGTAACCTAATACAGGGTAACCTAACACAGCGCGCTGATTGGTTGAAATACCTGTCACTTTTTTAAGGTTATGTAATTTTGCCTGAAAGACAAAACAATTTGCCATATACAAAATTGAACCATGTTCAATTTTCTATTTTTGCCTTAAAGGCACATAATTTACCTTAAAGACGTTTAATATCGCCTAATTGCAGGCAAAAATCTTACATGTGTCACTGCCTTCAATCATTTCGAATTTTCCGGGAAAACCAGTATAGTGCAATTGCTGGAAACGTGATAATGATAGGGACATTTCCCTTAGCGAAATTCAAGAGGACACAATTTAGAATTTCCAACTAATTTTTTAATATTTTCACAGGTATTCCTATGTGAAGATTTCCGCCAATTTCAAGAATAGGGCCCAGGGTTTTGAACATAGTAGTTCAACAACATAGTTCTTTAATTAATAATTTAACTTATGTAGTTAACTTCGTGGTGTAGATTTTTTCACCAGAAATTCACCGTGTACTACAACCTTTTGTTCGTTTTAAAATATCGCGTTTTGTACCATATCGCGTTTCGTCATATCGCGTTTGAAATATCGCTTTTTAAAATATCGCATTTCGAGCGGATCCCGTATGGGAAACGATATTTTTATTGATATTACTTATTTCATTACCCTATCCAATACAAAACGTAACAACAAATTTTAAAATTTTAAACCAAAAATGTTTCCGACGTTCTAATATTATTATTTACTTGTAAAATTAAAAACTTTTTATAAAAAACTTATATGAAACAAATTAAAACTTATAAAAAAACATAAAATTATTTTTTTTTTTTTTTACAAACATAAGTACATCCATACATCCAAAGTGTTATTAAAACCAAAAATCCTGGCAAATTTTTAAAAAATTTTAAATTATTCGGATAAAAATTTACCGATTTATGACATTTTTCATTTTTGTCAGTCATTAGACGACAAAACCAAATTTTTATGATTTAGCCTTTAAAAGGAAAGTAAACCCGTCTTGGGTATCAACTTCAGTTCCCATGAATAAAGTTGATTAAATCTATGCTATGGTTTTACTACTTTGGTTTGGGAATCGAATATCCCTAAGAAACCTTCGAATATTCTTTAAAAAAAGCTGAATAAACTTGCGAACTAAGGCAATCACCTAACATTAAGCAATGTTGAGTTACTAAACATGTCAACGCAAAACCAAATTACTATTTTTCCAATTCCAAATATTCTTGAAAAATTAAGAAATTTCTGAAAAATTCATCGTGAATTTTAACACAAGGGCCAAGTTTGTCATATGGTAAATCTGCCGTGCTAACGAAAAATGTCACATATGCCTTTTTGTAGTTTTGAGTAATTTCAATTTTTCTATTTTTGTTCGTCCTTATAAGAAACTAGACTATTAAATAACGTGATTTTATGGCATTTAAATATAGGTATTTATTTGCAGATTCCAAATATGCCCCTAAGGCATTTTTCGACTTTCTTTTCCCCCCAAGTATACCTGTATAACAAATTGCGGTCGTTAGAGTCTAACATCCTGAAAGTGATTAAATTGGATGATATTATAAAGTTACACAATTTTTTTTATTGCTAGTGAAGCCATGTTTAGCAAATCTATATATCTAATTACTAGGGAGCAGCTCTTAAAACGTAATTAATTGTCAACAACCTCTTTTTGCCTATAGCTCATTCTTATTTGATTTATTCGTACAAAATACAAGCTAAAATCTTAAAAAAATCATATCTCGGTCAATTTTTTTCGTAAAAAAAAAAAATGAAAAACAAACAGAAATTTTTGTTGTTTTATAAGCTTTAATTAATTTCCATAATGTTTATTATAAAAATGAATAATTTTTAAATTATTCATGAAAATCCGATTTTTCAATGTTTAAAACGGGTCCCGGTCGATACGGCATATTTCATTACGGAATATGAAAAAACGGCATATTTCAAAACGGCATATTTCAAAACGGCATAAGGTACACTACGGCATATGGTACACTACGGCATATTTCAAAATGGCATATTTCAAAACGGCATATGGTACACTACGGCATATGGTACACTATGGCATATTTCAAAATGGCATATTTCAAAATGGCATATTTCAAAACGGCATATGGTACAGTACGGCATATGGTACACTATGGCATATTTCAAAACGGCATATGGTACACTACGGCATATGGTACACTATGGCATATTTCAAAATGGCATATTTCAAAACGGCATATGGTACACTACGGCATATGGTACACTATGGCATATTTAAAAACGGCATATTTTAAAACGACATATGACGTAACGGTATAGGGTTGACCACGTATTACTGTTTTTCAAAAGATTGTTTACAAAAGAATGTTTCTAAAATCTTTTCTCCAAAATCTTGTTTTACAAAATCTTGTCACCAAAATCTTATTTACTTTTATGATTACTTTTATATATGGATAATACTTATTTATGGTACTAGTGAGCAAAACGAGATGTTATCCACAAGGGATAAGTTTGTCCCACGAGGCGATAGCCGAGTAAAAATTCATATTATGAGTTTTTTATGAGCTATTCAAAATTGCTTTTTCTCATTCCATTAATTTATTTCCTACAAGAATTATTTCAGATTTTGAACTAGCTTCAGTTTCTGCACTAAAAAATTTCCTGCCGGATGTAATTTTTAAGGATTGTTTATTTCATTTTACCAAATTATTTGGCGAAAAGTGCAGAAAAAAAAATTGGCTTCCAGATATGGTAGCGACATAGATTTTAGAATTAAGCTTCGAATGCTGGCTGCCCTAGCCTTCATTCCACCTAATGAAATTTGTTATTATTTATCTAAATTAGAGGATGTTTTGGATGAAGACGGAAAAATTATTGTATCATGGATAAATACCAATTATATTTCGGGCCGTGCTGTTAAAAACAATAAACCGCCACGGTATAGTCCCAATTTCTGGTCTTTTGTTGACTCTTTTGAGAATAACTTTCCACGAACTGAAAACAATTTAAAGTCTTGGCATAGGAGGCTGCAAGTTGTTGTTGGAAAATTGCATGTTGTACTTTATAAGCTGACAAGATAAATTCGGCAAAGAACAAATATTTATTAAAAACCGAACCGACAAAATGAGATCTGGTGAACAATTATTTCCAAATAAAATATCAAGAAAAAGAAAAAAGCTGAAATATATCATGATAAATCGACGGCCTAAAGAGGAAACGTCTTCCCTTAAAGAATGCAAATAATATAGCTCTTTATTGATTTATGTCACTAATCCATAAAACTTAGTTTAATTTTTATAATATTTTTTCAAACATATCTCAAGAAGAGAAACTAACTTTTGAAATTATAATTTTAAATAAAATGTGTGTATGCAAATTAATCATTAAAACTTGTTTTTTAATAATTGAATCTGAATCATCTTAATGTACATAAATGCCTGTTCATGTGAAAAATTAACTTAAAATAAGGGACATAGAAAAACTGGGTTGGGTATGCAATCTGGCATTACAAAATATTGCATTACAAAATTTTGCATACAAAATTTTGCAATTATACAATATTACAATACAAAATCTTGCATAACAATTGCCCGTGCATTTTTTTTCTCTATTCTGAGGAAAATAAATTGAAGAAAAATGACATCCACTAATTTCGCTAGTCGCTTCGCTCCCCCCCGCTTAGCCCTCCGAGGGGCTTTAGATTTCAACTTCGGGGGACGTAGGAGCCGGGATAGGCAAACGTGTCGCACTGCGTGCCGCATGCAGGAGCGGATTATATGAAATCTATTAATGACACTGCAACATTTTATATCGATCCCCATCAAATATTAAATAATTTGTATCGATTAAATTTAATTTTTTGTCTACAATTTTTTATTTTTTTTTATTACTAAAAATTATTTTTAATGCTAATATTTGTCGCCAAAAATTGTTTCTAAACGGGCATACAGTTTAAATTGTCCCTTTTCTAAACACATTTTTAATTCATTTTTTCTTAACCCTCTCAAACGCCTTGTACAATATATTGTACATCAACTTTCATCGCTTCGACCAACCGTAATTTTTAATTTTTGTCTCATTTCTCTTGGGCGATCGTTCTCTTATGTATTTATGTTCACACTACAGTTTAATTCAGCCTTTTTTAATTCGTGTAGCCTTAATTTGGTAAATTTTGATGTTAGTATAAAATTAGTTCCTTCTTTAAAAATAATTTCAATGAATAAGAATAAACCTGAAGGGCCAATATACATATTTTTACTTTTAAAATTAGATTTAAATAAAAATTAAAAATTATAGATATTAATAAGTACTTCCCGATTATATCTTTATTACCAATATTTTTATCTCCGGTGGGAGAATAAATTTAATTGCATTAAGTGAAGGAAAATTATATTAAGCGAAATAAAATTACAATAGGTAAAGGCTATTTTAGGAAGTATAGGGTAACTTTATAAGTTGATGATTAAAACCATTTTAGAATCCCATTTCCATCGCACTGTTGAGTTTCATCATAATCGGTTAAGAAATA
Source organism: Tipula helvola (assembly GCA_963556165.1). Classification (NCBI taxonomy): domain Eukaryota; kingdom Metazoa; phylum Arthropoda; class Insecta; order Diptera; family Tipulidae; genus Tipula; species Tipula helvola. Next base: position 143,481,621 of record OY744483.1, on the reverse strand, counting down.
GCTAATTTTCATTCTTATAGGCCATATTCCGGAACTTTATCTAAAACTCATTTTAGAATGCTAATTCCATCACATTTGTCAAATTTCATCATAATCAGTTATGAAATATCCAAGTTGCATAAAAATTGCCATATCTCAAAATTTTATCTATAAACCATTTAATAATCCCATTTCATCATTCCTTCCGAATTTCATCATAATCCGCCAATAAATAGACAAATTCTATCAAAATTAACCATATTTCAGAACTTCTATTAAAACTCATTTTAGGATCCCATTTCCATCACACTTGTCGAATTTCATCAAAATCGTTTAAGAAATACCTAAGTTCCATCATGATTGGCCATGTTCTAGAAATTCATCCAAAACTCTTTTTAGAATACCATTTCTAAAGTATATGTTGAATTTCATCATATTCGATTAATTAATATCTAAGTTTCACCCTAATAGCCAATATTACAGAACTACGTCTAAAATCCGGTTAAGTATTCCATTTTCATTGCACTTGCCAAATTTCATCATACTCGGCTAAGAAATAACCCAGTTTTAGAAAATGCCATATTATACCATAGTGTACCTTATGCCATAGCGTACCATATGCCGTTTTAAAATATACCATTTTGAAATATGCCAAAGTGTACCATATGCCATAATGTACCATATGTCGTTTTGAAATATGCCATAGTGTACCATATGCCATAGTGTACCATATGCCATAGTGTACCATATGCCGTTTTAAAATATGCCATTTTGAAATATGCCATAGTGTACCATATGCCATAGCGTACCATATGCCGTTTTAAAATATGCCGTTTTGAAATATGCCATAGTGTACCATATGCCATAATGTACCATATGCCGTTTTAAAATATGCCATTTTGAAATATGCCATAGTGTACCATATGCCATATTTTCATATTCCATTTTGAAATATTCCGTTTTGAAATATGCCATGTTGAATGGATTCGGTTTAAAACCTACCCGAACAAAATTACGGATTACCCAAAACAAACGCCTAAGAAAAGTTTCAGACCGGAGTCATTTTTTTGGAATAAAAATCCTATTTTTACTTTACTGTAATGTTTCTATAAAAACTCGAGATTCGAAACAATTCTAAAAATTATTTAGTTTATGACGAAACTCCGATGAATGACATGCTTACATAAAATTCAATATTACGGTCTACTCGAATTTACTTATAATCTTAGCCAATAAATTTCCTAACTAATATTCACCTGTGAGACTAATCGATACCTTTTAAAATGTCATTAATTTAGTTGAATTAATTATTATTTTTCCTAAAATATTTATTCTAATTGCCAACAATATAATTTAAAAATTAAATTGAAACAAAAAATAATGATTGAATCAATAACACAATAATCAATCAATCCCTTATCGATGTCAATGAGGGTGGTTAACTTTAGCCACAAAGGACAAATAGAAATTTACGTTTAAAAACTGTCCGCACTACTTGTGTCATGGTTCTATACACTCCTTTTCAATTTATTGTCGTCATTTGTGCAATTGCCGAGAAAAGGATATATGTACAACTACATATAGATGAGTCAGAAGCGACTTAACTCCAATTTTTGAAAACAAAAATTTTTTTTCGCTTTATTACGAGTAGCTTTATTTATTCATTTTATAAGCTAATAAAACGAAATTAAAAAAATTTCAAAAATTAAATAAAAGTCGTTTGGCTTCTGACACCTTGGTGTAATATTCCAAAATAGGTCACATTTTTAAAAGTGGCTGAACTGCAAGTTGCACGGACAAATTTCTAAAATATGTTGATGGCCATAGGAAACCCGAAAATGTCTTACGTTGAAGATACAACACCAGCAGACAATCTCAAATTCAACTGGCCGTTCAATAGCTAAAATAAAGCATAACCGTATGATTTGTAATAAAAATATTGACTTCTTTTAAACCGAGATAAGTGACCTGAAAGTAATATGTGGTAACAAAATGATTTTCTGATGAATAATAGTTTTAGGTTATCCTGATGGTTATAACTGGGGCGTTATATCGTTTTAAGTAACGTTTAAGTTTATGGAACGAAAAATCAGTTTGAGAACAAAAAGTCTTGGCTGAAGCAATTACAGAAAGTTGGAAGGATTTGGTTTTCAATCAAGCCTAATATCTGCATGACTTGATTTAAATAACCCAATTTTATAAAAGAAAGATAGCACAAATTAGCAAATATCGATCATGAATCCTTCAGCCGTTATTGCGCAACAAACTGTACTGGAATCCGACTAGAAACCCTGATCGTACTAGCTTCACATCACTTTAATACCAATGACTATACCATCTGCGATAAAGCTCTTGATAACGATTATGATAACATACTTTTCCACTAAAGAAACGGCATTATCCATTATCGTCTGTTTTGCTAGCATCTCAATCAAGCAGCTTGTACTAGCGATAGTCAGGGAACTTCTGTTAATTGCTAAGGACGTCATGCATTCCGAGGTTCCATCATGTTTGAATTTTTACCGTCCACCATCTATGATACATCGATTATGAGAAATATTTTTGATGTAAATTGTACAACTGATTCTTTTTCTAATAATTTTTATTTCAGAAATGACGACTTCACTTTCGAGAGCCGTATTACAATAGTCAATTGATACGTCTCGAGAAATGCCGCAATATGTGCCATTCCTTATGAAGGCGTACACGATACAATTTAATCCCGATTTTGATAGAGCTCGCAGAGCGTCTAAAAGTTTAAATTGGTCCTTATAGGAGGAATTTGATGAAGTTTAAATGAGTTCTGGAATTTCATGAATAGTAAAAAAAAAAAGTGGTTGGTTTTCCGCCACCCATGACTTACCAGAGCTCCGTCGCTAGTCAGCCCTCGGAAATGTGCAATTTCTTTACTAACTTGTTTGCATCAGTATACGAACCAGCTACGTTGCCTCCTCCATGTCTTTAAATAAATGCATACAGTTCAATGGACTTTTACTATTTCAAATTTACTGAGCAAGAAGTTCGTGATTGCTTGCTTAATCTTGATGTTAATAAGGGTTATGATGGTATTTCGCCGATCCTTATCAATTATTGTGCTGAGAGTTTGTTCCTCCCAATTATCTACATGGTTAATGTTACGTAGTGTGTTTTTCCCCCGAGTCTTGTAAAATTTGTTGCATCCATTCCATCTTTAAGGCGGGTAGAAGTAACGAGGTAAGTAATTATCGAAAATTGTTATTCTCTTCGTCACACCCAAGCTATTTGAATCTACGGTTCACGCAGAGTCTTGGCTTTCCATACTAAATCGTTTATTTACAGCTCTTGCCATTGAATGGATGCATTCTTACATTTCCGACCGCTGGCTCTCCGTTAGGATTTTTGATTCTTGTTCCCAGTCATTTCGCTCGAAATCTGGCTTACCTCATGATTCATTATTATTTACATTGTTTATCAACGATATTGTTGATTGCATTGAATTTGTCAGTTGCCTGGTTTTTGCCGACGATGGGTCAACAGCGTGTCCGATTGCATGAAGCTGCAAGATGATTTGAACAGGTTTTGTAGTTATTAGTAAAAGACTATCAGCCTCAACGTGAGCAAGTGTTAAGTCTCCTTCATTTTATTGTATCCGGTGACCTTTTTTTCAACAATATCGTCTGTATAATGAAGTTGTTGGCAGAATTGAGTTCATATCCGATTTACCTTTACAAAGACATGTTAACACTATTGTACCTGAATCATACACTATGTTGGGCTTCATTAAGCGGAACTGTAAGAATTTTACCGACCATTACTCTAACATCACTGTACGTTTCTTTTCTTCGTTCTATTTTCGAATATGCATCCCAGGTAGGGCCACCTTCTTATCACCCTCACTCGGATAAACTACAGTATTCAGAAACAGCTCGTTTTATACACACTTCGACGTCTACCGTCTGCTCGGGCTACTGAATATGTTCTTCCACCTTATTCAACCTAGACCGGATATATTATCGATGGGTTTTAGCATCAGCAATATTCATTCGTAATATTTTTAGTTATTGAATCGATTGTACCGAGCTTCTCGCATATTTAAATCAGTACGCCCCTGAACGTCAAACGTGTTCACGCAATAGACCGCTACTCATCGACCTAGTTTTTAAATGTTGTCGTTGTAAGATCTAAATAATCGGTCGTGTTCTGTTTATCGGATTGATGTACTGTTGGTTTTTACATAAGGAGCAACTTACATGGTTATATGGAAAAATTACTTCTATGCACATACGAATTTGTCATCATAACTTGTGAATATTCGACATGGTCTTTAGTAAAGGTTAATTTAATGTATTTACATAAATATCACGGTTTTATAAACATTTTTTGATATGGTTTCGATGAAATAAGTCGAATAATTTTATAGTTATTGGGCGCTTTCAAGTGCGCCAACTTGTTGGCAACATGAGTAAAATAAGCATGTTGTTTTCTGAGTGTTATTTTTTCTATCAACAAATTTTCAAAGCCAACATGTAGCAAAACTTGTAAGTGCCTATTGTAAAAAAATGTCAAATAGGTGCTTAGAATTTTATTGGAGAATTCGATGAATCACCCCTATTATGATTGTCGAGTCGATCGACAATCGACACGACTCTATGTTGCCTTTTCCTTTTTCGTATTGTTTTTATCAAATGAAAAAACGAAAACGCAATAAAGAGTCGTGTCGATTGTTGATCGACTCTTGAATCATAATACCTAGGAATATTTGATGAATCGTTAAGTTCGGTTAAGGAGCAGGTTTATTAAAAAACTTTTAGCAACACAAAAAATACTTTCTAAAATTTTTGTAAGACACTTGTTTTCATCCTCAGAGATTGATGATACAATTCAGTATGTTTCAATGTCGATCTCTTAGGATGTGTTGCAAAACATGTAAATATTTAAAAAAAGTTTTATTTCTAGACGAAGTTATACAATTTTTTCGAAAGTTTCGTGACGCGAATAAGTGTTGTTGTGGGATACAATTTAAATAAATAAAAAAGAAACAGTTGTGAAGTTCCGTCTGTTCGAAGAATAATAGTAAATAAGGAGGAAGTATTGAAGTATAACAACATTAGAACGATTAGAAAAATTGAATTAAATTAAAAATGAACCACCAACGAACGATTCAATGAAAACAAAAAGCATAAAGTATTTTTAATTATTTTTTAAACGAAATTTACGTAATTGGAAAAATTTATTTCCTTATAGTAACCATGATTTTTCATAATACTTTATAGTGGAGATATACTCGACGTTACTCAGACGTTTTAAAATGTCAAAAACGCGCTTGCAAGTATTGCAAGATAAATTCACTATTGGATTCGCGATTTTGACATTTCTTTGACATATACATATGTCGCAATAAAAATAAAAATTGATTGCATCATTGATTCTCAATTATTATAGAAATAATTATAAAATTATTAAGCCGCCCCGGTGGCACAGTTGTTAGCATGCTTGCTTTAAGCTCCGGAGGTCCCGGGTTCGATTCCCGGCGGGTGATGAAAAAATCACGGCTGGTTTAATGTAAGGATCAATGAACTAATCACTCATTATCTATTGTAAAACTGATTACGAAACTTCAAAAAAATGAAGCGGCCAAATCCCTCCATGGAATGTAGCGCCAGCGAAAAAAAAAAAAAAAAAAAATTATTAAATGAATCGAGAAATGAATGAAGATCGACTAAAAACATTAAAACTGATGAAGAGCGGGATATTAGTTTGCTTTTAGCGCAAGAAATAAAAATAAAAAATAAATTAAACGTCAAAATTATAACAAAAATAAAATAAAAATGGTATATTATTTTTTAAATTTTCTGTAAGATGTCACTTTAGCACTAAACAACAACAAAAAGTCAAAGTTAAATCAACTTTTTTTGTGACTTCTGAGTAGCGTCGAGTATAATCGCTTTAGTGCAAATTCATATACTTCATTTTTTATTTTCTTAGTCACGTCGGTCGCGTCGAGTTTATCTCCAGGGTTAGAAGATCGATTTCGAATAACTATTCTGGAAATAATTGTTAAAAAAAGTGACGAAGAAGCTATCCGAAATCGACCTTCTAAATTTCCTAAATTATTATTAAAAATTATTTTTACGGGTTTCAAATAAGGACTTGACAACTTTTTTTTTTAAATAAAACGCAAACCATTACAGATATCTCGAAAATTGTATTATTAGCTCAAACTACAACCAAAACATTTATGTATAGAATTCGACATTGTTCATACGTCCACCACGGGAACGTTTGCATGTGTCGATTCGTTGAACCCAATTTTCGATGACTCGGCCACACATTTCGACGGAAACGGCCGCTATCTCTCGTTCAATATTGGCTCTAAGCTCCTCTAACAACGCCGACTTGTTGACATAGACCAATGATTTAACGAAGCCCCATAAAAAAAATCTAGAGATGTTAAAGCACACGTTCTAGGCTTCCAATCGACAGGACCATTTCTGAATATTGTAACACGTTCATCGAATTTAGATTTCAATAAGTCGATTGAATTGCACCGTCTTGTTGAAGCTCATGCAATTGACCAAAGAAACGATGCAACATGTCTCTGTAGCGATCTCCATTGACTGTAACGTGACTGTCATTTTCATCAACGAAAAAAAACGGTTCAATGACACCACCAGCATGAAAACCACACCATACAGTTATTTTTTGTGGAAGAAGTGGTGTTTCTTGAAGCACATGATGACCAATAACGCATTTATTATAATTTTAGCCAAAAATGCGCTTCATCACTGAAGATGATTCTGCAACAAAATTGGTCATCTTCTTCCAACATTTCCTGAGCCCAATCCGAGAACGTACACTTCGCTTCATATGATCGAGTGGCTTTAGTTCTTGTGTTAACTTTACCTTATAAGGGTGCAAGCCAAGATCCTTTCGAAAAATTCGCCAAAGTGTGGTCTGAGCGATACCCAATTCTTGACAACGCCGTGGAATCGACTGTTTTGGTTCGTTTGCGACGGACGCTTGAACGGTAGCAATATTCTCACCACTTCGACCAACCCGTTGCATCAATGGCACGGGAACATCCAACAGCGAATATTTAGACTAAAATTTGTTCACTAGATTATAAGTTGCTTGTCTACTGGGGCGATAATTACGACCAAAAATTGGAATTAACGCTCTTGAAGTTGCAGTCACCGACTCGGAATTTTTGTGGTAAATTTTAATTATTTGTAAACGTTGTTCGTTCGTGTACTTCACCATGATGAAAATGTTGTCTACTGATTGTTTTAACACTAACAGTTTGGTTATTGGTTTAAGGGTGCGTTCACAGTGAAAGTACAAAGTTGTCAAGTCCCAGATGGAAAACCCAGTATGTATGTATAAGGAAAAAATACTTTTTTTTGAAATTATATTATTATAAATTTTTAATTGTGTAATCGTAAATATAATCACCTACGAACCTTAAAAATAAAATATTGGTTCCAAGCGTTAAGAAGTTCGTCTATTTTGCTGTCAGTTGAGAGGTAAATATCATAAACAATAGGCAGGTGATGGAAGTCCGAAACATCCTAACAAAAAAAATGTTTAATCAGCTATACAAGACTGTGCAGTTTGTGACAAAATTTTCAAATAAATCGTTCCCATCCAATGAGGTAAAATATAATTGTGTCAAACTTATTAAAAATTTAATTTTGAACAGCATCATTTTAAAAGAAGCTTTTTATTTTGTAATTTTATGTTTTCTGGCAATAACGATTTTCGCAATAAAACAACCAAACTAATAAAATATTTAAAGGATCCTGTCCAGTAATTTACCTTATTTTTTTTTTTTACAAAAATTTTCTTAACTACATAGGTATCGGCCAAAAAAGGCAATAACAGCAAAATCGAAAAACGGCTAATTACATCCAAGCATAGGTGACCAATTTTTTAAAGTAAGCAATAATATGCTGGTTTAATAAAAGAATTAAATATCAAAAGCTTCAAAAAACGTGAGTATTAGTATTATAAAATGTCTTCAAAATTTGGTCTGAGAAAATTTATAATTTTCAGAATAAATAATTCCAAAATTCGAAAAATTTCTGAATTTAACATTCGAATAATTTTTCAAAATAAGAGAGAATAGTACCAGCACTAAATGAATTAAAATATCAATTTTTCGGTCATTCATTAAGATTAGAAATGGCCATATTTTACTTATTCGCTACACCGCCGATTGGAAGCCAAATTTGAACAATATGTCCCCAAAAAATTCCAGATCAAACGATAATACCCACGATTTAACCCAAATTTGTACAACCCAATTGCTATAATCGTATCATTTCAGGCGACGTGACTTAAGTCACGTCACGTCGCACGAAAATTACTATTCTTGAATTTGGTTCAAGTGACGCGACTGTAACTTAAAGATGTCGGCCAATTTCCAAATAAAATCGTTTAAGAACAAAAAGTATTAATTTGAACAATAATTTTTTTAACCCTTAGCTGGTATCGACTTTTTTTGTATCATAACTGGTATACATGGGTCAATTGACCCGCATTTTAATTTTCCAATTTTTTAAATGAAAACTCTTAAATTTAATAAAAATACAAAGAATATGACTTGTTTAGCATTTCGTTGGTTTAATGGACTTTTGTTTTTTTCAAATTATTAGTCATTTGTTGTTTTTTTCCTAAAAACTAATAAGGTATTCCATTCTCATACAAATTCAAAATATCACTTTCAAAATAAAAGTATGAAAATTCAGGAAAGTTTCATAGTCAAAAAAATACTTATAACTGGTACTCATGGGTCAATTGACCCATGCATGTATAATTTAACTAATACCGAACTAATAAAATACACAACCGAATGCTACGCAGATTCACAATGCACTAAATAGAAAAGTCACAAATGATAGATAAAATAAAACCAAAATAACGGTGTTATTTCAAAAATAAAAACCGGTTTGGGTCAATTGACCCATCAATACGTTAAGGGTTAAACAAGTGAAAAAATTACACAATTAAAAACATTTAAATAATATATTAGGATTAAAACTTCGCCCTTCCATTTTGTTGTAGTCGCCTGTCACTTACAAAATTCAAAGAACATCTGTCGTGTAAAGTGACTTTAGACATAAAACAACTGAGAGAATAGGAAAATTGAAGTGAGGTGACTACAGTCATGAAGAATGACGTGATACGACTATGGGAATTGGGGTGTTAAAAAGTGATATGTAAAATGCGAAAATGTAATGGCAGGAAATTTTAATATAAATATCTTGTAAGATTTAGGAAAATGCTTTCTGGTCTCAACTATATTTTGGAACTTTGGTCAATTTGATCAAGATTTAAGACATCATTGAAATTCAGCTTTTCGAAATTTGGTAAAATTGTTCAGAAATTTGAAAAAAAAACTGTGTCAACATTATACCAATTTTTCGTCCCATCATGTTTCATTTATATTATGATACCAATCAATATCGGTAATTTATTTAATTCGTATTTAAATGACCACTAATTGTGATATTGATTACACATAAATTTTATAAATTAATTAACAGCTCTGGATTTATAGATTAATTAAAAAAATATTTATGTACAGTTTTGTTGTATATTATCTGTGTATGTTATCATTAATATTTACAACACGTATTATAATGGCATATTTTATATTAAATATTGAAAATAATACATCTCATTTACATATAATTAAAATGGAAAAACGAAAAAATAAAAAACTCAATCAATGGTTAAATTTATATTTTCCAAAGCAAAATACACACACACTCACAATAAACAATAGAGGATATTATACGACAGAGATATTTACACAATATAAAATGGGAAAATCGAAAAAAAAAGATGTTGTGTGTGAACGAGAAAAATAGGAAAAACATTTCGATTTTATATAGGGGTGCTTTGCTGTTTATTTTATTTTTTGGTTTAAAATACTTTATTGGAAAATTTATGTTTGATAATCGAAATTAATAAAGTAAAAAAACATGAACGAATTTTTAGTACCTTCCCTAAATAAAATACCCAAAAATCGAATATTCAAATTTAATTGACTTTTGTATATGTGTGTGGGGAAGGTGGGTGTAATATGTATGAATTTTAACTATCGTTGTCAATTCGTCACCCACCACAAAAATGTACTAAAATCAGGGCGTAAAAATAAAATTAATTTTTATACCCAAAGATTTCACAAATCGTTTGAACTTTTATTCGATTTTGCTTGCTTCTTTATGCCTTTGCCTGTGTATTTTCTTTGCGTTGTTATTGTATGTTGTGAACTTATATATGTATGTATGTATGTATGTATATATGTAGCTAGAATAAACTTAAAAATGAGATTAAATTTATTTTCTGTATTATTTTCAAGTATTGGAAAGAAATATCAAATCTAAATGATTATTAGGGCAATATCGAAGCAAAGTATTCCTCTCGAATGTACAATATGTAGATAGATTTTGTGTTTATATAAAAATTCATTGTTTTATTGCATTATTATAGCTCATCACAACATTAGGAGTTTGGGCTGTAGCAGAGCAATAAATATACATTTGTTTGTGGAAATTGAGTTTGGTAAATGCGTTTACCCGTAAAAAAAATTTATATCAATCAGATATAATCAAACATAAAAAGGTAACCCATTCTCTGTATCAAAGATACATAATATATATGTACATATTATATAAAAATGTATAATATATAACAACATAAACCCAAGAACACAGAACAGAAGAAATAAAATAAATAAAAATAAAAAAAACACGTAGAGAGGAAAGAAAATCTATACACAGTATATGTAGCGCTTGTGTACGAGTGCACAACAAGAGAGATAGATAAGTCTAACTACAAAGGTTGTTAAGCAACACAAGTTATTCAGAAGTAAATTATTATAATTGAATTGCTTTAAACACAAGTAGAATTTCTTTTCGTTTTGTTATTGCTGTTGTTATTGATTTATGGGGTTAGAAACATTCGTACAAAGTACAACAAAATAAATTTGTAATGTATATTACATGGCGCAAATAGGTAGATATTTTATCGTTCTAACATGAAAATGTATGGTATTTTCCGTTGTATTTTCGCACCCGTTTAGTTACTAAATCAATTATGTGTTCTTAGTTGAGTTGATATACCCTGGAAATGAATCACGCACACCTCTTGTACATATATATACATATTTACAAATAATATTCATATTTCCTTTAAGGAATGTCGGTATTTAACACCGCAATTGGTTATCGTTATAATAATAATAATAATTAGAGGGTAGAAATAGGATTATGTTTTTGTTAAACAAAGTCATTTAACGTGAATTATGAATCATAACAATTTAGATGTATATAGGGTAGGAAAATTTCATACCGTCTCCCACTGTTTGTTTAACGATTGTATTTGTTGAAAATGGAAAATTATTACATACAAATATGAATAAACTTCTGAAATGTAATTAAAGCCGCAGATGTGAAATAGCTGGAGTGATTAGTCATTATTCGCTAAATCTGATGTATATGTTTTATTGATTAAGTTGTTTTATTCAAAAGTAGAAATCTTCGCCAATTAAACAATTTTAAAGTTGGGCATTAGGCCTAATATTGTAGTAGTGAATTTCCATCTTTCATTCAAAAATATAGATCAAAACAAAAAAGAACTAAGCGGGCTATTTTCTAACGTTGTCATGTTATAGGTTTTACATCCTGTAAAATAAGGTGGTAATTGCTTTAAGTTGTCGTTGTACGTTAAACTTGGGCCTAACCCCATCAATCTTTCCACGTTATTTAGCGTACAAACATTTTTTTTATATTCTCGTAAAAAGAACACCAGACATTGAAAGCTTATTAAAGTTGAGATCTGACGTCGGCATAATACAGGTTATTAATTGTCTCGAGGTCATAAATATCCCTCTTCCACCGAGCGCTTAGTAAAGCCAAGCATAGAATTAGCTCTAGCAATGTATTGCTAAATATGGTTGGTTGTGATCCCTACTGCCTTCCCCCGAAAAAAACGCCTAGGCATTGTATTCGGATAATTTATTTGTAATACATAATTAATTAATTTAAATAAAATTAGTTGAATAACTAATTTAGTTGTTTAAAATTCAAATCAACCCTTACAAAAATACAACGCTTAGGCGCTAAATTCAGGGGAAGGCAATAGATCTTTAATTTCAAATACACACACTTGTTAATGTTGGTAAGATTACACTCACACCGTAGTTTGTCGATGTCTTCCTATAGTCTGTTGGTATAGCAAATTTTCTCTACAGTTCATTAATACCATAGAATGATATTTTACTTCAGTAGTGCAATTGATGAAAAATTATAAAGACCGAAGGTCTAAAACATAGAAGTTTTGTGCTGGAAGAAGCTTCAATTAATTCTGACCTTCTATTTCTAAGCTCAATATACTCAAATACGGTTTAAACTAGGCAACACATTGTTTGGAGAAACTTAATCTATATATATCTGTGGCGAAGATTTAAAAGGTGATAACTCTAAAATTCACAATTTTCAGGAAAACGTTTTTAAAATTAAGAGTTACTCAATCATCATTTCTTGCTCCAGTTTTGAAAAATGGTATCACTGCTAAATAAAGCAAACATTTGACACAAACTGACGGAAGTGCCTGATTGAAAAACTGATTGAAAAAATTGTTATGTAATCTGCTGTTCACAAGGTTTGTATATTGAATGTCATTTACGCTGGGTAAGCATTAATTTCACGTTTTGCTTTAACAATAATTTACCAAGCTCAATATACTGAATGCGGTTTAAACCAGGCAACAAACTGTTTAGAGAAACCAAAAGCATTTCAATATTTTTCAATGACTGATGGAGTCAAAGTCAATAAACACCACATCGAGTTGCTGATGAATTCAATAAAATTTGTTTAAGTTGATCTATTTAGCATAAAACCAAGTGGTTTTGCTTTAAAAAAAGTGTGTTTAGGATCCTTTCTTAAATTTTCCTTAATATATTTCAAAGTAGTTCTAGCTTTCGAAATTTTGGTTACAGTGAATTTATGCTTTCCTCATTTTCTTTGTCAGACTTGTGTTTCTTATCCTAAAGCTTGTTAAGTTTATCATCATATTTCTTAGATTTGGCCCCAGAAGGGGGAACAAATATTTCTATATCTTAAATATGATTTTATAAAATTTCTCCAAGTTAAAAGTTCCTTCTCTCAGTTAATTTGAGAGTCTTAGAGTATCTACACTCAAAAAATGCATTTCAATAAAAGGGGACAAATGATCTTTTAAAATTTATTTGAAGTCTTCTGCTTTAACAATTTCTTTAATAAAGGCCATTTCTCCAACTACATGATAAGAAAAACATCCCAAATCATTTGGACGGCTGGATGCTTCATTACTCTCTCAGACGTTCGCCGGATTTGAGCCTGCCGTACTGGATTCCATCCGATCCAAAAAGATTTAATTTACTATCGTCGGAAAAAGTAACTATTCGCCACGGCTGTAGACTCTAATCAACGCGACTCGGAACCCATTTTAAACATTTTTGCTTCATTTTAGTCGTAAGAAACGTTTTTTTTTGTAGAGGAACTGGCTATATATCCCTATTCCCGAAGCCGGTTATGAATTGAATGGATCCCGATTTTTTTGCAGATGTCCGCCTTGAACTCAGCCCGAATATTCATAGCAGTTTTAAAGCGATTAGCAGTTGACATTATGGTTATTTTTGAATTTTCTCGTGCAGTTGTCTTTCTTTTTAGACCGGGGGCGCTATTCTCGAATTCCATATCCATTTTCCACATGTGTAAATCTGTCAAAATTCACAAAAACGTTCGGACATTTTATTTCATGTATTCTTGAATTCCCACTAATGGAATTTTTTCGGTACTAAGGGAATATTTCCGAATGGGTATAAGTATGTGAAAAAAATTTCCCATGTACGAAAAGGTCAATAACTAGGTACGTAGATTTTAGATTTACTTTTTGTGAATAAAAAGTTCGCAAAATTTTTATTTTGTGAATAAAAAATCATTTTCAAATTTTTTTTATATCAAAATTCATAATAACATAAAAAGAATTCTTAAAAAATAGACTGACATATAGCAAAACAAAACATTGCAAACATTAAACATATTTAGTTGACTTTATTGGCAATTGCTGGTAATTGCTAATAATTGACGCTTACTTGGTAAAATTACAAAATTGCGTTGTATAAAATAAACCAAAACATCAATTATCAAAAATAAATTCAATGCACTGGGTGGTGAATAAAAAATTCCGAATGATTCATGAATAGGGTATTTGGTTGCATGTGGAATATACATAGGGAAAAATACCAAGGGAAGTATTAAGGGAATTCTGACAGATGTCCACATGTGGAAAATGGATGTGGAATTCGAGAACAGGGCCCCGGTTCTCTTTTTTGCGTTCCAATTCATCGGTAGAACGATTTTTTTTTTAAATGCGGTTCACACTCGAGTAGCTGCAGTCAATCTCAACAGCAATCTGCCTCGATGACATTTTAGGTATCCCAGGAAATGCTACAATTCGATTTTTAAGAGTCCTCGTCAATTTCGTGTATTTTGTAATTTTCAACAAATTTAAATTTTAGTAACCTACTCTTGCTAATAATTATTGTGAAAACAAATAATGTGAAAAACGATTACATTTATACCTAAAAAAAATCAGCGTAATACGAAAAGGATAAGGGACAATTAGCACAACTTTACTTGAAAAATGTTGGTGTTGCATTTTCCATTCTCGCTACTGTACATATATTACTTTACAAATTATTATGTTTGCTAATTAAAAATTAATTTACAATGAGGCGAATGAAACAAAATATGTACGAGCAAAAAACTACAAATTGGAGTTGCATTACCGCCAGCAAAAAAATCCTTCTTGATTTTTGAAAAAGAGCGAAGCAATGAGAGTTCGTGAACCTCAAAAGCTAAACCAGTCGGAAATTGCACGGAAGTGTTTCAGCTTTAAGAATGGTAAAAATGATATCAAATTTAACAAAATTTCATCGACATACCGTTGGTGCACAACTCAAAAAAGTTGATTTTTCAGGAAAGCAGTTTAAAAATTATTTTATTTCATGAACAATAAAGGATCTCAATCAGAATCAATCACTCTCTAGCTCCCCTTATAAATAAACATACTTATCTACTCATTTCAGGAAATAACTTAAAAACAATATCTGCAAGGGACAATGCCTTTACTCATCTTTGACCGTACTAAGCTAATATACAGGCAATATAAAATTATGACTCTTTTCTCAGGGTTTTGGCCAACGGTAACAAGTGCAATGTCATTAAATAATCCGAAAGACATGTGTCAGTACTGGACCGAATTTTGAATTCTTATCCTTCTGTGCGTACCAATAATAAAAATGAAAAACAAAAACTAAAGTATGTATGTACCCAAATGGTATAAAAACAGTAAAATGACTGACTGAAACATATTCCTTCAGGTGACTTTGGGAGGTTATGGAAAATATATATTCGGACGCAAAATTTCCCAATCTTTTCAAATCCGATGTCAAAAATAGGAGTTTCTATTTTAAAAAATGAACTTGACCTTCAAATGACCTGAAGGTCAAAAGCATTAATACAGATAGATGATCTCCATTTGTCCCTGATAATTTTTGTCTAAACAATTTGTTTTTGTAGCTAGCGTATTTTAGGAGATATTTGGATCCCTCGTTAAAATGGCTCACCCTGTAAGACTACATAAATAATTTATAAAAAAGTAAATCAGTATTCCCAGGTATCTTCATCGGCGTTCGATTTAAGATACTTATATCTACTAGAACGTGGCATATTAAGGGGACGTACCGCCTTCAAATTTTCAAAAAATCGAAATTTTTTTTATGATAGAATATGTTAGAATGAACGTTTAAGAACATGATTTTAACATGAAAATCTCAAAAAAAAAATTTATTTATATTTTTATTTTATTTATTGCGAAGGGCGCCAAAGTCGTTTTTTTTACGATTTTGGTCTACTTCGCTGTATCGCTACACCGACTTTCTCTTAGTAACACCTGCTTATATATACATGCATATAATACGTTATTCTCTCACATAACAGCTGTAAAAGTAGAGGGGAAATTTTTGAGAGGTAGGTATATTGTACGGTGCAGGCATCGCAGATTAAATTTTGGTAAGGTTTATTACAAAAAAAATTTTTTAACTTTAAACGCGATTATCTCGAAATGACGTTTTTCAAGTTGGCGTGCAAGATTGAGAAAAAACTACTTATCCAATCGTTCTAAAATTTTAACACGTTGAACTACGGAAGGAATAATCGGCTTTCAATTTTTTGAGTTACAACTAATTGGGGAGGGGGGGGGGGGGGGGGACAAAAAAGCTGCATTTTCGAAAAAAATGCCGCCATTTTTTAATTTTTAAACCAATTTTTTTTTTTTAGTTCATTCCAAGGGCGATTTAATGCTGAATAAAACCCCCCTTTTTTTTTAAACGTTTCTGAGAGCAGTTATGATGCACGCCGCGAATTTTCAGTGTTTTTGGAAAACCGTTATAGCAGACGACAGTGGGCTAAAAAAAATCTAAAAAAACATTTTTTTTATACTTTCAGTTAAATAAAATGTCAATGGAAAGTTTCATTAAGATATCTCTTTTTATTCCATTAAAAAAAAATCTTTGAAAAACTTTTTGTTTTTCAATTTTGAAGGTGGTACCCTTAACATTATTAGTAATATGTTATTAATTGTGATTTCAGAAACCTGACCCAGATTTCTAAAAAATTGAAGCATCCAACGTTGTTTAGAAATTGTGTTATCTTGTGCTACACACAACTTGTGTTTTATTATACACTCCGTTTCACTTGGTTAAGGCCACCATAAATTTTCAATTTCCTTTCAATTTTTTGTGTGTTAGAGCAACATGTAGAGATTAGTTGGAAGTAAAAGTTCAAACATTATGTAGGTATATTTAAACAAAATTACAGAAAAAATTCATTTTAAACGGGATTAACCGTTACTTTATTCATTTATTTCAAATACTAATGTAAAACGTATGAATTTTTAGTGTTTCAGTAGGATAAGGCCATTTAAGTTTATACTTGATTAGTCAATAAATTTAAGTATTTTTGAAAACTAATTACGTTTATTATATTAATATTAAAATTACTAATTGAATTTTGAATTAAAAGCCAAAAGTTAAGACCCTCAGTGAAGTTGAAAGAGCAAGGGTTTTCAAGCAGAAAAATTACCGAAAAAATTAACCGAAATAAGACTGTGAGTAGAGTCGCTCAGAAGCCAATGGGGTTAAGTCCATTTTTTGAAATTTTCTGATTTTTGTAAATTTTAATTGAATAAAATTTATTCAATCAAAATTTACAAAAATCAGAAAATTTAAAAAAATGAACTTAACCGCATTGGCTTCTGAGCGACTCAATTACCTCTCACTTATCGAAAACTACGGTGTCAGGCAGAAAGGCTGGGGCCCTATTTCTGAATACGATACGAATTTGTATACGAAACGAAAATGCTATTCGATACGAAAATGAATTGGTATTTCTGAATACGAACGTATGGCCTATTTTAATTTTTGTACTGTACGTAAAAGGAAATTTGGTTTACGCGAAACTGCCTTAAAATGACAGTATAAAACTGACAAAGGCACGAAAATATGTAAAAAAAATTATGTCAATCTAGTTTCTATGTGAATGAAATCGAATACGTATTATTAAAAGCAACAAAATCATTGCGTAGCAAAACACCGTGTTATTTTGGTTTTATTTATCTAGTGATTGCTGATGATGAAAAGATCCGGTTTTAGTAAAAAATATGGCAGTTAAATTCGGGCTAAAAAGTAATAATGTGGAATTTTGCTAAACAAATAATATTTTCAAATAAAAAAATATCTTTTAGTTTTTAAAAATATTTACATATTACATATTTAAAAAATAAAAAATTGTAAAAATTCAAATTTCATGTGTATATCTTCCTTTTTTGGTTATTCATTTTTGGTGTCGTTAACTAATACATATGTATGTGATTAAACACAATTAATCCGTTCATGAACGTACAAAAGCTGATCGAATTCGTATTGTAAAGGCGGCTCAGATAATCAACGTGTGCGCCATGCTCCGCAATATGTGCCTATACTCCAATATTATATATGATTTAGAAAATAAGACAGATATAATATCGGCCCGATATTATATCTGCTATATACCGCAGATGTACCTACAAGCAATCAAGTAACTGTCGCAACATTTGCAGACGACACGGCAGTACTCCCATCACATGAAGACCCCAGTAAAGCTACAGAAGTTTTGCAGGAAAATATTAACATTATTCAGGCATGGATGAAAAAATGGCGAATTAAAGTTAATGATGCTAAGTCTAATCATGTAACCTTTACTATGCGAAGAGGTACATGTCCACCAATACAAATGAATGACCAGAATATACCTCAAACTGATGAAGTGAAATATTTAGGCATTCACCTCGACAAACGGCTAACATGGCGTAAACATATATGGACAAAAAGAAAACAATTGGGGATGAAACTGACAAAAATCTATAAAATGGTAATAAAACCTATCTGGACATATGGTATAAAGCTGTGGGGAACGGCCAGCAACTCGAACTTGGACATTCTTCAGCGGTTCCAGTCTAAATTTCTAAGGATCATAGTAGATGCTCCATGGTTCGTATCAAACGATATAATTCACAGAGATCTACAGGTCCCAACAATACGGGAAGAAATTAGGGATTCCAGTGCCAGGTATCACTCAAGATTGAAGATTCATCCAAACGATCTGGCCAGCAAGCTTCTCACTACCACAACGATGGAAAGATTAAAACGCCACAAAATTTTTAATTTGCCAAATAGGTTTTAGATATTCCTTTAGACATTAATTTTTAAAATCACTAATGAATCGAACCAATAATAGTTAAATTTATGGGTTATTTTATACTAATCGTAATGTAAGTGAGATTTTATCAATAGATAAAAATACTCCGATCGTGACAATGTAAAAAGACAAAAAATTTACTGAATGTCTCACAATGAGATAGATTGTAAAATAAAGGAAAACAAAAAAAAAAAAAAAGAAAATAAGACATCAGCAGATTAAGATTCGCATGGCGAAAATTCTCAAGAATTATATGTATGAACCTGATAATATTATAGCAAGGAGGTAAACTTTTATTTAAATTCATTGCATGTTCAGACTTCAATTTTAAAATACAATTATTTAAAATATGTATATGTTACTATTTACATAATTATGTTTTTCTAAAATTAATATCGCAGATTTCAATCACATCTTG
This sequence comes from Tipula helvola, assembly GCA_963556165.1. Classification (NCBI taxonomy): domain Eukaryota; kingdom Metazoa; phylum Arthropoda; class Insecta; order Diptera; family Tipulidae; genus Tipula; species Tipula helvola. The sequence goes on along the minus strand of OY744483.1, from coordinate 143,462,397 downwards.
GTTGCGAATTTACATTTAAATGAAAAATGTTTTAATTATTTACTCTAATTTTAGAAACCCGTTAGCAGCCTCTTCAAATAATAAATTCTTGAATATGTAATTTACACTTTTTAACTTCAAGATCATCTGATTTAAATTTAGATTTATCTAAATTTTCTTTTCTTTTAATTTAATCTCCTTTCTTTCAATTCCATTTCTCGTTCTTTCAATTTAATTTCCCGTTCCCTTAATTCTATGGATTTTTCTTTTAATTGAACTAGTCGCTTCAATGACTTGCTCGAGTCAGTCACGGTATTGGTGAGAGACTCTAATTCGTTGGTAATATTTCGGTGAAGCGCCTCTTGCATTTTGATTTGTGCCTTTGTCCCTAGATTTTCTTAATGTTCTGGGAGTAGGTGCCTCTGCATTACTGAAAATAACGCCGATGTTTTTATTTTGAGCATTATCATTTATTGGTAAAGTTGGAGGTGAATTGATGGAAATATAACAAAGTTGCTTCCCAAGTTGCTCTCACCAAGTTTCCGAGTGCCGGCGGGTACTTCAATTGCTCTATTTAAATCAATCAGTCAAATCACAGCTTCTTCTTTAAGCGAAAACGTAAAGATTTTTTACTTGCCTCCCCTCATCTCGGACAAACTTATTTAATGTGTCTCTTTTTTATATTAAATTTGAAGTCCAACCACACTTTTTCCAGAAGTCCGAATTTCGAATTAACAGTCGGTGGGAGTTTACCCGATTGCTAATTCCAAACCTTTGATTAATTGAGTCCTTGGCTGTCATATTATACCGTTTAACTAATGAGGGATGTTCCTCCATAAAAGCCACCAACATTTCGAACTGTTTAACAGTAGTAATCTTTGCCCTAAAATACATACACAATAATAATAAAAAATAAATACGTATGTACATATATTGAACGTGTAAATTAATAAATTAAAATATGAATGTGACAATAATTATTAACATATATGTATTACATAATATGTATTTAATCATTAAAAACCTATTTTTTTTGTTGGTAGCGTTTTAAATTACTTTCTACTAACATGCAAAATATTCTATTGGTTTCTATTAAATACGATACGAATCTGTGTACGAAACGAAAGTGCAATTCGATCCGTAAATGCTTTGGTATTCCTGAATACGAACGTACAGTATATTTTAATTTTTGTAGTGTAGGCAAAGGGAAATTTTGTTGACAGTGTAAAACGGAAAATAAACGTAAATATGTCAAAATTTTGAAATCAATTTAGTTTTTGATTGGCTACGTGAATAAAATGGAATCCGCGCCATGTTTGATAAATATTATTTTACATCAAACTAAAATAATTTTATTAAATAAAACCAAATACAAATCTGTACCTAGAAAAATACATATTTCGTAAAATTTTAGTTTTATTTAGTTTATTGTGATTGTGGCGTTGAGGGCCGGTATTTAATGCAACAAATTGGGCTATGTATAGCATATTACACATGCAACAAATTGGGCTATGTATATATCATTTAATGCAACAATTTGGGCTATGTACATATATAGCATATTACATATGTGAAATTTTGCTAATTAAAAAATATTTTCAGTTAAAAAGATTGGTTTTTAGTTTTTAACAATATGTATTTCTTTTAAAAATAAAAATAAAATTAAAAATATAAATTTCTTGTGTACATCTTGCATTTATTGCTTGTTTATTTTTGGTGTCGTTAACTATTATGTGATCGAACCAAAATCCGTTCATGAACGTACAAAAACTGCACGAATTCGAATTGCGAAATAAGGGAAATTTTGTCACGAATCATGCTTACACGAATTCGTACAGGAAATAAACGTATTCGTATTCAAAAATACCAATAACACGAATTCGTTCCATTTTTGTTCGTATTCGTATTCGTAATGCCTAATAGGAAAAAATTTTGTAACGTAGCAGTCTTACTGGAATTCGTATACAAATTACACGTATTCGTATTCAAAAATACCAATGACACGAATTCGTACCATTTTTGTTCGTATTCGTATTCAGGAATAGGGGCCCTGTACTTCTTTGGCTACACTGAAAAGAGAACGGCGGTCAATTCTTCGTAAGGCCTCTAATTTTGGTATTTCTGTTAAGAAAATCAATCCTTAACCTGAAGTTGCAGCTAGTGTTACAAATTTTTGGCGAGTAATCACTACAGTGACCATCTAATAAAATAAAAAGAAACGCTTTGATTTTGCACGTACTCAAATGACCTGGAATAATGAATGGCAGAACGTGTTTTTTCAGACGAAAAAAAAAATTCAACCTGGATGGTCCTGATGGATACAAATATTACTTTCACGATTTGCGTAAAGAGATCATTTTGGTTCGCCGCCATAGCCGTGTACATCTGGTATTATGGTTTGGGGTGTTATCACTTACTATGGTACTATAGATTTGGAGTTCAGAAGTATTACAATGAACATTGAAACTTACAACACATTATTGCAAAATGTTTCCCCTTCACTACGTGAGAAATTTGGACCTCAGTTATTCATATTTCAACAAGACAACGCCCCCATACACAATACTAAAGTAGTGAAAGATTGGATTAGACCCGACAATATCGAACTTCTTCCCTGTCTGGATTATTCACCCGATCTAAATATCATCGAGAACATATGGAGATTGCTGTCGAGGAAGGTTTATAAATGAGGACTCCAATTCGAAACACCAAGCGAGCTTGTAGATGCCATAAAAATGGCATGGGTCAAATGAGCCAATACTGTATCCAATCACTGTAAAACTCACTCTCGAATAGGATTTTTGAAGTTATTAATAATAATGATGGAAATACTCACTATTAAAACAATTATTCCGATTTTTGTTTCAATACATTTTTTTTTAAATGAACTGATCATTTGAATTTTCATGTGGCCTTAACCTACTGAAAATGTGAATCCGGTATTTTTGCTCGAAGCGAACGTCGTATTTTAAATCATTTCCTTTATAATTAAATTTTACTGTACACCGCAGATGGAAGACAAATTGACTTCCAAACACGAAGAACTTTCAGAATTTTGTCAATGATTAAAGGAAAGTGTTGGTTTTTCGTCACCACTGTTCCAATTATTATGTTTCCAATTATTTTAAGTCAGTTTATGAACCATCAATGACCTCGCACACGACCTCTCAAATTTGAGGGACTATTCAGATTTTAATATGTTAAGCTTTTCGGAATGCGAAACTTCCGATTTTTTGTCGAGCCTTGACGCGAAACGATTTGCGACCTGTTGTGATCCTGCAAAACTTTCTGAAGACATGGTACTTAAAACCTTGTTTCTCGGCTAATAACATTGATTTCGCTTACTCAGCATAAGTTTTTCCCCGGTAGATCGGTGTCATAAATCTGACATCATTCTTTGGCCATTTATATACCATATAGCAAGTTGACATTATACCGATAACCAAGCTAATTTTTGCAATTGTCATTATTAACTAACCTCCTCATCCTTCGGTTTTGTTATCTATAAAAAGGATGGATTGTGGGCCCGATGGCAAAGCTCAATTAATCAATTAATTATATTTTCGTGGTCATACGAGGGGCGCATGCCAATTATCTCAGAGTGTTTTTGTTATTAAAACTTTAATTCTTTACATCGGTATGCAATTTGAAAACACGGACATCACCTGTAATTTTTCTCATTTTTACGTAACCCTTTGAGCCCTTGCGGCCGCTGCGAATTGTATGCCTTCAATTATTGGAGCTTTAATTTGTTTGTACTACGTCATATTACAAAGGCAGGCAGTATTATATCACGGAAAAACACTAAAATTCTTCACAAAAAGAAAAGCGATTTTCCTTATGGCCGGAAAGCGTGCAACGTGCAACAACCCTTCTATCTTTCATATCTTAGGGTTAATTATCAACCCTTAAAAAGGTCACCATCTCCTAGTCTATAACAAAATTATTCACCAACTCTGTAAAGTGAAAATTTATTGGTAACACAAAACCCGTAATTTCTAATAATTGTTATTAGCGCTAGCAAAAAAAAAACGTGCTAAAAATCACGAGATCTAATAACCCCTGTGGTATTTTTTTGCAATTTTATATAAAACAAATTACAATCAGATAAGCCTGACTTATTCCCATTTTAATTGATTTTTGAATTTTTAATCCTTTCGAAAATTCCCTATAAAATACTTTAGTCTGTACATCTATCTCTGGGTGTGTGCGTTAAATCTTTTTAAAATCAATAAAAAAAATTTGTTGATTAAATTTGTCGTATTATCCTTCCTATTTTTCTCCTCCTTTGCCTTTCTTTTGTATTATTTCACCGAAACAGTTTGTCGTCCCTTGTCTATTATGCTGTCGTCGTCATCCGTATATCGTCTATCTATACATACTTAGTTTATAAATGGAAATGGTTTTTTTTTTATATTTTATTCGGGGTAAGGACAGAATATATTTTGAACGGCTGATGAAGATGAATTATAAGAAATATAAAGGTATTAAATTTAGTAAGTGTAAACAATAGCCTTAAAAGGCCGAGTTAAATAGCTAAAATAGGGTTTGCTTATTTTTCTCTTATAGATCGAAACCAATTTGAAATGTTTACAGTTTATATTGTATTTCGTATAGTGTATAGAATATAGATATGGCATGCAATGTAAAATTATGTGATAATGTTATCTGATTATAATTTGATTAATTTCGGAAAAATAAAAATTGGCATTGAGAGACCGAAAACATTCTTGTAAATGGGAACACGATAAAAATCATGATATGCTTGGTGTACATTATATTATTGTAAACTGTCTGTAATTCATTAAACAAGTAAATAATATGTTTTGTCTAAAATTGTTGTTGATTAGCTGCTGTTTGTTACATAGTTAATCTCAAAATATGTAAATTACATAAGTTTTTTGGTTTAGGTTTGTGGTTTGAAATTTATGTACGATTATCATCCAGCTACTAACATGATTAAAACTGCGGTTATCGTATACATACATATATGTAATAAATTTAATTTAACAATTTTAAGTTTGTTTGAATGATCAAATCGCTTTCATAATATTAAAATTAAATTGAGTTTACCAACGATCCGGCTAAACTGATTCCAATATTTGCACGACTAATTACGCCTGCCCCAGTTCTCCAAAACATAAGATAAAATGTAGACGTAGAAACTTGTAAAAAGCAAGGTTTACTTTTATCAGTTTGCAATATTTCGATTTGACTGCAAGTTTACGTAAATATTCTGGTGACTAATTTTCAGCAGGATTGTATGCAATTTAAAAATATTTTATTCGGAAGGAGAAATTTGTTTACGAATTAGACTACGTCGATTGGTTGCCTTTCGGAAACTGTATATTCGCGTTTCTGAAAGAATTTTTTTCACGAATTGTAAAAAATCCAAAAAATTTCAATAAAACTATGAGATAAAATTATTACTTCCTATTTTCTTTTATATGCGGTTTTCGATTGGTTTACTGCCGTGGATTCTGTAATTGACCTAATTATGTTAGCCGTATTTTATAATACCAAATAGTGGTCGGAACCCAGAAATCAAATACAAAGTATGAATTTGAAGCATTTCATTCGTTTACCGACGTACATAAATTACGAAAAATTCAAGATTTTTTTTCGAAAAATAATTAATTTATTTAAGAAAATCTAAAGATTTATTATAAAAAAAAGGGTATTTTGCGAGAATGATAATAAAAAACCCAGTAATTTTAAAATTAGGTTATTTTTCTAAAAAAATAAGAAATTATTGAAATACTGAGTCGATTTTTGTCGTCGGAAAGACATATTACATACAGTCGTTGTCAAAATTATTTGTGTCACGCAAAAATTGTATAATGTATTTCGCAAAAGTTAAAACTTGGGCTAAAGACTTAATAAAATAACTAAATTTTTTTTTGTATATTTATTGTTAATTATTGATATTTCATTTAGTAAAAAAAAAAATTAAAAATCTTTATAATTCATTAAAATAAAATTAAAAAACAAATGGACAACATTTTTTTGCCTCATATTTTTGGGACAAAATTATTTGTGCAGTATGAAAAAAATCAAAATAAAATAGTAAATCAATTAAATTTAAGATTATTTTTGGGTAATTACGTAATGATAAAGTCACTAATGTTGTGTATGCAAATGGTCGGTTTTTGTTTAGTCTCTATATGATTTCGCATCTGGTTCAACAATTTGTTCTTAACATTACGTAGAATCTTATACCATTCGGTTTTCTTTGCACCCTGGTACGAATTTTTGGCCTTGTTAGATCATGAATATCTTCCACTTTAACTTAAATATCTGCAGGCGTAAATCGAAACCCTACACTGGCCGAGTCAAATAATTACGTTCAAAATTTTTTGATATTTTCATGGTAATGATGCTTCTTATGTATTGTAGCATCATTGTGCTGAAGAGGAAATTAAGGGCCAACTAATTTATTGTTAACTAGGAATGTTACCTAATTCAATAAACCGAAATTGAACTATGGCCTTGAACAGTTGTAGTTTATAGGGCTTACACACAAACGGAATATGATCTACCGTCAGGAAACAAAACGTGAAAGGTTTCATAAGATAAGCCCATTGCAACATGGAGAACTGGTTTATACCCAAATTAGTGCGTATTTGTCTTAGTTTGATAATATCGGAAATATTTTTATTATTACATAAACATCGAGCATTAATTAGTGTGGATACTGCCTCCGATAGATTCCATTGGGCAACAAATAAAATGGTAGACGCCTCTATAAACAGAACTATTCAAGGAGACTGTTCAATTTCGGTTTAATTTATGAGGCAACATCCCTGGTTGATAATAAGCTAGTTGGTTCTCAATATTTCCTTCAGCATAGTTTTGCCCCCTTACATAAGAAGAGTCATTACTACGAAATTATACAAAAATCTTGAACAAAATTATTTGACTCGGCCAGTGAAGGGTTTCGATTTACGCTTGCAGATGTTTAAGTTAAAGTGGAAGATATTCATGATCTAACAAGACCAAAAATTTGTAGTAGGGTGCCAAGAAAACCGGGTGGTATAAGATTCTACGTAATGTTAAGAACGAATTGTTGAACCAGATGCGAAATCATATAGAGACTAAACAAAAACCGGCCATTTGCATACACAACATTAGTGACTTTATCATTACGTAATTACCCAAAAATAATCTTAAATTTAATTGATTTACTATTTTATTTTGATTTTTTTCATACTGCACAAATAATTTTGTCCCAAAAATATGAGGCAAAAAAATGTTGTCCATTTGTTTTTTAATTTTATTTTAATGAATTATAAAGATTTTTAATTTTTTTTTTTACTAAATGAAATATCAATAATTAACAATAAATATACAAAAAAAAATTTAGTTATTTTATTAAGTCTTTAGCCCAAGTTTTAACTTTTGCGAAATACATTATACAATTTTTGCGTGACATAAATAATTTTGACAACGACTGTATGTACTTGTTAAAAATGCGCGGATTTGTAGTCAATATTTCACCCTAGATAATTTTGAAAATAACATTAAATTTGAAAAGGGTAAGTAGAAATTGTTGTGCAGTTTAATCCACCACAAACGAAATTTGTGATTATCAAGATTTATTGTATCTCCACAATCAAAAAGATTGCTGTGCCAACCAGGGCTGGGGAGCCGGAGCTGGAGCCGGAGCCAGGAGCCACGTAGCTGGACATTTTTGATAAGCCGGAAACCGTGTAAAACATTGAATTTTTTAATTTATTATTTTGTCAAAATTAAGTTTTTGTTCAAAAATACCAATAATGAAATCATGAATCGTGTAAAACATGAAGAGGAATACTCCGAATTAAAGAAAATATCGGCTGGAGTGCCACAAGGAAGTGTTCTGGGGCCGATACTCTATATACTTTATACACGAGGCGTGCCAAGCACAAAAGGAACAAGTATTGCAGCATTTGCGGCTGATACTACAATCTTGGCAACTGGAGACAACATAGAGGAGTCACCAGTAAATTACAAAACGCTGCTAATTCATTGAGTAATTGGATGAAGAAATGGCACCTTCAACTCAACGAAACTAATTCTGTACTTATAAACTTTACCAACAAAAATTTTAATTGGTTACCTGTCCGATTGAATTCGCAACCAATTCCACATGCAAACACGGCAAAATATTTAGGAATGACTCTTGATGCTAAACTCAAGTGGAAAGAGCATCTTAAAAAGAACAAAGAAGAGTTAAACATCAAATATAGAAAAATGTATTGGCTCATAGGAAGTGCTATTATATCGGCAGATATTGAAACCTGGTCTTAACAAAATGTATCCTCACACAAAAGTAAAGAAATTGCTTTATCGTCCCCGAATGTATTTTCACATTCAAAACCAGAGAAATTATCGAAAAAATCAAATAAAAGAAAAACGGAAATATAAAAAAATGTATTCATAAAATTTGGTGTTCCGAAGAAGATTAGAAAAATATTGCTAATTTGATTATTTTTGAATATGCCAATGAAAACAATTACACAAAATTAATCTCGATTAAATTTTACAAATTTTTTATTAAAATAATCTCTAGAATTTTAAGATCTAATTTAATAAATTCATGTGACGCCATATCTCCACCTCACCTCTTCAGTTTGCATGAGCATTAATTTGATTATAATCGTAGATAATTATTTCTAAATTAATGACAACTTTTTTATAGAAAATTTTTGCTCCCCATTCCATTTAAATTTCACATTAAATTACAGCTAAAAGTCAAACAAAATCCTTGTAAAAAGGAAACAGGTAATTGTTAGTTTCCACAGCAATAAAAAAAATGTATAATGTTTCCATTTCAAATTATACAAAATTCAATAATTTAGTTGTACATACATAGTTCGAGTAATTTTAATTACCAACTAATTTGATTTTGAGTTTAATATCGTTGTCGACAAATTGGGTGAGACATACATTGTTTTACAAAACATAAGTAATAGCTATATATGTAGCTTGCGGCATATAATAACTATTTATAATTTTGTATTACTACATTATCATTGTAACTACCGAACGGGCGTAATAATGCGGGACTATTCTCTATATTGCATGTTATAACTATTCCCCCCAAACTGTTTTACACTAAAGGATACAAATTGCACTTGAAAAAAATGCCTTCTCGTTCATGCATCGAAACTATACAACTAAAAAATCGTTATTATGTGTTATGTTTTGCTACCAGTGGGGTGCACAAAAGTTTTATTCAAAAGGGCGTTATGCCAATCGACAATTTTCAACATTCATAAACACACAGGGATAGATAATTGAATGTTGATATATTTCAGAATTTATAATAATAGGGGATTATGTTATGATGCCTATATGTGTGTATCATATCAGGATTTACAATCCTAAATAACACGAAATCAAAATAAAATCATAATCATTATTTTATATTGGTTTGTTCTGTCAAATCGTGACATACCACCAAACCTATTTGTTTAATTTTAGTTTAAGCAGAAACACATAAATATAACCTGTTAAATTATATCTACTTCTTTAGAACGAAAAATCAATAATTTATCCCCTTCCGTTACGTGACAAAATCAGTCAATTGAATAAAAATTGTAGAGCAATACGGAAACGATGATTTCGATTTTCTATAACGCGTTATGCTCCCAATTATTATCCATCAAGCGAAAATAATTATCTAAAATATTATTATGTCGCCTTCCGGTGTTTAATGGGATAATTTTCATTTTAATAAGATTTAAATGGTTGGAAAGGCAAAAAGTTGAAAATAACCAATCTGATCATAAATAAGATTCGGTAACGTTGTTTCTGAATCTGTTTATCGAATTTTCAGTTCTTTTCAAATTTTTATTTTTTTTATGTTTTGAATTTTTTATATTGAAAGATTTTAATCTTGGGTACCTAAAAATATTTATTTTTGTTTAAAGGAGGAGTGGATTACTCCTAAGCGACAAACCAACTGAAAAACTAAAAGAAAGACCACAATTAGGTTTTCAATATAATGACAAAATTATTACTTTATTTTCGATAAAAATCTTCAAATACTTCACCGAATGAAGCATACAATTACTTTTTTCAATTTAAAAAATTCATAAAATGGGGTTGGTACAAAGACTGGTGGCTAATTTAATTTTAAAATGAAAATAAATAAAAACCGAGATTTTCAAAACCACGATTTCGATACACTCCCCAAAAAATGTTCAATTGGCTGAGAAAATGAAAATCTAATTTTTTCATCAGAAAAAATAATTTAGAACCGAAAAAATTAAATTTTGATTTTCTAAGCCAATTAAATTTTTTTTTTGAATTTTTTAAATTGGAAACAGATATGTTAACTCCCCCCCCCCCCCCTCCCCCCAGTCAAGTACCGAAAGATTTTAAATAAGTAGTTTTGGAATTATGATTATCGGAAAAACTACACCATTAGCAGAGAAAACGGGCCACCCCAAAAAATTGGTTATTTTAATGCTAATATTTTTTGAACCGCACTAGCTGGATACTTGAAACAAACACCAAATTCAATGTCATTCAAAACAATCTTAGAAAATATTACCATAGCCTACTTCGTCGAATCATGTGACCAAGTTTTTTTTTTACTTATCCCACAAATGGCTTAAAATTATACTAAATTTTCACATGTGAATACGTCTTGAACCGGCCTAGCTGGAAACATGAAAAAAAAAACAAATTCTGGGTCATTCACAACAATCTTAGGAAATCTGGATAAGACCTACTCTTTCTAAACATGTGGCTAAGATTTTTCGATTTTTCAAAAATTTTATTTAAATTTTCCCAAACTTGAAAAAAATGACATTGTTTAGTGTGTGTTACCCCTTCGAGTTTGAATAACCGCTGAACCCCCCATCCCTTACATCTTCTGATAATCTGTTGGATATCACACTGCGAGATATTTTCCCATTTATTCCATCGTATTCGGAGCTGGAATAGGAGACCGAATTCTTCTATCAAGAATGTCCCAAGCATGTTCTATGGGATTTAAATCGGGAATCCTTGTCATCTTCGAAATATTTATATCTGAACAAAAATATGGCAGTTATAGATCCGGTTGGAACCATGACTGATTAGCCTCGTAGGTACCCTTTCGCTGAAGATGCACGAAGCGTAACGCTCCCCTGGTCATACTCGTTCTCGTCCATCAGAAGATCGCAAAGAAGTGTGAGAGAAGTTCTGAACCCGTGCTGGCCTTCGTGCATGAAGATCTGCTTCTCCCAACCTTCGCCGTATTGTTCTTATGATTATACATATTTATATAACATACGTGTAACATTTCATTTCAGGTTTCAACAGCGGTTCCATGGCGATTTCTAAGAGTGGATGAAACTGCAAAATCATCTCGAACCTTGATTACTCTTTGTCTGCTCGTACCTTGTGGCCTGGTATACACCCGTGTGGAAAAATCGCGACGAAACATGTTGTATGATACTACGGGAAATCAGAATCTTATTAGCGATGCAGCGTTGGCTTCTCCCATCTTCCAACAATGCCACGATTGTCGCTACACTTTCTGACTAGCGACATAAAAACGTAACACACAGCAAAATGTAAACTCTGCAATAAAACGATTGAATATCGCAAAAACAATCTCACAAATTATCGATTATTAATTTGTCGATACATTTAAATTTTTCATGGCATCCCACGAAAATGTCCCATGAAAATTTAGTTATAAAGGCATTGCCTCATGCAAAACGGAAAATCGGCATTTAAAACCTTCAAACCCAATTTTTGGCTAAGTTGCTTCACTTTGTAATATGAAAATTATTAACAAATAGTTTGAATCTATCCACCTTATTCGTAAAAAATTTGATTAAAATTGATTTAATTTCATTCAAAAAGCCCCAATTTTATGTTTTGCCGGCCGTCAAGCAAAAAACCGCCCGTCAAAATATAAAATTGGAGTTTTTTGAATGAAATTAATATTAAATTAATTTTAATAAAATATTTTACGAATAAGGTGGAACTTATAGATTCAAACTATTTTTGAATAATTTTCATATTGAAAAACAAACAATTTTGTCAACAATTGGATTTGACGGTTTGAAATGCCGGTTTGCCGTTTGTGTATGGGGCAATGCCTTTAGCAATGTTGTGGGATAAGTAAAAAAAACTCAGTCACATGATTAGACAAAGTATACTATGGTTATATACTTATTTTCTAAAATAGGCCGGTTTTCTCTGCCGATGAGTATTTTCTTTTCGTTTTCAGTGGATTTAGCGCTTTGTACTTGGGATTTTTTTATCTGTATCCTTATCGTGCATGCATTAATGCAGACACACAGCACATCTTTCTTGGCATCACCAGAAATCGAACCCTATATCCTATGATTAAGCAAGCATTCTAGTTCTACTCACCGTACTACCACCAAGAGCGATAATATTTAATTCAAATTATCATAATTTTCGCTTTCAAATTTTACAATTCTGAATTGAAAAATTACGAGCTTGACATATCTGTCTTTTATCCCAAAAACTCCGATAAGATGAGATTCAATAGAGAAAGCAAACTTGTAAGAGATCACATCTTTTTGTAAATGACAAGTCTTTCTAAAAAGACGACGATGCATTTTTAAATTACGAGGGCGGTTCGATGAGTCAGTGCAAAATTTAAGAGATGAAGTAATCTAAATAAATGCGTGCATTTTTATAGATTTTATTCGATAAGGGACCCGCAGACCCCGAAACATGTGAAGTCTATAATACACTTCGAAATTTCTCAGGAAAGTTACTTTTATTCCACAAAATTAAGGAAACATAGTTCTGGAGTTAGCGAATTAATTATAAAGTTTCGACTTCAAATTTCTCAAAACAAAAACTTATTCTTGATGCAAGAACTTTTTCGTGAAGAAATTCTTAGCGAGAAAAACGACAAATTTAACTAGAACTCAAAATATTTTAAATAAATAACATATAAACCTCGAAACTTCCCCTTAGTTGAGAGTATAATGTTGATCTTTACATCTTAGATAAACCGAATTGCATTTTGATAGAAAACAACAAAACTAAATATTTTATAATAAAAATAAACTTCCGACCAAAGAGTTGGATCGATCAACTGAGTAGTTAATCTAGTTAACGGCTCCAGAACGCTCCCATAGCCTACCCTCTACAATGTCTTGTTGCTTCAAATATTCATATGCATACTGAAATTTTCGGCACATTTCTTTAAAAAAAGGTAAACCAAAATATTTATTTGTAGATAATGAGAAACGTCTAATAATTTAGCGTTTAAAAATAGTGTTGTCTTTCCTTTATCACAATTTATGTACTAAGTATTCTCGCACTGCTTTCATATTGCACTTTTCTCCAGCCATTTTTATCATAATATCATAAGCTCAATTTTTAGCTGATTCCAACGAAATCGAGAAGAATTTTTGCATTGCAGTTGTATCATTACAGTTGAATTTGAAATGAAATAACAGTCAGAGCAGTGGATTAAGTTTTAAAACCTGTGGGAAAAGTTATGGCCACTGTCTTCTAAGATGCTCTAAGCAAAATATTTATTTTCTTGTAAAAGGGCAAAATGGTAACTTTATTAAAGGAAAAACCACCATATGGCGAAAATAGGATTCTTTCCATTAATTATGCTTATGAAAAGAATCCTTTTTTATTCCTTTTAGGCTATTGTCTATGTCATTCAATAAGGAACTAATTCGTTAAAGGTATTTTATTGTTTCATATGTTGGATGGTACCCGAACAATGATAAATCCACAAAGTGCTATTTAGGCTTGGACTTTTGAGAACTGAGTAAATTAGAGTAAATTTGGACACCTTATAGTTTTTTTAACTATAACTCAAAAACTATGCATTTTTAGTAGGTACACGTTATACGAATTTTTGTAGAGAATTAAATTTCCTACCGAAATGATAGTTTAAAATGTAAAAAAACTTTTGTTTTAAACAAAATAAGTCAAAAAAACTAAAACCAAATAAAACAAAAACCGAAAAATTTCAATTTTTTTGTTTTTTTTTTTAAGTTTTTGTGTAGAACTTTTTTCTGAGTGGGTTTAGGTATAGGCATTTGTTCACAAAAAAGAAAGCTGACGTAATTCCTGTCAAAACGGTGTCCGCCAAAAGTATTTCTGATTAACGTTGGCTGAGATACAGTCATTCAAAGTTACCAACTACTACCTTTATACCATGTGATTTTAATTTTTTCATGCAAAAATTTTTTTTATTCAATACAAAAATTATTTCCGGTTTATCAATAAAATACCTTTATCATTATCATAAATGTACCGAAAATAATTTTTGTATTGAATAAAAAAAAATAACCAAACTACCAGGAGCTAAAGGAAAGTTCTCATTTTTTGAAAGGGTAACATACATCGTAGATCTTAAAAACCCTTAGGGAAATTACGGGTGGGGGGAGGGGGGGGGGGGGGGGTGAATTTGTACTTTTTTTTTGGTAGATGTATTGTGGGTAGATAGCCTCTCCATTCTTTATTTTATTGACTGACAACGACAAGCCGTAATAGTGGGAATGCTATTAAAAATTATATATTTTATAACCGAAAAGATCATATTAATTGATAATACAGACAAATCTCGAACTTCTAAATGAAAAACGATGTATAGAATAAGCATTCATATTGTGAAATTTATTCAAATTGTAAAATTGCCGCCAAAAAAAAAACGGCACTTCCAATGATTTTAATTTCAACTGTTCCGGGATCAGGACACTCCCTTCCACAAGGTTCACTATGATTTTCTTTAGTGACAGAACTTTTCATTAGAATTGGTTTCCAGCACACCGTGAACTTCGAAAATTCGAGTAGGCATTGAATTTGTTAAATTTTTGAGGGTTTTCGGATCAATTGTGGCCCAACATTCACGGATGGCACTTTTCAAATATTTAATTGAATTATATTGTTGTTAATTTCCATAAACTTTTCGGGGAAGGCCCTCTAAAGGTTTTAGGTGGGATTGCGATTAGTGCGTTTAAACGAATGTTTACCACTGTATGTCGGTAACAGCAACACAAACAAATAAATGTATTTAAATTTTAGTAGCAAATTAATTTTAAATGTTCTAGAGTTAAATAAAAATATTAATTGTGACATCGCAAGGCGATAGAATATGAAATGTCAAAATTTTGGCTGCAACACTTGTTAACTTTTTGGTACTAAAATGTACTCGATGCTAAAATATTGTTTATACATTTGGAATTGTTTTCAAACAACTGTTGTTTAAAAAAGATCAATCAGTGATAAACGTCAAATATCCTTTAAACATCGTTCATACGGCCATTAGAAATGTCTGAAATGTCAAAATTATTTGCAATACAAATAAAAAATGTCAGTCGCATTATATATTTCAATCAGTAAACATCTTTTTTAAGTTTCGCGGTAGTGGTTCCGGATACTGCTTATTATCGTATAAGGCCCATAATATTCGTACAGTGCGAAGGTATCACAAATTTGCGACTCAGTGAAATTAAAATTATATTCGGGATCTCCATGGCTTCTTTCAGTAACACTTCGCATACTTCTAATCAATAATACATCAATAATGGATTTTAATTTTTGTTCAGAATTTTGGCAATATTTTACAATTTCGAATTTATAGAATTTGGACTTTGTTTATTTAATAAAATAATTAAAGAATAATTATTTTCTACTATTGCATTCCTATCAAGTCGTCAGCCATGAATTTCCATAATTTGTCATTTTGATGTTTGGTGGAAACATTTCATAAATTAAATGTAAAAATTGAAAAATCCTTTAAAATATTAAAAGCAGATTCAGTGTTGCGTTCTTTCGTTTCTTCATTCGTTCTAATGTTTTGTATCCAATTGAATTAAAGAAACCAGAATGAAAAATAACATCATTTTTATCCAACGAAAAGAGTTTAAAAAAATTTCAGAAGAAAGGAACGAAATAACGCAACACTGAATCCGCCATAAATCTTCAAAATTTGTAGGTTTAAATTTTTAAAATCAAAATGTTACATATAAAGTTTAATAGATACAGGAGTGTAACAACAAACTTTTTACTTACGTAAGCATAAAAGTCTGTATAGTTTATCAAATTTGTATAATCAAATTTCCGTAAAGCAATTGAAAAAATTGAGGTGAGGCCAACAATCAACTTTCTTTTGCAGATATTTTTTGAGTTATTTGTAAAATAAATTGTGTAGTCCACGGAAGCGGAAGCTGCCACTTCCGGCTGGCCGATTCCCCCTAAAATTCAGTGGGACCTCCCAATTTATTAAAGAAAAAGTTAAATATAAAATTTCAGGTCGTTTGGGTTAAACCATCTGGGCTGTAGAGAGAACGCAAACGGACCGACAAACCAACAGATACAAGTTCGAAACGCAATTTCTCCAACTCTGGGGATCCCAAATACCCAGAAACCTTAATGTCAAAAAGAAAAAATTTCATGATTATGCTTTATTTTAAAAATTACATTAGAAAGTAAAGAACCAAAATCCAAACCTCTTCCAAAACTTCAAATTATAATTATACCTAAAAATTTAGAAATCCATGGTATGCACAGAATTCGGTTTCTACCCAAATTAGCTGATTAAACGACGCCAATTTTATGAAGGTACATGTATCACATTTTTCTTTTTTTGAATAATTTATCGTTTTATTTGATTTTAATTCTAAAAATTCACAGTCTCGCCAACTTTGCCAACACTGCTGCATTACACAATGTTATGTACTCTCTCGTATAATGCACATAAAAACGTTAATTTTCTCGTAGCATTTGTATCCACAAACCAACGAACAATTAACCACACACATTTTTAATATATGCGCGATCACATAATTTTCATTTGTATATTAACAAATAAAAATAAAACAAATTTAAATGAAAACCCCGACCATAAAAAACTGATGCCATTTTCTATGCTTTTATATTATACTTTCATGTTAAAAACCGCACAGATGAATCGATGATTGTGATATGACAGATAGTCTGCGTGTGTGTTTGTGTGTGCTTTTCCTAAATGTTCATTACATTAGGTATGGAAAAAATTGTGGTATAAGTATGATATAATACACAGGAGAGAGTGTATGAATAAATTTAAATATAAATAATAAATAACTTAAGCTAATAAATCTAAAATAAGGATTTTATGTACACATGAAAAGGGAAAATAATGGGGGAAATTATTTTAATTACATACGTTACATACATATATAAAAGATTTAGAGATGCTTTTTATTGTAAAATGTGGGTTAACACCAATTTTGAACGTACAAATGCATAAGTATTATAATTAGCTACAGCTAAGTAGTAAACTATAGACAATAAACACATATAGTTCGAATTAATAACTTAATTACCATACAGTGAATTAATAACATGATTCCATTCATTTACCTAGCTAAGTAGTTGAAAATATATCGACTAGGTTCTATTATACAGTAGCGTATTTGGCGTCAACCCTATTTTAATCGCATATTAAATTTTTGCATGTTGATGAACAACAACCATTTTGTAATTAAAATCATGTCATGCACATACAAAATATTAATTATAATTTTATAACACATTTATTTATTGTTGGTGTTCTCTTGTGTCACGATTTACAATTATTGTTTTCATAAAATTTTTGATTCAATAAAATAAAAATTTAATTGCCGTTCACACATACCTGGCCTCTCTCTCTTACGTTTGTGTTTGTTTTATGTTTTGGATTTTTATTTTACTACATCAAAACTTAGCTAGTGCTTATTATGTTTATTTATTTGTAAAGCTATTTTAATCTTAGGGTAACAGTTTTACTTCCTCGGTTGTAAAATATATGCCATACAAAGAGATAATTGACGCCTAAGCGATTTCAAGGCCAATCCATATTCCGCACTTTGTTAATAATTATTTAGAAAATTTTAAAAATAGAAAAAATATTAAAATACCTTGGATCTTTATCAAAATAATTTTACAGTGGCATGGAAATAAGGTAAACGTGAAATTTGTGGTTCCAGATTTTATATACAACCTGTTTTAAACTGAGAGGTGATTTTAACTATATTTGTCGACAATGGCCGGACATCGATTGTTGAGCCTTATAAAAATAATTTAACCAATAGAAATGGTCGGCGATCAAGCGGACCCCATTTGTGTCTGAAACTGTATTATATATAAATTGAGGGGCCCAGAACCATAGTGGCCTAACCCATATTCAAATTTTCAACATTTTTTCATTTAATTGGTCATAAATGTTCATTGAAATGGTAATTAATTAGAAAACAAATATTATAATAAGTAACCTGAAAATATCTGTTTTTGGAATTGCAGATCAGTATAATTAGATTCCATTTCCAAGAACATTTATTGCCGATTAAACGAAAATGTTTAAAAATGTGGGTTAGGCCACTATGGTTCTGAGCCCCTCAATTATTCTTGAAAGCTAGTTCTTGCTAGAAACATTTATTATTAACTAATCGATTAACTAAAAAATAAAAGTCACATCTGCCTTTATGTACATATGTACATCGTGCTACATCTGCGCATTTATATCGTGTTACATCTGTTAATACTCCAGTCTTTTCTAGCTATCTGGTAGGCTATTTGTGAATTCGATTCGAACGAGGTATTCTGAAGTTTCACCGAGACAAGTAGGTTAGGTTAGGTTGAAGTGGCTGCTATCGCACACTTAGGCCAGCAATGGCCCGTTGTGATACCACAGGATCCCATCTCCCCATTACTCCCGTTGAAACCAACCAGAGCTATTTATATAGCGTAATAAATCTCGCACTCCACAGTTCGGGAGTTCCGAAAGGCTGTCCATACCGTGCACACCCAAATACTTATGCCTTCTGTATGATAGCACCGGACATGAGCATAGGAAGTGTTCCAAAGTCTCCTCCTCCTCTTCGTCCATGCAACTTCTACAAAAGTCATTCGTCTGTATCCCCAGCCTTCTCGCATGCTCCCCAAAAAGGCAGTGACCTGTCATTATCCCTACGACCCATCCTATTTCTTGTCTTCCCAGGGATATTAGTTCCTTGGAGCGCCGCAAGTCCAGTTTTGGCCAAACCTGCTTTGCTACCCTACACGTGAGAGTGTTGATCCACCTCTCATTTGTCAAGGCGATTGCCTTTTTATTGAGCGCCCATTTTAGCATTGCCATAGGCCTCCCCAGACCTACCATTTCCGGCTGCATCTGGAGAGTCGTACCGTACCTAGCTAATTCGTCCGCCCTGCAGTTCCCCGTGACGTCCGAGTGACCCGGGACCCAGATTATCTGGATGCTGAAATACTCGCTCATCTCGTTAAGAGATGATCGGCAATCCAGTGCCACCCGCGACTTCAGACAAACTGCCTCAAGTGACTTGATCGCTGCCTGACTGTCCACATAAATTGCGATATCCCTCCCGGATACCACATTATGCTTCAACCATGTCATGACTTCCCCGATCGCCACCACTTCAGCCTGGTACACGCTGCAGTAGTCAGGGAGACGAACAGAAATATTAATATTAAGTTTATCACAGTAGACTCCGGCTCCTACCTTATCGTCTAGCTTCGAGCCGTCCGTGAAAAGTTGCACTGCCTCGTTTACCAGTATTGATCCGTCTCTCCAGGATTCCCTTGAGGGAAAGATGGTCCGGAAACCTTTATCGAAGCATACCATTGGTGTAATATAATCCAGATTCGCCAGTTCTTCGCCAGCGAGACAAGTATTGACAGGTTAAAATGGAAGCGTTGTTTAAACGACCACACAATTTGTTTAATCGTAAACACTACAATTTATAAAAGTTTATACTTAAAAAGAAGGGTAAAAAGTGAATATGTACATAACATACATACATGAATTTATGTAGAATAATGTAGAATAAATGTCATCGAACTAATTTTGCATAAAATACTGCAAAAACGAATCGCGATATAATTCTCCTTTGCACAGCGTAGAAATTAGTGTCTTTCATACTATTGGATACAACCGCTCTAGTATTTCCTCTGAATCGGCCAGTCATACTGAACAAGTTTTTTCGTTGCGGATGATTCTTTCTAAATATTACGAGACATCTCGTGCCGTACACCAACTATTCCCTGGAGTGGATCATTTTTCAAATCTTCACAGTTGAAATGTTCAGTGCATTCTGCCAAATCTGTCATCGTAGCTTTACAGTATAGTCCATTTAAAACAACGGTAAAAGGTCGGGAAACACCGAACTCGATGAGACCACTTGTCCCCTACGTATTTTGGGCCGCTGATTACGAAAATGAGGGTTAAAGCTACCGCCAGTGGTTGGAATACCCTTAAAAATGCAAAAAACACCCCTAAATAGGGGTGTTTTTCGACTAAAAGGGTTGTTTTGCAAATTAAGCCATCTTATATGTTTTTTGGGGCGCTGATTACGAAAATGAGGGTGAAAACTTGCATTAAGGGTCGAACCACCCCCAAAATTGCACAAAACACTATTTAGGAGTGTTTTTTGCATTTTTAAGGGTGTTCCAAAAACTGGCGGTAGCTTTAACCCTCATTTTCGTAATCAGCGGCCCAAAATACGTAGGGGACAAGTGGTCTCATCGAGTTCGGTGTTTCCCGACCTTTTACCGTTGTTTTAAATGGACTATGATGATCACTGCCTCGTGACAAAACGTTGCCGTAGTTCTATCTTGGTATAAGCGCCAACTTTTTAGTTTTAGAAAAATTCCTTTTGAAGATCTAATCAAAGTTGCAACTTGTAAGTAAGCACTATTATAAAAATAAAATTGCGTTATTATGATCCAAAGTAGGGAAATTTGTTATGCTTTATGGTTTATATTTTTACTTTTTTAGAGACTTTTTAATGTAAACCAACCACACTTATATTTTTCACGGGATTTACAACAATATAAAGGAGATACACTAACATAGAACTGAAGAAAAAAATTAAAACATTTTATTAAAAAATTGAAGATACAGAGTCCTTTCATGGAAAATTCTGATATAACCGTAGAGCTTTCATAAGAGCAATTTTGATAGTTTGGAAACGAATTTTGCTTAAGGTATCTCATTGAGAATAATGAGATTAACTCTAACTACAGTAATATGCAGAATTTTATTAAAAAACAGATTTGTTCCTTCAAAATATTTATTTGAAAACAAGGTACATTATTTCAGACTAAAATAAAAATATTATATTAGTTCACATTATTGTATAACGATCTTAGGTTCTGAAATATCTTTATAAATAAGCTTCGAATTTTTTATTCCTAAATTTCCGAAATTGAGCTTTTCGGTAATTTCGAAGTTTTATAATTCGCTAAGTTCCCTCAATTCTAATATCAAATACCTTATTTCTACTCATATTTTAAAAATCTGTAAATTTAGATTATCCAATTGAATTTAGAATTTCAAAATTATATCAGAAGCAAATCGTTTTTCGAAACAACTTGCATTTAACAAATCGAATTTCGATGTAGTTAGTAAATTAAATTTAAGAGTTTTGCCAACTGTAAAAAATTAAAATTGTTGTTTTAATGTTTTTAGAATAGAATATTTTTAGAATTTTAACGATATTTGATTCTAGACAAATAAAACTCGTAATTTAAAAATACTTTCAATTTAAAACTACACAGAATATTTTAAATTTTGCCTACCGAGTGGCAACGTATTCACAGTTGAAAATGGAAAATTATACAGTGTAGTTGAAAATTTCAAACGCAGAACCTTTTCATTTCATTTTTGAGTAAACAGTAAAAAAACGAAAACATATCTCTTATTTCACCTTATAACTAGGGTACGGCATTTTCGGGAAATAAAAATGATAGACTCGGGTGGTGAGTTCGCTATCGCGAAATATATTTTTTTTTCTGTAATTCTGATCAAATCGGGTAAAATAGAAAGAAAACCGAAAAACGAAATAATTTTCGAGAAATAAAATCGACTACAACTCTCTCTCTATTAGGAAACCTAACTTGCGGATCAACCCAAAATTTGAAGACGCCTAAATTTAAATTTGGTGTTGTATTTTCAATGCAAATTTGGTTAAACTC
Source organism: Tipula helvola (assembly GCA_963556165.1). Taxonomy (NCBI): domain Eukaryota; kingdom Metazoa; phylum Arthropoda; class Insecta; order Diptera; family Tipulidae; genus Tipula; species Tipula helvola. Next base: position 143,440,473 of record OY744483.1, on the reverse strand, counting down.
ATAAAAGTCATACCCTATCGAGTTACAGAGAGGCAGAGACTGGAACCGAAAACCGTAATTAACCGCTACTTTCAATGAACCGAAAACCGGAACCGAACCGAAATAAAATAAAAAATTGAACCTGAACCGAAACTGGAACCGAAATTAATTTTCGTTCCGGTTCAAGTTTAAAATTGTGCAAATTAAACTAATCGAACTATCCAAAACGGTAATTTTTTCGTTTTAGACGGTTCCGCTTCCGACTTACGCAGATTTTTGTATCTATAATAAGAACTATTTTCGTATGGTAAACGAATTATACTGCTCAGTGGGCACATTTCATAATTAATCCGGCTGTTCACACAAAGTTAACACAGCAACACATCATTTCCTCGTGTTTTACCTTTTTGCCTATAAACTAACCCGAGGGGGGAAATATTCTTCTTGCACTTTTTTAACGTAAATTTTAGGTGATGAGATGATTATTATTTCAATTAAATTTTGAATAAAAATTTTGGAATCATAAATAGAAATGTTTTATTAACAAACAATTCTTGAAACGGTTTTGGAGCCGAACCGGAGCTGAACCGATATTTAATGGCCGAACCGGACTGAACCGAACCGAAATTTAAAAATTAGGAACGTAACCGAAAACCGGAACGAAAAACATTTCGGTTCCAGTCTCTGCGAGAGAGGTAGTAAAAATTATCGATAGGTATAGAAAATATAAGTTAATTTAAATAGCCGAAAATAATTAAGTTAACCTTTTTTTTTAATTCTTTCTCATTGCACAAATAATTTTGAAACGGTCTTAATTAAATTTTTCTACTGTGTATTATAAAAGCAAAATTAATCATTAAAATTTATTTCATTAAAAAATACAGTCTGCATTTTATTTTCGAAGCAATTGTACTCGATGCTACTAACCGACTAAACAATTTTCATGTGGCACTAATACATAAGTTTGAAATCCATTATGTTTTGAAATAATTAAATTACCATTCAATTCTCATTATCTTTTTTAAGAGATGTTTCAAATTATTCATTCGGATTTTTTCTTCTTCAAATAAAGTTTATTCTTTTTCGTTAATATTTTGTCAAACAATTGTTTTCAATGATAAGACTATCATTCTAACAAACAAATTATGCAATAGGAATAGTAGAATCCAAGTTTTCCAAGAAAAATTAAAAATATTTTAATTTCGCGCGGATTTAATTCAGTTTTTATAAACTTCATGTCGCGGAATCAATTCTTAATAAAAATGAATAATTTCGTGGCGAAAATGTCATGAAATTCATTCACTTTTGTTTGCGAATTTAATTCAGAGAGCCACATAGCCAATGATCAATAATTACATGCTGCTGAGTTTTAAAAACTCTTAACGAAATTGCTTAAGAGAAGGCAACTTTGGTGAAAGCAAATTAGGAGAAAATATTTTTAATTTTTTGGACCTACTCTTATTTCGTACAAGCAAAGAGTATGTAATATTAAGGCAACAAAATTGAAGGAAAATGGGCATACAAAAATTATACAATGTACCTTAGCCAGACTGCAGCTTGATAAACGCTGATTAGTTATACGCGTGAACGCGGTTAACTCAAATTTAGGTTGACATACAAGGACTGAACTCGAAAAATTGACTAAATCCGTTTTATTAATCGCAGGGTGACGAGGGTTTTAAACAACGAGCGAATGGAACATTTAAGAGAGAAACGATTGATTAATTAACTAGGGATTTAATTTAAAACTTGAACAATATTGAGAATATTTCAGATTCCTTCAACTTATATTGATTTAGAAAACTAATTACATACATAACAGATATACTTATTAAGCAATTGCTGCAAATAGGGATAAGGGAGTATTGATTTCATTACGCAATATCAATAGTCAGTTCTTGTGGGATATCATACCAAGCCTCCGCTTCACAACTCGCCTGCTTTTTTGAACTCATAAGTCATAACTTGTTATCTAGAATCTTTAACAAGTTCTCGATTGGACTCAACTCGGAACTTTGAACTGGCAATTCGAGAACTTCGATTTTATTATCTTTAAACCATTGCTAATGGCAACATTCCTTCTGTCAAGATGCTTATAAACACCAATCTATAATGCCAGTTATTCTGAATAGAGATCCAACTGCAAGATCTCGAAAAACACATGCTTTACGATTTCTCCATTGTACACTATCTTTCCTTCTTCGAGGGTTAAAAATTTAAATTGCACCCTATTGTTGTTAATATCAACTCGTCATATGTCTAAACCGATACCTTTACAGCAGATATATTTTGGAACTTGAATCATTAATTAAATCAAAGCCAAATCACTTTTGGCACTTTGTGAATTAAAAATCAGAACCTAGTGATTACCCTCCTACGATTTATTTAAATGACCGTTCCTGCCATATTGTGCGGAATACTTGTGTTGTGATTTGTTTGCTGATTTCTTTGAGAGAGAATACAATTCAAAAAAATCTAATCTTTGTAATTTGAATAATGATGTAAGTTAAAATTTCCAATGTTTTTATCCGAATTGTCAAATTTTCATATTAACACTACAGGATTCGATTCTATTCCAACCATTTTTCTTAAATTAACTGGACAGTGAATTATTTGCCATATTTCCTTCCTATTTAATCGAAGTCTCACTGAGGGTTGGTTCCCTATTCTATGGAAACGCTCATTTATTAAGCCGATTTTCAAATCTGGATCTCATAGCGTTGGAGAACTATAGACATATTTGCATTATTTCAGTTTTCCAAAGCTTTTTGAAAAATTACGTAGTTAAAGAGCAATTATTGTTTCACGTTAATACAGCATGGATTTTCCCTGGTAGAACAACTATTGCTAACTTAGTTTTGTTTATAAATTAAATTTTAAGTACTCTATTAAATGGTAATAATGTACAGGTCGATTACAACGATTTATGTAAGGCGTTTGACAAGATCAATTGATGTTTCTTGGGGAGTTCGTCAAGGCAGCCATTTTGGCCCCAGGTTCTTTAGCCTTTTAGTAAATGATGTGGTAAATTGTTTAGGATACTCCGACATTCTCATTTATGCTAGTCCGCATTTGAGAAATTTAGTAAATAACTGGAATGTGTCTGAAAAGGCCGCCTTATCGGATCACTTTCACATCAGATTCGATTTGGTGGTCGAGACCATGCAGCGGTAAGAAATTCGAATTCCAAAACTGACCGACTGGGACTCATATGAAGAAGATTATTCAACAAGGCTAGACGCACTGGTGAATGGGGCGAGAATAAAATGGCCTTGACGGAATATAATCTTGTTGGAACTAAGAAGATCCAAAAGGGCAACCTGGAGAAATTTCTGCGAGGGAATCAATGAATTGCCTTCTACAGCTCATCTCCAGAAAATCATTTCCAGGGATCATTCAAATGGTTTAGAACTTGACTTCTTCAGAAGGAAAACTGTAAGTTCACTGAAAACCGGAAGTAAACCTATACTCACTTTCCGGATTCAATAGTGGAAGGAGGCCAAGAGGACCGGCATGAACATCCAAAGTAGCCTACGCATTACACAATAGGATCTGGAGTCTCTCTGGAAAAATGTTCACACCCATTAAAGGTAGATGGGCTATTGGCTCTTTTGAACCTTTTAAATCCGCTGGATATGGCATCTTTTCGGCATTACTTCAAGAAGGTATTGAACAAATCCTCCCTAGCTTCATCCAGATGTTTCAGGCAACTTATGTTTTTAACTATATTCCGAAACTCTGGAGAGAGTAAAATGTGGTCTTTTGACCACAAAGGGAGAGGGTCGTCCGGACACCTAGTCCGAGGCATATTGGCTAATTAGCCTCACATCATTTCTGTTGACAACGATGGAAAAATCTTGGATTATCAAATAAGAAGTGAGATCCTCGTCAAAAACCCGCTGCATCGGGACCAATTTGCTTTTCAAACTGGTAAATCTACTGTGACGGTTCTTAGCGGGCTTGACACGAGGATTGAAAGAGCGGTGGCTAATAAAGAAATTGACCTTTGCGCCTTTGAATCGATAGAGGGCAGTAATGGAAAAGGGGGTTTGGCCTCCTACGATTAGGTGGATCCGCCCCTTACTGAAATATCGCAAGATTACAGCCAAATTAGGTAGCGAGTCAGTAACCACCAGAGCCGTAAAGGGTTGTCCCCAAGGAGCTTTCCTCTATTATAATCATTGATTATTGACAGACTACTGATCCTTCTGAGTACCCATGTGCATGATTTCTAGGGCTTTGCGGATGATGTGGCTATCGTAATCAGAGGCAAATTTCAAGAGGTCATTTCTGATCTCAAGCAAAATGCACTGAATATAATATAACTGTGGTGTGACCAGAAAGGACTTAGTGTCAATCCAAGCAAAACTGTCATTGTTCCTTTTACGAGGAGTAAAAAGCTTGTGCTTATAGCTCCCTCGTTAGACAGTACCACAGTACCTGTTTCCAAAGAGATTCCAAAAATAATCTACTGGCCATTTCGAATAATCATTACACCTATGGTCACGTACGCGTCGGTAGTATGGTGGCCTAAAACTGAGCAGAGAGCGGCGCAAACTTTATTGAATAAGGTTCAGCGTATAGCCTGCATCAGTGTGACGGGGCACTTCTAGGACTGACTACGTTGCATCTGCATGTTAAAAATGTTGCTGCAAATATGATCCTGAAGAAGCAGGCAGAAAGAAATATCAAATCAGACAATATGGTGGGCCATCTGGAAATCCTTAAGGAATTTCAGACAGACCATAGGTACATAGGGATGCCTTCCGACTGTATGCCAACTAAACTGGACTTACACAAACCATTCTGTGTTAGTTGAGCGAGGATCAACGATATGGTTTACAGATGTTTAAACAACGAAAGACGGGGCGGGGGTAAGAATATACGGGGGTGGGAGTGCCCTCTCGAAGTCCTTGGGTGCCCATGCTAACGCTTTTCAAACAGAAGTACATGCTACAGACCTTTGCACTAAGATAGGCATAGCAAAAGGCCTAAACGATGCAAAGGTATATATAGTATCAGACAGCCAATCGGCCTTAAAGGCTCCTAGGTCTTGTACTGTTAAATCAAGGCTTGTATGGGACTGTCTGAAGGTAATTAAACATCTGGTAAGTTCAAATAAGCTAACACTTATGTGGGTGCCGGGTCATACTGGAATCGAGGAAAATGAGGCTCCTGATGGTATTCATCGCGAGGGTTCTGCCTCTACATTCATTGTTCATACACCCCTTTTGCGGCGTCACTAAGGGGCACCTTAGAGCAGCGGTAAAATGCTGAGAGGGTACAGGAGTGTCTTGAACTTAGGAAACCTGAGCTGATGCTACTAATCGGCTTCGTAACAGGTCCACGCCCCCTTAAAGTATCACCTTAAGAAAATAGACCTAAAGGCGACAGACGGGCGACCTGGAAGCGGAATCAGCGAAACATGTTCTGTGCCAATACCCAGCCATTTTCCGCCCCAAAGACTGCAAATCTATGAGGAAGAATAATGAACCCAGATAGTATGAATCACGTACCGGCCTATAGTATTATCAGGTTTATTAAGTCTAAATATCGACTGGACGGTTAATTAAACAGGGTCCAAGCACGTAAGATCTAGGTCGCAGTGCGAGGTGGCTTGAACGCAAACATAGCCCTATAGTACTAATAATAATAAAACAGAATGGAATAGTACACCGTATGGGAGCGCTTTATGACTCTTCAACTAACGGACAAATAGAGCGTACCGTTGAAATCAAAATTAGGAACAATGAGGAACTTTAGAACATATTGTTCTACAGGAAAACAAGCCTCTTCTATGCTAGTTCACGGTAGACAAATTAGATCCCGAATAGATTTTCTATAAAAGAAATACAGGGGAAGTTGCGCAGGTTTCAAATAAAAAAATTAAAAGTTTTAATTTAGATCTAAAAGTTGCTTGTACAATGTAAATGGAAATTCGGGTCGGTTATAAAAACAATTGAGAGGAGAAATAGGGGAATATTTTTTTTCGGTCACATGACAATATTTGGGTAATTTCATTGGATGAATGACCGGATTCAGATTGTACGGATTTTTATCCATACTCGTGCAGTGACCTTTAAATAAAAAAATAATAATAAGGTGTACGTGATTTGATGTGAATATATTTCATTATATTATATTTTACTCTATTATTAACGTGAATGGCGATTAGATTTTTCAAGGGAATGTCAACAAACTTCAAATTTGGTTGACAGATTTCAGATGTCAATGCTGCGCTACTTTCAGTGTAATTCGGACTTTCCTCGCGAGAACATGTCTTAGAATTAGGTGTGTAAAATGTATACCAAAAACATTTTATTATTAATAAAGTACCAAAGTTACTTAAGGATGTGTATTACTTAAATATAGATCAATTATTCAGTTTCAATTTTAATTTAATTAAAGACAATTTGATTCATTTAAGATTATGATAAATAAAATGGTAAAAAGACAGCCACTTACATTTTTTTTGTTGTAACAACTTGATTGTAATGGAAGAGTGGTTAACAAGCACATCACTGAAATCAAACAAATCCCGAATTGTTCAATTTACTCAAAAGCATGCATGCATCTAAAATATGTATTTCACAAATTTTTAATGACATCGAAAAATGTTCAAAACATTAAATGGAAACTCCAAACTAACACCATTTGTGCGATAAGAAGAAGAAAACGAAGTAGAGACGACAAACATGCACAAAAAGTAGTTGTTCTTGTATAATTTGTGAACCGTGTATAGAGATAAACATATTCAATGTGTTTTGAATGTTGATTAATGAATTTAGTCGCCTTTATAAATTGTTTAGTAATATTTACCCTTATATTGAAGGTGATGATATTTAACGATGAAACCCAATATACTTACTTCACCCACCAACAAAAAATTGATGTATATTTTTAAGATATCTTCGTTCGTATCCCTCAACTACCAACAATGAGAGACACAAATATATGAGATTATTGATTTCCATAATCAGATCAGCTACCTCGCTAATTAGGTGTATTAGATGTGGTGGGGTACCCCAAATATCACTACATTGTGTTTATTAACATCATCGCTGACAACAATAACAATAAAATATGTGATAACAAAGAAAAAAACAATTAACACTTTATTTTTTATTTTTTTTCCGTTTTGCTTGTAAGAGACACAACACAAGATATTAGCACTTTTTAAAATAACAGCAAATTAATCAAAATTACGTATACCTATAGACTAAATAGAAATCAAATCAATCGAAATTATTGATTAGCATGTTTTGATAACGACAGTAAATGATGAGATAACATAAACACACACATACACACCCGCACGATACATATAAACTAGATAACTAAAACACTGGATATTGTTTTATGTAATTAATTTAGAATTTAGATAAAAAATAAAATAATTTACGTGTACTTATTGTATAAATATTTCAACAAAAACACTTTCAATCGTTCGCTCGTTTCATAAACAAATCACATTTTATTACTTTACACATTTTTATTTCCTCTAAAACTAGTAAAACGTAAGTAATCAAAATTTTAAGTAATGAGCGAAACCTCTTCTAATAACTAAGCGCTCACCAATAAGAAGAAATCGAAGATGAAGACCCAACACAAAAAAAAAAGTCAACTTCAATTTTTTTGTATTTAAGGTATACTGACTGTACAATGTGTTGTTGGTTCATATGTACAGTGCAAATTACAAGTACAAGACGCATTTCACATTTCACGTCATTTTGTTAACCACATACAAAAAAAAAAGCAAAACAATAAATACAACACAACTCACATGAAATGTTAATTCGAACGAATATTTTATTTATTTCTTCATTTCATTGCCCACAAAATCAATCAAATTTACTTATGTGTTGTACTTAATTATTTGCCCGTGCTATTTATTTAATTATTGTCCCATTAAAATAATAATAATAATTTATAATAGATGATGCTACTAAGAACATTTTCTTGTAAAATGAAAAATTAAAATTCATATTCGAAAATACAAAAAAAAAATAAAAATTTACAAACCATTTAAAAAGAGTCAATTTTATATTTTGTTTCTGTCACTCGCACTCACTACACACTACTTCTATATACTACTTTTTTACTTCTGTTTCTCCACACTACTACTACTTTAGTATATTATATACTTCACACAACACATTTACGCGAAAAAAAAAAAAATAAAATGTTTATTTTTTTAAACACAAATTATATGAATTTACGCTCAATTTCACTAATTGTTTATATACATAACACAATGCACTCACATTTAATTACAATATTTCTATATTTTTAATGTATTTAAACCTTTTGTAATAATTTTATTTAATATTTATTTATGCAATGCACTGCCATGGACATTGTCCAAAGTGGCAGCCATTTTCAAAATATTTTTTTTTTTGAACAAAAAAATATGTATTCCTTTTAATAGGGTTGAACAGTGGCATGATGTCAACATAAATTCAGCAGTATTGTTATTCAGCGTGCTGCTGATTTAGAAAAATTGTGCAATTTGACTAAAAAATATAATATTTAACTAAAATGTACATATAACATTTATAAAAAACTATCGATTTACCTTATAATAAAGCTAATACTATTATAATACATATTAGGTATTCAGCAATTCCGAAATAAAAAATTTGGTTTGGAACTTTGCTACATATCTACAACATTTTGAGGTGCGTTCATTTAGTAACTATCCCGTGGTTTTGTAGCGTTCACAACAACAAAAAGTACATAGATGTTTAATTATATGTAAAATAAATTTATAATTAGTAAATCAGGCATTGGGGAAAACGCTATAAAATCTGGCTTTGTCAAAAATAGGTCAAAAAACTTAAATGATTGTCAAAATGTGTCGAAAATTAACAAAAACAGTCCAAAACAGCTGTCGAAAAGTGTCAACAACTGTCGAAAGCTTATTGTTTCGTGAGCAAATTTTGAAAATATGCTGGTAAATTTTGAAAATGTTAAAACTGTTGAAACAGTTATGAACGTAAATGAAGCTAAAATTGCACATTTTTCAATTTTTTTCGCTGTCAAAAAGTTGTGTCTAAATTAAATAAATTATAATAATCTGTGGCGGCGTGGAGCCTTTACAACTTCTTGTAACCCCAAAATTATGTTTTTTACACACCACACACTTAATAATTTTATTAATACAATTTTTACTACATATTTAATATTCGTTAATAAAGTTTTTATTATTTAATATTAGTTAACACAGTTTTTTATTTATTTAATCAAAAATAGTTGCACGATGTTTTTTGCGTCTGTTCAAGATGGAAACTAATCACTTTATTATATATTTGAAGATGCCGGAACTGCGATTGTGAAATAATTGATCAACGCCGTATTTTAATCGGTTAACAGAGCAGCGTACCTGTTTTCACTCACGATAGTTCGCGGAATATCCACAGTACCCCCTTCAGTGACAACGCTACTCGACGTCGCCTTACCCTGATATATACATCTCAAGGTACCCCTTGGGGAAGTGCACGTGTCCCCTGTTCTCGTTTTTACTGGTACAGGTCCTTCCAGCACCGATGAGGGTCTCTTCTCGCATTTTGCATCTTCCCTTTTTGAAAATCCTTGCTTAAACGGCATCTTGCTTTCTTCTGACATTGCGTCAGGTTCGGCTTGCTACGAATTTTGCATCATCCCTAATTTAAAATACTTCTACTGCCGGTTGAGGACAGCATCGACCCTATCAAACACGTGAGAACATTTTTTGTAATGTTGCACCGGTTGTAATTTCTGCATCGTTTCTCGCAAACTGGAAATTAATTCGTATTCGTTGGTATTGTTAGCTGATGTGCTAACAAATTTTCCAGTCAGCGAAATCGTCGTACCGTATACCATTTCCGAAATTGTTCCACCTATATCAGGTTTAAAGGCTGCTCACCCAAGAGAATGGTGGGTATAACTTCCACCCATTTTTCAGCTGCATAACATTTTAACGCTTTATCCCGTTCGCTGGTGGGTCATATGCCGTTGTTCTTGGCATCCTTGGTCCGTAGTAATTTTTTCGCGACACTCCAAATCGACAAATCCAATTTTCATAAGTTGCACGTGCTAGACTTTCCGCTGTTATATCCGCCATTGGTGTTGCCTCTATCCATCGAGAGAATCGATCTATACATGTTAGCAAGAAACTGTAACCTTGCGATCTAGGTAGTGGACCTACTATATCTATGTTAATGTGTTGAAAGCTGCTATCCGGAAGAACATATCTTTCTAGAGGACTTTTCGTATGTCTCGATATTTTTGTCTTTTGGCATTTCACTAAGCTTCGTGCCCAGTTTGCGCAATCTTTATTCATGGCGGGCCACACATATTTTGTATTCATCAAGGTAGTAGAAGCCTTTACTCCTGGATGGGCTATATTGTGAAAATTGCTGAACATCTCTTGTCTTAAACTCTTCGGCACATACGGTCGTATTCGGTTTTCCTTTACTTCGCAAAATACGTTTCTATCACTACCGGGCAGCATTATTGGTGTTAATTTCAAACTCATCTGGTTTTTTGAGTCTAAAATTACTTTAAACTCGTCGTCTACCATTTTCAAAACCGCTAATCCATCGAGATCCACCAGCTTTGGGGTCGAAATTGTTTCTACCCGGGACAGAGCATCCGCTACGACATTATCTTTTCCCGCCATATGCCGAATATCTGTTAAAAATTGTCCTATATAGGGCGGAGTTGTCATGGTGATGCCTTCTCCGGTGTCTGCTGAAAGGCAAACGTTAACGGCTTATGATAAAATATATTTTACCGCCGAATATGCAGCAAACAATTCCCGGTCGTATGCGCTATATTTTTGTTGTATCGCCGTTAGCTTTCTCGAAAAAAAACCTAAGCGGTACCCGAACCTGTAATGGTACCAACAATTCTTGTACTCAGTACGCTTGCGAGAGGTTGACCATGAACTGCTGTCATTTTGCATTCTACCCGGTGTACGGGAACGGCTGCGCCCCATTTCAGTCACTTTTATAGTCAACGCATCGATTTTCGCTTCCAACGATGATATAACAGAGAGAGTTTTCGGAATTTGGCTCGGATTCCTTTATTTTACTGCATATGTTCACCTCTGACCCCTTTGTAACTTCCATCGTAGCTAGCTTATCCAAATCGTCGCCGCTAACTGAAAAAATGGCCTGCATTTGCGTAGGCAATCGCTGAATCCAAAGTGATTTAAGCAACTCGCTATCGATTTTTGGCCCTGCGAGCTGCCGCATTTCTTTCAAAACGGTCGTATCTCCCAAATATTTGTCGTGCAATAACTTTTTTAAGCGGCTTTCTTCCGATTCCGTAAAATACTCGTTCAACCGGGTTTTTAGCGTTAAGTATTTGTTTGTTTTCGGCGGATTTAATACTACTTCGTCCACCAGAGAAAGAATATTGCTTTCAATCGCGGCTACCACCGTGTTGTATTTCGTTTCGTCGGCTGTTATGTCACTGGTTTCGAATTGTGCTTCCAATTGGCAAAACCAGAGTGGCGGATTCGCCTTCCAAAATGGCGGAATTCTTACCACACCATGCACTACTCCAGAGGATATTAATCGTTCACTTGTTGCAGTGTTGCTATCCGGAACGCTTTCTTTTTCTCCACCAGTCATTTTTACGTTCACTTAAATTTATGTGGCAATAAATAATTCGTGTGACAAACACGTGTAATTTTTTACTTAAAGATTGCGCCGCGCTTATACCGTTTCTCGGTCGATATTATATATATAAAAAATATATATCACTTTAACAACGTATTCGCTGTAACGGGTGTCACCAATTATATGACGGCGTGGGGCCTTTCCAAATTCTTCTTATCTCAAAATTATGATTTTTACAGACCACACACTTAATAATTTTATTACTTTTTTGTTTTGTTTTGTTATTATTAGGGTGGGTGTTTGCAGGCCCAGAGCACTGCGACCATTGAGGTCTAGTGTGCGTCCCTAGAGGTTCTTAACTGAAAATGCAGGTTATTTTATGTCCTTGATAAATGCCGCTACCTGATAAATGCCGCTACCTATCCAGTGGGTCGACATTAGGCCACTGGATTGTATGTGTGTTTTTGTTTTTTAGGATGATAGCATCACATGTGAAGAGTACGTGTTACAACAGGGGGTCATAGATGTATTCATCGTCATCACCGATTGTCATCAGATGATGAAAAATCCCTTTTGCACCCCGCCCCGATTGGGATTCGAACCCGGTACCTTCCGATCCAACCGCCGCGCCGTGGCTTTAACCACTGTGCCCCGGATTTTATTACACAAATTTTACTATTCGATAATAAAGTTTTTACAGTTTTTTATTTATTTAATCGAAAAATAGTTGCACGATGTTTTTTTGCGTCTGTTCAAGATGGAAGCTAAAATCACTTTATATGGTTTTTGAAGATGCCGGAACTGCGATTGTCAAATATTTTATTTATTTTTAATTATTTGACCAACGCCGTATTTTAATCGGTTGACAGGGCAGCGTACCTGTTTTCACTCACGATAGTTCACGGAATATCCACAACGTGTTTTACCTACAATTTTACTGAAACGTTTCTTCAATTAACAACGTTTCACCTACGGTTTTATTAAAAGTTTGTTGAATTAACAACGCCTCGTCCATAATTTTACTAGGAAAATCGTTCAGTTAAATATGTTTCATGTATGACTTTACTATGTAGAAATCTAAATTAATACCGCTACATCTATAATTTAAATGGAAAACTTGTTAAGTTAATAGTAGTTCACTTATGATTAAAAATAAAATAAAAATTGTTAAGAGCGTTTCATCATGATTTGACTTATAAAATTGTTAAGTTAAAAATGCATCACGTATGATTTTACAAGCAACAGAATAGATTTAACTACGTTTCGGCGATGATTTGATCACGAATATTCTTAAATTAACAACGTTTAATTTTAGTAAAAATAAAAGTTTTTATACATGATTTAAAATAAACCGTCAATAGGCACTTTTCAATATGAGCGTAAAATCGGTACTTTCCTAAGGTGTACGTAACGATAATAACTCGTTCTAGTATCCTTTCGGTCTCGTATCTGGTCAAGAATTCCTAGGCGAGAACACCTTTACTTTTTTCCATGAATTTAATTTATTGTTTTTATTGTGTCATTTGATCAATAGACTAAGGTTTAAATAATTAAATACGCAGCAGATAACAAATCGAAGTGACTTAATTTTCATTCTATTAAACTAGATTTCTTATACTTGTGGCGCCATTATAAACGAAACCTAGAAGCTATTCAATATTTTGTATACCTACATAGCTGTTAAGATTAACAGATTTTAGCGAAGACACAAATTTCATGAAAAAAAAAATCTTTTTGGGGATTTTAGTACTGGGTGGGAAATCCGACTTTTTAAAGGACCGTTCACACGTTTATTTTTTCATGAATTGCCCATCTGTTTCAGCATTCTCTATCAGTTGAATGTTGACTAATAATAATTTGATATTGCATCTCTAATAGGTGAATAATTGAGGACACATTTGAAGAGAATTTCTTTATTTTCACATCAGATCAAATAAAATTGTATAAACGAATTTTGTAAATTTTGGGCATACAATAAAAATTATGTGTATTTTATGAAGCGCAGAAAGTAGACATACATTCAAATTTAATAAATTTAATTGCAATTAAACAAAATAATTCAAATGATACATCGTAAAATCATTATGCAGTACACGTATAAGTTGCTGGGTCTACACGTTTTTGGTAATTTGGATTGAATACAGTTGACCCAACGCATGCATAATAATTACCATAAAGCAAATTATTATTAACGTAACAATAAATGTACGTTTAACACGCAGTATCGGATGTATAGGTAAAACGACCGGCTTGATCATTACTGCGACACCATGATGTCCACGGATCCAGTGTTGTTCCAATCGGTGGTTGAGCTGGTTTGCATGATGGTGTTCACGTAGCAGTGATATTGGCACAAATTAATTTCAGATCACAATATGCATACGAAGGGCAAGTTGCTTTAATATCAGAGTTGGGTATATCATTGTTACATACAGCATAATCATTTTGGCTGGTGCATGCAACCTCTGAACTACCACAAGTATTACATTGTCCATTGACCACTTTCAATTTAGTAAAAAATTAAATCAACCACAAAAGAAATAAGAATTTGTTGGTAATTTTCACTTCAGTTTTTGCTTCCAAACAGCTTAACAATTAAAAACGTTCATAAGTTTTTGGGACGAATTCAATTTATTGTCATTTCGAGATTACACAAAATAAAGATAACAACTAACAAATATAGATAAGAAGATATATGTTGCACGCAGATTTAGTCATGTTTATGATTGTGGTGGCCATCTTTCACACTTAACGGACAAGTGTAAGTACTTGGGTCGACACAATTACCTTGGTCGATACTGAATATAGTTTTGCCAGGGCAATTATATATGTTGCCAGTGATTACATTATCGTATTGGAAACATTTGTAATATGTCTTACAAGATGTATCAATTCGTTGAATAAATAGTCCAACTCGCCCTTTAGCAGCGCACCAAGCCGTTGGTGTTATCACAGTACCGGTTGTTGCGCCACAATAGTTGCACTTCGCTTTGATTAATACTGCGAAACTGCATAGCAGACTGATTACTAGGAGCGCATTTTTCATTTTAAATTAGGAGCCGTGTACTCGTATTTAGAAAACTTTACCAAATGAATATGGTTAAACAATGTGGTACGCTTAACGCCTTTTATAATCGAAAGTTTACATACAAATTTGGCTTAGGCCATAAATTAAACTACGTTTATCTGAAGTTTTTGGAATTTGCATAAAACTAAATAATTTTTATATTTCACTTTTGCGATAAACGGGACCATAAAATTTTTTTTTTTTTTTGAAAATTGCTTTTGCGAAAAACTATAAAAAATAATATTTTTATCGCTTACCAACTACAGAGCTGGGGTAAAAATCTTTAGCTGGTAAAGTGGCAACGAATTTGATAGACTAACAAGAGGTAATTTTAATTTTAACCCCTAAAAGGGGCTTGGTTGCCAATAATAAAAAATGGTTTCGTTAATGTCTGACAGAGTACTACAACTAATACCCTTGATACACTAGGGATTAGCTAAACGCGATTAGTGATTTCTTCGAGATTAGCTGTAGTGTGTCAAGTTGAAGATTAGCTAATGTCATTTTATTTGAGGATTAGTGACTTATCGAGATTAGTGCACTAATCTTTGAAAATTTTGAAGCTTATCTCGTCGAATTGGTAGTACAAGTGGCAAAATGCAAGTGGCATGAGTTTACGATAGAAGTTATAAAATCAATGGCATCTTAACAATTTGTGCTGAATAAATTTCGAGGTTATGTTTATAAAAAGAAAATCTAGCGTGTTTTAATGTATAAACCATTTTTTTATTATTGTCAACCAAGCCCTTTTAAAACCACCCCTTTTTTATCTATCAAATTCGTTGCCACTGACTTTACCAGCTAAAGATTTTTACCCCAGCTCTGTAGTTGGTAAGCGATAAAAATATATTTTTTATAGTTTTTCGCAAAAGCAATTTTCAAAAAAAAAAATTTTATGGTCCCGTTTATCGCAAAAGTGAAATATAAAAATTATTTAGTTTTATGCAAATTCCAAAAACTTCAGATAAACGTAGTTTAATTTATGGCCTAAGCCAAATTTGTATGTAAACTTCCGATTATAAAAGGCGTTTAGCGTACCACATTGTTTAACCATATTTATTTGGTAAAGTTTTCTAAATACGAGTACACTGCGTTTAATCTAAAATGATGAAAAAAGCGCTCCTAGTAATCAGTCTGCTATGCAGTTTCGCAACATTAATCAAAGCGAAGTGCAACCATTGTGGCTCAAAAACCGGAATTGCTTGTGTAAATAATAATCAATTTAATGTTTGTCCCGAAAATGTGCAAGATACAGATCAATTATTTACATGTCCCACTGGACTCGTTTGTACAACACATGCAATGTGTGCTGCACCCAGTGCAACCGTAGAACCATCGTGCGGAGTATGTGGTCAATGTACTATCGATCATCGTTTCGCTTGTGTCGATATAAATAAATTTCAATTTTGTTTTTCAACGAATCGCTCGAGTGGCAGAGTAGGAAAGTGTCCAAGTGGTACAGTGTGCGATTACAATGCAAGACCACCGAACATTTGTACGTCAACAATGACACCAACTTGTAGTGCAGCTATTATTCAACATACTAATACTGTGATAACACCAACGGCTTGGTGCGCTGCAAATGGACGAGTTGGACTATTTATTCAACGAATTGATACGTCTTGTAAGACATATTACAAATGTTTCCAATACGATAATGTAATTACTGGCAACATGTATAATTGCCCTGGAAAAACCATATTCAATATCGACCAAGGTAATTGTGTCGAACCAAGTACTTACACTTGTCCGTTAAGTGTGAAAGATGGCCACCACAATCATAAACATGACTAAATTTGCGTGCAACATATATCTTCTTATCTATATTTGTTAGTTGTTATCTTTATTTTGTGTAATCTGAAATGACAATAAATTGAATTCGTCCCAAAAAAGTTGTGAACGTTTTTTGATTGTTAAGCTATTTGGAAGCAAAAACTGAAGTGAAAATGACCAACCAATTCTTATTTCTTATTTTGTGTTTGATTCAATTTTTTACTAAATTGAAGGTGGTCAATGGGCAATGTAATACTTGTGGTAGTTCAGGGATTGCATGCACCAGCCAAAATGATTATGCTGTGTGTAACAATGGTGTACCCACCTCTGATATTAAAGCAACTTGCCCTTCGTATGCATATTGTGATCTGAAATTAATTTGTGCCAATATCCCTGCTTCGTCGACACCATCGTGCAAACCAGCTCAACCACCGACTGGAACAACACTGGATCCGTGGACATCATGGTGTCGCAGTAATGTTCAAGCCGGTCGTTTTGCCTATACATCCGATACTATGTGTCAAGCGTACATTTATTGTTAAGTTAATAATAATTTGCTTTATGGTAATTATTATGCATGCGTTGGGTCAACTGTATTCAATCCAAATTACCAAAAACGTGTAGACCCAGCAACTTATACGTGTACTGCATGAAATACACATAATTTTTATTGTATGCCCAAAATTTACAAAATTCGTTTAAAAAATTTTATTTGATTTGATGTGATAATAAAGAAATTTTCTTCAAATGCGTCCTCAATTATTCACCTATTACAGAGAGCGAGATGCAATAGCAAATTATTATTAGTCAACATTCAACTGATAGAGAATGCTTGAACAGAGTTTTAAACTAGAATAGGAACAAACTTTGGGAAATTCATGAAAAAATAAACGTGTGAACGGTCCTTTATTAAGTCGGATCTCCAAAAAGATTCTTTTTTTCTGAATTTGTGTCTTCGCTAAAATCTGTTATTTTGACAGCTATGTACATAGGTATAAAAAACATTAAATAGCTTCTAGGTTTTCTTTATAATGGCGCCACAAGTATAAGAAAACTAGTTTAAGTCACTTCGATTTGTTATCTCCTGTTTATTTAATTATTTAAACCTTAGTCTAATGTATCAAATATTCATATGACAGAATGAAAACAAATAAATTAAATTCATGGAAAAAAAGTAAAGGTATCCTCGCCTAGGAATTCTTGACCAGATATGAGACCGAAAGGATACTAGGAAGAGTTATTATCGTTACGTACACCTTAATAAAGTACGGATTTTACGCTCAGTGGCGTTTCCTCGTTATTCGTTCGAGGTGTTCGTTTTTGCATCTTGTGTTCGGTTAAAAATGCATCTCACTGAGAATCATAAAAAAACCTCCGATCTCCGAATTATCAGGTAGTCATTAGCAAGTGCTGTATTCTGGCTTAAAAAAATGAAACCTCAAACCAAGAGGGAGTTTCAAGAAAAGTTTCAACAATTGGCACCGACTAGTTCTCCCTTATTTAGAATGGTACAAAAGTAATGAAAAAAGAAGAATTGAACATTTTATATATTAACACATAATTAATTTGGTTTTCTCAATTATTGTTTTGGAAAAGTTATTTGCGTAGATGAACTCAATTCCATCTCCAAATAAATCCCCAACCGAACCGCTCAGTCAACTATAACCTAAGGCCAAATGAACTCCAATTCAACCCAATCTCCGCACTCTCCTCAATCCTTAAACCAGCGTATATCATAATTTGGTCTTCAAGAATCGAGAAACACGTGTATATGGCCAGCTTCTCTAGATGAACCACTGTTGGTTTACCTCGATGTCCCCTCCGTATCCGATAAACCACATCGTTCATCCTCGTGAGGATAGTGTAAGGTGCTTCCCATGCCGGTGATAATCCTTTCTTTCGTAGTGGGTTGTGAAGCCATACTAATTGCCCTTCCTGGTTATTTGCTCGTATGTCATATCGAGCTTTCATCCGGTCACTTCGCATCTGTATTTTCCCCGTGCAAATTGATGAATCTCATTAAGTGCCGATTGTATGAATACCGCTAAATGAAAAAAAAAAATCCGAGAGTAATGATTAATCACTACTCAAGGATTTTACTTTTCGTCGATTGTATGAACGTTGCTAGACACTGGCTAGTTTCTCGCATTGTTTAAGTGATTAAAAATAAAACTAGAGCAGGCCAAATAATGCATATATAAAATATTCATAAGAGTGAGTGAATACAATATAGGCAAAAAATAAACATAAATTCATGAAAAATTGATCTAAAATTTCATTGCCCACTTTTGTAGCAATTTAAATGGAGCAATTCTAGCAAAAAATAATTCAATTTTAATTATTTTTTTTGACATAGACAGCTTGTTTTTGACATTTCGTCATATTTTTAAAATAAATATTTTAGTGTGGTGTTTCTGTTTATCATATTTCGTCATATTCTTAAAATAAATATTTTAGTGTGGTGTTTATCATATGTCGGACGCGGACCTATTAGAAATTTTAGTGGCAACTAACGTTCATATGCTACGAACAGCTGCTTATTTAAATATAAGGAAAGCCGAAAAAAAAAAGAAATTGAAAAAATATTCTTCGAAATGGCTGTTACATCGAGAAAGTGAAGGATTCAGCCATAAATTGTTAAAAGAAATAGAAGACGAGGATGTAACCCTATACAGGAAGGTTCTGAGGTTGAAACCAGTACAGTTTCAAGCAATTTTGGAAAAAGTACAGCCATCATTAAAATATAAATTATAAATATATGTATATTGAATTAAAAAATTACATTAATTATTTCTGTTTTGTTTTTCGTCATTTCTTTTATCTTGAATCGTATTTATTTCATATAATATGGCATTTATTTTATTTTTGGTGAGTGTTCGGAGATCGTTGTCAAAATTTGCTATTTTTTGGCCAAATCTGAAAAAGGTTGTTGACTGTTTTTTAAAATGTCAAAATAAGTACATATAGTGTTATCTCACTTTATTTAGATTCGTTCTCTTTTTCGCTTTTTTGTTTTTACAGCAATTTATAGCACTTGAAAACTAGCCAGTGTCATACAGCCATAATGGCTGTATGACACTGGCTAGTTTTCAAGTGCTATAAATTGCTGTAAAAACAAAAAAGCGAAAAAGAGAACGAATCTAAATAAAGTGAGACAACACTATATGTACTTATTTTGACATTTAAAAAAACAGTATGTTTTCAAATTATATTGGCCAAGAACAGCTTTTTCAAATTATATTGGCCAAGAAATAGCAAATTTCGACAACGATCTCCGAACACTCGCCAAAAATAAAATAATAATGCCATATGAAATAAATACGATTCAAGATAAAAGAAATGACGAAAAATAAAACAGAAATAATTAATGTAATTTTTTAATTCAATATACATACATATATTTATAATTTATATTTTAATGATTTTTATATCAAAATGAATCAATAAAAATCTAAGTTTAACTCTTGTTTCTATTCGTTTAAAATAATCATCCTCAGAACCTTCCTGTATAGGGGTACATCCTCGTCTTCTATTTCTTTTAACAATTTATGGCTGAATCCTTCACTTTCTCGATGTAACAGCTATTTCGAAGAATATTTTTTCAATTTCTTATTTTCAGCTTTCCTTATATTTAAATAAGCAGCTGTTCGTAGCATATGAACGTTAGTTGCTACTAAAATTTCTAATAGGTCCGCGTCCGACATAAACACCACACTAAAATATTTATTTTAAGAATATGACGAAATATGATAAACAGAAACACCACACTAAAATATTTATTTTAAAAATATGACGAAATGTCAAAAACAAGCTGTCTATGTCAAAAAAAATAATTAAAATTGAATTATTTTTTGCTAGAATTGCTCCATTTAAATTGCTACAAAAGTGGGCAATGAAATTTTAGATCAATTTTTCATGAATTTATTTTTATTTTTTGCCTATATTGTATTCACTCACTCTTATGAATATTTTTTATATGCATTATTTGGCCTGCTCTAGTTTTATTTTTAATCACTTAAACAATGCGAGAAACTAGCCAGTGTCATACAGCCATAACTAAAAAGGTAGCCTCTCATTTATTGCAGTTTTATAGCAGTTTTTTTTATCACTGGCAATACTTTTTCTATGACGTTTACTTCGTTGATATTTATTAAACATTTATTTTGTTTATTTAGAGGAAATTTGACATTTTCTTCCTTGTGGAGTCAAGTTTGAATAATTACGTTCTTTTATAAAAATGTCTCGTTTGTATGATACACAACATTTGAAATGTCAAAAAAACAAAAACAAATTTTTTTAGTCTCTGATTCAGTCACCAAAAAGAAAGAATAAAACAGATGGTAAAAAAAAATCATCGATTAATTTTCTGATTTAGCATCGTTCATACAATGCAAATTACGCTAAATCAGAGGATTAATCATTTATCCTCGTTCATACAATCGGGCCTAAGTTCTTCTTTTAGCCGGTCTACGTAATCGTGTCTACACAAAGCCGCTGATAGAACAGCCCCAAACTTTAAATCTCCAGGTTATCGAAGATTATCTACAAATGAAGTTTCAGCTGGTGTCATTCCGGTCGTGTCATGTATTGCTGATCGCAGTCAGAAACATTGGTATATGTCATCCTAGTTGCGTTGGTTTTTCTCCATAACCTTTGCTAGATATTCCTCCAATGAACCATTGAATCTTTCCACCAAAACGTCGGATTGTGGATGCAAAGGCGTTGTCCTCGTTTTATTTATGCTGAGCATCTGGCATATTTTTGTAAATACCACCAGTTCAAAATTCCTTCCTTGATCGGTATGAATCTCCATCGGCACTCCAAATCGGCTAATCGTGATTGGGTATTGGGTACACCTCCGGCCATTTGCTAAAATAATCGATTATGACTAACCCTTCACCATTCTATCACCGACTGTCTACATCCTGCCCAGTAGAATCGCTGACGTACCTTAGCTAATGTTTTATTAATTCCTAGATGGCCCCCACTTACCCCTGCTTTCCCACATTCTTTTTAAATACGTCTAATTGCTCTTTCCTGATCGTCTCGTCAGTACACTTCTCCTCAGACAGCACTTGCGTTATTGCGTAAGCCTAACATATGCGTAGCATACAATTCTTTCCTTTGCCGTCGAAATTAATTCAGTATTTGCCATAATATCATCAATCAACTTAGTACTTAGTAATAGGATCGGCCGGAACCATCGGTCCAATAGAATCACTTTTATCTAACAAATTCTGTATCAAACAGTCCCACAACAATAATATTTGATCTTTTAACTTTTTAGCAGATTGCGTATCCGAACCGTTAAACAATTGATCTATATATACGTTTTTATATAGTGCCTACAATGTACATATGCATTATCCAACATATTTTCCATCGAATACTGAAATCCTTCAGGCAGCATTTGTTTTAAATCCGGTCTAGCTGTTAATGTCCGATTAACCAAATCACTTCCCAGCTCAACTACCGCAAATGTTTCACAGTCAATTTGTACACAAAATAATATACTTGGAAATATCACAATAATAATTACGAAGATCGATGATACTAGAACGATTGAGGATTTTAGACAGTTGCGTAGGTACACTTAAATTAAGTTTCTTGTTGAGTTCGACGACACCCAGAATACATACGGGTAGAAGGGCTGAATATCGTCCAACAGTCCAAATACTCATTTTATTGATAAAATCGTCACATTTTCTTTAACATAACGTAAAATACAAAAATATTCAAATCCTAAACACTGTCATGAATGAGTTAAGAGAAATCAACTTCATGTGAAGAAGATTAAAGGAGGGAAGCGATATAAACTTCAAGATGGAATGACGATAAACGAGGGAATTGACGTACACCTTAAAAAGGGTAAAATTATTGTTCATTAGAAATAAATGTAAAACTGAAATTAATAATAAAATAAAGTTAAAAATTAAAATATGTATACAACATGACAAACACAACAACAAGAAAATAACGGGCAGAGCTACCAAAAACAGGAGCCATGATAAATGTTTGTACAAAATGGTTGCACCACACGCATAAAATAGTATCGTAAAGTACGTACTACTCCCCAAATGTTCTGCTTCCTCTACTGTTATTTAATTTAGGACAAATACACAATAAACAAACTGATTTAACAATTAAATACAATAATAAAATGTATATTAATAAATTTTAAATCTTAAACAGAAAACCTTTATATAATTTCTGACAGATGTAAATAAAATAAACATTCGTTAAATAAAAAACAAAAAATCCGAATTTTCGTTAAGTAGCTACTACTAGTACTACCGCTCTGGTGAAACAACACGAAACCTGAGATGATGGTGCGCGAATTCTAACCTAACTTCTTTTATATCTTTATAATTTATTTGTAAAGAAATTATGACATAAAACGTACCCATTATGAATTATTTAAAGAACAGTTAAATCAATTAAAACAAGCCAAAATATGTATTTTCTAAAAATGGCGCATAATGTAGATGCGTTTGGTAAATATATTCGCATGTTTAAATCGAAACTCTACCCTGGAGTGCGTTCACGAACTCTACATTGTAACAAATTGTTACAACTGTCATAGCAGTTAACAACGATATTGTTACAAACGTCAAATTTGCTACCAAAACAAACTATGTTTAGCAAAATTTTGTTTCTTCGTTATCATAAATACATATAATAAAAAAAAATAATTATTTAATTAACAAGAACCAATATTCATTTCACGTATTCATTTGTATCGAATAAATTATTTTCATCCGTAAATTGATCAATACGATCAGAATCCATAATTGTTTCTTTTAATGACAGCTGGAAAGGCAGTATTGAGTAGAGTTGTAAATGACGTTTGTAACAATAAGGGGAAATTTTGGTTTAGGTTTATGAACAATACAAAGCACGTTGCTGTGGTTACAACCGAGGTTTATGAACGCTTTAGAACTGTCATTGTTAACTATATTGTTACAATGTAGAGTTTATGAACACAGTCCTGGCCAAACGGAGATATTTAATTAAATTAAAGATTTTTATATAATTTCGTGGCACAAATTCGTGACACAGCACATTGCTGCACTGAAAAGCAAATTAAGGAAGAACTAATTAGTCTTCAATTAGGAATATTACCTCATTCAATAAACGAAAATTGAACAATGATTAAGAATAGTTGTAGTTTATACAGCGACATTACCATTACTTCAATTGATATTCAGCCAATGTAGTGCAAAAATATCTTTTATATAACCAAAGCAACGCAAAAATACACTAATTTGGACATAACACAGTATTTAATTTAATACTTCGAAGAAAGTGCAAAGGTTAAATCAACAACGAGTCTAAAGTCTAAGAAAGTTGTATATAAAAATAATGCAAGCAAAACTGAAAAAAACAACGCGATGTTTGTTTATCAGATTAGAATAAGTTTATTTTATGAAAGAATCAAATATTTAGTTTGGTCGAATCGGGTCCAGGGCCTTTCATATATAATATTGTTTAATGAAACATTATTTGGGGCACGAGTAATTGTCTGGAGCCACACACGTTTGAAAGCTTGGTTTGAATACAGTTGACCCGGAGCACTTGTAATAACTTCCATAAAGCAAATTATTATTTACAAAACAATAAATGTACGATCTACAACCGGTTTCAAGGGTGTAAGGAAAACGACCGGCCGCATCTAAACTGCGACACCATGAAGTCCATCGGTCTAGTGTTGTTCCAGTTCCTGGTTGTGTAATAGTTGGGTCCGTAGGCGCTTCTGTTGTTGGTGTGTACGGGCCGCTACAAACTGGTGTCTGAAGAAAAAAGTAATACACAAAAATTATAGGCACATTTATCTCATTTTATATAGATATAATAGGGATTGTATTTACGCACCGGTATTGAACCTACAAAACCACAATAGCTTCCCGCCGCTGCATAATAATCGCACACAGACCCCGACGGGCATGTTAACACCGGGCTTGTCGGTTTCGTCGTTCCATAGCACATTTGAAATTTATTTATATCGACACAAGCATAACGTAAATCTGGGGTACAAACGCCACATGATGATGTGCACGATGGTATTGTTGCGGCGGTAATATTCGCACAAATTAAATTCAAATCACAATATGCGTATGACGGACATGTCGCTACAATATCACTGGTGGGTTCTCCATTGTTACAAACAGCGTAATCAGTTTCGCTAGTACAAGCGATACCCGAACTACCGCAAGTGTTACATTGCGTATTACCCAAATTCAATATCGTGACAATTTGAATGAAAAATAGAAGAAATTTTATTTTTGCGAACATTTTCACTTCAGGTAGCGTTTTTAACTCGGTTGATAATTTAACGTTAAATTGGTTACAACATCTCAAAATTAGAAAATAGATAACAGAGATAAGAAAATAAAAGTAGAGCGCAGATCTGATGAAAGCGCTAAATTTAAATTTAGACATTATCTCGAGATACCATATTTAAGACGAGCATAGATAGGTATGCGATTCAACTTAGTGCGGTGAACGCAGGTAAATATCGCTGACGTGCGGGCGGTTTTACAATTATCATTATAATTAATCAAATAATCGCGTCCGAAATAAATTTATATAACCAAACCACCGTAACTACAAGGAGGTACTGAGTATTCGGGCTTCTTGGAAAACGAGTCCGTGTCATAACTGTTATAATTAACATCATTAAAACCGCTAATGAATAATGCGTCAGTGCCCTCGATATACAGACCAATATGAGTCTTTGGTAGGGCGAGAATTGCATCTCAAAGAGATAGATATTTGAGAGAGAAATTGCTACATATTTTTCTCCAAGTAGCAATGTTGTTCGCAATGACCTCGGAGAGTTATATTAATTGAAACGCGGCGAAATTATTTCTCCTTTGGTTCTGCACGATATCAATATTGGGATATCTAAAGGAAGGTGCATTTATCTTAATACAGACGTCAATACTTTGAATAACGAAGCAACGGCAAAGTCTCAAATCTATAGAGAGTACTAGAAGGCTGGTATACATGTGTCGGGTTGTCTAAGCATACCATTGAAATTGGCTTGGAGATGAATATTCGGGTGCCATAACTATTCAAACTGTTTAGAAAACGCACTTTATTCCCTATAAGTGAAGAACAAATATAAGGCCAACGCGGCACTGTTTACTAATATACTATAAAACAATAAGTTTAGCCCTAATGTCAATCTAATTTTTGAATTCAGTTTCGAAATGATAGGTTAGGTTAGGTTAGGTTAAGTGGCTGCTATCGCATACTTAGGCCAGCAGTAGCCCGTTGTGATACCACAGAATCCCATCTCCCCATTACTCCCGTTGAAACCAACCAGAGCTATTTATATAGCGTAACAAATCTCGCACTCCACAGTCCGCGAGTTCCGAAAGGCTGTCCATACCGTACACACCCAAATACTTATGCCTTCTGTAAGATAGCGCCGGACATGAGCATAGGAAGGGTTCCAAAGTCTCCTCCTCCTCCTCTTCGTCCATGCAACTTCTACAAAAGTCATTCGTCTGTATCCCCAGCCTTCTCGCATGCTCCCCAAAAAGGCGGTGACCTGTCATTATCCCTACGACCCATCCTATTTCTTGTCTTCCCAGGGATATTAATACTTTGGAGCGCCGCAAGTCCATTTTTGGCCAAACCTGCTTTGCTACCCTGCACGTGAGAGTGATGTTCCACCTCTCATTTGTCAAGGCGATTGCCTTTTTACTGAGCGCCCATTTTAGCACTGCCATAGGCCTCCACAGACCTGCCATTTCCGGCTGCATCTGGAGAGTCGTACCGTACCTAGCTAGCTCGTCCGCCCTGCAGTTCCCCGTGACGTCCGAGTGACCCGGGACCCAGATTATCTGGATGCTGAAATACTCACTCATCTCGTTAAGAGATGATCGGCAATCCGACGCCACCCGCGACTTCAGACAAACTGCCCCAAGTGACTTCACGGATACCACATTATGCTTCAACCATGTCATGACTTCCCCGATCGCCACCACTTCAGCCTGGTACACGCTGCAGTAGTCAGGGAGACGAACAGAAATATTAACATTAAGTTTATCACAGTAGACTCCGGCTCCTACCTTATCGTCTAGCTTCGAGCCGTCCGTGAAAAGTTGCACTGCCTCGTTTACCAGCATTGATCCGTCTCTCCAGGATTCCCTTGAGGGAAAGATGGTCCGGAAACCTTTATCGAAGCATACCATTGGTGTAATATAATCCAGATTCGCCAGTTCTTCGCCAGCGAATCTACCTATCGTCGAGTGTCCCACCTGAAGAGTGAAGACACTTCCACTGAGTGACAGCCAGGAGTCTCGTAGCCACGTTGGCTGCCATCTGTTTACCATGAAGGTCGATTGGAATAAGGTGGAACATAACCTCTAAAGCGCGTGTAGGTGTTGTTCTAAGCGCCCCGCTTATAAGCATACAGGCCGTTCTTTGCATCTTCTCCATCATACCTCTATATGTTACCTTATCTAGAGCTGGCCACCAAACGGCCACCCCGTACATTAGCACTGGTCTTACCATGGCGGTATAGAGCCAGTATACCAGCTCCGGTTTCAAACCCCATCTCTTACCTATAGCGTTCCTACACGAATATAAGGCTACATTAGCCTTATTCACCCTTTCCAAAGTGTTAGGCTTCCAGCTAAGCTTACTATCAAAGATTATGCTCAGAAATTTCGCTCGGTCAGCAAAAACTAGTCCGCTGCCGTTTATGATCGGAGGACTAACCACCGGAATTTTATATTTCCTAGTAAATAGTACCAGCGGTTTTGGAAGGGTTAAGCCCCAATCCACGCTTTCTGGCCCATTTCGTAATGATCAGGAGTGCATTCTGCATAACATCCCTAATCGTATCTAGATATTTGCCTGAGACAGCTATCGCTACATCATCAGCATATGCTACAACCCCTATCCCCTCTCTCTCTCTAGTTCCAGCAGCAATCCATTAATCACTGCACTCCAGAAAATGGGGGACATTACACCTCCTTGTGGGGTTCCTCTAACCACCCGTCTTCTAATCTTGGACTCTCCCAGCTCCGAGGTAATAGTCCTGCTTACCAGCATCTGATTTATTAACGAAATGATAAAATTTTCCTCAATTCATTGCATTTTACTGTGGACAGCGCTAAACCACATGATCTGAATACTAAATTACCTACTTTGATTTCTACAAAATTTCATTGAGTATTTTCTATCTGTCAATTCGAACATAAAGACGTATTGACGATTGTAAAAGTAGGCTGAACGCCTCTCATGGAAAAGTTCGTGATCGTCAATTGTAAAAGTAGGAAAAACGCCTCTCGCGGCGAAAAATGAAAATGATGCTACTGATAAAACAAGCGACGAAACAAAATTTAGCAATCAGGTAATTTAGTAATGAAAAATACTTTTTATCAACAATCTTGAATGTTAAATTAACAGAAAGCTTAGTTTAGAATTTTTCCGCTAGGTTGAATCCATGATGCTTCAATCACAGAATAATAAACAACCAGAAGGGGCATTGCCTGAAAGCATTGCCAAGAAATTTTTGCTCTTACCTTATTGATGATTGTAAAAGTAGAGAAAGCGCCTCTCGGGGAAAAAAGTTAAAATAATGCACCTGATAAAATGACATTTGTCACAAATGTGACGAAAGAAAATTTAGCAATGCGGTAATTAAAAATTGTTTTTATAGTCCAAAATTGGAATTATTTACAATTATTAGCAATCCTGTAAGTAAAATTTGTGTTTACAGTTCAATATTGAAATTGTTTACAATAATTTCGAACGTCAAATTATCAGGTAGCTCAGTTTAAAAATGTTCCACAAGGTGGAACCCAATTGTTAATATTTTACATATTAATTTTAAATTTCAGCCACTGAACGATAATTTAACACATAAAAATCTTACCTTCGCCAAACCAAGGCCAAAAAAATGAGCCGACTTTTTTCCATATAAAAACCGTGTTATGTCGTTTCTGGGTATCTGTGCTTCAATCGTCAATTGACGATTATATCAACTGCTGCATTTTAACACTTCTTATGAGTCAAGCTAAAACAAGTAAACAGTCAAATGTTCCGTATTTTTTTGTTCAAATTTGTTTATTCTACAACAACATTTAATTAATTATGCTTAAAATTGTTATTACAGCATTATACATCCCAAGCTACGTAAAACGCGATTCTACCTGATTGCAAGTGTTTTGTTTTTATTTCATCTGGCATGCCGCTTTATATGCCACTTTATATTGCCACATTTACATTTTTACCGCTAGTGGAGCTTTGTCAAATTTGTATAATCGTTCATTGATTGGAAAACTGCAAAATGCGATACCTATCGAAAATAAAGCAAACCCTAGATGCTATGACAGTCTCCATATAAAACATATGGAAAGTGAAACTATTGGAATTAAATTAAACCCTAAGCTGCCAAGTCATGCCAAATCATGACAGTCCAATCGTCAATTAAAATGTTTATTTTAGATTTATACTATCAGGCCAATTCTGACGTTAATACTGTTAAAACAGTTTTAGCTAAGATACATTTTGAAAATTTTTATTTTTAAGACGAAAATCTTACAGGCCATAGAGAAAAATATAATAAGAGAAATTACGTAGAACAAATCTCTCGAATGATACCAGTGCACGTAGTTTTTTTACATTGAACCTTATTTATACCATAGACAGACACAAAGTTAATCGCGATTTTCATTTATCCCGATTGTCAAAAAAATCGCCTTGTGAAAACGAAATAATCTGTTTTTTTTGTGAAAATTGTGTAATGACATTCGTCTGTCATTACACGATTTTCACAAAAATCAATTATTTCGTTTCCACAACGTGATTTTTGACAATCGAGATAAATGAAAATCGCAATTAACTCTGTGTCTGTCTACGGTATTATTCAAGATTTTTTTCGATTGTTGAATTTTGTTGTTGTTCATTTCTATCTTATTCCTATTTAGTATTAGAAGATCGCTAAAAATTTGACAGTTAAAGCAACTAGCAAGCGAAACTAATGCCCCTATTACCGTTCTCACATTTTACTCACCCGGTGACTTCAGCTCACCCAAATCAAATTTTGGTATTATGGTTGTCACATTTGAGTCACCCGGTGACTTCAACTCGCCGCATCCTAATTTTGTGTATTATGATTCTCGCGGTGAGTGAGTCTAGTGTCAAATATGCTCACCTACAATTGGTTGGTGACTTCATAATAAAAATTTTTATTTTTGACAGAACACAAAAAAAATGGACGGCAATAACACGTAAGACATATTTGTCTTTTTTTTATAAAATTTAAATAACTAAATAATTTTGATTTGTCTTATTATCTTGATTTATCTAAATCTTTACTTTATTTCCGCCAAAAGATAAAAATAACAAGCATCAGCCAGTTTACAAAATTGGTTGATGCTATGAATCAAAATCTAGATATTGCCCGTGGATTTCCAGATAAGGGTAAACCAAATTATCTCATCTTCGAAAAATAAGTCGACACTGCTTATCATAGTTGATTATTGTATTGAACATTAATTGTTAAAACATCCAAAATAAATATTTATCGTTTTTATGTCGTTTTTTTTGTACACTGTGATTCTTGTTGATAAACAAAGAAAAAAATGTTAGCGTCAATTGTCAAAAAACAATTATGCCAACTTGATAATATTAAAATACATGAAATGACGCACGCCGCAGCACACACTACTCACTCAAATAAAAGCGAGAACCATAATACGAAAATAAGAGTCACACGACTCAACAGGTGAGGTGACTCTCTGGGTGAGGTGAGAACCATAATAGGGGTGTAAAACATCAATAATCAATAATCAAAATAAAATTTATTTTATTGAATTATTTATTATTAGTAAGATATTTTATAATAAATTTCCAAAGCTCATTATGCGGTGCACTCGTATTCTTCTGGGTCTACACACTTGTGGGAGATTGGATTGAATATTGTCGATCCAGGGCAAATGTAATAATTACCAGTCATCACATTATTATTGTAATAACAACGAATATACGCTTTACAATCCGCATCAGAGATATACGGAAAACGTCCTTCCTGATCGTTACTGAGACACCAAGTAGCCCATTGATCTAGTGTCGTACCGGTTCCAGGTTGCGTGATAGGCTCTTCGGTAGGCGGAGCTTCCGTAGTTGGTGTATAGGGGCCGGAACAAACTGGTGCCTATAGATTAAAGCAATATACAATGTAGGCATAGTTAGCTCGCACATATACTGCATACGTACCGGTATATATCTTTTATATCCACAAAAACTTCCCCCCTTCGCATAATAATCGCACACGGTTTCCGGCGGACATGTTAACACCGGGCTTCTGGGTGTCTTCGTTCCATAGCACATTTGAAATTTATTTGTATCGACACAAGCATAACGTAAATCCGCGGTACAAACGCCACATAATGATTTGCACGACGGTTTTGACCAATCAGTAATGTTAGCACAAATTAAATCTAAATTACAATATGTATACGGTGGACATGTCGCTACAATATCACTGGAGGGTTCTCCTTTAATACAAACAGCGTAATCAGTTTCGCTGGTGCAGGCGATACCCGACCTACCACACCTGTTACATTGTGCATAAACTAAATTCATTAACGTGGCAATTTGGATAAAAACCAAAAAAATATTTAATTTTTTGAACATTTTGACTTTGGATAGTGTTCTCAACTCGGTTAACAAATAAAAACTAATTTTCTTGAATGAAATTTGTTTTAATATCATCTCGCGTTTAGGAAATACAAATTTAGATAAAAGAGATAAGAAAATAAAAGTGGAACACAGGTCTGATGAAAGTATTGAAGAATTGAAACCATTTAAGTGCATTTAGTTCAATCAACTGAAATACCGTGTGCCTAAATGTCTTATTTGTAATTAAATGAGCACTTAGATCAGGATTCATCGAAATCAGTTTACACTTCTACGATTTGGGAAAATTATGGGGAAAAATATGTTCCACGTAAACCAGGCAAACCCTCTAATGACAAATAATGACCAAGGTTCTTATAGGGCAATTCCTCTACTGTCAACGATGTGTAAGCTATTTGAAAAATTGTTACTTAAAAGAATTAAATCGTTAATAGAGGACAGAAATCTCATTCCATCACATCAATTAGGATTCCGAGAAAAGCTCTCCACTATTGAACAAGTACACAGAACCACAAACAAAATTGAAGTAGCGCTGGAAAGTAAATAAAATATGGTCCAGTATTTTTTTTTTAGATTGGCACAAGCATTTGATAGAGTAAGGCACAAGAGATTGGACTACAAATTGCAGAGGAACTTACCAAAGACACTTTCAAGTAAGGTATAAGACCAATATTCATAAGACCAAGTTTCCAGGTAAAGTTATGTTGTGGGTGGCTATTAGCGAACGAGGTGTCAGTGACCCAGTATTTTTCAAAAGTGGTTTGGCGGTTAATGCGCAAACATACACAAACAAATGTTTACCTGTGCTTCAGAAATTTATAAATAAATATCATAAAAATGATAAAACGATTTTTTGGCCTGATTTGGCATCCTCACATTATGCCAACGCAACGTTATCTGATTTACGTCAACGCAGAATCGAATTTATACCTAAAGACTATAACCCACCAAATGTTCCACAACTAAGGCCCATTGAAACTTTTTGGGCAAATCTGAAGAGAATGGTATACAGCAATGGATATCGTGCCAAAAATGTTGAATGTCTGATTAGAAAGATAAAAAGAGATTTCAAGAAGATTGATACATCAGGAACGCAGGCGGCAATGAAAAGAGTGCCAGAAAGGATCAGGAAAGCGAATCGATATGGAGCGCAAATTTTTCTGTAAATTTTATCTAAGAATTAAAGTTTTAAATAAATGATGGATTAAAATCATTTGATTAGTAAATAATTTTTTTTTTACTTTTTTTTGTTTGTCCATATTTTATTCCTCATACGTTATTCAAAACGTTTTGTCTTGACAAAGACATTTTTTATCCCTACCAAAACCAATTAAACAAATTTACAAAATGAAATACCGAATGGGAAAAAATTGCTAAAAAATTAGACCCGTGAAAACTTTAAATGAATGAAATGACTCGAACATAAAACGGGTTTAATTAGAAAAACAATTTAATAACAAAAAGAAAAACTATGACACGAATTAATACGAAACAAATCACTTTAAAATTTAAAGAAAACGCCGAAATCACTAAAAAATGAAATTTGGTTTAACTACAACTCACAACAAACCGAAACAAAAACATTTCAAAAAATAGCCTACTAAGAAAAATATACAAATTTTTGGGCAAAAGTAATCATTTGCTAACTTCATAGCATTGTAGAAAATAGCTAGGGTAAATTAACCGACTTCGCGAACCAACCTTAAAAATCGACAAATCGTACATCAAAACATAGAATTATGTATTTTTGAGTGAACATATTATTTGGTTGTAAGTGTTAGTGCCAATGTTCAATGCAAATGGTCCACCACAATTATTCGCTAATTTCTAGTAAAAATATTTAAGAATTTAAATCAAAAAAATTAAAAAAAATGTTTCACAGAAAGTTGGCATTGTCATCAGTGAACAGAATGAGCAAAATAGAGTCTAATCGAAAAACCATAAGATTTTTGTTTTTGTTTGATTTTGTTCGTTTTTGAATATGATAAACCAATGAGGGACTTTCCCAATATCGATTTTAGTTCATTTGTCCCCACGCTTGGGCAGCACTGACTACTTTTTTTTTTTTTTTTAAAGCAAAACAAGTAAAATCATGTTTACAAAATTACAAGTCTAAATTAGTGGATGT
This sequence comes from Tipula helvola, assembly GCA_963556165.1. Classification (NCBI taxonomy): domain Eukaryota; kingdom Metazoa; phylum Arthropoda; class Insecta; order Diptera; family Tipulidae; genus Tipula; species Tipula helvola. The sequence goes on along the minus strand of OY744483.1, from coordinate 143,407,259 downwards.
CCCCCTACATTTTTTTATGATTAATAAAGATGAGTATATTGCGATTAATAATAAATATCAAATTTTAAAATTAATTTAGTCGAAATTAATAATTTAATGAAACATTCAAGACACAGTTTGACCATATAAAACTACATACGAAATATTTTAGCTGCCAGTCAGCAAGCGTTGGAATTATATTTGGGAAAATCACTAATTGAAAGGTATGATTGACAGCTGTTTCAAATTCGTCTTTTCTTGCGCATGTCGTCATTCGGTGCGATAAAATCACAAGGCTATGTTGTTTTTATTAAAATTTTCACAAAAACTATCGCCGCAAATCAATTCTATTTGTTTTGTTTGCTATGAACTAGCGATTATAAAAAAAAAGTATAGCACCGATTGACGTAATTTTTAGTGAAAGGGATAGCAATACATGCGCTTGATCATACCTCTTAAATTGGTTTATCATGGTTTTTGAATTTACTCGTTTTATATTGTTTTTGCAATGCTTGCTTATAAATGTTTTCCGAAAAATTTGCTTGTAAAATATCAATTATTGCTTTATTTTCGTTAAAATCTTCTAGTTCTTTACCGAATGTAAATGTACTAGACAATACTATTTTCAATATAAAAAAATTTAGAAAAATGTTTAATGGGCTGAGAAAATAAGAATTTATTATTTTTCGCACGAAAAAATGATTTAGAACCGAAAAAATTTAATTTTCATTTTCTCACTCATACACCAATTAAAATTTTTTTTAAATTTTTTAAATTGACAATAGTATGTATTGTCTGGTGTATTCGGTCAAGAACCAGAAGATTTTAATGAAAATAAAGCAATAATTTTAGAATTATATCGAAAAAACTAAACCCGACTTTTCTTTTCGTTTTTCAGTGGGTAAAACACTGTACATACATTTTTATATAAAATTAAATTTTTGATTTTTACTTTAAGAGACTACTCACACCAAACGCGAACTGCGAGTTGCGAATAAATTCCATACACGAATTCGCAAATTTGATGCACACCAAACGCGAGCGAATTTATATGTCAAAATCAAGACCATCCATGATCAAATATTTGTAATAATACGGTAATTTTTTCCAAAACCTGTTTTTTTATATTGGTCGTTTTAACAAAGCTTAAAATACATAATTCGATATAAATAATATTATTTTAATCTTTAAAAATCATTTTGATCGTATTTGAAATGATTTTTAAAAAAATACTCGTACGAATGTCAATACTCGTACGAATAAAAATTATGTAGAACGCGAGTGGAACGTAATTTTATTTTTTAGCGAATGCGCGAATATTTCATCTTTGAAAGAATTAAGTAATTTTTCTTATTTTAAAGAATTTTTAGGACTCGTTTTAGTTTATTTTGAATAAAATAATCGTAATTATATTATAAATCGAAAACTCCATTGTGTTTAAGTGTATTTTATATCAAAATTTCCTGAAAAATGGTTACTCGCAATTCGCAGTTCGCGTTTGGTGTGAGTAGTCTCTAAGGGTTTAAGATAACATTTAATGATTTTCTGCATCTTACTAACAATTGAATAATTTAAACACCAATCAAACGGCATTTTGGTTAAAGCTTTATGGTATTACGGTTACGTAATAAAGCAAAAAATATTAATACCTATATTTGGCTGATTCTAACTTCTAAAATTTTACGTTTTAATATTTTTACTACAAATTCATAAAGCAATCAGGGACGTTGTCATTCCAGAAACTGATGCAATATAGCTTATAAGAAACCTTTTTTAATAAATTAATATGAGATTTGTTTCGTGTTTAATACAGAAATGTAAACATATCTTATAACGGCCAATCTTTCTGGCATTTAAGCAAGATGCATTCTGCAGATGATACATTTAAACCAACAACAGATCATTTTCAAAGTTACTACAGAGCACTATCCGCACAACTAATAAATTCTTCTAGGCTCTCAAGCAGTCATTTGCTATGTCCGGGAAGTATGTACTTACTTATTTTCTTATACTAAAATATTTAGCAGAACATTTCGCAAAAACTCCACGTTGCGGTTGGGCAACGAAAAAATTTTACTAGTGAATTTACAAAACGTATTTTATTGTAGAAGTATTAGTGAACTACCTGTGTAAAACGAAAACTATGATATTATGTCAGGAGGTTATTCAAGAGATTTTACGTGTCGGGTGTCGCAATTCTTAAAATGTCATAAACAGAAGCTACCTAAACCTAAAACACCTCGTTTATTTTTACGGATCATCAGGGGCTTGCAATTTCGTTTGAAGCCATATCCCTCCCAATCAAACTTAGTTTAAGCCAAATTTATGTGGATCTGATGCTAAAGATTTTGCCAATTCGCCACATACATCATGAAGTAACTAGAAACTACCCCAATATCAAAACACACCTTTCTTATTTTTGCGGATCGACAGGGGCTTACAAATTGTTTTGATTGGGAACGGTATGGCATAAAATAAAGTAAGCCACTGACTGTTCGGCCAATTGGCAAAATCTCTAGGATCAGATTCACAGAATTTTTTGTTTAACCAATTGTTGTTTAGAACGATATAGTACCAAATAAAATAAAAATCCCATGACGATCCACAAAAATAAAGGAGATGTGATGTTTTTTTTGATATTGGGATAGATTTCAATTACTTCTTGATGTATGTTGCCAATTGGCCAAATGACTGAACGATGATTGACTGAAATCAGTCCTGGAAACGACTCATTACGGTACAGAAAAAAAGTGTCCGGAAAACGAGCTATTACAGTACAGAAAAATCCAAAACCAACAAAAAAAAATAACTAGGGTAACTTGATAATTTGAAAATCATTTGGATTCATTTTCTTTAAATTTCAAACTCATGTTTTTACTTTAAAATTTAGTCTAATTAATGTCCCATGTATAGTATGAAATAAAACGTTGTACGTTACACGTACGTTAAATGATCGTTACAGTATTCGTTCAAAATTCTAATAAAAGTCAAACTCGTACTGTAACCACCCATTTTTACCGCCCTTGTGACGTAAATAACTATTTTCGTATTTTTTTATTTTTATTTTGCTCGTGCTTGCAATAATAAATTTTTGTTTATATCTGATCGAAATTTTACGCTTGTTTCCGTTCTCTAGTAACCATGCCCTAAGAAACACAATTTAAATGTTTGTGTTCAGAAAGATTTCCTTACGGCCGATATTTCCAAAATTAATATTTTACACCCCTATTCCCATAGTCGCATCACTTCATGTGATGTGATAACTATCACATCACTTCAATTTTGGTATTCTCTTAGTCGATTGAAGTGACGTTTATCGTTTGGTGTGATAACTACCCTGGTAACAAAACTTCATCAGTTTACACATACAATTTAATCAAAAATCTATGAAACATACACAAATAAGCAAGAAATGAGCAAGTATTGTTAATTATTTGATAATGTTTACTAAATAAAATAAATAATGAATCACATGATGATTGTTTTAATGATACTCTTGATGAATTTCATGATCACAGTCATGAAATAGATATTTTCTCTGACTCTCGCTACTCTCTTCAGTAATGTTTTCAAATACAAAGAAATAAAAAAAATATGATGCGCCCTTCGATCGATGATACTCTTGATGAGTTTCATGGTGATAACATAGACATTCATACTAGATTTCTCATTTCATAGTAACTAAAGGAAAAAAACAAAAACTTCTGATAATTCCAATGTATCGTTGTGTTGTGTATTTTATTGACGATTGTAAAAGTAAAGAAAGCGCCTCTCGAGGACAATAGTTAAAATGATGCACCTGATAAAATGACATTTGTCACAAATGCGACGAAAGAAAATTTAGCATTGCGGTAATTAAAAATTGTTTTTATAGTCCAAAATTGGAATTATTTACAATTATTAGCAATCCGGTAAGTAAAAATTGTGTTTACAGATCAAAAATGGAATTATTTACAACAATTTCGAACGTCAAATTATCAGGCAGCTCAGTTTAAAAATATTCCACTAGGTGGAATCCGTGATGCTCCAATCGTCAATAAGGCAATGATTTTAGAATGCGTTGCAAATATAATACGTATATGCAATACACCGATAATATTTGAATGGAAAATTTTTGTTTTTATTTTCTGTTTTTAGTCAAATGAGAGATCTATTATGATTGTCTATGGTGATAATAAGGAAATAGAGAAAAAACGTGTTCTCGTATTTTCATAATTATTACCGTTATTAAAACGTGGTTTATGATAAACGAGTGATTTAGTTGTCAAATAAAATTTATTGTAAAAATACAAGAAATATAAAGCAGTATTTAGTAATTTTGGGTACCTAATAGTGAAATTTTGTAAGTACTGTGAATTATTAAATAATTTATACAAAGATGGCAGATTCAACTTTATACAAAAAAATGAGTAAAGAATTAAAAGAATTTCGAGAAAGCGTGACACGATATAAAAGGCTTGCGTGCTTCGGAATGCATTTAGGTGATGAAATAAATGAACCGTTATCCTCGAATGATGCATTGTCAATTTCAACTGATTTGTCGTCATCTTCAGATAAAAGTGAACAAAATAATTTTGATGAATTATATAATGATTTGGTTTCTGATGACAGTGAAGCAGTTTTACTAGAAATAAATTCTGATGATTTTAGTGCAGATATACATGTGGTGCAGATAAACCGGATCACTCTAATATAAAAAATAATGTTGCTAAATGGGTAATCAGAAATAAAGTGCCACATTCCCATGTTACTGATTTATTGAATGTACTTACCAAATCAGGAATTAAAAATTTACCGCGATCAGCTAGAACTCTACTTAAAACCCCTACACGTTCTCTTAACATATCTAACGTTGATCCTGGAGAATATTACCATTTTGGGGTACAAACTTATTTAGTTAGTAAACAATTCGAAGAACTTTTAGAAGAAAAAACTATATCTGTTGATGTGGGAATAGATGAACTAAACTTATCTCCATTTCTAATTGGCTGCTATTCCGGCTTCGAAAAGCCAAAAAATGTGAATGCTTTTTTAAGGGAATTTGTTGCTGAAATAAAAATGCTCTTCGAAATTGGAGTTAAAATTGGACATTCTCAAATAATTAAACCTTTTAAATTACGCCAATTTACCTGTGACGCCCTAGCTATGGCATTTATAACGGGATCGCTGTACTACACTGGTAAAAATATTTGCCATAAATGTGAGCAACATGGTTTTTATTTAAATAAGAAAGTGGTTTTCCAATCTGAAGTCTTTCAAAAAAGGACAAATGATAGGTTTAGAAAAAGGGTCGATCGATACCACCATCAGATTCAATTTTTACATACAAAAACTGCTTTAGAAACTATAGGTGTCGATATGATTTCACAGTTCCCTTTAGATTCAATGCATCTAATTGATTTGGGAATAATGAAAAAAATGTTATATGCTTTCTCAAGAAACAAGATAGGTGTTTTTACGTGTAATATCTTAGAAATTAACGAAAGACTTCGTCGTCTAACAGCTGTGTTCCTTTAGAGTTTTCTAGGAATTGTAGAATTTTAAAAGATTTATCTTCTTGGAAAGCAACTGAATTTCGGCAGTTTCTTTTATATATCGGCCTCGTTGTATTAAAAGATACTGTCCATGATGATATATATTATCATTTTCTACTATTATATTGTGCAGTTCGAATGTTGTCGTGCGAACTTTCATATCTTGTAAATTTGTCTTGTGCACGTGAATTGTTGAAAGATTTTGTGAAATTTTATTCAATAATATTTGGCGATGACACATGACGATGTACATTGTTTAATGCATATTTGCGATTCTGTGGAAGACTATGGGCCGCTCGATAGTTTCTCTGCATATAAGTTTGAGAACTATATGCAATATTTGAAGCGGCTTATAAGGTCACCAAATAAAATTTTACAGCAACTTCATAGGAGGTTATTTGAATTTTCAAGTGTAGATTTTTCAGGATCTTTTTATAGCCATGTTTCCTTTAATATTAATTTTAAAAATGATATTGATTCGTATTGTTTTTTAAAAGATTACATTGCTCTGAAGGTAATTGGTTTTTCTAAAGAAAATGACGAGGAGATGGTATTAGGCCATGAATTTGAAACTATCTCCGATTTTTTTATTGAACCCGTCCGTTCATCGAACGTATTAGGAATGTTGCTATGTAGTGGAATGAAAAATGAAATAAAAATAGCAAAAAGGCGGATATTGAATATAAATTCTATTCCGCAGTATATGGCAATAAACAAGTTCTGATTCCCATTTTACACTACTGCTTCAATATTTTTAATCATTAAATTTAATCCATTACATTTAAAATATTTATTTAATAACTTAACTAAAATAATTTTATTGTAAATGTTTATCTGCTGCTATGTTAGATCATGTCAAATTTGTCAAATTCAATTTTACCAATATCGCCAATAATTGACGGGTATAAAAACACTTATAATAGTGAAGACGTAAGTGAAGGGTTCATTTCGTCCACTCCTATTGTTTTATCAGTATTAGAACTAGAACCTTAAAGTCCATCTCTATTCGATAAACGATCATTCCGGCCACAGTCAACTTACAATAAAAACAAGGAAATCACAAACAATAAAGAAAACGTAAGATGATGATAGAACATTTTATATATGTACAAATATTATTATTAATTAATGTTCTACACATTCTGGGTATTTTCTTTTATTCATTCCATAGAAAGAACAGAAGGAATAGAATATTGATCACGTGACGTCGGAATATTCCGTACGTAATGTAATAAAAGAACGGATTGGGATAAATGGAATACATTTTCCATAGCACGCATTTTTTTTTATTTTGAAAATTAGGAAGCAAGTTAACTTTATTAAATAAATAATTTTATTATAATTAATTGAAGTTGCAAATAATTTGTAGGTGAAAACACACAATTTTAATTCATATCTTTAAAAAAAACTGGGTTTTTTTGTATCCGCCAAGCTCTATTTAAAACTATTATCACGTAATAAAACGAAAAATATTTTCAAAAATTTTATTATTTAAACCTCAAATAATTAATTTTATCATAATTAATAATTTCATTTTCCATAATATCAACGATTTAATTCAATTTAATCATTTAAATTGTAAGCATCGCACATAATTACTAAACGTCAAACGAAATATTCTTTTTATTCCACCTTTCGATGTACATACATAGTACAAAAAGAATGCATTCTGAATATTCCGAATAAATAAAAGAATGGAGTAAAAAAGGAATAGAAGGAATGGAATGAATAAAAGAACGATTTATGTCACTTTCGGAATGTCCGGAATATCCAGAATGAATAAAAGAAAACACCCTCTATTTGCAGTTAGGTGAAATAACAATTTTTCAGGAAATTTCAAACAAAATGAAACTTTTAGGTGTGAAAATGGACAAGATTGAAAATAGTGTAAAAAATCTGCAAGATGAAGTATGATTTTCAAAAATTATTTTTTATGAATCAATAAAAATAAACATATTAATAATTATTTATTCAGTTTGCAGACTTTAAGAACGAAATGCGGTCCAGACATTCAGCAGACAATAAATTGAGCAGAAAGACATTTTGTATGTGTGAGATGATAAAACGGAAAGTCAATAAAATCGTTAGCGATGACACAGGTGATGACGAAATTAATTTTTTAATACCCGTTGATAATATAGCGGCCTTGAGCGATTTAGAAGCAATAGTTGCAGATGAAATATTTAGTTCTAAAATAGTAAGTTTAAATATTAATCTAGCGTTTAAAACATGTATAGCTTTTTAGCGCGAGATTCGCGAATGAAAATGAAAAAATTAAATTAAAAAAAATTAAAACGAAATTAAAATCGCGATCTGAGATTATCGCGGTTATCTATGTGTCTGTCAATGGTATAAGGGCATCTCGGAAATTCAACTTTTTTCGGCCTTGGAAATCGTTAACATTTGCATTACTTACTATTATCTCAGACTAAATAACTTATTTAAATTTCTTTCAAATATTTATTACAGATAGCTCTATTAAAATGCAAGAAGGTAAAATTGGGTTTTGCTGGCATATTTCGGTTAATTGCAACGGATAATGTTTATTTTGAATTTAATTTGGATGGTCGCTGTAAAAAGAGGGCGCTTTTAAGTCTTAAAATTTTCGGAGAGATTTTATATCGGAAGTTACAAATAATTGAACAATTATTGTATATTGATTTCAAATTTATTTAGAAGCATCTCGAGAATTTACCAAAAAGGAATACGAAAATGAATTGCGGAAATCTATATTAAAATCGCACAACCGTTTTAATAAACCAAACAGATTGGCCAAAAATAAGGTAAAAAAATGTACAACATTTAATTTTCTTAGCTTTTAAATAATTTTCAATTTTTAGAATAAAATAGCTGGACAACAAACCGTTCATCAGATCGCCAATTTAGGTTTAAAATAAAATGTAATTTAATTAAGTTATAAAATACCTAATTATGCTTTTGGCATAATTTAATTTGAGTTTTGTTATTCTAATATATAGTATGAAGTGCTAAATTTAATCAGTAAATGAAAAAATTAATGAATTAAATAAATATACGAAATTTAATAAATTGGTATGAATTTTTATGTCATTGGAATACAAAACACTACATGAGCCGTTCATTTTGAAAGTGGAATTAGTCAATGTTTTGTTGAAATGAGATAATGAAAGAATAGAAAAACAATAAATGAAAAAACATATGGGATTTCGAATTTTCTTATTTTTTGCACAAGTGTTACGGATTCATTTTTTTTTTGTTTTGACAATAAATTATTTACCGTTAGAAAGATTATACTGTCCTTTATCTATTGTTATCATTAACTTGATTTTTTTGAAAATGCGACTTATTCCACTTTCAAAATAAACGGCTCACATGATGAATTGACTATTCTCACACTAATAATAATACACTGAAATTCCTTATGAAATGTTATGACATCACTGATTCCACCATTTAGGAATTCATTAGCGCTTTCATAATAAAATATTCTGAAATTCATAATGAAATATCTTATGAATTCATTGATTCCATCAGTGATGAATTTTCTTTGAAGCTTCATTAATGAGTCTATTTGTTCTGTGGTGAAATTCCTATTAAAATTATGTGCGACTCCACTAATCCAATCAGTGATGAATTTTCCAAAAAATTCATTAATAACTTTATCAATTTTTTAAAATTGAAATTCCTAATGAAACTCACACGGTATTCATCGGAGCGCTCATCGAAAGAGAAAATTATATACACCCTGCGCCATTGAAATGTTCGGTTTGAATTTTTAAAGTAAATTTTGGAAATACCACCGTTTGCTTCAAAAGTAGATGGCAAAAATGATAGATTCTGATTATCAAAACAATTTTTACAATATTCCGAATATATTCAAATAAAAAGAACGGTAATCCGACATTTTAGACCTACATAACGTCGGATAAGGAATATTACCGCCCTACCTTGTAACAATTTGGTAGGTCTTTACAGTGTTTTTAACAAAGTTTTTTCAATTGAAAATAAGTTTTTTGTTGACAATGGTAATTTTTATTCAAAATAAGAATTAACAGAAATAAAATAATTCATCTCAACCAAAATATTTTGAGAGAAATTGAACTTTTTAAAATCAATGATTAATAACCCAGCCCTTGGCTTTTATGATGGCCTTAAACCCGATCAGCATTGAATTCTAAAATTTGATTAAATAATATATTGTTATTTCTTTAAACCAGACTTTTTCTATAAGTTTTTTCCGCTCTTTGGCACTTTTCAGCTTGTAATTTGTAATCTTCTTTCCCATGAACGACCAAATATTTTCAACAATTTTGAGGTCAGGACTATTTCCTGCCCAGGATAACGACTCAATCACCAAGCTATTTTTAAATTCGGCTACCTAAACAAAATAGACATTAAAATTAAGCATTCTTACTTCACAAATAACATCAATAACTCGCGGAGAGTAATCGTCCTGGAAGAGTGGAATACCGATGTATTGAGTCGGGTCCTCAATAGTCACGATTCAGGTTTCGATAATTTTTTTATATTTTCCTCCGCTTTCTGAACTATCCAGAAGGCATAGTGATCAAACTCCAAAGGCTGTTATGGCTCTCCAAGCCATAACATATGGTGAATTTTTCACTGTCGGCGAAATACATTCTGTTAAATACCGTTTGCCTTTTCGTCGCCGAACCCTTGTCCTTACATCGAGTCCAAAGATATTGAATTTGGATTTATCCGAGAATATGAACCAACGCCAGTCCCTGGGCATTCAGTTTTTTCATTCTATTGCGAATTTGAGGCTTGCAGCTGCCATTTTTGCTGTCAGTAATGATTTTCTCGCAGGTCGACAAGCATATAAACCAAGTTCCTTTTAATAGTATGAACTGAAATAGTGTCGGTTGTTGCTATTAGAAGCTAACTTCTCAGCTCCAAAGCCGTAGCAAACCTTTGCTTAAGATCTAAATATCTGAAATTCGATTTGTTGAAACAGAAGTTCTACTCTTTGCATCAGAGCCAAATTATCGTTTGATTTTCGGAATAGTGCCTTAAAAGCTTTCTAATTGCTGTTTGGCTACACTAAATTACTCTTGCAATTTGTGAATGTGTGTACTTTTTGCCTTTGCTTGCAAAATTTTGGCTTTTTCGTTAGCATTTAATTTAGAGCGACACTTTGTAAAATTAACTCTTTGACTACTTAATTGAAACCGAACGAATATTTCACCCTTAGTTTGGTTTTAAATACCTAATAAGGCGTGAAATATGCTGAAATAAAAAAACAAAAAAAAAAATAGCGAATGAGGTAAAATCTAGGAGAGAATTGCATGAAATAGTAAATAATCGAAATCGAACATTTCAATGGCGCAGGGTGTACAAAAGTAAATAAGTGAATTTATATTCCCGAGCCCATATGTCGTTCATTGAATGGGTATTAAATAATTTCTTGATGATATAATCGATGAATTCATCAAACCTATGTTACCAGGGTATCACTTGAAGCCATATTCTCTTAGTCGTATAAAAAGTTAAACATCACTTGAAATGATACATTCATCACCTGAAAATTGTAAGTGATAGATCAAAATGGAAAGAAAACGTAAGTTTTTAATTTTCAGTTACATTAATATTGAAAATAGGTAGTTTCTGTCATTTGTCGTATCACATCATATGAATCGACTAACAGAATACCAATTTATACTTGAAGTGATGTGATAGTTGTCATATCACATGAAGTGATGCGACTATGGGAATAGGGCTGTTAGTTCGCGAAAGAAAAAAATTATCTTTAGGAAGGAAGATTTAAAAAATTCAGTACGAAATATAGCATGGACCAGCAGAGGTCCGTGTGAATTTTCGGGCTTAGTCGCAGTATGTAAGCCGCAATTTTTGCTAATCGGTTATTGTGTTATAAAGTATCAGAGCTCGTATTCTTGAAATTCACCGAAAAAACTCGCTCGTGATTTTCTAGTGAAATACGTCATTTCAGTCGAAAATTTAAATTGCTGTATACCAAAATACCAATACAGGACCTAAAACCGCTGCCTGGCTAAGGTGTAGTGTTAATCGTGCAGCTGCTTTTGTAAGATTGTGTTGATGGGTATGTAGAGTGAATCGCGATGGTAGGAGGGCATCCGCTGAGAGGTATGTTCTTGTTAAGAAGGGCTGCTTGGGTTTAGTTTCGTTCGAAGGTGAGAATGGTTTCGCTGAATGGGGACGTAAGGGTGATTACAGGGTTGAGTACTGGTGGTTTTACAAAATGGGGCGTGACATTTGTGGAAGAGTAGGGGTGAATAAAATGGGTGATGTAAGAGTTTTTGGATTGAAATTGGGATGGCAATCAAAGGGATTTCGGTGGTTTTGTGGAGGTGTTGAAGAATACAATGAGTATGAAAGGTATATAGTAGTGTGTGGGGTATATACTTAAGCATGTGTAGATTGTAGCGTGCTGGTTCGTCTAAGTAAGGCAAGGGTGATGGTGGATGTCCTATTTACTGATATATTAATTGAGATGCCTAATATGTTCCAGAGTTTTGGTTGCAATTCTTACCAAAAGAAATATATTACTTATTTAGTATAATTACAAGATTATTTAAATTTTAATTCGTTTTCAGATATGTGAATATATCTTCTTTTACTGCAAAGTTCATTTAATTTATTATTTTATATTTGTTTTAATTTAAATTTTAAAAAATTTTCGAGTTTAGTTGAGTTGTATTTATAATAATTGATTAATCTCGATTTGTATTTTCAGAAATACCTGTAAAATTCAAAAGATTTAGCTATTCAGAACCTTCATGGATGCAACCAAAAACTATAAAAAGAATATAAAGACTTTCTATGTCATACAAATCAGATGTCCGCAGCTTGGTGTACTGTAATAGTTTTTTGTTTTGCTATTTCGCTTTTTATACTACATATTTGTGTACCCCAGCTGCATATATTTATTGTGTAACATAGAAAGTCTTGTATATTTCTATAGTTTTTGGTCCAACGGATATAATTTAGAGATTGTGTCATCTTGTGTTAACTATATTTTATCATATATGTATACTACTAGCAAAAAATGACTAATTATCGATTACTTAGATGTCTGAAACCGGGCCAGCTCTTGTTTTGTTAGGTGTAAAAAAGGTGTAAGATAGGACCCGGCCTTCTAATACGAGATTACTTGCTTAGGCTTTGTCGTACATCCAAATCAACCAAACAATCAATTTTAAAGTAGGAACAAACCGAAAACATGATTTCACTCTAGAGCTTTATGCAGTACTTTTTTTCATTTCATTTTTTTTATAGAACAAGAATTCACCGCTGTATTGACGTATTGTATTGTTTATCATTTTCCATCGTTTTACAAATTCGAAAGTTTCCCTGCTGTAAAATATTACAACCCCCAAATATTTACTTCCCGTAAAAAACAAAACAAAATGTTTTTTTTTTCATATATGTATTTATTTTTTTTTTTTATTCATTTATGTAAAAGAGAACATCAATTAAATAATATAATAATAATTAAAAATAATAATAATATTCATTTAATAATAAAAATACTAAAAATAAAAAATCGAAAATAAGAATAATTTTATAAATTCTTAAAATAGCTACAAAAAAAATGTTTTGAAACAAAGAAAAAAATTATTAGGTATTTTTATAAGACGTTTGTTTTTTTGTTTTTTCAAATTTTATATTATAACACAAAAGAAAAAAATAATTAATTTATTAATTAATGTTTGTATAATATATAATCATATAAACTTCAATAATATTGTCGTCAACCATCTTTTTTGTTTATTTTTTATTAAATTATTAATTATACATGTAATATAGTTTTTATATAGCTAGACTTTTTATTAATTTATTTATTTGATTTAAGTGAAATGATTTGATTTTCTTTTTTTTATTATTTATTAAATATATATTTATATAAATTTTAATAATATCTAACTAATTTTTTTTTTTAATTATATTATATTATATTATATATATATATATATGTGTATGTGTGTTTGTATAATAAAATGAATAATTTAATTAAAATCAAAAAAATAAAAATAAAAATAAAAACGAAATCAAATGAGTTAATTTATAATTAATAATATAGTGTGTGTGTGTAAATTAAAATATATATAATAAAATAAAAATTAAATTTATATTACAATGAAAAGAGGAAGAATAATTAAAAATTGGATAAGAGTTAAAAAATTTGTTTGTTAACAAAACTTGTATACAATTTATGTACATAAAGATAAATAAAATTTATTGAACGATATAACATTACCGAATTACATATTATTATATTGTAGTAAATTGATCGCGCGGCAGATTATTAAAAATAAGTTAAGTTATTCAGATTTTCAGAAAAGCCGGATATTCCAGCCGGAAAAATTAAATATAAATTCGAAATTAATTATGAAATAGATATTTAAAAAAAAAAAATTGTAAACTAACACTAATTACGTTCACTCCAAATAGTAAAATAAAATAAATTGATAATAATAAAATAACAATATATTAATATTATAACAAATAATCTTTTTTTTTTAAATTAAATTAATAAAATAAATTATAATACTAATAAAAACGATGATAAAAATAATTAAAAATGTATCCAAATTTTTTTTTTTTTTAAATTTCAAAAATGCCAAAAACAAAAGGAAATACTTCAAGAAATCAAATTTTAAGTAATAATTGACTCAAACACTATAAAGATAAATCCAAATTTCCTTCTTATTTACAAATTAATTAAAATTAACGAATAAAAACAAAAAAAAAAAAAATCTGACAAAATAATTAATTAAATATAATATATATAATAATAATATTTCTTTCTTTTTTCTTTTTCTTTTTTTTTAAATAATTACTAATAATAATATTTCTAATACGAAAGAAAAAAAAAACCAACGAAATTATTAATTAACTAATTAATTGTCTCGTCTTATTTACTTAATTTACTAATAACTCTAATTAATGCTCCATTCTCATCTTTCAGCCGTTGATTTTCTGATTTTAATGCATCATATTGCTAGAAATAAAATTATTTTTAAATAAATTATTAATTTAAAACAAAAACTAAATTAATTTATTAATTAAAATTTTAAATTAATTAAAAACAAAAAAAAATATATAACACAAAACATAATTTAAATATGGCTAAAGAATTAAAAATGCGAAAACAACATGGTTTTTCGTTTAATCCAAAATGGCCGTATTGCGTGATCTATTTGGTTGCCATTTTGAATAATTTACAAAATGGTGGCGTAAAATTAAACAAAGATAAATAGATAGATGCCCAAATAAATCGTTGCAAAAGTGCGCAAAAGTTTGGGAAATCGAATTCAAATTAGAACCAATTGTTTGCTATATCAGAATTCCAAAACATTGAAATTTTCAAAGAATTGAATTTATCTACACAAAACAATTTTATTGTTTTGTAGATAAATTCAATTCTTTTAATGGGTTGGTTGCAGTCAAAATTTTGATATATTGTTGATATTTACCTATATGTGTATGTAATTTTCATATTTACCTATATATGTATGTAATCCTATTTGTACATGAAAATAAGTCATGTAAAACAACATTTTCATGTTATATACGTAGCAAAGAATAATGCATAACATTGTAACTTGCTTAACCCTAAAAACAATGTGACAGTGCGCGCTGACACTGCTCGCCTTTCAGCAGTAAATATCTCGAAAACTATCTAGGGCAAAAACTTGAGACTTTTTTTTTGACTTTGTAAATTAATGTCGTTTTCGATTAATCAAAAAAAGCACTCTGAAGGGGAAAATTTTCCTTTTTTGCTCCTAGTGTATTAAAACAATGTTCTGAGGGTAAAATATTTTTGCTCACTTTGAAAACTTATTAGGCTATTAATTGTTTAGAAGTATCATTAAATTAATCTCAACATTGCATCGAAGACGAATTTTTGAGATTTTTTTTATATTTTGACAGATAACCCACAAACATAAAAAAGCATTGAGATGTTCTTGTTCGATTGACGCCGAAATTGAAAACGACATAAATATCGCCCTATTTTACAGTGAAAAAATATGTACAGTAGAGCGTCGATTATCCGAAGGTTAATTATCCGAAACGTCAATTAACCGAACACTGCGACAATTTAAAAATAAAAGTTAAGGACACGTGCATGTTTTGTTTTACATTGCTTCTTTTGTATGTGTGTATAGTCTATGTATATGTATGTATATAAAGATTTGCACAAATTTCTTACATAATATTTAATAGCTTTCCTTTTATGTTTGATTATCCGAACCGATGGTCACAGTACATATTTAAGGGTTAAAGAACATTATAACAACGCTCCAGATTTGTCAGTGATTGTACTGCACATTTTTCTTTCGTTTCATAAACGAATCGATTGCAAGCGTATGTATTAGGGTTTCTCAAAACGGGATCCCGGTATTCCGTTTTTGTCTCAAAAGTGTGACCGGAAGGAAAATCCCGGGATTTCCCTGTTTTCAATTAAAAGTAACGGAAATTTGAATAAAAAAATTTGAGTATCTAGTATTATAAGGATCCAGCAATAGCATTTTCAAGTCAAATTCAGGCGGATTATGAAGGAACTTGGTTATAACCCTGATTATGATGAAATTCGATTTGTACGATGGAAATGAGATTCCAAAGTGATATATAGAAGAAGTTTTGTAATATGGCCAGTTCGGAAGGAACTTACTAAATTATCATATAAAAATGAGAAGAAAATGTATGTACTTTGCATATATTATTGCGCATTGTAAAACTACTTTTCAGATACAAAAAAATTGAAATGAGCTACGAACGGAAAATTTTCAAAAACTTTTAAGCAACTTACTATGCTCCTCTCCTCAGCGGCATGGCGGATATCAATGGGATGGACGACACGTCACATATATTCAACGCTTCGTTGTAAGCTCGAAATGGTTCAATGAGTAAAGTTGAGAAAACATTTTGTGGTATAGCTACATTTTTGTGTCTATGCCGGTCGTGAGGTCAGCCACCCAACTCAACCTCCTAACCTATTTACCCAATATTTTAAAAATCTGTTTTTTATTCTTTTGTTTCGCTTTTATTCTTTCCTCTTTTTGTTGAACATTTTGTTTTTAATAATTTTTCTGTAAATTCTGTGGTTCACGGAAGCTGCCACTTCCGGTTTGCCAATTTTCATTAAAATTCACTGAGACCTTCCAATTTATGAAATAAACTAAAATATGCAGTTTCAGTTCGATTGGTTAAAGGTTAAATCATCTGTGTTGTAGAGAGGACACAAACAGAAATAATAGGAAAATCTGGGCTTGACTCTGCTGTTTATTTATACACGTAACGTGTATGGCCTGAAAGAGAGTAGGAGAAAGGTATAAACAAAAAAAGTATTATAACAGAAAATTGCGTGACCAAACCATGTTTGTGCGTGTTTATATGATAGATTGTGTTTTGTTTTGTTTCGTGCGACACATAACAATATTCAATTTGGTCGAGAGAGATGTATAGTTCGGACGAGTTTTTACTTTACCATATAAATGTATCGAACAAATAGTGTGTTTTTGTTAACAAACTGTCAAAGAAAAGTCATTCGGCGATAGAAGCAAGAAGTGTGAATAAGCCATCCGGTAGTAATGTTGTAAGTATTAATGATTCAGTATCTGCTCTTCGACAGGCATGGATTATTGGGTTTGACAATGTTTGTGTGTTTCGTTTTATTTTTTTAGAATGTTTTTTGAAATTTACTTTTGTTGATTGACTTATGGCGATTTGGAAATGTTGTACGTTGATGATGATGGTACCATTGAAAGTGATACCGACGATGAAGATTGGGTCATGCATCCGATCGGGCATGTAATATGGGTGAGAATGTTGTTCTTCAGCTGGTGAAACCATATGAAAACAGTGGCCGAAACATCACAAGGGATAACTTTTTCAGTTCATTGCCACTGGCTGAAATGCTCGTAACACGTAAATTGACACTCATTGGAACATTGCGCAAGGACAAACGCTTTATTGCCATGAAGTAATGTGGAAGAAAGGGGATAAAATCGGTACATCTGTCTTCGCGTTCCGCGAGAATGGCACAAGGATCGCATATACCGCAAAGCACGATGGTTCGGAAAAAGTCTTCTGGAGCAAAGAATCGAAGGTTAGCTTAATTGTTCGAATGGAGTTGTACATGAGAAATAAGCCCGAAAAATAAGGAATTGGCACACAGGTATACTATTAATACCATAAAACACAGAGATGAGAACGTGTTGGTTTGTGGAATATTTTTCTGGCGCGGCTTTAGCTAATATTTAGAATTAATGGACTAATGTACCAAAACATATAAAAAGACACCAATATGACCTTAACTAAGGCGACCAGATTTTATGGAGTGAATGAGGTATAGGGTAGATTGGGAATTTAAAAAATAAATGTGTATGTAAAACTATTTTTAATATTTTTATGAAATTATAAATTCTTAAATTCAAATACAAAAAAATAATAATTTACATTGTACGGAAAAACAACGAATATTCTAGCAAGTTTTAAGAAAATCGCATTTAAAAATATCATGGATGGAGACGAAGGAGCGGCGGACTTTCTGATTATTTTCACATTTTTAAAGGAGCCGGAACCCTGATAAATCGACGAGTTCCGACTCCGTTTTTGTTTCTATATTCCTAATTAGTCCCTAAATTGTGAAATAGATTTTTTTAAACATTTTTTCACAGACTCCAAAAGCCCTGTAAAATTGGCTTGACTGGTTTTTGAAATGCTTAAAACAAAACAGATTTGATATTATTTTTGAACGGCAACGGAACCAAGTTTCATTGATAATTCATTAATTCATCACGTCATTTATTAATTTTGTTAAATTAAATTTTGACTGCTAACTTTAGAAGAGTGTTTCTTTTTTGAAAAGTATTGAATTTACGTTTTGTTCAATAAAGCCTTAGTATGTATGATATGTATCATCGTTAAAAAAAATCGACTTTGGGCATGCTTCTAACGGCAAAAACTAGATTTTTAAGATTCAATCAACCAAAGGCATTAGCGAAAGCCAACCTTTCTATCGAATTCGTTTTTAGTAGTATAACAGCATTGCTTTGTGACTAGTCTTGTTGTTAACATTATAAGTAATTTCTTAGGGTTTTATTTTGTAATAATTAATTTTCTGGTACCAAAATAAGATTCATATATGAATCACCACGTATTTTCTGTGTTGTGTGTCAATGTTTTTCTTGTATATTTTCTAAGAAGGGTTTATTTTTATAAGTTTAGATGCCTTTAATTTACGGAGGCGAATTAATAGATTTGCAAAGCTTGAATAGAGAGGATTTATTTGACTTAATAGAAAATATTCCTGATGCCAGCGACGATGAGATACAAGATAGCAGTGATGAAGATCAAGCCATTGTTGCTTCAGAGGATGTATTAGACAGTTATTTAGAGCAAAATGGGATTATAGAGCTGTCAATTGTTATACCTAACTCCGAGGAAAACTTAATTCAGGAACCTTCAATATATGCTTCAGTTTCAAATGTGGAATCGTCAACGTCAAACAAAAAATCTGCTATATATAGCTTCTAAACCAAAAAGCTACAATGGAAACATAAACACGTGCCTTGTACTTTTCGGGAAATGCAGAATAGCTAGATTCAATTAAAAATTTTCAAACTCCGTTTCAGTTTTTCAAATAGATTTTGACGACAATTTGCTGCACAAAATAATTTAAGATATTTGGGTATTTGCGTAATGTCTACAGTTTTTAACCTTCCCAACATGACAATGTATTGGAACCAGATGTTAAATTAAGGCCTGTAATAGAAGCACTTTCGGCTAAGTTTCTGGAGATATCTTTGGAACAGATGCTATCGATCGACGAGCAAGTATGCGCCACCAAAGCTAGACATCACCTAAAACTATATTTGCCTCTGAAGCCACACAAATGGGCTACAAATTGTTTGTCCTCTCAGGAGTTTCCGGCTTTCGCGACAAGTTCGAAATTTACTCTGGAACTGAAAATGATCTAGCAAAACATCTTTCAAACGAACCTGATTTAGGCACAAGTAGCAACGTGGTGGTCCAGATGCCAGAGACATCCCACGAAATAAAAATCACAAACTTTATTTTGATAATTATTATACATCGCTACCAGTAATAGGATATTTAGCAAAACATGGTATTCACTCTCATGGATCGGTGAGACGTAATAGAATACCCTCGTGTAAAGTGCCAACAGAAGCTGTTATACAAAAATTAAAAAGGGGAACGTCCGACGAATATGTTTGTGATTTCGAGGGAACAAATATATGTAATGTCTATTGGAAAGACAATAAGGTTGTCACGCTATTGTCATCATTTGTGGGTATAGAACATAATGGATGTGGGAATATAAACGATTTTGTAAAAATTCTGGAATACAAATCGAATATACAATTCTGTACAGTCCTGAATTGAATGGTGTGGCAGAAAGGATGAATCGAACATTATTCGAAAAGGTACGTTCGATGATTGCAGAAGCTCAAATGGACAAGAAATTTTGGGGCGAGGCCGTATTGAGTGCAACATATGTCACAAATCGAAGTGCAACGCGGGCATTAAATGTCAATAAAACTCCAGCAGAAATTTGGTTTGGAAAAACACCAAATTTATCAAATGTTCGAATATTTGGATCAACGGCATATGCACATATCCCTGATGCATTGCGTCCGAAATTGGACAACAAATCGAGTCCAATGACCATGGTTGGATATGCGAAAAATGGCTATCGTTTGTGGGATTCGGATGT
Organism: Tipula helvola; assembly: GCA_963556165.1. Classification (NCBI taxonomy): domain Eukaryota; kingdom Metazoa; phylum Arthropoda; class Insecta; order Diptera; family Tipulidae; genus Tipula; species Tipula helvola. Next base: position 143,387,024 of record OY744483.1, on the reverse strand, counting down.
TTCACGGATTGTTATTTGCCGTGATGTAAAATTTGATGAGTGCAAATTCAAGAAAAATTCACATTCCATTGTTGAGGTCGAAAAATGTGAAGTTCAGGCGGAGTCCATGTCGGATGTTGATGTGGAAGACACAAGCACTTATAAATCGGTAAGTGGTGACCACGAGGCGGAGATTGAAGATCAGATCGTGAGGGAAGATGTTGAATTGAATCAACATGTTGCATCTTCATCACGACCCCAAAGAGAACGTCGTCCACCAGCTCATTATGATGATTATGTAGAGGGATCAGCTATCGATCGGTTTTTGAATGAAGAAAATGAAGAAATTACCGTATTTGCATTGAATGCGATGGCATATGTTGATGATGTGCCACAGAAGTTTTCGGACATTGAAGGAAGAGAAGATGCTGATGAATGGATGAAGGCTGTCAATACTGAAATTAATTCGTTAATGAAGAATCGAACATGGTCATTGGTGGAAGTACCACCGAGACGGTCAATTGTTAGTTCGAAATGGGTCTTCACCAGGGAACGTGATGAATTTGGGCGACCAACAAATTACAAAGCAAGATTGGTTGCGAGAGGATTTACTCAAAAACCGGGAATTGATTTCTTTGAAACGTATTCCCCGGTGGCAAGAATGGTTACCGTTCGTTTATTATTGGCTATGGCTGTTGAACGGGATTATAAAATGCATCAAATGGATGTGTGTACGGCATTTCTGAATGGGGACCTTCACGAAGAAATTTACATGAAGCAACCAGAAGGTTTTATCAAGGATGGACTCGTTTGCAAACTAAACAAGTCATTTTATGGGCTAAAACAAGCATCACGTGTTTGGAATGAGAAATTTCAAAAATTCATAATTAGCATTGGTTTTACGCAATCAAAATTTGACCATTGTTTATTTATTCGAGTAATGGGAGATGAAACAGTATATCTACTTTTGTACGTTGATGATCTCATTCTGGTTGGGAAATTGCTTAAAAACATCATTAAAATCAAGAAATCAATTTCCAATGAATTTGAAATGAAGGACGTTGGAGAAGTTCGTCATTTCTTGGGAATTACAATGAAACGTGATCGAGCGAATGGAAGATTGGAAATTGACCAACGGGTATACCTGGAAGATATGCTCAAGAGGTTCAAAATGGAAAATTGCAATGGTATTTCAACACCAAAAGAATGCAATTTGAAATTGGTGAAAGTAACAGATGAGAGTACAACCCTGACATGTCAACCATATCGAGAATTAATCGGGTGTTTGATGTATGCAGCAACAACTTCACGGCCTGATTTATGTGCGTCTGTTGGATACTTCAGTCAATTTCAAGCTGGTGCCAGTGATGAGCATTGGGCTCATTTAAAACGAATGGTTCGATATGTCAAATCAACATTAAATCTCAAATTGACATATGTGAAAGGAAACAACAAGGCAGTATTAAATGGATATGCTGACTCAGACTGGGGCAGTGATGTCGTGGACAGAAAATCTGTTTCTGGATATGTTTTTATGGTATTCGGGAACACAATATCATGGTCTACAAGAAAACAAACAACTGTTGCGTTATCTTCGACTGAAGCCGAATATGTTTCGTTAAGTTCGGCTACATGTGAGGCAATTTGGATCCGGGGTTTGTTATCGGAAATGGGTGAAGATGTTAATAAACCCACGACCATCTACGAGGATAACCAGGGGTGTATTATAATTGCATCCAGTGGAAAAGAATCACACAAGCTAAAATATGTCGATATTCGATATCACTTTTTGCGAAATGTAATTGAGCGTGGTGATATCGAAGTAAAATACATTGGAACCAAAGAACAACTGGCAGATGTGATGACTAAGGCATTGCCAACTGCAACTCATGTTGAACTTCGGCGAAAGCTGGGTTTGATATAATTTAATAAGGTGTTATTGGAGGAATTGGTAGGGCGCTTCACGCCAGAAAAAGAGTTGTTATATTCAGTGATGTGCCACGTCAACAAATCTCAGCGTCAACAATAATATTTGACGCGTCGACAATAATCGGTGATAATAGTTGACGCGTCGATGCACACCTTTGAATTTGTATCAACAAGTGTCAAACGTTTGCAATAATAGTCGACGCGTCGACAATTATAGTTGACGCGTCGACAATCATAGTTGACGTGTCAATGACCATCTCTGTCAAGTTTGTATATTGTGCGATTTTTGTAACTAACAAAATTCGAGGCGGAGTGTTAACTGTTAACAGTGTACAAACAAATATGATGACAGAGTAAGCAAAGGAAATTTATACTATTAACGATTGAATAAAACACACTTCCAATTTGTTACTTGAACAGTAAACACATTTTATTTTTATTGACGAAACAACACTATGCATTGCGAAACAAAACTGAGTTCTCATATGATGACCTTAAGGCAGCTATCATTGATCGTAATAAAACGAGTGACATGGCTAAATGTGAGCAATTGCTTAGTACGAATTCAATGGGTGATAGAAAGCCTCCTATTCATTACCGAAAAAATAGGTTAGCTGTCAGGCACAATGTCATGTAACGGACATTAAATTAATTTAAACATTTTGGTTGAGATCACTCCCAAAAGACATCAATACGATAATTTCGATTGTAGAAGACCAGGACGGTGACAGATTTGCATTAGCCCTTAAAAAAGCTTAGGAAAAGCTTTGTGAATCGTCTAGCGGAAATGTCGAACAAGTCGAAAAAGGAAATTTTTCAATGTATAATTTGCAGTCAGTGATTGAAAGCATAAACTGTGCAAGAAAATTTACGACACGAATTTAACAATTTTCAATCACAACAAACGTCACAATTTCGATCTGATCTCCTGGATCTAACCACAATCACAATAACCAACAACGTTTTCGTGAACGAAGCACTAGCGGATATACGAGTAGGAACAACAATAAACATGATTTTTGCTATTATCATCGATGGTATGGTATAAAGGCAAGATGTTCTCAACAACTTTGCATAATCAATATACAATACAATCATCATCACAATTGACAACAACAACCGATCCAAAAATAAAAACTGTAATTGTGATCACCGACGCCGCTATAACCTTACCAAGCGTCGACTTTTTATACATATTGATCTTACACGAAAGTATATCGAGTATACGAATACGTTTTTATCAATTAGCACTGTTTTGGTAAAATCGAATAAATCTACTCCGATCTAATTTCAAATAAACAACGATTATGGTAAAATTCTTCAAAAATTCTCCATCTTAATCTTAACACTGTAATAATGTATTAAACAATTAGAACATGAATTGTAATTATAATGTTTTTTGTTGGATGTCACTTTAGTTTTGTTTAAAAATAATTTTACTGCAAAAAAAATTGTGACGAAAAATTTCCATTCGAGACACAACTTTTGTGCGGTGATCACATTCGCAATAAATATAAATGTTGATTTGTTTATTGTACGTTAAATCAAAGCCACAATCACAAACGAGAGTTTCTGTAGTAATTTAGAGTACTTGCTAAAACAGTAATTGCTAAAACAACATCCTCACATATAACATTTCAGCTTGCATGCAAATCTCAAATTGCTTTTTCTCAGGTTGCACTACAAGCAAATGTATGAAAATGCGAACGATAAATGTATGTTGCCTAATCCCTGTTGGGAATGAGTATAATGCAGATTTAGATAAAAAGGAAGAAATGAGAACAATGAGGCTGATTGCCGGTTGGTGATGTTTCGCTCAAAGGGTTGATGGGTAAATAAACAAAAAACATTTTTAATTAGCGTTTATTATGTATTGAATACCATGAATTTGATTCTTCAACATTGCTGAATAACTTTTCAACATTGCTAAAAGTGCAAGTGAGTTTCTGATAGTAGTTACAAAATCAATGTCATCTAGTGATATACTACAAGTGATTTGTATAAATAAATTTTGAGGTTACAAGAATAAAAAAATTGTAGTGCGTAAAATAGATAAATTTTATAAATTTTATAAATAATAAATTAAAAATGAGCTCAGCTAATTTATAAACGATATTTCAGCAAATCGCCATCATAGTATTTTACTTTTCTGTCGAAGTAACTAATCCTTAGTCTATTAACGTAGTCTGGATCCCTAGTCTATCAATGCAAATTTTATATTCAATGAACTTCAGAACATAACAATTGGACAAAGCGAAGCATTGTTTTCACTTTTTACAACAATTTTGCCTGGAGAAGAAAATAATTTTAGTTCTTTGACTGAACATAGTTTTCTAAAGGAATTTTAGTCAAAAACCCAAAAAGAATCCCAGTCAAAAAAGTTTTGAATTGAATGCTTTTTTAGTTTTTTGATTGAACTACCTTCTGAAAAGACAGTTCAGTCTAAAACTATTTTAACAGAGTGATCTTGTAATTTTTGACCGAAACTACCTTCCTTATTGTTTATAAGGAGTGAGTAGAAAAACAAATTGTTAAACAAGCATTTAATTGTTATACTGCGGTTTAGTATCTTTCATACAGCAAAAATTCAAATATGCAATTCTGAAACGAAAATTGAATGGCAACAGAAAGGTTTCGCACAACTCAAAAAGTACCAGAATAAATTCTGGGAAATAAACATTGGTAAATTATGTACCTTAATTAAATTTTGTAAAAATATTTGTTTTGATCGAATTAGACAGACGATTATATTTTGAGACTAAATATTTGATTTGTTCAAGATTGCAATAAATTCCCACAATAATTTTACCACTGACGATTAGTTACATATTTTTGGATTAAACAAGAAAAAACTATTTTGTTTTCACACATAAATTTTGGACATAAAATTAAAAAAAAAACAATAAAAATTAAAAGTGATTTTCTTTTCTTGTCACTTGATAAAAAAGTAAAATCGGTCAAAACAGCAAAAGGCGTAAAGAAAATTTGAATCCAAATTTCCATCGAAGTTTTTAGTCGCGCAATACATAATTAATAACAAAACCAATTATTAATTATAACCAACAACAAAAAAAAATCATTCCACAACAAAATCTATAAAATCAGCATCTATATAAAAAATAACAATACCCACACAGTGGTGTGGTTTGGAAAAAGGAAAACCGAAGAAACATTATTGGTTTTCATTAAATAGTAAAATAAAAATTATTAAAAATTTTGAAAAATCATAATTTCAGCCAAAAGAAAAGAAAATAACTAAAATAAAAATTTCCATAATTTTGCGTTGCAAATTTTATTTTCTCGTAATTTTTTTTAATGAGCTTAGCAAGATGATTATGCAATGGTGATGATAATGAAAATGGCGTGATGAAGTGAAAATAAATAAATTCTTATTATTTTTTTTTGTTAAACAGATTTATAATAATAATAGATTGTCGATAGGTAAATAAATAATTTGCAAAATTATAGAATTGTTTATATAGACACAACACGTAGGGGTGAATGAACAGTTTAGTTTTAATTGCTCGCTAATATAGAAAATATTTACACATAAATGGTAACCAAAAAATAAAAAAATAAAAATAATTAACTAATTTTGACAACATTAACATAAATTTTGAAAAATAATATTATTTTTAGTGATTTGTTCTGTCAACATGAGTATGATCACAATACTTATACCAAAGATAATCCCATATTATACTTTCAGTCTTTTAATACACCAACACATTACGTCGTTTAATTACATCCACCCATTTACAACAAAAAAAAAAAAATGTCCACACCATAACAGTTTTCGGTATCTGTCTGAATTTAAAAGAGAACGACAAAATGTTAAAAAAAAATTTAATGGGGTTGCTACGGGTTGAAATCAATCATGACTTCGAAGAAAATACGAAGTAAAGTAAGCATGCATCACAACTTCTTGCATCGCAACTTAATGCTAAGAAGCAGTTCTCATGGAAAAAGCTAACAAGTCGTAATACTTCCTAGAGTTCTCAGAAAAATATCAAAACTGATTATATTCTAATCTATAATAAATATAAACCGTAATGCCTAACCTTTAATTTTGATCGAAAATCTTCAGGAAATTTGAAGTAGTGTATCTATCACCAATCTCACTAAGCCAACATAACGAACTACAACATGAATAAAGGTGCAGTAATACTGATTTATGAGCCAATTGGTTTAATCAATAGCGATCAATCAAAGGAATTAAAATGAATTCAGTTACTTCGCTATAAACATTTTCAAGTTAAAAAATGGAAATTTACATTTTTTTTTTTAAATTAAAATGTCAACAAAAATCTATGGTAGAAAACACAAAGTTTACATCCGGGAATGAAGTTTAAACAAACAGAAAGGTCGAATTTAATGGCAATGCTAGGAAAATAGAGGTTGAAACCAAGTTACTAGGTTAAAGTAAGTTGCCAACTTATAGTAATTATATTTAAATGAATCATCCGACACCGGTCACTGTAAAACATCGAAATTGATCATGAATGAACTAAGGTTAAAATTACATCAGATTCTAAATTAGCCTTTAGTCCAGGATAGCTTTGGCTGTCAAAGAATCAAAAACTAAAGCAAAACATGAAGAGTATTGGTGCTATTAAGAGAATTTTTTCCTTCATACCTTCTTTTTCTTTAATTTAATCGATATTCTCAATAAATGCCCTTAAAAATAAAATTGGAACTATTAATCGAGAAAACCCAACTTACTTACATTGACTTAAAATTGTACAAATAAGTCATATGTTCACAGACTGTGCAACCGGAATTTAATACATAAGAAGATTGATAGGTACCCGTGTTGGACCATGATCTTATCCAAATTACTGTCAAAATATGTGATGAATACGCTAATTAGTTTATGTATATTGGCAATAATCCAAAGTAAACCACGTTTTATTTTTTTCACCAAGGATAAATTAAATCGATCATTGAGTAAATTAAAAATAAAATCGATGACTATTATTATTGATAACCCTGTGATAGTTTAATACAAAAAAAACAAAAATTATTTAAACTTCATTAGAACAAACGTTTTTGATAGATGACCATTAAATTGTTTAAATGGAAAAAGCTTATTGCTTCATAAAGGGCGCCTATTTAGATTCATTAGATTAGTAGACCAGTTAGATGCACCGACAAAGAAAATCTGCTTGAAAAAAGTGTTCTTTTATCTTGAAACGTCAATACATCGGCAATTGGAATGTCAAGTTGGTGTTCTTCTTCGAGAAAGAGAAAAAACATTTAGGTAAACCCAAAAAAATCGAATCCGATTTGTAGTTATAATAACTACCGCTAGAAGTATATTCATATGATACACCTCAAATAAAAATTAAATCCAATAATAAATTTTAACCAGTTGCTTTGGGAAATGATAAATCCAAAACGAAATGCCATCCATTTTTATCAAAATACGATGCTTTTCATAGTAGCCGTCTAGGGTTTATTGAAAGATTTGCTATTTGGGATAACAAACGACACGACACGACTTCTGTTAAATTTTTTCCTGTCAGTTTTTAAACTATCGGGAATTTTTTCCAAAATTTAACATTAGGGAATTGGAATGTACGTGTATTGCTGTCATGACATTACGTCTCTGACATCTATTGGTCGACATTAAAACTAGTCCGAAGGTTGCAATGGTTATTTGATGTGTTCGATCACCACTGGCAGGAATTTAGTTTGAAATAAAGTTCTAGAAGAAAACATTCATTTAAGGTTAGGGTGCTTAGTCTTAAAGTATGATATTAACGATTATTCGAGTTTATTCGACATATTTGAGAACATACAGTATGTTCCGATCACAGATTTAAAAAATCACAGATTACAAGGTTCGGAGAAGATGGTGTTAACAAATCCGAATAGTTGAGATTTATTATGTGGGTTCTTATCTTATTAAAAGCGACTTCAAGTAATTCATAATCAATACGATGGTCTTGAAAATAAATTTAATTCTATAGAACAAAATACAGGCCCCGGGAATTTCGGTCAAAAACATTGTCAAAAACGGAAAGGAATTTCAGTGAAAAATTAAAACGCTACTCAGTCAAAATAGTTACTGAAATGCCTTTTCAGAAGGAAATTCAATCAAAAAATTTTTCAGTCAAACAATTAAAAAAGAATCCCAGGCAAAATTGTTGTAAAAACTCAAATTAATGTTATGGTTTGTCCAGTATTATAGGCACCTCCGAAACGGTTTTAAATATTCTGGAAAATGCAGCCAGTCTAATATTAAAAATAAATCTGCCTTTTCCAGAATTCTTTAAAACATGTGACAGAAGTACCTTTCACGAAGGTTGTTCACTCCAAACAAATAAAAGGCATTTCAGCCAAACTGTTTTCTGACCGAAACACCTTTTTTTCAAAAAAAAAAATTTATGACTGAAACTCCTTTCGTTTTTTGACTGAATTATTTTTGACTATATTGCCGAAGAACAATTTTGCTAGCAATTCCTTTTTAGTTGTTTGACTGAATCATTCTTTTCAAAAAGTATTTCAGTCACAAATCCAAGAAGAATTCCAATCACAAAAGTTTTGTCTAAAACTATTTTGACTGAGTTGCCTTTTAATTTTTGATTGAAACTTATTTCTGCTTTTGACTGGGGCCTGGAGCCTACGTATAGGTCTACGAAGGCATTTCAGTCAAAAAAATCAAAGGTATTCCAGTCCAAAAATTTGTGACTAAAATTCCTTTCAAGAAGGTTGTTCAGCCCAAATACACAAAGGGCATTTCAGTCAAACGGTTTTCTGACCGAAACACTTTTTTTTTGGACCGAAGTTCCTTTATAAAAGGAGTTTTAGTCATAATATTTGTATGAAATCCCCTCCCGGAGCCCAAAATACAATACATAGTATAACAAACAAAACATGCCGCCTCCAATGTGTCAACTTTTGACATTTGTTGCATTTAAGCGATAAAATCCTTTAGCACTGATGCGTTTTCCTACTGGTTACGCTCCGGCTAAAGCTTTCGAAACTCAATTTTGATCTTTACAATTTTATTGAAGAACGGTAAAATAACAAATTTGTTGTAGAAATCACTATCTGCTGTTCCTTATTCAGCGTCACGTTTACAACTGATTAAAACAAAAAATTAAAACCCAAATTTGCATTTAAATCGAGTAACGGGTTCAGATATTTAGTTTTAAACTCTCATTTTCGAAATTATTTGGATCTATGAGAGTCACTCGATACTTCCACATCGATACACGATTTTTCAAGATTTTAAAATTAATTTGAGATTTGTAGGACGTGTTTTCGATTAGTTCAGTGAGCACCACCAGATAGTGCGTAAGGGATTAATTACATTTGTAAAACAAAAACAAAACATATCTTGACGTCTTTTTCTTGAAAACATTTATTTTAATCAGAATAGAAAATATTTAGGAATGTCAATGTTTGTTCAAGATCTTCGCGAATAATCGAAATTTTTCAGTTATTTTTCCAGATTTGCTTTTGATTTACACAGCATTGAGTGAATTCTTCGTTTTTCGAAATAATCCTAGATTTCAAAGTTTATTTTAAAATTTCGGGAATATCAGAACCTCCTTGGGAACATCGAAAACAAATAGTACTTTGAAATTACCTTTGCAAACCAAAAAAAAAATATCTTGATGTCTGTTTCTTGGATATTTTACTCTAAATTTATTTTAACTAGAATATAAATGTATTATTGGCGCTTTCGGTTCTCGCAGCACATTGGCATTGAAAATTTACTGATAAAAAAGGACATTCGATCTATCACTGCTATGAAATTTTTGATAAATAGGTTACATTCAGAAAACAGGCATAATTATTTTGATTAAACGGTTGCTAACAGTTGGCGGACATACAAGAGCGGCTAATGCATATACAGCTGTGGTTAATGGAATGGGTGTGGACAGGCGAAACGAAAATAAACGAGCCGATGGTAAAGCTATCGTAAGGCGTCCAACGCACAATTCCAACCCTGTCACTCAGAGAAAATTGTTAAACACAGAAGTCTAAATAATAAATTTTAAAGAACCATTTGTTCCTTCCATTGAAATGTATTTTTTGAGTGCAGAGACTGTGATTTTTCACAAAGACCCGTTGTTATCGGGGGAAAACGGTAAGCATAATTTTTTTTCATTAGCAAATTTTATATTTAAGACGATAAAAAAAAGAAAAAATTAATTATTATTATTTCTCTTCAGGTTAAAGCTTTTATGTTGAAAAACGCAATTCTCACACTAGATTGGCCTGGAAATTCTCCGGATTTGAACCCCATTGAAAACCTCTAGCACATAATGGGGATGAAAATCAATAACAATAGATTCTTTCGGCTTTTTATAGACAACATATATTAACAATAATGGCATTCATAACAATTTTTGACTTGTTAATCAGAAAAAATGAAGACGTCAAACATTTATAATATATCTACCAAAAAAGTAGAAATATCAAAATCCCTTCCATACTTTAATCCGAGAGTCAATACAAAGTGTATCGACTCCAAAAAATGAAAACTTTTCCTTAAGTTTTCTCTGTGGTAGTTTGGTTTCGTACTGACAAGTTGGCACGAACAAAAAGTTCGGTCTACAGGCAGCTACGACCCTACGACCAAACTACAAAAATACAATTGTAACTTCATACATTAAGTATGAGGCAAGAACGAAGTGACTTATCGAATTATATTCACTAAATCAAAACTCAATGAGGGTTTTCCTTGACACTTTGAATTGACTCTCGGGTTGAAGCACGGGGGATTTTGATATTTCTACTTTTTTAGTAGATATATTATAAATGATTAGCCTCTTCATTTTTTCTGATTAACAAGTCGAAAAATATTGTGAGTGCCATTATTGTTAATATATTTTGTCTATAAAAAGCCGAAAGAATCTATTGATTTTAATAACAAGTTCTAAAACAATTTTTTTATAAATAACGTCATAGTTGTAAAAGATATCTTTTTATGTATTTTTATGGCTGTTGCACTTTCCAATCTCAGTACTGCATTGTGGTCGGTTCCCGAACATGTTGACATTGAAAATTTACTGATGAAAAAATGACATTCAATCTATCACTGTCGTGAAATTTTCATTAAATCGGTTTAATAAACGATCAGAAAACAGCACACATAATTTACTCAAATTCATTAGTTGGCGGAACTAAAGGCGCGGCCAATGAATATATTAACACTTTATAAATGACAGCCATTTACATAAATCTAATAAATTAACTAATCTCATTGATTATTTTAAATGTACATATTCTGATGTGTTACTACGCATACTATTAAGAGTATTAAGTTACATGATCTTCCAGAGGAATGGTTCTCAACATTTGGTGGATTTGTAGCGTGGAGGACAAAGTTATTCGAAATTCTCAATATTATTCAAGATTTTCGCGAATAATGGAGATTTTTGAATTATTTTTCGATCATTGAATGAATTCTCAATTTTGCGATATAATCCTACATTTCCTATCAAAATCCCAAAAAACCAAATTTTTTTAATATTATTTTAATTCGTTTTATACCTTAGAGGACGGGGGCCCCGCCCCTTAAACCGCCGCTTTGACGATTTTTTGAAATTATAACATTCATAGAGATTGAGTATTTTTGAAAAATTTATGTTTTTGAATATTCACATACTGAGAATAGAGAACTCCCCAAAGCTACTCCTTTCTGCGCAAGAATGACATAAAATTATGTAGCTTCCTTTTGTTTTCATATTTGTAGTTAACAAAAATTTAATGTGGCTTTCCTTTTTAACCTTTCTGTACACACCCGGCTACCCGTGTAGCAAATTCAATTTTAAATATTTGCGGTGACTGCAATTTTGAAGTTAAGACGTTTCTAGCTTCTTTCGTTTTTAAACACCGAAATACAAAATTAGCGGAACCGGCAAAAAATCGGTTTTAAAGGAAGGAAAAACCGAAAAAGTACACTTGGCTATCCGGGTGGGTCAGGTGTATACTAGCGTAAAATTTTTTGGTTATACACACAAGAGACACATTACATATTTTGAATTTTTGGAGGATTTTTTGGGGGATTTTTATTTTCGGGAATAAGATGTTTCCCTAACCAAAATTATCAACATTATTTAAGATTTTCGTAATTATTCATAATATTTGGGAATATTCAAACTAAGTAGTATTTTGGGAAATCGAAATTATTCGAGAGTACACTAGATTTCTAACGATATTCAAAATTTTTGAGATTACGCAGCGGTCTATTTGAATTTTTCGATGTTATTCGAATTTTGGAAGGCATTGATTTGCTTGATACGCTAAAGTATTAGCGACACCATGAAAATTTTTGGATAATTTATGGGATTTTTAAAAGATTGTGAGCTTATCCGAGATATTGTTTGAGTTGAGTTATATGCCCTTAAGTTACATGATTTTATTTGTCATTTCATGGGATTTTTATAGATTAATATAGCGAGACAGTTATTAGGAATTTTCGATTCGAGTTTAGTTTTAGATTTTCCGAAATCCTCGAAATTCGAGATTAATTATGTGAGAATTTTACATTAATCCAGATTTAAATATTTAAAGGGCTTAGTATCGACATTTTTCGATACCTTTGAGACTACCGTTAAAAGCCGGTTCACTAGGGTGGATCGCTATTGTAAGGGATTTTTTTTTTCTGATACAGTTTTCGCGGGCTATGGAGTAAATGCTCTAGCACCCACTTAAAGCCGAGTAAAATATTCCGGAAAAATATAACGGTTTAGTACTGCCCCAGGGCCACTCAAAATTCCTAAAAATTAAAATTTTTTATGGCTTCCTTTTATAATTACAATTCGAATTTTATAATTAATTTCTACGATATTATAAAAAAGGCACTAAAATAAAAATAAAATATAGATGTTAATTACTGTTGGTTTGCATTTATTTGAAATTTTATCGCAGTAATACAGCATTTTCTAGTTTCTTGTTAGTGAAGTTTTGTTTTCTCATATTGGTCGTATTCGTTATTAGTGAAAAAATAATGTCTTTGGGACTGCGTAGTAATGCTACTAAATGCCCTATATTTGGGTCAGGAGCTGAGTTATTAAATAACGTATTACCTAGTTACGACGACGTGATGAAATTATTTATATTAGCTTCACATAACGCAGAGAAAAAGCGATATAAAGATTTGGTGCATAATACTAGTGAAATAGTTACAATAAAAGTGGAAGAGAAGTGGCAAAATACTTCAATACCTATTGTAGAACACCGCACAATTTTGGCGCGGATTAAAGCTTATCACAAAACGTATAGAAGTCTACTTAAACCGTTTAAAGGTAGAAAGAACATTGAGCGATACAAAGATAAATTACTAAAATTCAAAGCCGATAGCAAAATTTATTTGATATTGCAACATCATAACATGCAAATGTAAAACGTTTGTCAAATGTTCCTGTGATAAAAGCCGAAAAGTTCCTACAAAAGAAAGAGAATTTTTAAGCGACCAGCGAAGTGTCAGAAAACTGAGGAAGATTGATTCTTTAGATGTAAAATTTACAAACAAAAATGAAAACAAATTTTCAAGAGGACTTAAGCGGAATCCTAAAGTAACTTTAAATTCAACAAGAACAAGAGCGACACGTAGAGAGAATCCAATTCTCGAACATACTTTGACTCGAGTATCTTCTACCATCACCACAACCACCAACTTGTTACCCGTTGTAGCCAGAACTTTGGATCGATACCGCATTTCCGATCGAGCCGGAGCTGCTATCGTCTCAGCCACCTTACAAGACATCGGCTTAATTACGGAGAATGACACCTCAAATGTGGTAGATCGTAATAAAATCCGTCGAGCTCGTACAAAAGCCAGAAGCACGCCAACTACTACCAATCCATTTTATGTTGAACAACAACACATTGCGATTTTTTTCGATGGAAGAAAAGATAAAACACTAATTTTCGAGGATAATCGCCGAAGAGTTATTAATGAAGAACACATAAGTGTAGTAAAGGAGCCAGGATCAGAATATCTAGGACATATTTCCATCAATGCTGGTGATGCTCAAACATTAGCCAAAAATATATTTTTATTCTGGTCTTTAAAATCAATAAATTTGAAACACATCATGGCAATTGGTTGTGACGGAACTGTAGTGAACACAGGGAGTAGGGCAGGCACTATTCTTATTCTTGAAGAAAAGTTACAACGGCCACTTCAGTGGCTTATATGTCTATTACATGCAAATGAGCTTACACTCCGACATCTATTTCAATATTTAGACGGAACTACAACAGGACCAAAAAGTTTCATTGGATCCATTGGGAAATCATTAAATGATTGCGAAAATCTTCCTATTACACATTTTCATGCAATCGAATATATGTTACCTGATATTACAAAATCGAGAGGAAATTTAAGTACAGATCAGTTATATTTATTGGAAATCTGTCAAGCAATTCATTCAGAATCTTGTGACGAGAACTTGGCAAAACGAAATCCAGGTAAAATTTGTCATTCTCGATGGCTTACAACCGCCAACAGAATTCTCAGGCTTTATATTTCAAGTAAAACACCAACTAAAAACTTATTAATATTAACGAATTTTATATCAAAATTATACGCGCCGATGTGGTTCAACATAAAAACACGACCCCTTTGTATTTATGGTGCAAAACATTTGTATGAAACCATCAAACTATCGCGGTATCTACCTGTGAATTTAAAAAAAATTATTGATCCTGTTATACAGCGCAATGGTTTTCTGGTCACCCCGAAAATATATTGATAGCCATGTTAGCTGATTAACGGAGTCACATAAGAGAACTAGCACTTCGGAAAATTTTAAGAATTCGGAAAATTCCACCGGGACTTATTTCGATGCGGGTCTTTAAAGTGCCAACTTTTAATTTCGATGCAGTAGATTACATAGACCTTATTGATTGGAAGGGGATGACTGAACCACCATTAACTAAAACAATAAGCACCGAAGTAATATCTGGCGCAATAACAGACTTTGCAATAATTGACACGGAAATTTTGGAAAAATTTGGTGAAATTCCATGTCACACTCAGGTGACCGAGAGGTGCGTAAAGTTAGTCACCGAAGCGTGTTCTGCTGTATGTGGGCCGTAGAGACGTGAAGGTTTCATAAAAAACAAAATACAAGCTCACCGCCTAATGCCGGTTTTCAATACCAAGAAGGAATACAAACCATAGTAAATATAAGAGTTTTATCCACCTTTTATTTTATTTTAATAATATTAAAACGATTTATTTGTTTTTTAACTTATTTTTATTTTGTATGTGCCCCTACGTTTCGACGGTATATTCCGTCATCTTCAGGGGGAAAATTAATTATAAACAAAATTTTTTCCATTCCGTTTTTAAAATTTTTGAAGATAAATTCATTTTTTCGGTTATCAATAGTGAAATAGTTCAAGTTTTTAAAAACATTAAAAAAATTAATTTGGAACGGGAAAAATTAACGGTCGAAATACAAAGGATTTTTCCTGAAAACGTGTATGGAGATTTTTTTGAAAACGCCCAACAAAGGTATTGTGCACTGTTTAAAAAAATAAAACAGACACATATTCAAAAGTTTGCAAATATTATGCGGGCCAAGCGGATTTCACCGTCACCAGCTGTGACAAGTTTACTGCCTGTGGAAGCGGTGATTGCTACGGGAGGTGAAACAGCGACCATCGGAGCGGTGGAAAATGGGGATATTGTTTCGGGGAAGGAATGGTGCATAAATTTGATGGGTCAAGGAATTCCTCTAGACGTGGCCGAAATTCTTAGTTTAGGTAATAAATTTTGCTTACCTTATAGGAAGGATTCTGTTCCTTACAATAAAATTGTTGCGGATATAGAGAGTGGCATCTCAAAATTAGATGAGGAAATTCATAGTAATATTAAAAATAGAGTTATAAATATTCTAACAAATTTTAAGTGCAGTAACATTTCGAACAAAAATTTTTTAGAAATTGAAGAAACGCAAAAAATTCGGGATTCATTTAGGGCAAAGAGTTTTTTGAAAGAAAACAGCGAAATTTATGTATTGAAAGCTGACAAGGGTAACACAACGGTTCTCATGAACAAAACTGCATATTTGGAGAAAATGAACTTACTCTTGTCAGACAACAATACATATTGTGAAATTAGAAAATTTGGCATTTCTTCAATTCAAACAAATTTAAATTTAATGATAAGCTGTTGGAAACGTCTAGGGAAAATTGACAGAGTAGTGGCAAAAAACTTAAAAAATTAAAATGGTACCAATCCTCGGATGTATGGTTTACCAAAAATCCACAAGGATGGTTGTCCACTGAGACCAATTGTAAGTTATTTAGGATCACCGCTGTACAATTTATCTAAATTTTTGTCTAATATTCTAAATTGTTTTGTTGGAAATAATTTTTCATCGATAAAAACGCGGAAGATTTTAGACATAAAATTCAAAATATAGTTCTACCTCAAAATTATATCTTAATATCTTTGGACGTTGAATCTTTGTTTACCAACGTAGACTCGGTGTTGGTATTAAATTTGGTAAAAACATTTTGGAATGACATAAAATTGAAAAGCAATACTAATTTAGATTTGAATAACTTTTTGGAAGGATTAAAATTTGTTTTGAATCACACAGAATTTAGTTTTAACGGAAGATGTTTTAAACAAGTGTTTGGCTCTCCAATGGGATCACCAGTCAGTCCAACAGTGGCTAACTTGTTGATGGAGTATATTGAGACTGAAGTGTTGAAAACATCTTCGGTTAAACCTATTTTCCTCTTTAGGTATGTGGATGATATTTTTACGGCCATTCCAAATTCAGAGGTTGATTATTTTCTCGAATTATTCAATACCTTTACTCCACGAATCAAATTTATTTGTGAAATTGAAGATGAAGGTCGTTTAGCCTTTCTTGATGTTTTCGTAATACGTAATGAAGATGGAAGTTTAAAAACGAACTGGTATCATAAGAAAAGTTGGTCGGGTTGATACCTAAATTACGAATCGTGGCTTCCATCTTCATACAAAAACAATACGGTGTTTTTATTGGCGGAAAAAGTTTTGAGATTATCGGATGGAGAATTTCATTCTGAGAATTTCAAAATTTTAACGAACGTATTGGTTTCAAATGGCTACCCAAAGAACGTTATTGCCAGAAATATTAGAAAGGCTATCGATAAAAATACCATTTCGACAAATAACTCACA
Source organism: Tipula helvola (assembly GCA_963556165.1). NCBI lineage: Eukaryota > Metazoa > Arthropoda > Insecta > Diptera > Tipulidae > Tipula > Tipula helvola. The sequence goes on along the minus strand of OY744483.1, from coordinate 143,369,966 downwards.
AAATTCGCACGGAAATCAAAATTTACACGTTGAAAATAATCGTCAACTTTTTATTTCGATCCCTTACATAAAAAATGTATACGAAAAAATTAAATTTTTATTAAATAATTATGATATAAGACTTGTTGGTAGACCGTTTAATAGTTTAGATACATTTTTATTTACAAAATTAAAAGATAAAATTCCCTTAGAGTCGCAATCTAACTTGGTATATAAGTTGAAGTGTTCTTGTGGAAGAGAATATGTTGGTCAAACCAAACAATATTTAAAAAAGAGGTTATACCAACATATTTATGATTCCACAAAAACCTTTAGCCAATCGCACAGCGCAATCTCAAATCATTTACGACAAACTGGCCACTCTTTATCTATAGAGGATGCGACAATTTTGGATAAGAAGGAGAATCTTACTAAAAGGCTTATTTTGGAAAGTATACATATAAAAAAAATTCAAAATTCGCAAAATTTATTAAATATACAAGAAGTTTCCAAATTTTTGTTAAATTATTATGATAATATTATTTTAAATTGAATTTTCATGTAATCTTATTTCTAAATTTAAACTTTGTATTATATAAAATTTATTTTTGGCCATAAACGTTGTGACGGCGCATAAATGCGTCATCACAATATTTTTTTTTTATTGGTCGGTGTTATTGCGCCTAAATGGTTAAAATCGGCAATCTTGTGTTATTAAAAGCTTTTGGTTAATTTTTATTATAGTACATAATCAAAAATCGAAAGCACAAAACAATAATGTGTACATTTATTTGATAATAGATGCCGCCGGTTGGCTAAATTGGTGTTGTGTGATGTGGACAAATTTTTGCGCGCGTAAAGGGAAAATAATTTTTTTTTGGTGGGGATACGTCTATAAAACGGGCGCGGGATGATTTCGCGGGATAGTTGGATGTACATTTTAAGAGAAATTAATAAATATTGGAAAAGAGTCGAAAATTATTTTAAAAGAATTCTAAATAAATTTTGTAAAACAAATAAATTTTAGAGTGATAATTTTTTTTTGAGTCTCTGATTGTCTCGCTAAGGCACCTGTACAAAAATCAGAAAATTTTGTAATAAAAGAAACAATACTTTTCGGGATCGATTAGTGCGAAATTTATGTACTAAATTTCAATAGAAAAAAAAATGGAAAAGAATCCAAACTAAACAATACCTAAATGATAAACTATTTAAGTTTGGAAAAATTATATTTTTTTTATAAAATAATTTCTGTAAATTAAGTTTTATAACCTAAGTTTTACGAGTAAAATTAAAATTATGAACTCTGTGTAATGCGTATATAATTTTGATTTAATTTTGTGATCGATTAATGAGTGATACTACATACATAGACATAGACAAGTAGTGATACCAATATGTATGACAAATGTGTAGTGTAATCATATTCGTTTGATTTTGTCAAACCAAGAAAAAAAAAAATATTATTGCTAATTTTTTTTTGTATGATCAAAACTCTGTTGTTCAACGAAAATGGTGCGGCAGTGAATATGTTACGTTTATGTGTGTGAACTGTGTAGTACTAGTACTATAAACTGAGTAACTGCTGAGTGAAGTGAAAAAAAAAATAAAAGTATGAGAATATATATTTAACTCATACTCATTAGTCTAGCGAATTACTTGCCGCAACAGAAATAAATTTGTAAATTTATAAAATACATATCGGTGCTCTAAGCGTAAAAAGGGCACATATTTGCGTGGTTTAAGTTATGAATAATAATTTTTTTTTGTAATTAAAGATTTGTTGCAACTCGAAAAACAAATAAAATAAACGAACAAGTGAGTTTTTTTTTTCAATACACATGTTAACTAAAAAGTGACTTATACATAATATATACCAGTGTATTAAAGAAGAAAAAAAAAAACATAGACATTCTAGAATGTTCAAGAAATATAGAATGCAATTTGTGAGTGTGGTTTTGTTTAATTACTGAACAATAGAATAAAAAAAAAAAAAAAAAAATAATAATAATAATAAAACAAAACCTATTGATTAAACGGTTCATCATTGTATCAAGGAGAAAATGTTTAATATTTCATCAATCAACACAACTACATTCAACATCTGCAGCTTCCCGCAACAAAATAGCAAGTTTTTTTTTATTTAATTATATATGTAATTTAAATTTATTGTTATTCTAAGTTTTTTTCAATTCTGATTTACTTTTGGTGTAGGTTAATTAAGTTTATTTTAGTTTTTAGGGAATTAGGTTTAGCTAGTGACGTTAAGTTTGGATTATATTTTTTAATTTTTTTTTTTGCTCTTACACTTCTTTTTGAATTTATTTAACCATTGTTTGAGTTAAGGTACAATAAATCAGTGATTATTTTGTTTCTCGGAATTTTTTTTTCTTTGTTTTTAATCACGCCGCAATGATGAGATAATCAGAGAGTTCCTATACGGTGGGATGAGTCAGGGTGAGTGTTGGTGTCCATGCAGGTATACAGGTAGGTAATTAGAATCATTCCCTAACGCGGTCATTTGATCCACGCATACTCTTAAAACCCCACGCCCATAACCCTGATGCTTAGCCGGCAATACCGCGTAAGAGTCCCTGCGTGGGTCCAATTTTCTGATAATCCTAGCATGACTTGGAGTATAATTTCGCGTTCTTGTTAATTAATTATTTTCTTTTAAGTTTTAATTCAATACATTCTATTTTTATTCGATCTTCGGTTTATTTTTGAGTTTTATTTAAATTGGATATACTCCAGGTCATGCAAAGTGTTACAGTGGCGCCCAAACTAATATGGCTTCCCTTTTAAAGTAGTTAGTTTCCCTTCCTATCCTTATTCCTATATTTCCATTACAATTTTTTTTTATCGTTTTCTCACATGCTTTCCGAAGTGGACAGAAATTTCAAATAAATTTTCTTCACTTTGTTGATTAGAGGTTTGAAGGCCGATATTTCAATTTAATCATTTTTTTTTTTTTTTTTTTTTTTTTTTGTTTTATTAAATCGTCCTATTTTATCCAGTGATTTTTTTTTTATAATTACAACGTTTGAAATACCAGTGATCATTCTACTTCCGCTTTAAGCGTTGATTTTTTAGTCTTATACCTGGTTTTCTAAACGATCACTAGTTTAGCGAATGCTTCCTGCCTTCGGATATTAATTCCTTTTTTATTAGTTTTGATTTTTATGATCCTGTGGTCAGGGAAGCAATTCATTGAATGTAAATAGTTTAGTTCACACTTCGTTAATTATAAATATCCGGTAGTATATACTGTTTGAATTATTGCATTGACGAGTTGTGAATTTGAATTAAATTTTTTTTATTTTTTTTTATTAGCTTCATTTCCTTATTCCAACTACCCTTTATCCTACGATTCTAGTTACCTACTCCAGACATATAAATGATTTCTTGTCTGATGCCCATCTTGATTGTGCCGGTCTTTGCGGACCTATCGCACTCACTCTGGTTCATCCTCATCGTTAAATCATCCATACTCTAATTTATTTTATACTTAAGTTGCAGTTTATTCAAACTTAAGTCAACACTATTAATCATTTTTTTTTTTTTTTTGAAAGATTTTTTTTTATTAACTATTTGCTATTTGCTATTTTTCTCGCTCGCTAAGTTCAGATTTTTTTTTTTTTGTTTTGTTTTTTTAATTTGAGGCACTACGGATTCTGTAGTGTACATTCATCGACCAGCTTCGCTCGTCTAGATTTGAAATCAGAAGTACAATCTTATGACACCAGTGAATTCTGGTCTGTGATTTTCGATTTATATTGTTCTTTATTTTTCTACTTTCACTATCTACATTATTATAATATTTTTTTTTTTGTGTGATTAATTTTAAATTTTTGGCGATAACAAAATGAATGTATTCGCACTAAAACAAGACGAGTTTGTTATTGAGTGTATTTTACGCGATATTGCGCCCGGTGATGCAAACGCGGCGGAAATTTTGCAGAATCGTGTTTTGGCGGAAGAAACCGGAAAATCAGGTAAACCGGTTAAAATGCACATTAACGCAGCAAAACGTCCCGATCTTGAGATCGATTCATGTCGTGCAACGATGCGGGAGCTGCAGAACCAGATTGATTTACTAGCTGGTTTGGATGCAGATAAACAGTTAGAATCCGCACAAGGAATTGAATCCCGGCTATTACATGTTGCGGATAGACTGAAACGCGCTGCAACCTCACCTACTTATTCTAATGCAGCCACTCAGGTTCTGACAAATTGTGAAATTTTATTAGGTAGTCTCCGATTATATTTAACTGACTTAAATAAATTAAATGAGTCAATAGAGGCTGCTAGAGCTGTGAATATTGGTACTTCAGCCGAGTGTCAGTTAAACAATTCTCAGTCAAGCTTAGAAGATAATCCAGAAGGTCGTCCAGACAACCAAATGTCTGCTTTGACGTTTATGATGGGGCAAATTCAGCAGTTATCTCAACAGGTTTTGGATCTAACTAAGCAGTGTGGCGAACTAAAATCTAAACCGGAAGTAAAACCACTGCCGCCGGTTGTTTCATTACCAAGCCAGCAAAGATTTGAATTGCCTTCGTCATATTCTGCGCCTATACCACCGATTCCCGCACATTTAGCGACGAATAGAAATCATCTATTGTTCCCTGAGTTACCAGCTAATAATATAGAGTACCAATCATCTATGCTGAATCCATTAATTAATCCGGGTGTAAGGTTACAAAATCCACCGGTTATGTCAATAGCTAATCTAATGGGGGGTGCTCCTTACGGGAATTTCACAACAGCTCCTTCTACTTCAGCGAGGGTTAATCCAGTAGCAGATCATCCAGGCATGATACACGGAGGCAGAGGTGTCTCCGATAATCATGGTTTGTCCAGAAGTGGGTTATCCTTTGATGGTTCCCCAACCGGTATTCCAATAACCTTGTTTCTATTTCAAATAGAAACTATTGCTTCATCCATGAATTTGTCGTACGATAGGCTACTGACTGAGATTAGTTTTGTCCTAAAAGGTATGGCATCACATTGGTATTGGACTTACCGGCAGCAACATCCACTTGCTAATTGGCATGAGCTTAGGAATTGCATGATGGAGCGATTTAAGCACCGAATACCTGACTCAGACATTGAGAAGAAAATTGAAGCTCGCAAGCAATATCCGAACGAGACTTTTCTCGAGTTTTACCAACAGATTTCGAGCTTGGCCATACAATTAACTGTCCCATATCCCGAAGAGAACATTATTAAGATATTAATGAAGAACATGAGACCAGGCCTTCGTTATCAATTAACTGATCGCAAATTTTCTAACGTGGGAGACCTGATTGCTAGTTGCACAAGCTGGGAGAGTACATGGGCAGAGTTAAAGATCGACCCAGATAGCTTTGTGTCTCTTAAGCGCTCCACCCATGTAAATGAACAAAGCGGATATCCGCATAGACGAGTGATCAATGAGTTGGGTCATAGCGCTAATTATCACAATCCAATGCCCAATGACTCATACAAAAATATGGTTCCTCACTTTTCAGTTCCTCAAGTTCAGTCCGTACCATCGCCTAATTACAATGCTTATGGGGCTCAAACTACTGGTTACGAACCACCCAGTACAGTTGTTCCACATTATTCAGTTCTTCAGCTTGAAGCCATGCATCCATCTAAGTTTCAATCTAATGGGCAAAATCACTCGGTAAGATTCGCTACACCACTTACTAATAACATTCCTCCATTTGAGGCCAATCAATCCAACGTAATTTGTTACAATTGTGATGATATAGGTCATGTGTTCACCGAGTGTCCGGTGCAATCATCGCGATTGTTTTGTTTTCGCTGCGGTATGAAAGACACAGTTGCTTCAAGATGCATCAGATGTAAGGGAAACGGTCAGAGGGGACTGTGGAGAACTGGGAATCACAGTACCCAAGGATTGGTTCAGCCCAGGCCTACTCTGCAAGATGCTGCCGCAAATACAGAACCAGCGTGGAGAGTTCTGACGAAACCTGGAGCAGCGACCAATCCGAAATAAATTTTTCTGAATCTACGGATTCCTATTCTTCTGATGAACCATCTACACCTAATTTCCAAAATAATTTTCAAAATAATGCTCCGTTAACTAACTATACAAAGCCTAAACGGTATTATAGCCCTAAACATCGTTTTAGAAGTCGTTCCTATTGGAAAGCAAAACGGGATCGTAGATCTGACGTCGTATCCTCAATCATTAATACTGACTCGATAGACAAGCGGCCTTATGCACAGGTAACCATTAATGGTGTCCAGTACAATGGTCTGTTGGATAGTGGTGCTACAATTAGCGTGTTAGGAGCTGGCTCTGATAAATATTTGAGCAATTCATACTCTGGGTTTCATAGTTTTCCGTGCAGCGTAAGTACAGCTAGTGGACAAACCCAGAGAATATTCGGATACATAGACGCTCTAGTTAACTTTAGAGGCCAGGAACAACAAATGAAAATATATCTGGCTCCTTCGCTAGAACAGCCCCTCTACCTGGGAATCGATTTCTGGAGATTATTTGGAATTTCATTAAGTATATCTGCTTTAAACTCTGAATCTTTTAAAAGTTGTGATGGCAACGTGTCGGGATTCCATGTCCTCTCGCCGGTAGATCAGGCTAAATTGGATAATATCATAGCACTCTTTCCTTCTTTTGCTAAATCAGGTCTCGGTAAAACAAACCTGGTCACGCATGCCATTGATGTCGGTGCGGCAAAGCCCGTCAAACAGAGATTCTATTCCGTGTCACCTGTTGTCCAAAAACGGATGTACGAAGAATTGGACCGTATGCTATCGTTGGGGGTCATTGAAGAAAGCCAGAGTTCTTGGTGTTCACCTATCACTTTGGTGACTAAGGCTAATGGTAAGGCTCGTCTGTGTTTGGATGCCCGTGAATTGAATAAAGTTACCGTAAAAGACGCATATCCTTTACCTCTTATTGATGGATTGTTGGGTCGACTGGATCAGACCCGTTATATCTCAAGTATCGACCTTAAGGATGCTTTTTGGCAGATACCCCTCGACCCGCAATCCAGAGATAAGACGGCTTTTACTGTACCCGGACGGCCTTTATATCAATTCACGGTCATGCCTTTCGGACTGTGCAATGCACCACAGACGATGTGCCGCCTGATGCACCGAGTGGTTCCGCACGAACTGCATGACCGAATATTTGTGTATTTAGACGACCTCTTGATCACATCTGCTACCCTAGCGGAACACTTCACTCTACTTACCGAAGTAGCTAGTTTACTGAAACGAGCAGGTTTGACGATCAATGTCGAAAAAAGCAAATTCGTGCTGAAAGAGGTGAGATATCTGGGTTACCTGGTTGGTGATGGCTGTCTTCGTACCGATCCCGAGAAAGTTAAGGCAATTGATGAATACCCGGTGCCGAAAACCACAAAGCAGATTCGTAGATTCTTGGGGATGTGTGGATGGTATAGAAGGTTCATACAGAATTTTGCAACTGTCGCTGCTCCTTTGACAGACCTAACAAAAAAATCAGTCAAACTAAAATGGTCCGATGCAGCTGATAGATCCTTCAATAGCTTGAAACAAGCGCTTAGGACAGCTCCCGTCCTGGCAAATCCGGATTTCGAGAAGCCCTTTTACATACAGTGTGACGCCAGTGCCGCTGGAGTAGGTAGTGTGCTGTTTCAGTTGAACTACGACGGAGATGAACGCCCAATAGCGTTCATGTCTCAAAAACTGAACGCCGCTCAAAGAAACTACTCTGTTACGGAGCTGGAGTGCTACGCAGCGGTACTGAGCGTCAAAAAGTTCCGAGCGTATATAGAAGGGTACAACTTCACAATCTACACAGATCATGCAAGCTTACGTTGGCTCATGACACAGAAAGATTTGTCAGGGCGGTTAGCCAGATGGAGTTTGAAGCTTCAAGCTTTTAATTTTCAAATCGGGTACCGAAAGGGGTCTGTTAATGTCGTGCCAGATACATTATCGCGAGCTTTCTGCGACGAACCTGTTGTTGTTTCTGCCCTTAACGGTCAGGTTGGAAGTGGTTCCGAGCTCACGGTAAATCCTGAACACGTGGAACCGCTTCACATAAATTTAGATTCGCCTGAATTTGATGAAGCGGAATACCAAGACCAGATTAAAAAGGTTCAGGAACTGGGACAGGGTTGCTCGAATTTTTGTGTCAAAGAGGGTAAACTTTTATATACACCTTCTTTTGGTACATCTTATGAGGAGATGGATTTATCTGCTTGGCGGCTGGTTGTTCCCTTCAGGTTAACCGCTTCGTTGGTGGAGCAAGCACATATACCACCATCATCGGCTCATATGGGAATAGCTAAAACACTAGAGAGGCTTCAAAGGCAATTTTATTGGAATCGAATGGCTCTCGACGTTAAGGAGTTTATCTCAAAATGCACCACATGCAAAATGAATAAGGCTGTTAACTATTGTACAAAACCTGAAATGGGTCATCCATTTTCATCAGATCGCCCATTCCAGAGAATATACATAGATCTTTTAGGCCCCTATCCACGGTCAAAACGAGGAAATGCTTATATTTTCATTGCTTTAGATCATTACTCAAAGTTTGTCCTCTTAAAACCTTTACGAGAAGCGTCATCCTCTTTAATTTGTAATTTTCTGGAGAATGACTTGTTTCTTCTTTTTTCCGTCCCAGAATTCGTGATAAGCGATAATGGCAAGCAGTTTGTTTCTAAAATATTTCAAGAACTGTTGAATAAATATGGCGTAGTACACATTCGTACCCCTATTTATTCGCCTCAAAGCAACGCATCGGAACGCGTAAATAGAACTGTTCTCTCTGCCATTCGCTCTTATCTTTCGGATTCAACGCATAATGAATGGGATGTACACCTCCAAGAAGTAGCTGCCGCTCTCCGTAATGTGGTTCATAATAGTACCAAATTTTCACCTCATTACCTTACCTTTGGACAACATATGACATTACATGGGTCTGAACATAAATTGCGGAGATTACTTTCTGATTCCGCTAACAATGACATAGGTGTAATCTCTAAATCGGATAGGCTTAACTTAGTGCGAGACAAAATTAAACACCACCTCACTGTTGCACACAATAAATCGGCTCAACGCTACAATTTACGCAGCCGCAATCGTGAGCTTGTTACGGGACAATCAGTGTTTGTCCGTTCTTTTGCTCAGAGTAATGCCGTGAATAAATTTGCAAGCAAATTATCAGCCAAGTTCATACCCGCGATTATTGAAGAAAAAGTGGGAAACGTAGCATATAAAGTTCGTAATCTAGCTGGAAAAATATTGGGAACCTATCACCTGAAAGATATTCGCACTTGACGATTAATCGGATTATGATTGATTCGTAATGGCCGGCATGAGACACTCAGGGTGTGAGGCGTCCCCACGATTTGTGACGGCGCATAAATGCGTCATCACAATATTTTTTTTTTATTGGTCGGTGTTATTGCGCCTAAATGGTTAAAATCGGCAATCTTGTGTTATTAAAAGCTTTTGGTTAATTTTTATTATAGTACATAATCAAAAATCGAAAGCACAAAACAATAATGTGTACATTTATTTGATAATAGATGCCGCCGGTTGGCTAAATTGGTGTTGTGTGATGTGGACAAATTTTTGCGCGCGTAAAGGGAAAATAATTTTTTTTTGGTGGGGATACGTCTATAAAACGGGCGCGGGATGATTTCGCGGGATAGTTGGATGTACATTTTAAGAGAAATTAATAAATATTGGAAAAGAGTCGAAAATTATTTTAAAAGAATTCTAAATAAATTTTGTAAAACAAATAAATTTTAGAGTGATAATTTTTTTTTGAGTCTCTGATTGTCTCGCTAAGGCACCTGTACAAAAATCAGAAAATTTTGTAATAAAAGAAACAATACTTTTCGGGATCGATTAGTGCGAAATTTATGTACTAAATTTCAATAGAAAAAAAAATGGAAAAGAATCCAAACTAAACAATACCTAAATGATAAACTATTTAAGTTTGGAAAAATTATATTTTTTTTATAAAATAATTTCTGTAAATTAAGTTTTATAACCTAAGTTTTACGAGTAAAATTAAAATTATGAACTCTGTGTAATGCGTATATAATTTTGATTTAATTTTGTGATCGATTAATGAGTGATAACATACATAGACATAGACAAGTAGTGATACCAATATGTATGACAAATGTGTAGTGTAATCATATTCGTTTGATTTTGTCAAACCAAGAAAAAAAAAAATATTATTGCTAATTTTTTTTTGTATGATCAAAACTCTGTTGTTCAACGAAAATGGTGCGGCAGTGAATATGTTACGTTTATGTGTGTGAACTGTGTAGTACTAGTACTATAAACTGAGTAACTGCTGAGTGAAGTGAAAAAAAAAATAAAAGTATGAGAATATATATTTAACTCATACTCATTAGTCTAGCGAATTACTTGCCGCAACAGAAATAAATTTGTAAATTTATAAAATACATATCGGTGCTCTAAGCGTAAAAAGGGCACATATTTGCGTGGTTTAAGTTATGAATAATAATTTTTTTTTGTAATTAAAGATTTGTTGCAACTCGAAAAACAAATAAAATAAACGAACAAGTGAGTTTTTTTTTTCAATACACATGTTAACTAAAAAGTGACTTATACATAATATATACCAGTGTATTAAAGAAGAAAAAAAAAAACATAGACATTCTAGAATGTTCAAGAAATATAGAATGCAATTTGTGAGTGTGGTTTTGTTTAATTACTGAACAATAGAATAAAAAAAAAAAAAAAAAATAATAATAATAATAAAACAAAACCTATTGATTAAACGGTTCATCATTGTATCAAGGAGAAAATGTTTAATATTTCATCAATCAACACAACTACATTCAACATCTGCAGCTTCCCGCAACAAAATAGCAAGTTTTTTTTTATTTAATTATATATGTAATTTAAATTTATTGTTATTCTAAGTTTTTTTCAATTCTGATTTACTTTTGGTGTAGGTTAATTAAGTTTATTTTAGTTTTTAGGGAATTAGGTTTAGCTAGTGACGTTAAGTTTGGATTATATTTTTTAATTTTTTTTTTGCTCTTACACTTCTTTTTGAATTTATTTAACCATTGTTTGAGTTAAGGTACAATAAATCAGTGATTATTTTGTTTCTCGGAATTTTTTTTTCTTTGTTTTTAATCACGCCGCAATGATGAGATAATCAGAGAGTTCCTATACGGTGGGATGAGTCAGGGTGAGTGTTGGTGTCCATGCAGGTATACAGGTAGGTAATTAGAATCATTCCCTAACGCGGTCATTTGATCCACGCATACTCTTAAAACCCCACGCCCATAACCCTGATGCTTAGCCGGCAATACCGCGTAAGAGTCCCTGCGTGGGTCCAATTTTCTGATAATCCTAGCATGACTTGGAGTATAATTTCGCGTTCTTGTTAATTAATTATTTTCTTTTAAGTTTTAATTCAATACATTCTATTTTTATTCGATCTTCGGTTTATTTTTGAGTTTTATTTAAATTGGATATACTCCAGGTCATGCAAAGTGTTACAACGTAGACACTTTAGACATTACTGTAAAATTTGAAAAAACGGAATGGAAAAAATTTTGTTTATAATTAATTTTCCCCCCTGAAGATGACGGAATATACCGTCGAAACGTAGGGGCATATACAAAATAAAAATAAGTTAAAAAACAAATAAATCGTTTTAATAATTAAAATAAAAACTTAATAAGAGAAAACCCTATTTTAATAATAAATTGAGATTTTCGTTTTTACTTCGCAATATATAGTTGCAAGAGTATTTTAATAAATAGTTCCTTTTTGATTGGATTTATACAATACCCAATTATTTTTTTAAATATAACCTTCATTGGGGCTGTACTAAAATACGAAATATCAAAAAGTGTTCATAATGACTTTTAATCTTATCTCTAAAGAGCATCTTTTCCGCACTCCGCTAAAAGGATTAGAAAAACAAAGAAAATCGCTCCACCCTACTGTTCACTTATTACGTAACACTTGAAAAGGGAGGCAGAATTTCATGTTTTGTTACGATTTGTTACGGATATCCGGTGTGTATAAAAATGTTACATAAAAGAAAATTTTCAAAACACAATTCTAGTTTCATTTACTTCAACTAGGCGCATTTATGTCGATTCAGTCGAAATTTATTATGAAAAGCAAAACATTTGAAAATATCGTTTTTAATTCAAATTTATCCAATTTGAAACACAATAAATCTTTCATACCCCGTTTTGTTTATTGAAAAATTTGTTTTTATGTGATTAAACAGTTTTAAAAACATTTTAGATATGTTAACGTTACGATTAGGCGGGGAAAATAATTCTGAAATATGTTACAATGTGTAAAAAACGTAAAAAAAAATTACGTAGTGTGTGAACAATGCTACAGAATGTTTAAAATTATCCAAGATTCTCGATAATTGTTCGACATATAACATCACTAAAATTGTATATTTTCAATAAATCAAAATTTCCCAATGATTTCAAAATTCAAATAGAATTGGGTTTCAAAAAAATTATTCAATAATAGAGAATCGAAATATTAAATTGTTTAATTTGTTTTTTAAAATTAAAATTCAGAATTGAATGTGAAAACTTAGATCTGAAAATGTAACGGACTATGTACGTACATATAGTATGCTCCGAAAAGTATCCTCGAAAAAATCGATAAATACTCATCAGCTTCAGCCTTTTAAATACATAAAATAAGGAGCATTGAACTTTGGGCATTTTATGTAAATGCCAAATCTGGCTGTTAAAAACAAAATCGATTAGCGAATCAAATCTATTAGCAATTATATATTGTAATTTTTTAATTTTGTAACTGGTAACTAATTTTAGGAGAGTTAAACAATTTCGTTATCGTTTCACGAGACATATTTTGATCCGGATCAAATCAAACATCTTCAAACCCGTAGCTATTTTGTGTTGAAGGTTTCGGCCCCTTTTGTATTTATAAATACAAATTATGAAAACATTTAGTCGATACTAGTGAAAAACGTCCTAGAAAGAAAAAAAGAATTTATCTTTCTAGCACTTCGCGCTTTTATTTTCGGTTTAGTTTTAACTGTGGTTTCAAAAGGCGGCGAAAAAAGCAAACAAAGTAATATTTCTAGTCACAAACTTCAGAGGAATTTTATAAACAAAAATAATCGAAACAATAATGAAATACATTTTATATAAAAGATAAAAAGAAAACAGCCGAAAACATATGTAGAATAGCACTATATCATAATTCATATACATATCAGATTGTTTTTTGTGACCAACCAAACAAATCGCGCAATTACTTCATATTTTCACATTTTTCTTTCAACAGTCATTATTTCATTCATAACTCCATACCCATGATTCACTTGACAAAATTCCACGTAACTCATATAAATATTTTTATTTATCACACGCATATTTGATAGAACGAATCACCATTGCAGATCAAATATTATATATAGTATATAATTAATAAATTAACTAGAATAAATTATTAATTAGTACATATTAGAATTAGAAAAAAAAATTCTATAAATATTAATTTTATATAATAAACATCAAAACGGTAAAAAAAATTAGAACAAAATCAATTAAAAATGCCTCAACAAAAAAAAAAAAAAACGTTTTATGATTTACCCTAAATTATTTTTTGTAAAGCCTAGACAGAGTTTAGGACAGACGAAGACGACGATAGATAAAAAATTTATGTTTGCGTTTCATTTCTTTTTGCGACGCTTATCCAATAAAAATCCGTTTTCGTTTCGACGCGGCTCGGCTAATATTTCGGATCTTTTCGTGTGTATGTGACTTCTTTAATTTTTTATTATAAATATTTTTTTTTTCTTCATATTTTTAAACAAATTAATTAAAAGGATTAATTTACTAATTATTGTTTTTTTAAGACTGTTATTTTTAAATATAATATTATTATTTTTTTTTTATATTTTAAATAATGATTAATATTAAATTTTGTTTTTTTAAATATAATAAAAAAATGTATTTTTTTTTTAAAGTTCATATTTTTAACATTAAAGATGTCGTTTTTTTTACTGTTTCTTGTGTAGCTGATTTTGAGCTGAAGTGGTTAATTTTGCAACTACTCGTGTAAGGGCCCGATTTTCTGCCCGAAGGCGTTCATTCTCAGTCTTGTACTTTTGAAGTAGCTACAGAAACAATTAAAATTTTTATGGTAATATACTTTTTGCATTGTACATAATTATTTTATTAAGGATATTTTTTTTAAAATTTAGTGTAATTATTAATTAATTAGAAAAAAAACAAATTAAATTAAAATGTAAAAACGGGGTAGTCTATATTAATGATTAAATAAACCAAACGAGTTTAATGTGATAGCAAAAAATGATAATATTGTAAATGTAATCAAAAGAAAATAGAATTTTAGTCAAGAGGTGCGTCACATGTTTTCTGACACTATAGTATATACGATCTGATTAGTGATGGCGCTGTCAAACATTATTTACAAATGTTATATACGCGTCAGAAGAGCAGGCGCGAAGGAGGAAATTATTTAAAATAATTAGAGTTGATAAAATGTTAATTTTCAGTCGCACGTAAATTTTGTTTCAAAATGATTTAAAAGGATGATCCTACTTTTAGGTTTAATCTGGTAATGCTGTATTGGCACTTTTGGGAAGGTAGGCGGCAACACCCCAGACCCAGACCCCTAGACGAGGAAAATTGAAACTCAATACAAATTTAGCATAAAATTGAATAATACTTAAAAATAAGAACTTTAGTAACAATGTTTACCAAAAAAGGCTTTAATTTTATTTTCATTCGGAAGGAATCGAAAAATTTGAGAAAATGAATTTAGGTAGGTTTATACCAATTTTCTTGTAAGACTGACACAATAAGCTATCTACATGGTATCGAAATAAAATGTCAGCCAATACTGACTGCCAAGGTATGTTTGGAAGCGAAAACCAGTTAAAGAAAGACTAATATTTAAGAGATGTGAACCATCCCACAGAATTAGCTCACGTTAATAAACTCATCGTATTTTCAAAGTATACAACATTATTTTCTAGTTATGTTTTCATCGCTGTCAAACAATCTCAAAGCAACCATACTTTAAATTGATTGTTAGCAGCAAATAAATAATTGCTTCAACGATCACAATATTATAAAATACGATCACGAGACTATACACGATCGAAACCATTAATTTTGTAAAATGCGTGCGCAAATGAAAAATTAACATTTTATCTGTATTTTTTTTTACATTAAAGAATTTAAAATAAATGAAATTTTTTGAATTTTGTTTGTTTATGATTATGAAATTGTTAATAAAGTAATTAAATATTTTTGTTAGTTTTTCAAAGGTAAACACAAAAAAAAAAATCTCAAAAGTAAAATAATACTCCAATACTCGCAAAGAGGCGCGCGCCTCGCTTACTGCTCTTTCAAGAGAAACTAATAGCATATTAGAGTATCATTTCCAAAATTCAAATAAAAACTATAAAATTAGAATAAAAAAAACCATAAAATTATACAGTGTTTGTTTTAGAAAAAATATATATATAGTACAAGACTGACTCAAAAAATGTGTGCAATCTTGAACATGTAAAAAAAAAACTCAAAAACTTAAGTAAAATAAATCGTGTGCCACACTCGTGGCGTATGTATATGTATATAGTAGAGTTAAGAGATGTTATTGTTTTAAATAAAAATAAATATGGCTATATATACGAATCATGATGATCAGCTTGAGTATATATAACATATAAAGGCAAAAATCAAAAAATAAACATATATTTATGTTTTGGTGGTAAAAGCAATTTAAATTTTCAAAAGTTATAAAAAAACAAATAAAATAAATCAAATTTTAAGGAAAATCAAAAATGCTGGAAAAAATTGTTATTTATAAAAGAAACAAAATAATTTTGAAGCTGGTTCTCTTTTACCTTAAGCTCTTCTTCCATTTCAGACAATTTCCTTTCCATGGCCCTTCTTTCTCGTTTTTCTATTTCTGATAATGAGTTCTTTGATGTCTGCCAAAAATATAAAAGAAAGAAATTCATTACAGATTAGTACTATTGGGTACTAAAAAATACTACTACTACTACTACTGCTACTAATATTGGCCATCGAAATTTTTATTTTTTTTTTTAATTTAATTATATTTTAATTAATAAAAATGTCTGATAAATTAATTATTCAAGTGATCTTATAATTGTTTCCAAAAAAAAAATAAGAAACATGTGACTATTGATTATTTATATAAATTTATGATTCACGTTTTATTACAAAAATATGAAGATGAGTCTTTTAGTGTAATATTAAGATGACGATATTTGGAATAGCGTTACATAATTTCCGAGCATGTCTAGTTTAAAACATCGTTACAATGTGATCAACAACCAAGTCGCTGAATTATTTTGAAAATTAATCTGACTACATTGACCTATCCCACAAACTTTGTAATAAAAACTGTGTTATACTAGGTGTCTACAAATAGATTTGAGATGAGAATATTTTGTAATTCGATATTATGTTATGAAATAAGTAAGTTACATACAAAAATAGTTATAATTTACAAAATCAACAAAAAATTCTCAAACTATATGATTACACAAAAATATCATGCCAGGCATTATACTTATTTGGAAAATTTATATTTAACTCGAATTACTACTAATGCACAGAATCAGATTTCGGTCATACTCATAACCATTATTTTGTAAATTGTAACAAAATTATTTTCAGTTTGCCTTAGAACCTAAACTTTAAAAAAACGACTTAATAATTAGTTTATAAGATATTCAAATTTATTCATTTATAATTTGGCACAAATTATAATTGGTATTTTTACAATTTATATGAATTTCTAGATTGCTTTTAGATGATTTGAGATTTTGATTGTAATGCTTCAAAAATTTCGAATGGAATAGAAACTTAATTTTTTAAATCTTGTTTACGATTTCCTTAAATATGTACTTGATTTGAATATCTACCTAAATTTCGAATATTTCAAATTTGAACTTAATCTCAAACATTTTTACTTTTTCAAACTCCTTAGTATTTAAAAAAAAATCCGACGAGCTTGTATCCGAGATACGACCTATTAACGTAGGGCTACGTAGAATTGCGAAAATTTTATTTGTACAGTTTAAGTGAAACCAGAATTATTACAAATTAAAAAAAACGTTAATTGTCTAATGCTGACATCTTTATGCATTAGGCTGTGCCAGCCTAAACGTTTATTTTACCCGTTGTACTTAATTTTATTTATTTATTGTTTATACAATACTAAATTTTATATTTCTCAATTCGTTATGGCACAATGAAATGCAGTTTTAAAATAAAAATTAGGTCTATCCGGCTTCCGTTAAAAATCACCAAACCAACCATTTATATTATACAAACATTTTCTGTTATTTTGGGCAGGCATTTTCTCAAATTTGGAGACTTCTTCCCCAATATCACAATTGGTCACGATAATATAGGTAAATCTTCTACTCTCATGCCGCCAAATCACAGACTCACAAATATTCTCACAAGGCAACCTTTTGTACTGTCTCACATTCAAAAAATTATAAAAACTATTCAAAGTTGTAGTACTCGTGAGACAATATCGGACGTGTTCAGTCGGGCAAAAGTGATAAAAAATATCATGATATTATTTATTACCCTAACTTCACGCCGTTGTATTTTATGTCATGCCCGACTGAACAACCAAAATGATAAAAAAATGATAAAACACAATTTTTCACGATTAGGTTCTAGCTTAGTTTATTACAGTTCTGGGTATAAACGGGGGTTAGTTTCAAAGCAGTCCTGTTTGATTCGAGTGAGAGTGAATTGGGAGACGAAGTGATTTTAAAGCTGTACAACGAAAATCACAAGAAAACTTAAAATCTTGATTGTGACTTCGAAAAGTACGCTGATGAACAATTTCGGTGAATTTTGGATGTTCAAGAAGAACATATATAATGACACGAACAAATCGTTTGAGGAATAATAAAACTAAATTTGTATTTTAATTTAATATTAACTCAATAAAACTTTAAAAAAAAAATAAATTATGAACATTGTTTTTTTTTGTATTTAAATTAGAACCAAACTCCGTTATTGCATTTGCAACATTATAATTTGCCGCACCAACCCCATCAAACATTTGAGATACTTTTTCACAGATATACATAATTTTATCACAACCGAAATGTTTCGATTTGAAATATGTATTTATTATGACAGCTAAAACCAAAAAAAATCTTGGTTTTTTTTTCGTGATAAATGAGTGCGTTTCATGGCAAACGTGATAAAAAATATTATGATAATTTTTATCACTTTTGCCCGACTGAACACTAGGAAAGAAAACATTTTTTTTTTTTCTGAAAATTTGTACCGTTTCACAATATTATGTGGGCAACATAAGAATTGACCGATATCATTCTTCACTCAGTGCTTCGCATCAAAGTGAACCATTCGAGAATACAAAATAATAAAACACAAATAATACAAAATCAGAACTAACGTTAATCTTTTGTCACCGAATCCCACCTTGGCACATACTATTTCGGTTTATATATCTCCCAGCGCCTTTCACCAAAACTTGATCTACCCTAATTGCATCCCATAATAATTTGCTGTTAAGGTTTATACGACCTTATACCACAGATAAGAATAGACAGATGTGGATCTTGTATGGGCCATATTTACATTCCAAAATTTCAATACCAAATTCCAATCCAATCCTTTTAGAGCAGGACGTATATATTATAAAATAAAATTTTGTTTGAAGTTGGTTTATGTTTGCTTTGATATAATCAAAATAGCCATGCCATGTTTACTTTGATATAATCAAAATAGCCATACGTAAAAAATGATAAAAAGAGACAGTGGACAAGTGGCGAGTTTTTTTATTACATCGGAGAGTCCAGAGAGATCAGACAGATAAATTATCTGAAATATCCGATAATGTTTAATCTGAAAAGACCTTTTCAGATTTTAAACCCTTAACTATTTAAATTGGCTAACCACTGTTTTGTAACACGTTATGGCCAAGAAAATTGTTTTCCTAGGCATAATTAATGCAATAAAAATAAAATTAAACAATAATGAACAAGAAACCTTTAAAATTATCTACAATATACTTTAAAAAATTAATTTTCGATTGTTGTTATCTCAGTCTATAGTGTTCACCATTTTGAACGTCAGAATATGTAATTGTCTGTACTATCTGAAATAAATTTCAGATCGAAAAACAGCAATCTGTGATTTTTCGGATTTAATAAAACAACGCTAAAAAAACTATCGGATCGATCTGAGAAAATAAAAAAACGCAAAAGGTTTTTTTATATCTCTCTGGTCTCTCCGATGTAATAAAAAAACACGCCATAGATATAATTTATTTTTAAACGATTCAAGACTTATTAAATCAAATTAGTTTCCGGTCACTTGGAAACTTTGAAGTCCCGTAACTCGCAAACCTAAACATTTTTTGACCTGATCTTTGCGATAATATATTTTTTCAGGATTGCAAGGTTATACAGCATATAAATTCAAAAAATATACGCAATATTTTACATAATGAAAATAATTTTTTTTTGAACTTTTTTATTTTTATTTTATAGCATTAAATCAATATGGCGTGCGGCATGTTTGATCAAGTTCATCACTATTTAATTAAAATTGAAATTAAAATACATATTAATAATTGATTGTTTTAATTTTTTTTCAATCCATAAATTTTTATTTAACTTGGTTTGATTTTTACAGTTTTTGAAACATTCAATTCCGTGACGCGCGTTATCACATTGAAATTTTGGTTTACCCCCCATATATAATGAAAACAAAGACGTAGTCCTACGTTAAAAATTAAATATCTCGGTGTGATGTTCGCGACGTCAGACGAAGCTACAGGCAGACATTTCTAATCTTTTAAAGTTATAATTGAAGTAAGTTTATAATAAAAAATTTTGGAGCCAAATAAACTTATTTTAATATTGTTGTTTACCACTCAAATGCTCAAACTGAACTGAAGAAAGAAGTTAACGCGAAAAGGTGGAATGATGGTTGCCTTCGTTCCTTCGGTCTGATTTTTTTTTTCAACCGTATTCCTTGGAAATGACACTATTTTTCATTTGTCTTCCTTTGATTGTATTTTTTCCAAAAATCGCCCGTAAATCTGAAGTAACTGATTTAGTTCTTAAAACGCTAAACTCATTAAAACGAGAGGAATAACTGCATTTCATTTTGTCGCAATAGCTGTCATATTTTTTCTTTTTTTTTTAGCATACATTTGCTGGAACTTCATTGAATGTGCCAAAACAATGTTATTTTTCAATTTATAATTTATTTGAAGTAAATATTTCCGAAAATTATAAGAGAATCTTGTTTTGAAATGATTAGCCTATGATTCAAGAAAAAAAAATCCTCTCATCATTCCGCAGCGCACAGTGGGCCGGCTACCGAAAAGCTGGCCAAAAATAAGAAAAAAAAAGTTTTTTGTTGAGCTTTTTTTTAACCGATAAACCAGTCGAAAGTCGTATTTTAATTTATCGATAATTTACGGAATTTTTACCGATAAATCCGTTGAAAATATTTAGTTCAACCTTATCAAATAAAATTTGCTACCTCTTATGTACATATTTGCATCAGTGCTATCGTTCTGAAAACTTTAAACACATAACATTTCAAATTTTTAGGGGAGATTTCTAGTCTAAAGGGCGTACTTACGAAATACCTGTATTAATTAGACCAAAGACATAAATAATTTTTGGTCCTTTGTATTAAAAAATTAATTACGGTTGAGCAAATTACAATAAAATTGTTTTAGCTTTTGTACCAAATTTAAATATTAAAAGAAAACTGTTTTGTTGTTTGGTTTAAGATTCTTTATCTATTTTACGATTAAAGCGTTAAGCTCTGCTCGAGCTTAATACATTTTTAACACGGCCTCCACATCTCTCCACGAAATCACAGGCAAATATTGTTAGATTATGTATTGTTTTGAGTGTGTTGAAATCGTAACCGAACTGTTTAATTTTTAACTAATTTTAACTATAGCTAAATGCTATTGCAAACTTAATATTAAATTAGTAAAATAATTAGCTTTAAATAAAAAAAACAAAATTGTTTCTATAACATAAATTAAAGAAATTCTTATTTGTAGTCTGGGAGATAACTGGCTTTTTGCTTGTATTATTTTCTCGAGGTTCTTTCATAATTTGTTCACTTTATTTTAAAACTTAAAAAAGGAAAATTAATTTCTTGCTGTTTGCTGGCAGTCATTTTGACAGTTATTTGTTTCATAACTGAAGAACGATGCATGGAAGTGTGGATTTTATTCAAATACAGTGGATATGGATAAGCCAAATTTCAGTCGTGCAATACGTTTTGAATTCAATATTCTCAAATTTTTTCTGTGAATACAATATATAGAATAATTTGTACATATATTCTGGAGGTATTAAAAGTGACGGCCAAAGTGGGAAAGTTGTAGTATGTCACCAGTATTGAACCCGCTGTAATCAAAGTTCTCTATCAAAAAATAAATCCGCAAAATGAATTTACAGAACAGTTGGATGGTACTGAAGTCGACAAAGACACGCAGCGGATTCCGAATTATTCAGCTCAGATGGTTCTGATGATTAGGATGGCGGTGAAGGTGATGAGTTAGAAATTATTGTCAATACCAAAAATGAAAATAATTTGAGCTCAAATATCGTTTTACATTCAAAAATTTACCCGTTGGTAGATAAACTTCCAAGGTGGCTAACATTATTCTCGATCGCCAACAAAAAATGACAGTGTACTACAAAATTAAATTGAAGGACAGATTAATAAATAAACCCAATTGAACTTGAACTCCAAAATAAGATGGAATAGTTTGTTCCATATGCTAAAAAGGTTTTAATTAGTTTATTGATATAAAACATGTAATTAATTTTTCAGACGAAGAATTCGAATTATTGTTTGGATTCTTTAAAAGTAGCAGTTGAGAAACTCTGCTGCCAAGACACTGACATTAAATTTTTAAATTGTCATCAAATTTTTATTAGATGAATTATCGGCCCAAAATTCATTTTTAAGTTCCGCTTTTAAATCTGAATTGATAAAGCACATTAGTGCAAGAAGGACTACGTATTCGGATTTATTTTATTATTTTAATAATCCAGGTATTTGCAGTTAGAGTCAACAGAAATAACTACATAATTCAGTGTTTAATAAAACAACCCGAGGCAATATTAAAAGTAATAGTAGAATTGGTCGAAACCATATAGAGCCAAATAGCAACACATCCTGAGTTAAGTGAATTTTTATCAAAGCCTAAACGTTCTGTTTTTTTTTTTTGAGCCTCTTGCCTACATACAGGAAGAACTTCTCTGATTATCTAGCTACTAACTATAAATATGAATTTTATTATTCATTAATATTGAAGATTATGTATTACTATTGAAATAAATGTGATCGATTCCTTATTTTTAATTTAATTTTTTTTGTTTTTAATTACGTATCTAAAAATAACAATAAATAAAATTTTATCGATGAATTGAGAAAAATTATCGAAAAATGAATTTCAGCAAATTTTGCAATCGCTAAACATAACTTAGTTGTGTCGATATAGGGTTTGCAAACCGGTTAAAACCGGTTTTTAAAAACCGGGTTTTTCAATGAAAACCAAAAACCGAAAACCCGGTTTTTCTGGAAAATACCCGTGTAATTTTACTTTCTTTTACGTAAGTAAAATAAAGTATAGTAATCATGAAAATTTTCGACCTTGAGATTATTGAAGATTTATCTGTTTTGAGGTCCCCTGAGTCCGAAAAAGTGGGTTTCGAAATGATGTCTGTCTGTCAGTCCGTCTGTCTGTCCGTCTGTCTGTCCGTCTGTCTGTCTGTCAGTCTGTGTCCACTCTACAGCCCAGATGGCTTAACCAATCGAACTGAAACTTCAGATTTAAGCTTTTTGGATAAATTGGGAGGTCCCAGTGAATTTTACTTCAAATCGGTCCACCGGAAGTGGCCACTCCCTTGGGCCAGAAAATTTGTTTTGCAAATATCTTAAAAAGTATAAGGTTTACAAAAAATTACTAATACAAAATGTTTCCAAAAATCAAAAAAAAATAAAAATAAACAAATTAAAAATTAAAAAAAATTAAAATTAAAAATTAAAAAAAAAAATTTAAAAAAAATTTAAAACTTTTATAAAAAAAAAATTAAATATTGTTTTGCCAACACATAAATATATGTGTATATATAGCCCAATTATGCTAATTATAATTAATTTGCACACTTCAGTGACGTACTGTATGTTATAAAAATATTTAGCCTACATGTATGTTAAATTGCCAAATCGGTCAACCGGAAGTGGCCACTCTCGGCCCGAAAATGTGTTTTGCACATATTTTAAAAAGTATAAGATTTACAAAAAATCACTAATACAAATTCCAAACAATTAAAAGAAAAAATTTAAATTCATAAATATCACCTTTTATTTCTTTTACGTGTGTACTAATGAGTTCAAAAAATTGAGTTTTGAAGTGGTGTCTGTTGGTATATACATATGACTATCAATTTGTAGTCCAAATGGTTTAAGCAATCAAACTGCAACTTCATGTTTAAACTTTTTACATAAATTTTGGGGTTCCAGCTCCCAGCTCCCAGATTCCGTAAAACAGAAAATTTATTTTGCAAATATTTCAAAAATATACAATTTACAGAAAACATGAAATAATAAAAACAATCTTAATTAAGTTTGCGGGAAATTTGAATTATAAAAGTTTTTCAAAATTCGCTGTTCGTAAAAGAAAGTCGTGTGTTGGCCACACCTCCATTTTTTTAAACTGCATTTAAAACGATTTAACATAAATTTTACACAAGAAGACAAACTACTAATTCTCAGATCTATATAAGCTTGGAAGAAATTGTATCAATATTAGCTGCTCTACTCTAGATGGTTTGTCTATAAGACAAATTACTAGATCTATCTTTATTCGGGAATCAAAAAATGTTCGAGGTTATGAGTGCCTCAAATACTGTAATCCGAAAATACTGTAATGAAACTGATTTTAAATTTGGCTACAAAAATTGAAAATGAACTTAAGGACAAAATAAAATCAAAATAATTTAATAAATTATCATCAACTTTTGATGAGTGGAGAAGCTTACGGGCTAGAAGATACCTGAACCTTGATTTATAAATTTGGGCTTAATCCGCATACATAAACGAGGGAACTAATTGATTAACGACTTAACAAATTTGGATTGAGTTTGAAAAATGATATAGTGGCCACAACATGTGACGGAGCATCAGTAAATGTTAAATTTGGTAAAGAATTGGAAGCTGAAATTATTCTATATTATGAACTATGGGATACATCATGGCAATACAGACATTTTATATAAATAATCATCCCGATTAGTGAAACAAATGAATTCGACGAATCTGATTGTGATATCCAATATGAACTCGAAAATGAAGAATATTATGAAGTTGGATATTCTGATATTTCATTCGAGGTATGCATTAATTCAGGTCGTAATATTACACAATTTTTCAAGCGTACGCAATATAATTTTACAACAGTATGTTAAGTAAATTTTCAATGTTGAGATTGGACTAATTTTAGATTCTAAAACTCGTTGGAATACTTTACTAAAAGAGATGATTGCGTAAAAAAGCACTGGATGATTTACATAGAAGCAAATCGATTCTATTCCGAGGACTACTTAAAAGCAAACCCTTCATACTCCATAAGTAGCTGCAAATCGTGCGTTTTCTTTTGTATTATTTTGTTTTTATAAAAACTAATTTAAACAAACGCTATTCCAAACAATAGCGCCGCCAATTGATGGTTTTTTCCATATTTTTATTTTTATCATTTATGATAACGGTATTTTACCGTTTTATCTACTCTTACAGTCAGAAACATTCAGATGTATATGGCTCATATTTAGAGGGAAATTTAAAGATAAAGTTAAAAACCAAACAGAAGATATCATATTCAAAATTTTATTTTTTATCAATAATGTTATCATCACATATATTTACTTCATATTTATGTATGTAGTTTTAAAATAAAAAAAGTAAGACAAAAAAAAAGTGTTTCGTTGATTTTAATTTGCCGTATACATCTGAATGTTTCTGACTGTATGTATATCTCTTCGGGATTCTCTTATTATATTTTTCTTATGATCGTGTCCGATCCCGATGTAATATTTTTACAACACACCAAACATCATCACGATATTTTTTGTTTATACAAATCCGACAAGATTTTTCCTGTAAATTTAATTACCGTTATTCGAATATGTATAAAGTATAATATATAAAGGAGTGCAACGAACAATATTTTGATATTCGTTTGTAATCCTTCAACCTGGCCACAAATAGGTTAATATAGTATAGTGCTATTTTAATAGAAAAATAATAATTTGGTTCAAATATTTTTACATACAGTACCGCTAAAGATGCGATTTTTCTAAATGTTATTTTTTCTCATTTGTTTTTTTGAATTTTGTTTATTATTAATGTTAACATGTTTGAACGTGAATATTTTGGTTCAAATTTATAAAAAATACATGAATAGTTTAGTTTTTATGAAAGTTATTGTAATTTGGAAGTTGGAACGTACAATAGTGTCGGGTATACGTTTTTGTAGTGCAAATTTTAATTGGTAAATAATAAATTTAAAAAAAACTGTAATTATTTAATAATTGTCCGTAATATTTGCTAGAAAAAAAAATATGGGAAACCGAAAAAAATATTCAGTAGACCTAAAATCGGCGGTTGTAAAATGTGTTGTAAAATGTATACCAGTATCAACAGTACACGAGTGGTGTAAAAACCAAAAATAGCGTGGGACCTTAAAGCGTCAGCCCCGAAGTGGACGGCCCTGCAAAACTACAAAACGGGATGATTCCATAATTGTTAGGCAGTAACTGGCGAATCCGAGACGGCCGCTCCTAAAATAATGAGCGATTTCAATTTAAATTGCACTATAAAAACTCGCCTAACTGACGCTGGATTTCATGGAAGGCGTCCATGCAGAAAACCGATGATCTCAAAAAAAAAATCGCGCAGCTCGATTGATGTTTGCTAAAGAGTATTTGAACTGGACTTCCGAACAATGGTCAAAAATTTTATGGAGTGACGAGAGTAAGTTTAACATCTTCTCGTCCGATGGAATACAATATGTACATAATATGTTCGTTGTCCAGTAAATAAAAGGAACGATGTAAAATATCAGGTTCCCACGATTAAGCACGGCGGTGGAAGTGTTATGGTGTGGGGCTGTTTCTCCCGGAACTTTGTTGGACCACTTCACCAAATACAAGGTACGATGGATCGGTTTGGGTACAAAGCAATATTGGATACACGCATGCTTCCTCATGCGAGGCAAATAATGGGTTCTGACTGGATGTTCTAACAGGACAACGATCCCAAACACACGTCAAACCAAATTTCCGAAATCGGCCACACCATTTCACAAAAATGGACGCTCTTTTCAAAGTTTTGGAGCGAGAGTGGAATCGAATCCCAATAGACCGATTAGTGAAGCTGGTTGATTCCATGCCATCACGGTGTGCTGCTGTAATAGCAGCTAAAGGTTATGCAACCAGATACTAATGTTTTTAAATTAAATTTATTGTAATAAAATGTGATATAATTTATGAATTAATAAAATTGAACTATGAAATAATGTGACTATTTCTTTGTAGGGACTTATTTATTATTTTTTAGTCGCGTGTGAAGTGATTCGTGAATAGTATTAGAAACATGGAATCTCGTGATCGTCCGATCGAAAATTAAGATAAATCTAAAAAAAATTCTCATTAGTTTCGAGTAAGTTCTTGTTTTTGTTTCAGGTATTCTGCTACAATTCTACCTAGGATCAAGAGCAATTATGAGGGCAGCACATTTAACTATAACGAGGTGAGGGAAACAAAGAGATGCACTTGACTTTGCCCGTTCATTTTACGGTAATAAATAAAAATTAACTCAAGGCAGTTTTATTTTATTTCAATAAAATGTTGTGTTATGCAGCCGCCATCCCAAAAAGCCGTAAATCCGTATCCATATCATCTAAAATTAAAAAAGTCAATGACGCTCTCAAAACTGTATGCCGAAATGTTTTCCTGCAAGTGCTAAATATTTTCAAATCTCGGGTGCAGTGAATCTGTAAATTAAACTTTCGAATTGGACAATTCCATCAGAAAATCGAGGAGGAAATAGAATGGCCGTCAACTTATTTTTACGTTACTTATTTTTTTACTAAGTAATGTAATTAAATTGAAATTTTATTTATCGAGAAATCTAGAAATTTGCTTCCCAACGAAATAAATCTCTCGAAATTTTTATCGAACGCCACGAAAATTTTCGGGAATTTTTCTATTTTTAAATTACTAGGGTTGATTCACCTGGAGGAAAAGAAGGGAACATGAGCGAAGGAGCTGGTCAACCGGTGGAGGAGAATGTTGGCCTGCGGTAGCAGGAAATATATAGAGGTAAGTAAAGAACCTTGGATTAACAAAAATATGATCTGTGGCCTCAGAGCCAAAGGGTATAAAATTTTATCCTGTAGTGAGTCTGGGAAGATCAGATCTTGTAATCTTAGGAAAAATAATTTAAATGTTTTCTTACTTTCTCAACACAGCAATGGTAACACAACTGCGGTCAGCCTGGAGGTAGGTAGCTCCAGGGTCGTGGACAGCCAGTGAAGCCTTTGGAGCTTCTCTTCTAGACCCACTTCCCATGGAGTTTTGATAACCTGATGGTACGCAGTAATCATCAGGAAACACTTTCAGTATACACAGAAGAATCAGATTATACCAGCGAAACTCCAAAACAAATCAGAAATTATCCTTTCTTATTTGGAGAAGAAAGAAAGAAGGATTGTCATTTTTGGAGGTGGATTGGAGGAGGGGTTTTGTCTCCTCTTCTCTGGAACATAGTGGTAAATAAGTTATTTACTGGAACTAGAGAGATATAGTACAGAAGTTATCGCCTACGCAGACGACGTATTTTATTAAATTTTGGAATAAATTCGCGGCCGAAATAAAAAATCTGACGACTCAATTACGAGTCACGATCTATAATAAAGAGTATTTCAACAACAGGTGTTATTTTAAATTAGGCGCTATTTTTCATCTGTCGAGTTGATTCTGTAATTATTTAACATTTGATAAATAAAAAGTAGGCGGTTAGTAGAAGTAGAACAATATACGCTTGCATGACGCATTCCTTTTCCGTTATAAAAATGGTGAAAATTTTGCGGAGATAATTCGTAAAGTTTCGTCTACAATACATGGGCAATGTTTATTTCCAACAGGAAGGACGACCCTAGAAGCCACACAACTCGTGAGATAATCATATTATTGCGCTCACAATTTCCTGGACATATGATTTCGCAAAACCGAGATTTCAATTGGCCGGCTAGATCGTGCGATTTAACAACATTCGATTTGTTTCTTTTGGGATACGTTAAAGATAAATTTATACACTGGCGTTCAAGGAGGAAAAGACAGTATTCTTAAACTTAATGTAACTAGCTGAGATCACCATAGAAAAACCGGCTACACCGGCCAACCTTTTCTATGGACTTCTCACATAATTATGGTCAAACTACAAATTATTTTTAGAAAATCAAATACAGCTAACGCTTTAATGTATACCTCAAACTGAATCTTTACACAAGACATGATTATTGTAGAGGCGTATTAATATCCCGAATAGTACTTGTTTGTTCCATCGATCATATGTATGTAGATTTTTGCCTCCAAATTAGACAATTAGTAGTGCATTTTTTTATTCGCTGATTCGAGCAATCTTTCAAGAGGCATAATATAAAAGTGGATCCCGATAGCGGCTCTAAATAAATAGGAAGAGCCAAAAATATTTTGTATGATGTTCTCGCTGACCAATTGAATTAATAATGATCATTTGATGTTAAATAAATTGAGTTTATTAATTAAAAATTCTAGGATAAAAAACCTGATTAAATTAATATTGACGACCTTGAAACTGCATATCAAGGTCAAGTTAATTTTTTTTAATAAGAACCTGTGGCGGCAGGTAAAAAACTCGCCAGTGAAATAACTCTCGAACTATAAACTGGAAAATTTACTAAAATGAAATAAAATTTGGGGGTTATCGCATTCCTCAATTTGGAAACTTCTTCATTAAGAAATAAATTCCTCAAATATCCCCCCAAAAATTATTTGGAGTAATTTCACTGTTCAATTTTTTGGAACAGCAAGATTTGATTTTAAAATATTCTGGAAAATGGAGATTTCCATTTTAATTCCAAAATTAAATCAGCATTTTCCAAAATATTTTAAAACGAAATCTTGCTTTTCCAGAAAACTGGGCCATGAAGTAACTCCAAGTAATTTTTAGAGTGTTATTTCATATCCGATATTTGGTAGCTTATTTCACAAGTATATAATATAAAATAAGTTCCTAAATTAAGAAGTGCAATAACTCCCCAAATTTTATTTGATTTTAATAAATTTTCATTCATTTAGAAACTATTTTCCTACAGTTTTCCATAATTAGCTGAATCAAAATGATGAAAATTTTCAGGATTTTAATTACGTTTGTAACACACCTGTTGACAACTTGTTATCTGTACAAAAATATCATTCATCCAGCAAAAATGCGCAATTTATCTGTCATTCAACAACATCAATAAAAAATATCAAGATTTGCGGCCAAATATTAATCGTTAGTGCAATGAAGCGTTTATTTTTGGATGAATGGACTGACAGACATACACCTTTACGATTCATTGCAATAAAATTAAATTCAAAATTATTTATGGGATAAAATGAAAAGCAAAAAAAATAACTTACCGCATTTGTAAATCTATCTAATGTTGACTTGACAGTAAATAATTCTTCATCTTTCTTCTTCAATTGTACCTTTAGTTTATCGTTTTCAACTCTGTGGATAAATACACAAATTATAAAATTTAACATATCAATAAAATTTAGTTTATTAAATTTTATCTTACTTAGATGCCTCCCACAGTGCTTTGTAATCCATAAATTCACCATTTTCGACTGAATCCGCATCACCAGATTCATTATTATTGTTATGTGATTCGGTGCCGGCTGATGCTGAATTTGTTGAATCTAAACGTGACCGTGATGAAATTTCACTGCCAGACTATAAATAAATTACACAAAAAACAAAAAAAAATGTGGTAAATTAAAAATTGAAAGAAAATATATTTAGTTTTCTTCTGAACATAAAAAAAAAAAAAAAAAATGAAACCACATAAATTTTTTTCAATCAATCAACAACATAATTTGACCGCGATATCAGATAATAAAAAAAATATATTTTATACATAAAAATATTTGTGTACGCACGCATATTCAAAATCAAAAGTTACAAATTTAACTCTTACTTCGTATCCTTCACTCTTCTCCGATGAAATACTCAATGAACGTTTACTATCACCATTGCCATTATTTTGTTTGCCACGTCGATTTCGTGTACGACTTTTACGTTCCTGCTCACGTAACGATTGGCTGCGAACAACTGGAATCTGTGAATTTACTGCTGCAGCCATACCATAACTATTCAAACTTTGATTTGAACCGGAATACTCTTTGGACGGAATTAAATTTGATGAATTACGAATTGGAGTGTAGTCTCGTATCCTTGACGGCGTCACTGTCCCATTGGAATATGTATTTAGATTTGTTTTTGGCGTATAACTACTACTCGGTGTACTCGTTTTGATTGGATTCACCGATAAATTTGATAAATTTAAACTAGCCGTCATTACACCATTATCGAAATGTGTCGTATACGGACTGTGATATCGATCGGTATTATGTGAATGTGGTGTTGAATAAATACTGTTTACACTTCCACCATATTTATAATTCGATGGTGTTTTCCCGATATTCAAACTAGCGGTACTACCGTATGGATCGCGTGACGAATTAAAAAACCCATTACGGCCAGTTGGACTGTACAGCGAATTATTTGATCCGTACGAGTTATAACTACTACTTGTTGTTGGATTGTTGTAATACGAAGGTGATGTGATTGATCGAATACTAGGCGAAGTGTATGATGGTGACGATGTTGTATTCAGAAATGAATTTCCCGCACCATTTCCTATTCGAGACGAGGAATGTGATCGAGGCCGCGTTGGTATCGGTTGTATATTACGAGATCGTGAGCGAAAAGACATTTTTGTCGAATCGTTATTGTAATAACGGTAATACGAATTTTCTAAAATAAATAAAATTTACAATTTCTTAATTTCACGTGAGTTCGTCGCACCACTTCAAAAAAAAAACACAAAGTAAATAAAATTTGCCTGTTCACTCTCCAAATTAAAAACAAATAAAGGCGATTAATAACACTCATTCATGTATATAAGTTTATTTTCAAAATTTCCACTCCGACTGAACTCGAGTTTGTAATAAATTTCAATTAAATGTATAACATATTACAGGGAAATTTTTTGCATATGGTTTTAATTTATTTTGGACGTAGTTTTTTCAATTTACGTAAAAATTAAAAAGAAAACTGTAGAAATAAAATCGATTTTCTAAATATGAATAGGTAATAATAGCAGCACAATATGCATAAAAATATATATTTTTAGAATACTTTTTTTAGGAATTTTGTAAATGAATATTAAAATAAAAAATAAATAAAAATTCTCAGTGTTCATATGTCAGATGTTTATTTATACAAGAAACGTTTAACAAATACACAAAGATTGTTTGTTGTAAGTACGCCACCGCCGCCTTTCAAGATTCAAATTTAATATTGTTGTGCTAGTTATTATTTTTATTAAGATTAGGAATAATTCATTGTATGCGAAATGTATGAGGTATTAAAAGGAGCAAGCGACCCACTTTTAGTATCTTAAGACACTATCTCTCGATAAGTTTGATAGTTTAAAAAAATTTATATGAAGGTAATTAAAAAATGTAAGCTACAAATTTTCATATTTCCAAAGGATATTCTAACTTAGCTCTCCAATAATTTAAAAATTCGAAACTTCTAATGTCGTTTTCGATTCACCAACAAAAATTAACCCAATCGTAACTTGCTTATATACCGGCCTTTATAACGCAAGTAGCAAAGAGTACAAGTACAACCTATTAAAATCAGCACAATTCGAAAATTTAAATATTTAATGTTATTCAGGTCTAAGAAAAATGTTTAACAGTTATGATTCCAGCTCTTTAGGAACGATGGACTCACAATAGTTACAAAGGGGTCCGTCAATACGATAGAGTTAAAAAACTGAAAAACGCCAAATTTAAAAAAAAAAATTTCAGCTGTTTTAGATTAGATCGAATTTTTTATGATTGCTTTTCCACTGTATCGTATGGTCGGACGCCATTTTAACCAATATGGAACCTTGATTTCTGAAAAGCGGGGATCAAAAATCGCAAAGCAATCTTGGTAACATTTTTTTCGCCCTAAATTAAAACTCACCACCAACTGCTCGTGCTACGTAGATTTTATCATCCTGACAACAGATTTCCAGAAAATGTTGTGATGTCAGAAAAGGCCATGTTCAAAGTTTATTTTCTGACGATTTTGGAGAAGTTTGTGGATCAAGAGCAAGGATCGAGCGAAACCAATAAATTGTATACATGTTTCTAGCAAAGATTCAAATTAGGCTGGGGATTGGCAGTGCTTCTGGGTGAAATTTCTGTTTTATTTATTGTAAAGTCATCGAGTTCTTTTGATGCTTAAAATAGAGTGGTACCGAAAACTAGGTAAATTACTAAGTGAAAAATAAATAAAAAATTTGATCTACAGAATTTTTTAAAAAATTTGGCCAAATTACATTTTTCATTTTTTGCGCACTATCGTATAGATAAACCTAACTGTAACCAATAAGGAACCAAAATTTACTGGATATCTAAATAGGACATAGTTCATCCACATAAGCTTAAAAATTCGATCGAGTCTAAAAACCTATAGAATTTTCAAAAAATTTGACCAAACTCAATTCTTCAATTTTTTTTTACTATATCGTAAGGCCATTGTAACCAATATAATAAAACCCTCATTTATGGAAAGCTATATTAAAAAAATTGATCTACATAGCCAAAAATGCTACAGATTTTTTAAAAATTTGGCCAAACTAAATATTGCATCACGGGGTGCAGTAATGTATTCAGCAGATAAGCGGTTGTGACTAAGCACTTGAAAAAAACCTGGTTGGGGACCAGTCAAAAAACCAGCTCGGTCTCTAACGGTGTATCCGGATACGAGGCGCTCTCCGGATCATGAAGCAGGTATTTATCTATGCATTGCGGATCTCTGCAGAGATGGACATTCTTTTCTCGGCTACTCCTGAAATTTTATGGAAGAGGATAAAATTAAAACTAAAGGGTCTGAGACTCTTAAAAACCTGCATACTGCGACTGAAAACACATCGCCTTTCAGCCCGGTCCTAAAGGCCAAGAAATTAACAAAGACATAAGCAAAAATATGGCTTGTCCCTCAAAAACAACAACTGCTGGAAGAACTTTGACCGATAGGCCTGGTTTTCAAATAGCGGGATTAAGAAGGCTATATTCTCAAATAAAGCTAGTCTCTCAAAACTAACGGGCAAGGACAAAAACTCTAATAAAGCTCTGGTCGCTATGTTCCAAATTATCAAACCCGAAGGAGGGCTTACGAAAGCTCATTACCAAATAGAACGGTTAAGGAAAATGAAAAGCTCGCTTGGGCTATAATAGTTACTCAAAAAAACCGAGTAATTAATTTGAAGGCTCTCAGCGCAAAAGGCAGAGATCGTGTTACCTAACGATGCGAAAAGGTTCAACCTCGACGGAAAATCAAAAGGGCTGAGTGGTCAGTAATTACAGTAAATTTCACACCTTCTATGTAATGACGAAATTTTTCAACTGCATAAAGCACAGCTAAACATTCTCGTTCAGTAGCGCTATATTTCAACATTCTATATTATTTACCTCGCATATTGAATAAAATGGAAACTCAACCAATTAATCCAGTGTTTTTAGAAGAGGACGAGCTAAATTATGAATTGGCAATGAAAGATGAATTTCAAACTGGAGTCAATTTAGAAGAATTTATTGTTCCCACCGAGTATACTATTGCATTAGAAATTAAAACTCGTCAGCAGAAACTTAAAACTATTGAAAATGATTATTTCAAGGAACCTCCGAAAAAGGGAGACTCAGTAATATTGCTGTTAAAGACGAAGCTAAACCATTTGTATTTTCGGCTAAAGCGTATGAAACCAAAAGAACCAACAGACACTCGTACAGCACAGGATCTACTATTGGACATTGATGACATGATTTTGACATTTCGAGAAGTAGAAACGGCCTTACAAATGGAAAATTATGACAAAGTTGTCGAACATTTTGGAGAAGAAAGAGTCGAAGAAGATCGTGCAATTCAACGTACCGATGACCAGCTTTTCGATCAATTTTTGGAAAGGTTTTCAATGTTACCTACTCCAGACTTGTCGCCAGCAAAAGAACCAAAGGAGGTAATATCTGTACTACATGATTCGAGGAAACAATTTGCGTTACCGAAGCAAGCAGATGCTAACCAATCTACTGAGTCTACAGGTGTAGTCAAATTTAGTAAAGGTAAAAAATTTTCATTTAAAATGGGGTGTGGTTTTCCATAATCGAAATGAAAGAAGTTTGAAAGATTTTTTATCACAAATTAAGAAATGGGCACACTCACAGAAGGTCTCAGATGATGAATTACTTGCATCGGCTTTTCTATTTTTTGAAGAAGAGCATTTAATAATAAATTTGAAAGTTGGGTAGACTTGGTTCATTCTCTTGAGCAACAATTTTTACCCGCAGATTACGATTTCTTAAAAAAGAGTTTGAAAATCGTTTACAAGGTCCAAACGAAAATTTCGGAATTTTGGTAGCTTTAATGGAAATGTTGTTTAAGAATTTATCGCAGCCACTTTCAGAATCCGAACAGCTTACATTAGTGCGTCACAATATGTTACCCCACTATAAACCAGGAATAAATTTTATGCCTATTAAGTCAATGAAAGAATTAATGTTGTGTTGCTGAATAATAGATGCTACTCGAGAGGAAATTTCAAGACAGCACAGCTCATCAACTAGTTCCAGAAATTTACTTGAGCCAGCATTTTCTAACCCCATCATTAATCGCAAACCAAGGATAAATGAGTTAGAGCAGAACACCGATTTAGCGACCGTAAGCGAATTGAATGTCGTTCAAAACCAATTTTCATCAAGCTTATCAGGATTAAAGTGCCACAATTGTGGTACCAAGGGACATCATTTCAGAGACTACAAGTCAACTAAGAGAATATTTTATTATCGGTGTGGTACTAAAGATGTGTATCTATCGGATTGTCCTAAATGTATACCATCAGGAAACGCAAATGTGAAATCAATAGATACGGGAGCTGCATTGGTTTCTCAAGATTAATTACTCCAATTCTTAGAAAAAACGTAATCATCCATTTTTAATACGTTTAAAATTATAAATTTTATAACTTTCTCTCGACCTGCGGCAAACCCATTATAGGCCTACTAGATTCAGGTGCAAACTGTACTGTTTAAGTAAAGGAGGAGATTGTTTAATTAAATCGTTAGGACTCGAGTTAAGAGAAATTGGGCCAATAATAAAAACGGCAGATGGTGCAAATGAATTGGACCGAATATTGTCGTTAGATGTGATTGAGCGGTCAAATAGTCCATGGTCGAGTCCTATTGTGGTTGTTCCTAAACAAACTGGACGTATACGACTCTGCTTAGACTCAAGGAAGCTTAATGATAGAACTAAACGGGATGCATATCCGTTACCATCTATTGCTGGAATTCTTGGCCGGTTTAGTGGAACTAAATACCTGTCTACGATCGATTTATCTGATGCCTTTTGGCAAATTCCATTGGAAGAAACGTAAAAAAAAAACAGCATTTACTATACCTGGAAGAGGATTATTCCAGTTTAAAGTTATACCTTTTGGATTAATCAATGCACCTCAAACATAAGCTCAAACATAAGCTCGGTTAATGGATTTAGTTCTTGGAGTCGATTTACAACCAATGGTACCTATTCACTTATTTCGACGATATTGTGGTGGCCACTAACACTTTTCAAGATCACATTAACCCATTACCGCCCGCCGTACTCGTTTGAGTACACCACCTTATAGTAAATTCTTCGAATCTAACGGATTTAAAATAGTTTTGATCCCAAATTATTTACCGTTGATTAAGAGGTCGTTACCTTGAAATCGAAAAAATATTTTCATTTGATGTTCAAAGTAAAACCGCTTATAAAATATTCTTAGGAAACAGGGTTTTTTTTCACAAGGATGTTTGAACTTACGAATCCCAGCGGACGGCCAGTGCGCGATTTGGGTACAACAAATTGGATCATAAGTAGTTCGAGTGGAATTGGGATGTGAATTCCACAAATCACAATACATAATTATAAGTACCTTCGTAGTTGTAATAAAAAATGAAATTTGTTTCATACAATTTCCATAAATTTTTTAAATTTTTATATCAGAAATTCTAAAAACTATCCAAAAATGTTAAATCAATTTTCAGAATTTCTGATTTATCCGAATACATTCTAGATGTACTTTCTTTCTATTCGAATTGATAGTAGAATTATAATCTGTAATTTACCGAATTTAAAATATCGAAGTTTTTTGCAAGGAGGAAAGTTCTTGAAATCCTGCCTAAAATGTCCAGACATTTTGTTTATCCAAAATCACTGTTGGACTCGACGTTTTGAAGATCCCCGAGTTGGGGGTCCACCCAGTCGGTTGTGTCTATAACTACGGCATCTCAAGAACGGCTTGCTCGACTTGGATTTTTTTTGCCAATCTATTTCTGTGGTCAAAACGGAAAAGTGAAAAGCTTTTGGAACCTGTTCGTCAAGAGGGTCAGGTACTGTACTTGCCATGTGAATTGACCAAAAACCACAAGGTGTTAATAACATGAGATTTTCGATGTGGTTTGTGGATTTAGTTGGGAGGTCGATTTGCGGGTTCTATTGAGGGTTGAGTTAGTTCAGTTGGGGATTTTCGTATTGAGTTAAACGTTTAGTTTGGGAAATTGAGTTGGAGGTTGAAGTTGGGGTCGAGTTGGGATTTATTTGGAGGTTGAATTGGAAGTTAGTTTAAATTGTTTTGAGTTGAGTTAATGAAGGCACGTAATTTTTCGAACCGCGTTGAGTTGAGTTTGTGGTCGAATAGAGTGTTTAGTAGGAGCTGAGGGAGTGGTTCACTTGAGGATTGTCGAACCGAGTTGATTTAGAGGTTTAGCTGAGCTTTGAATTTAGGGTCGAGGTTCAATTTAAGGTTTAGTTGAAGGTGGCGTTGGAGTTGAGTTGGAGGTTGATTTGGAGATTGAGTTGGCGTTGGGTAAGGGATTAGCAGGTTCAGTTAAGACTGATTTGAGAGTATACAAGTAATTTTTCGAACCGAAGTTCGGATCACCTCATGAGAACTAGCAAGTTTTAAAATCCTTTAAATTGATTAAAATTAGAAAGTAAGAATAATAATTTTAAATTCGGTTTCAAATCTCAAAATTATCAAATATTATTGTTTAGCATTTTGGTTTTAAACAATAATTTAAGTATTTATTGTAGAATTTAAAATGTTTAACGTATATTTCCAAGATTTTCTCAAAAATCTCCAAGTCTCTCGCATTTCAATGCACGAATTTGAAAAATTATATTTCATAATATAAAATTCTAGATATCATGAGAGCTTTAGAATTTTTAATTTTTATATTTTCGAGTCTGGAATCGTTAATTGAAGTAATTAGCACTCGCTATTAAGATTGACTGAATTAAGTTTAAAGTAACCAAACTTGATCTAAGATCAAAGAGCCTAATACAACAACTAAGGCTGAGGGCCAAATATAAGGTAAATTGTTTAGTACAGTAAATTGTAATTTTACCTCTGAAATCGTGCCAATTCTCTGGTAAATAGAATTGTCAAAAATGGATTGAATTGTGAAATTTACTGGTTTATAGGTACAAAACGAAACGTCAAACAATTAGTGGATGCATTTGTTGTCATAACTCATAAAATATAATATGAAATGTAAAAAATGGAGTAATTGAGAAACCAAGCGGGTGTATTCTGGTTTTCCTTAGGAATTTGGATTTTTTTTCCTATATAGGAATTATTTTTAATAGCAGTTTTTCCTATGCCATTTTCCCTATGGCTTATTCTAGCGTAAGAAAGAAAAAATAATAGGAATTTTTTTGTTAGTTTTGTAGCCCTACGCTAAGCTAAGACTCTGCGATTAGTTAAAGATAATCAAACGTCAATTTTGTTGTTAAAACACAATTTTCTATTAATATAAATAATTAAAAACGAATTATTTTACATTGTTGTACATTATAAAGATATAATTAAACGGATGTTTTATTACGCTAAAATTTGTCGGTTATATACACTTGGGTGCAAAAAAATCGCACATTGCTCAATTTTCCACAAAAGTTCAAAAATATCAAAAAAAAATCCAATATTTGTTTAATTTTTTTTAATGCAGATTCAAAGTTTGCAGACAACAAAGTGATTTTTTGTCAAATGCATACAGCAGGCTTTCGAATTAAATTCTAAAAATAATTCAACAAGATCAATACAATAGCATGCCATGAAATATCTCGCTCGCAATTGTCATCATTCGCATATCGACGCTTAGTCTGAACGGTCCTCTAATAATTACGTCTTCAACCGGAGCAAAGAAATCGATACCACACCAGAGGTAGCCGCTCAAGTGGTTGCACTAATTGAAGCGGGGCAGAACCAAAGTGAAGTGGCTCGACAACTAAATTTAAGCCGATTCTCCGTTTGTCGAGTGTGGCGGAGATATCAGGAAACTGGTGGCTTCAGACGGCGAGAAGGATCTGGCCGACCTCGTGCTACAGCACAGCGTGATGACCGCTTTCTTGTAACAACTTCGTTGCGAAATCGTCCTATGAATGCGGTTCAACTGGGACGGGGGCTCCAAGAATTTCGTGAAGTCAAAGTCAGTCGGTGGACAGTTAGAAGACGACTTCGAGAAGCTAATCTGACTCCACACAGACCAGCAAACGGGTCGAAATTGACACCAGCCCACCGACGAGCCCGTCGTGAGTTCGATCGAGAGCATTTGAATTAGACAGAAGAAGAATGGAGAAGAGTCCTGTTCTCTGACGAGTGCAGGATGTGTTTATATGGCACCGATGGACGCGGAAGAGTAAACAGAAGACAAGAAGAGCGATATGCACAATGTTGCATCCAAGAACGTGTCCCGTATGGCGGTGGACCGTGCATGTTCTGGGGAGGCATATCACTAGAGGCGAAGACAGATCTTGTTTTCATCACCCCAGCCAATACTGGCTGTCGGTCAAGAGAAATGACTTCTCAACGGTACATTGAGGAAGTACTCGAGGAGTATGTCGTACCTTTTTCCGGGTTTATTGGCGAAAATTTTCTGCTCATGCAGGATAATGCGAGACCGCATACGGTTGGTGTAATATACCAGTACCTTCAAGAGGTGGATGTGCCAGTTATGGAGTGGCCAGCTCGAAGCTCAGACCTCAATCCCATCGAACATATATGGGACGACTTGAAAAGAAGGGTTCGAGCCAGAGATGTTGCTCCAACGAGTCTCCAGGAGCTGCAACAGGCGATCGTAGAAGAATGGGAGGCGACACCTCAAGATTTTGTGAGAACTTTAGTGAAATCAATGCTTCATCGAAAGCATTTAGGGGAAAAAAATAAAACTGCTATGAAAATGTCAATTTTTTTCCTTTTCCTATTCCTAAGAAAAACCAGAATGCATCAGGTGGGTTTAAAACAAAAAATAAGAAGACATTGAAAATAATAATGTTTGGTCAGGCTTATAAAAATGTACCTTTTATTACAAGAAATGGTTTTGTTGGAATTTTGTGGATCACAGGAGCACGTCATTGTTTGGGTTATTCTCAGAATGTTCATAATTGACATTTTGTTGTTATTTTTTAGCCGAAAATTAGAAATTGCTTCGATTATAAACCACCAATTTTAGTAAACGTATTAAATGGAGATTATGATGAAACAAAGGCCACCACCGTTCGAATAATTTCACAATCTTTCAGGAAAATAGTGAAATTAATTCCTGATAAAATTCTTTTTAATTTTCTCCATATTTCCAGATAACAGCAATTATAAAACCAGTTATCAAAACGTCAAGAAAACAAGCAACAACAATCATTCAACCTTGTTCCTATGGTTTACCCTACTTTTTAGTACAGTATTTCAATTTACCTAATGCACTGTTAAAAAGTAAGTAAAAGCGGCATTTACCTCAGATTTGGTCCGCAGCCTAAGAAAACTTACTTGCTGCGGTAGTCCCATAATCGAGATTGTGACTCACATTTAAATTTTGCAGCCAACTGAAATAATTTAGTTTTTATATGGACGGAGAAAATTATCAAGAATTTTGCAAGTACAATTTCGATCTGACTGAGAATTACGACAAATTTAATTTTTTACCAGTCAATCTCATCAGACTATAGCGACTGCAATGCTAATTATACATTTGATTACTTCCTATATATAGAAAACAACCATCTAGTTATGTATTAGCGAATTATCCGCAAACACACATATTAAACTCTTGATAAATTTCAATTTTGTCTTTATTTAACGCATAAATGCGATTTCTGTTTTTTGAAATGTTGGGTTTATCGGTACGAGTCAAATTATCATTTTTTATACGGAGGGAGAAACTTATCAAAAATTTTGCAAGTACAGGTTGTTTTGCAAGTAAGTTATTCTCACTCAGATCGAAACTGTACATTAAATAAAGACAAAATTGAAATTTATCAAGAGTTTAATATGTGTTTACGTATAATTCGCTAATAAAAACTAAATAAACTACATGGTTGTTTTCTATACATAGGAAGTAATCAAAAGTGTAATTAGCATTGCAGTCGCTATAGAGTATAGACTGGTAAAAAAAATTAAATTTTTCGTTATTCTTACTCAGATCGAAACTGTACTTGCAAAATTCTTAATAATTTTCTCTCTCCGTTTAAAAAATAATAATTTGGCTCGTACCGATAAACCCATTTCATAAAACTAAATAATTTAATTTAATTTCCCAAAAGAGCCTTATGAACTATTTCTATCCTACAGACCCCGTATTTCACTTCATTCTAAAAGGTTGCTCAAAAAAGTTGAATTTTTAATTATTTTGGGGAATACAACAATAGCCGCATTTCTTGACGCATTAGTGATCCGGATCAGATCAAAGTTTACATTGAAAAGAACAACAAAAATGAAATTTTTGTTGTTGTTTTCAATGTAAACTTTAATCTGATCTGGATCACTAATGCGTCAAGAAATGCGGCTAATATTACATTTCAATGAAGATAAGGTGCAATTCTTTAAAAAATAGTTTTTGCTCGAGATAAAACTTTAATCCTGGGATTTTCGAAATTTAGCTTTGGGAATTTATAAACTCGAATTTTTCAAATTACGAAATTAGTAAATTTGATTTTTTTTTTCCAGAAAATATGACGATTTTTCTGAACTTATGTACATGTATAGTTCTAATTATTTTAGTACAAATACAGGAGAATACAACACAGAGCAATACAATATTTCGGTGTCCCCGTACAGAAACAAGTCGAATTGAGAAGAAACATACCATGCATACATTACTTTATAATTGCTAAAAATGATGCGAATTTACTACTCCAGTAGTAATTTAAAGAATTTTGGAATAGCTAGAATTTTTTCCTAGTTTTTCGAGGTTTAAATACCAATTTCTAAGAAATTTCGTTCAAATTCCACATTTTGAATTTAAAGATTTCTACCAATATACTTAAAATTCGTAAACTCGTAATTTCCAAAAATGTTAAAATTCGATTTAATCATCGTTCATTAAATAAATCGTAGATTTCCATAATCCCAACAAAACGTATTCAATTTCCTATGTCTAAACGATCTGATTCAAAAATATCTTCAAACAAAAAAAATTCTTCAAAAAATAAATTTGGATTGATTTGCCAAGAAAAGCAAAAAATAAAAAATTAAACGTTAATTAGTTTTCATCATAAATGTAAAGAAAACAAAACAAGTTTAGTTAAAAAAACTTAAAATAACAAAGCATTAATTAATAAATTTTTTCTTATAAAAACAAAAAGATTTTCCCTTAATAAAGTATTCATTTTCTAAATTAGTTTTTTTTTTATAAAATCGTCTTAGCAAAATAATCTTAAATCCGACATTTTTATTAATCGATTTTGTTGCTTTAGATTAAATGCCCATTAATTCAACGGCATTCAATCTTATTCTTAAAACCATCTGAGACAAGGAAATTAATTTTCGTGATTTATTTATATTAAATCCATTTGAAGGCATTTACGAAACATTCTGATTCTATAAAATTCTATCAAATCTAAACAATTATTGAATCTCATAACGATCACTTTTTTTTATATAAACTATGAATCGATCTAAAAAAATTGTTTTAAATTCTGACGTGCAGTTTCCGCAAATAGCGTTCTATTTTGAGAGGGATTATAGCACCAGAAAAAATTTTCTGTGGTAATTCTTAATTGATTAAATGAAATTTTAAAGAGGTTTCAAAATTAAATTCTGGTTTCGCTTTGACGACAGTTAAATCATTTTTGTAAAATCAAGTCTGAAAATTATTTTTTGGAAAACAACCGTATTCAAATTAAGTTTTAAAATTGGTTCAAATCCCATTAAAACTTAACCAATAAATTCTTGACTAAATGTCAGTTAAAGTTAAATTTACATCAAAAACGAATTTTAGGTCTAATTCTGGCCAGATTCCAATCAAACTTACTTAAATTTAATAAAAAATCACTTAACGAAAACTCAATCGTGACATTTTTGCATGTCACCACCGGGAATTAAACCAGGGGGTCTCGAATGATAAAGCAAGCGCTC
This sequence comes from Tipula helvola, assembly GCA_963556165.1. Classification (NCBI taxonomy): domain Eukaryota; kingdom Metazoa; phylum Arthropoda; class Insecta; order Diptera; family Tipulidae; genus Tipula; species Tipula helvola. Next base: position 143,327,087 of record OY744483.1, on the reverse strand, counting down.
TACTCACTTTACCACCGAGAGCGATTAATTTTTCAAATAATAACATCTAAATCAAATAACACGAAACTTGAGAAACGCTCATGTAATTCATACTCCGATCGAAAAATGTAATCAAAATAATTTGTCTAGAATATAAAAATATTTTCCTGCTGAATATGAAGAAAATGGATCGGTTTCGATTAGGCTGACATAAATGTCGATAAGTTTATCGAGTCAAACTAAATTTAATCTATTAATTTTGATAAGACGACTGATTAAAGGCAAATGTGATATTTAAAGTAAGAATTGTATTAATTTTGTCGAAAAATAATCTAAATTTTGATATAAATACGGAAATCGAGAGAAAATATTTCAAAAATTTGAAAGGAACTTCCATTATTAATCTGGGAATATTTTGCAGCCATTGAACATTTTTTTGGACAATACCACACGTTCAAAATTTAAATTGATGCGTTGTTAAACCACATTCAAATTCTAGTCACATTTGTAAATTATTTTATTTTACAAGAAAACTTTATTCAACGAAATTTAAGTTATTTGGCAAAATTTGATAACCATTAAGAACTGTACTTGAAGCCGATTTTTTTTAAGCAAATTGGGGCAAACGCAAATGGGAAATAAGTTTGAAAATTTAGAAAATATTTTTTCCAATTTATTGAATATTTTAAAATACACCACAATATCTTATTATAAATACCAGAACCCAATCGGCCAGACGAATACATTAAACTTATCAATAAAACTTAAAATAAATAATCAAAATTTATTTTCACACAAAAAACAGATTGCTGCTGTATGCCACTATTATCGTTTCACCAGTATAGATAACTTTCTCACCATTTGTTTATTGTCGAATCCGTAAATCCACAAAAACTAGTGCATAGCCGATATATACACATATGTATATGCAAAACAGCGGAAATTCAAAAACTCATCGAACGAATAATCGTCTTAATAAATCAATTCAATTAATTATAGTTGGGTAATTTGATATCAATCACTAAATGTGCTTAATAATGTTACATATGCATGTTTAAGATATGCAGAAGACGATAAAGGTAAAATGATCTCAAGTTGCATATAGAGTAAATTACTCGTATACACACAAAGGGAAAGGTCAACATTTTACAAATATGATCGCCCGATACTTGATACTCATTTTGTATATAAGAAGTATTCTATCATTATACGAACAAACAAAGGTTCAAACACGATTTAGTATAAGTTTTTAAATACAAATAGAGAAAACTATTATTATAGTAATATAGATAAACTATATATACTCCTATAATAATATCGCGCATGCATAATAATATTATGTATACAGTTTCGCGATTTTTGTATAAACAATAACATAACAAAATTCGCGAAACAAAAACAAAACAGCAACAGACAAGGAAATAAATTCGCTTCTTTTTATCTATCAGTTTCTGCTATTTTTATTCACATAAAAGTTAAATGTTGGTTATGTACCTTCTCAAGTCTATTTTTACAACAAACTATTTAATTTTTTTACATATGCGCTAACAAAAAAAAAATACTCTTCTGTTTGTGTATTTCTATCGCGATATCTTGTATATATGATAGTAAAAAACAAAAATTTAAAATAAACATCCATTATACAATACAATGAATTTAAAGTTGAAAATAGTTTCGCGATTTAATCCAATTTTAAGTATTTAATACATAATAATAAAGGTGTAGCACTATTAATCGCCTTCTTTGAAAAATAAAACTCAAAGCAAATTATTCTTAATTTTCAACCACTAATATTTTTTACCACTAATATTACACAATAAATTTCTTATTTTCCACACTATAATAACAACACTTTGAAATACTCTTTCGTGAACGTCTTAACATAGGCTCTGATAAAATATGACTAAATATTTAGCGTAAATGCGTCAAATGATGATCATCAATAGAAAAATAAAAAACGAAATTTTCTCCTTCACACAAAATGTAAACGAAGAAAATGAAAAACAAAAACACAAAAAAAAAATCAAAATACCTAATTTTCTTTTTCGCGTTTTTACTCTCTTAATATATTCTTAAACATAATATGTATTGTGTGTTTGCCTTTATTAAGGCGAATTATTAATTGTAAATTGTTTAGACGTGGTGGTCTTATCTATGTCTCTCTCTCTCAAGAATATAAAGAAGTCACCTTCTTTGTGGGTGACTCAAACAATGTTTTTATTTATAAATTTTAAATGAATGAATGAATCTATTAAGAGTACAGTAACGGAACATTTAAAGTGTGTATTGCCAAATTTAAGGTTGTATACGAAATCGTGCTTGGTGAATTTTATCTCGTTAGAAGTTCTTTATTATTCTGATCAAAATTGATAACTTTGTTAAAAACCAAAAGCACTAAAATTGAAAGTAGCTATTTCAAAATATGCGGTGTAATCTTTTAATTAATACCAACTTTACCAAATCTTGCGGTTTCAAATGTTTGTTCTCGTGCCTCACTTATCATAACATTGAGCGTAGATCCGCACACAAACTGTTTGGATTGCTTTTTATTTGGAGAGCATTAATAGAAAGTAAATTAAGTAGTCTTATTCTGGGTTTTAGCGGTGAATGTCAGCTTCCAAATTTTAAAAATCTTTCGAGTAAAACATGACCTTCAAATATTTTCTATAGTAGACTACTTGTCTAGATCTTGAATTAATTTAAATTATTTTTAACGATTAACCACCAGACGTTTTCCATTTTAAAGGCAATCCGAATTCCGGAGCAATTTTTATAAATATTCATAAAATATAAAAATACATTCCTCAAAATCCTTCCAATACACGAACTTAAAAAATTACTCAAACTGTAAATTTTAAACAAATTTGAACATTCCGTACAATTTTTAAAATTTTAGTCTTTAAATCTTTAAACCCTGACAATTTGACGAATGAGCAAAAGTTTTAATGAACTTATTATAGCAAACTTATGCTTGTAATCACGAAAGCTAATCGGAATTTCAAAATATTTTACTTTATATGGAAAGCGATGTTAATTATTGAACTTTCTTGGAAAGGCGTATTAGACGTTCCCATAAAAATTTAAACCAATTTAATCATTGGCGCTACTGATTTAAATTTTCACGTATGCAGTAAATCGCATTAATTTTTTAAAAAATTGTAAATTATATCTTATATTTGCCTGGTCATAGTTTAGTGTCGTGGATCTAATTCGACCATAACAATCTGCCGGGGGAAATTTACAACTTATAGATTTTTTCACTGCCTCTATCTCCCACACACATTTAATTTTTCTGTTTTAACATTTGATTCCCATTTATTAGAATTTTATTTGCACAAAATGTAGAAAAATTGATAAAATGACAAAATCTATTCGGTGTAAACAAAAAAAAAATGATGAGGTTGGATTTTTACCCTAGGATATTTTTCCGGGCTCCTAAATCAAACAAATCACGTTATTTTAGTGATTGGTTGGTTAAGGAGTAGCATGGGATAAATACCTAGGTATATACCATTGGTTAAGAAGCTCGGAAAAAATAACCTACGCTAAAAAACCAACCTCCTAAATCCACAATTAATGTCAAAACCTACTACAATACATATTTCATATTTGGTCGTATTTCAAATTACACCGTACAGTAAGTACATACACTTCATCATTTTAAGAGGATTTCATAATCCACCCAGTTCAAGTTTTTCGGTGTTGCTCCACGTTTAAAGTCAAAATAGTTTGGGAAAAAAATCTTTAAAACGCAAATTTTCAGCCTATTGCTTAATCAACACCAGCAATTTTTCACAGAAATTTATACACAGTTATTGTAATCCATTCAGATTTCAATTTTCTACTAGGTTACCACTGTATGTGTGGATTATGTATCTCTCGTACTTCGAATTACGCGTATTGAGAACGCATAATTAGCGTCGTAATTGTGAGAAACACGATGATTATGTAAGCATTAAAAGAACTCGAAATGTTTACCAAAAAATCAGCCATTAGGCGTCCCTATTTTAGGATTTAGTGATTTGCCAGCAAATTTTTTGTCTTTGGTAACAAGTCTTTTGCTTGTCTGGGATAGAGAAAATAATATGAATTTACACTGGTTAAAAAGAGACAAATTTTTTAGGCAACATGTCGTGCGGTTGTTTCAGAATGTTACTAGATATACAAACTTTATGTAATTTAATGCGCTCCTATCGGTGGGAAATAGAAGGAATGATAATAAGTCTTCTAGTTGGCTTGAAATTGTATTCAAAAATCACTTCGTTTCGACGCCAACGCACAAAAAGCATAATATTTCGCCATTTTTTGTAGTTTTTATTATTATTTTTGTGCGGATGGTGATGAGTTTAATTTTTTTTGTGAGTTTGAAAGAAATAAATATTATTTAATTTATATATAAAAAATATTTATAAATAAAACAAAAAATGTTAACAAACCAGCAAACGTGTCTTAGTAACACATGGAACACAAACTCAAGACTTGGTGTGGTAACAAACCCAAGACAGCCAATAAACAACTCCATGTATTTGGGACGAAGAGTCTTCAAAGAAATGTCTGGTGGTCGTTATTAGTAACTCATGTCTGGATGTTGTCTTTTGCATTATGTTTGGTCATCGTATTAAGTACTTCTCGTATCAAGCTTTACATACAAAATGCATTTATAAAATAATAAATAATACGTTGTCGAAAACATTTTTTCATATTAAATCAGACAAATTTTTAACTTCGTAATCAATCGGGTGGGCATGATACACAACAACACCAGCACCACACACAAATGAGATTTCTGCTTGGGTTTTTTGATTTTGAGTTAGTGAATATAATTCGCTAAGTCAATACACTCTTGTTATATATTTAATGTATTTAGCGAGAGTTGGATTTTTGTAGTTCGGTCGTAGCTGGTAGCTACTAGCTACCTGAGGACTTGAGGAGTAGACCTAATTTTTCATTACGAAACCGAATTACCAACACACATGTTGCCTAATACGACCACCACCAAACATGTTACAAAAGTCATCATCGAGACATGTTACCAATAACGACCACCAGAGACCAGACATGTTGTCTATGAAGACCTTGAGATATGTTACCAATAACAACCACAAGACATTTCTTTGAAGACTCTTCGTCCCAAATACATGGAGTTGTCTTTTGACTGTCTTGGGTTTGTTGCCATACCAAGTCTTGAGTTTGTCTTGCATGTGTTACTTAAGACGTTTCCTGGGTTGATATACAGGGTGTCCCAAAAAAAATTTTATACACTGATTAACGGTTCATAAGTTTGGGATTTTACCTTCTTTTCAAGGTGTAATTAATTGGAAATAATGAGTGGGCAAAGCTTAACATTTCAAAAAGGAAAATTTATTTTTAAATGCTGTTGGAAGTATGAAGATGTAGCAAAAGTACAAGGACAATATCGCAGGGAGTTTCAGGCAAATCCACCTATGCGATTTACAATTAGTCGTATAAAAGCTAAGTTTGAAACGAATGGAACTGTTCAGAGTGTTGAGATTGCCATCAGCAAATTAAGTGTCCACGCATTTTAGGACGTTGTAAATGGAAAAGTTACATTCCAACAGTGGTACATGCTACCAATGAACTTGACCCGGACCGAAGAAAACAATTTTGCAAATCAATAGTTCACGGTTATCAGCAGTGTATTGACCACTAAAACGGTAATAATTTTGAACATCTGCGGTAGGAGGAAAGTTATACATTTTTTGAAGATTCTTTAGCAATTTAAATATTAATTACGTATATGTGAATAAAACTAAAGTTATAATCATTCAAACTGTGTATACATTTTTTTGGGACACCCGGTATTTTTTTAAAAGTAAACTAAAATTTTATACATCGGAAATGTCTTAATGGGGATTACTCCAGGATTATTCGAGTTTCTCGAATTTTGACGTTGGGTTGCGCCGTATGCTACCGAATAACAGGAAGCTCGATATTTTCGATATTTTAGGTGATTTTTCGAGGTCAAGTTTTGTTTGGATTGAATCTTACGTAGCATTGAGTTAGGTGAAATTCTCGAAAGCTGAGCTTTTTGGATTAAATAATGTAAATTTTATTCGAAGTTATGTCACTTTGGATGATCATAATGGATGAATCATCCAAAGTAAATTAATTAAAAAATATATATTTTTGTTTACATATATTTGTTGATTAGACGTATTACACATTTTGTTTATTTCAAAAGTAATTCAAAACAAAATTCAATTTAATCACAACATTTATTTAATAAAGGCGAGTTTTGAGTTGCATTCGTTCGTTCGTTCTTTCGTTCTGAATTTTTTTTTAATCCAATCAAAGGAACACGAACGAAAAATAACGTAATTTTCAAGGAATACTATTGATTAAAAAAAAAATTCAGAACGAAAGAACGAACAAACGAATGCAACTCAAAACCCACCTTAACAGATCATCTGAAAATTTTAATTGAATAATATAGGTGCATTTCAATCATTTCGAATTTCACTTAAATGAAAAAAAATCCGAACATGTTCAACTTAAAGTGAACAAAACGTAGAACATGTTCAACTTATTTCACGTTTCATCTTCGATAATGTTTCTTCATGAAAGAATGAAAGATCACTTTGGATGATCATCATCGATGAATCATCCAAAATTACCCATGTAAATGCGAAGAACTTTATTTGAGATTTTCGGGGTTATTCGAAATTTTTTGAGAATATCGAGATTATTCGAGAATTGTACAATGATTCGAGATTATTCGAGCTTTTCGAGATTATTCGAGTCTTTCGAGTTTCTGATCACCAGAGAGGTACATATATACAGTCATATCTAAAATGACTGCGGCATTACTCTAAATTTACAAAGTGCTGTAAATGCGGAATGTTATGGAATTACAGTGATGCATCAAGGTTTTTGATATTTTATAGGATTTCCGAGGAGCTGAATATTAGAAATTGTTTGAGATTTAATTATTTTTTGAGATTATTGGAGAGTTTTGATATTACTCGAGTTTACCTTGTATTTAAATTAAGCATAGCACTTAGTTACATGATCGTACAGACATGAGATTCTCGAAATTTGAGATGTAGTGAAATCTCATTTTAAAGAATACCATTTCAACGAAATTTTCAGTACAACGAACCTTTTCAACTTATTTGGTTGGCCGTATTTTCTTAACGAAAAATGTCCGTTGTAGCTAATTATAAATTCAGTATAACGAAATAAAAATCAAGCAAAAAAAAAATCAATAAAATGAAGATAAAATCAGTTTTCATGCAGTTTTTTATGTAAATACATGTAAATTCCCTCATCTAGTATAATTTCCTTAGGCATATTTTGAATAGTCAATATTTTAGTACATGTTGTATTGTGAGTAGTTCTCTTTCTGAGTCTGAATATTTGTTGAATACCGGAAATCATTGTTTAAATAAAATGAGTAATTTTAAACGAAAACAATTTTCGTTAGAACAGAAACTAAAAATTCTGGAAAAAATTGATTCTGGTAGGCAAAACATAGTGTGGCGAAAGAATTTAATCTCTCTCAGAACGAAAGAAAATTATTGGTTTCAGGAAGTGTGATCGCGAAACATTCCTACATTCCTGAAAAGGCCTTAGAATTATCCAAATTGTTTGGCCATGATAATTTTCAGGCAAGTGTCGGTTGGTTAATTAAATCGTTTTCATGAGAGATTTGGCATTTCTTTAAAGATAGGTAATTTGCTGTGTAGAAAAAAAATCTACCACCGTATAAAGTAATGGCGCGCGGCAAATACGTTTGACAGGTAATTGACTTTTATATTTAAGGCAATGTTAAAACCATGTGTAGTCTCATTTTAGGTAAAATTCAAACAATTTTAAAAAATTATGACAACAGGGACATTTTTAACACGGACGAAACTGATGTATATTGTCATCTTCTGCCTAATAAAACTCTCACATTACAAGGCGATTCTTGTAAAGGTGGAATAAAATTTAAACAGTGGCTTATCGAATTGTTATGTTGTAACGCCACCGGAACGGAAAAATTGAAGCCACTAATAACTGGAAAATCACTAAAATCAAGATATTCCAGTTTAACCAAGTAATTTTTTCGGTCCCTTTGAGTTCTTTATAATGAGATATCACTGTATTTAGATTAAACTAAATTTCCGGAATTGAACGTTGGTATAAAAGTTCCAGCGTGTAATTATTCGTCATTTTTTATGATTTCTTAAATTTTTAAGAATATTGTAGGATCGTAAGTTTACTCAAAGTTTTTTGGTTATATTCGAAATTTGTTGTGAATATTAGTGTTTTCCATATATTACTAGAAATTTGCAAAAGTTGAGATGCATGATGGTATAGAATTACTGTTTCGTCGATATTTAGAGTATTGTGAACTTTAGGAGCTTATTGTTTTGCTCAAAACAATTGGTAATGTCATTTAGATATTTTTTGAGCCCTTTTTGGAAAATTTATAACCATTTTTATGCATCTATCAACTTAATCGACCCTAGATTTCATAAAAAACAAACTCAAACAAGAAAATAAGCTTTTGTTGGGACTTTAATTTAAAACAAATTAAAAAATCGAATTTCTTTATGCATGCCGCATCTGAATGTAATGAACTCTCTTTTAAAAATTTAAAAAAAAAATTCTTTTCAAAATTACTTGTCGTTCATAACCGAAGTGTTTTACTGTCTAATATAAAACTAAATAAAAAATTCCAAACTGTAAAATAATCAAAATTCAAATGAAAAAGGTCAATACTCAAAATTTAAATCGAAAATTTGAGTTTGATTTCGAAATTGAATAAGAAGCCGACGTTTCAGTCAAAAATTTCTAAAAGCTACTAGGAAAGAAAATAATATAACAGTGACCCTATTCTGGTAATTCCCGGGGAATGGTGAATATTTTTTTTTACAGCAGTTAATCACCAGATAAATTATTCCAACTTTTTAGGGAAAATAAATAGGAAAAATAAATTTAGTTATACGTTTTCGCCATGGAATTACATTAAAATGAGTAAAGATCCGCGAAGAATCCTTCAATCTTCATTACGTTGATGATGATAATAACGGCCGAAGTATCGTATACTATCTTTAAAATTATTAGGTATTTTAACCCTTACAATTAATAATATTAATATTATTAATTATTAGTATCAACTCTAGATAGACAAAGATTTTCGGTAAAAAATCTATTCCCCATCAATTCTTTCATAAAATAGGTATGGAAGAATAATCGTCAAAACTGCTGTAATTGGGAATAATTTTTTCCCAATAAATTTTTTTTCCTAAATACCAGAATACGCATTGGGAAAATAAAATAAAACTGGTACAAAATTTAAAATTTTTATTCCCCGGTAATTACCAGAATAGGGTTAATCTAGGGTACCTCTATCATACCGAAGGGACTCTCCATTTTAAGTCAAATTTAAAAAAACCTTACTGTAGACATACTTATTTAAACCAACAGTTTCGTTTTTAGCTGCTTTTTATTCTATGTTTCTGTACTCAATCAATACAGAATAAAATAATATCCTTTTCCACTTATACACTACTCTACTATAAAGCTACTCCAATCCGTCATCTTGAAATTCATCTAAATTAACGGAATAGCAAACTACTCTAACTAATACAATTCTACACTGCATTGCATTGCAAAGTTGACGTACTAGTTGCTTTCCAATCGACCAACCGCAAGCACTCGCTAGCAAACCGCTAGTAGAATGGTTTTAGTCTTTGCTATGGTTGATTGGTACGCTCACATTTGGATGTTATGAGTAAAACATAACCTTAAAATCGTAATTGTGTGCTATTACCCTAAAGTTGCTATTTTCTTTATATAAAATCAATAAAAAAAAAAAAATAATTAATATATAACGCGCTAAACAAAATCAATTAAAATTTATAATTTTAACATAAATATTAAGCGGTTCTATGTTTAACCATCTGGCGTCGAAATTGTGCGTAACTGCTTCTAACTGCTCGTAATAAAATAGCAAGAGCAGATACGAGTAGACAATTTAGCGAAGACAAAACCCATTCTACTAGCGGGTGCTTGCGGTTGGCCGATTGGAAAGCAACTAATAATTGTCAAAATAGTAATTTGACAATTAATACATACTAGATTCAAAAAACCAGTCATAAAAATATTTTTTTGTCTATTCCACTTCAAATGTCAAAAATCTATCTTTTTGAAAGCTTTCTACTTTTTCGCTACTGTTTGTTGTAACTGGAAAACGACATAGCGGAAAGTCGCCTAAGTCGTACCGGTGCTTAAATCGTACCTCAATTTTTCGAGACAAAACTTTATATTTAACGAAAAATACATTTAAATCATGATGAATGATGACATTTTTAATAAAAAAATATCTCTTTTTTAAAAAGAAACTAATATTTGTCTTAAATATACCATGTAAACCAACTTTATCTGTCGTTTAAATCGAAGAACACAATTTTTGATAAATTTATGTTACGCCCTATTCGCAATAAGCCATCGATATCTATTAGTGATTTGTTTGCCTCTAGCAGTTTTTGTGAAAGATTTTTTCGAAGTAGTTTTGGGGTTTTATGAACTAACATGACTTAAGTAGGTAGTACGACTTCTTGAGGCACTGGCTTCCTTATAGCGTTGCCAGACTGCGGTTTAATAAATCCGATTTAGCTAAACTGGTTCAGGAACTCTATGAAACAAAATGCGATTATCAAAAATTAGAATTGACACACTACGGCTAAACTAAAAAAATTCACTAAGGCCCGATTGTATGAACGAGGATAAATGATTAATTCTCTGATTTAGCGTAGTTTGCCTTGTATAAAATAATGCAAACTACGCTAAATCAGAGGATTAATCATTTATCCTCGTTCATACAATCGGGCCTAATTCCGATTTATTAAATCGCAGTGTGTCAATGCTATTAGTCGCAGCGTACCGATTTCAATTTTTTTAATTTTATGAGTTTAAAGAAAATATGCGCAGATATTTAATTTTTTTGCAATAAATAAAAGCAGGGTTTACTATGGTTTCCAATGATACTCATAAATATGTGTTTACCATTATATTCTCTGATTTCTGAAAATGTTTTCTTAAATTAAGCAGCGACTTGAGCAACCTTACCCTAAGAAAATATTTTTTGAATTTTTTTTTTTGCCTGCTTTTATTATTAAATATTAAAATCGTCCTTCGAATTCAGGTGACTACGAAAGTGGCTTATGAATATATTCTCATAAGGCACGTGTACACGACACAATCAGGCCCGTGGAAAATTTCAGCTAAGCGAAGCTTTGTTCTCTCGCTTAGCTTAGCTGAAATGTGCAGCGAGCCTTCCTGTGTATTCAGTCCTTGTACGTGCCGATGAATCATGAGTGGTGGTCATCGAATAGTTGTGCATTCTGATTGTCTAAATTTTACATTTTAATAGTTTCGTGGATTTGTTGATGTGTTTAATTTTTGATTATATAATTTTGTGGATTAAATTGATTGTAAATTATTTTTACGTGATAATAAACATGTTAAGCATTGATTTCCAACTAAACACTAGTTGATGCCTTTTTTATTTCTAACTTGATCTAATCCAGTGGCTTAACTATAAATAATAATATAAAAAATTGCATAAAACAAGCTTGGAAAGGTTTTGCATTTTTAGAATATATTTCAGCCGTTTCTATATAGCATTGCATGGTCGGTTCCGTGATATTTGACTGCGCTTTAATTTTGATTTATTTAAACAATTACATACGAAGAACTGTTAGATCTCTGACTTATTCTGTAAAAGGTTTTTTATTCAAATAAAAATTTGGGGCCGTAAACCTGAATAGACAATTCAAATTCTATTTAAAATATTGCTACGTTCAACATCTTTCAAATTTGTTATAAAATAGATTTGAACTAAAATCAAATTTTCAGAGAAAGATTTTTCACGAAAATAAATGAGAAATTGGTTTACAAACGTTGAAAAGCTTTTGGATGATTCTAAGCCTACTTTCAGTACAACTGCGCTCATCTTTATCGTTGATTTCGCACCGGTTTCATTTTACATTGTAAGCAATATAACACGCTATTGGTGTTCGTGGAAAATATCCCGGCACACTTAGTGAGCTTATTCAAAATGCTCTGGGCATTCTTTCATTATGGACCAATGGTTGGGGGTTAAATGTGAACTCACACAAAACCGAATTGGTTCTCTTCTCTAGGAAATATAAAATTCCTCATGTCAATCCTCCCACTTTAAATGGTTTCAACTTGGCTTTTATAGGTGAAACAAAGTTCTTGGGTCTCGTCTTGGACAGTAAGATAAACTGGAAACCTAATATTATGGAAAGGGTAAAGAAAGCTACGGTAGCGCTATACTCTTGCAAGAATGCAATTGGGAAAGGTTGGGGCTGGAGCCCCACATGGTTCTTTGGCTATACACAGCAGTAGTTAGACCCATTCTTCTCTATGGGGTAACAGTGTGGTGGCCTGCTCTGGACAAAGCTGTCAACCTAAAGTTGTTGACAAAAGTTCAGAGAACAATCTCTCTGTGGATCAGTGGTGCTATGAGGAGCACATCCACTCAGGCACTGGAGACTCTGCTATTTCTGACTCCTCTCGCTATCTTGGGAAAACAGTGGGTAGCTTGCACTGCCATACGACTGAAATCCACGTTAATGTGGACCTGCAATAATACAGGGCACTCATCTATACTTTGTAACAAAGGGCTTCCCAAAACCACCGACTATACTGTCCCATCACTATCTTTTGATAGAAAGTTCCAGACTACTATCCCATCCAGAGGACTGGATGTTGGATGCAGTTTTGGAACCAGGAGTTTTAAACTTCTTCACTGATGGTTCAAAACAGGGTGGAAGAGTAGGGGCTGGGGTGTTCTGCGAGGAACTCATTTTAAACCTCGCCTTTTCTCTCCCTGACTACTGTAGCATTTTTCAAGCTGAGGTTACTGCGATAAAGGAAGTCGTGGACTGGTTGAGGTATAATGTAATATCGACTTGTGATATTCGCATATATACGGACAGTCAGGCTGCCATTAAAGCGCTTCAATCAAACCTCCTTACGTCGAAAGTAGTCCAGAACTGTCTCTCATCTCTTAACGAGATGACAGATCAGTTCAACATCCATATCATATGGGTGCCAGGACATTTCGTTAGCACGGGGAATATAAAAGCCGATGAACTGGCTCGACGTGGTACAACGGACCACAGTTCAAACAGCAAAAAGGATATAGAAATGTCTCTTGCGGTATGTAAACTGCTGCTTCAGGAGGAAGCCATTAAGTTGACGAATGACAGATGGTCAAATAGTATCTCATGCGTAATAACTCGGCAGGTTTGGCCAAAGTTGTACTTGGCGAGACCCAACCAGCTGATCTCACTTCAGCGGAGTCAGATCAGTGTGGTTGTTGGAGTGATTATGGGGCACTGTCCCATAGGCAGACATGCGAGTAGACTTGGTTTCTTCTCATATGACTACTGTCGTAGTTGCGAGGACGAAGAGGAGGAAGAGACAGTACTTCATCTTCTTTGCACCTGTCCTAGTCTGGCATGAAACAGACTGAATTTTCTAGGGGCACCTCTTTTCAACGACCTGACGGAGCTCAGCGGGAGGGATGTCAGGAGTATCCAACGCTTCATAGCAAGCTCAAAGTGGTTTCAATGAGTTGGAGGAAAACTTTTAAATTGTGGTATGGCTACGGACCTTTTTGTGTCTATGCCTGGTCCTGCTGGACCGCCACCCAAACCTAACCTAACCTAATATAACACTTGTCCACCTAAATTACCACCAAAATCCAAACCCAAATGCATTTGATTTTGAAAAGGTTAAATTGTGCAAACTGAATTAGCTACCATTTGAATGACTTACTGAAAACACAGTGGCGTAACTAGGTACCCGTACCACCCGCAACCGCGGGGGCCCACGGTTATTCGGGCCCACGAGATGTATCAAGCGTTCGAATATTAATTTAAAGTCAAGATTAGATAGATGGTAGCTCAGGATATTTCTGGGAAAATTTCAAGAAAAGACCATGGTATAATTTTTAGAGGAAGAAGAAATCGTTCCTCTTGCTATTAGATATTTTCTCAAGACAGACCCAAGAATTTCTTCACGGTTGCTGAAGCTGAATGTCACAGGAATTACACGTAATTTAACTACATAGAAATAAATTGCCTTTAGGTTCTGACAGATATTAATGTCGTTTTTGATTCACCCTAAAAAAGCAATTTGCTGTGAAAAGAGTGATTTTTATGATGTAAGTTGTTCGATTCGTCAAGAAAAAGCAATCGGTCGAGCAACATTTTTGCTCGATTGCAAATCTAAATTTTTTAGCATATTTACCCGTCTTTTACTACGTCAACAATATTTTTTACAGACGTCAAATGCACGCACATATATAAATTCGATTCTATTGTTCAATTATGGATAGAAGACGAATAGAAAATGACATAGATTTAAGCGCTAGTTATATAGACGAAAACGAAACGAAAACGAAACAGACCGAAACGAAAGACGAAGGAGACATGCCCTGTTGTACGACAGAGTGCTCCAAGAGCGATCAATGAGCAATCACGGTGATGATCTCTTATACCTCACCGTGATGATCATTTGTCCCCATATTTCATAAAAAAAGAGCGAACAAAATGCGATCATTGTAATTTACTCCCATGAAAAACACATTTAAAAAGCCGAACATTTCATTTGTTTTGTTTTATACTTCTGTTTCATCTTTTTAACGTGCCATCTCAAACAAAATTTCTCGATTGCTCACGCAAAGTACAACTGGGTGGTTATATAGACGAATTGACGAATTCGGTTTTTGACGTTTGGAAATTTGGTTATACATATTTTATTTCAAGAATTTACTGTCGTGCAATTATACAATTATTCAAATAAAATAAGTTTTGAAAAAAAAATGGACACCGACTTTTATTTATATTAGTTTTATTACTAATAAAGAAATAACAAATAACAAATTTTAAGGGTTAGAAAAAAAACAGAACCGATAGTGAATTACCGGAAGAACGAAACGAAAGCAAATTGAATTGAAACAATTCCACCGGCCGTCTTCGTTTCGTTTCGTCTGTATAATCCCTGTCCCTGTTGTACGACTGAGCGCTCCATGACCAATGACGGTGATGCTCTCTTATACCTCACCGTGATGATCATTTGTCCCCATATTTCGTAAAAAAAGAACGAACAAAATGCGATTATTGTAATTTACTCCCATGAAAAACACATTTAAAAAGCCGAATATTTCGTTTGTTTTGCTTTATACGTCTGTTTCATGTTTTTAACGTGCCATCTCAAACAAAATTTGTCGATCGCTCACGCAAAGTACAACTGGGGTTGTACGACTGAGCGCTCCAAGAGCGATTAATGATCAACCATGGTGATGATCTCTTATACCTCACCGTGATGATCACATCACATGTCCCCATATTTCGTAAAAAAAGAACGAACAAAATGCGATCATTGTAATTTACTCCCATGAAAACACATTTAAAAAGCCGAACATTTCGTTTGTTTTGATTTATACTTCTGTTTCATATTTTTAACATGCCATCTCAAACAAAATTGCTCGATTGATCACGCAAAGTACAACTGGGATTGGTCCCATTTCATGCATTCAATTCATTCGTTCCGTTTCGTTTTCGTCTATATAAACAGCGCTTTAGAATAAAATTCGCTAGACTCGTCCGAAATCAAAGTTTTCGACATTAATGATTTTAGGGTTTGCTGGGTTGATTTATTTGTAATATACGTCTTGCACACCAAATTTATCCCTTTTGTACTTCAAATTCAACCTTTTACAAATCAAGTTTTGATAAGAAAAGATTGAATTTGATTTGAAGAAAAGATTCTCCTGATTTTATTTTCCCTTGTCCCGGATTTTATTTTGATCACTTTTTAAAAACTTTTAAGATTATTCTAGATTAGCATGAAGATGAGATACATGATCTTCGACATTTAATTGGTGAGTCGGTGAAACAGTCAGGTTATTCGAGATTTTCGAGGTTATTCGATTCGGTATTTGATTGTTCGATGTTACTCGAAAATTTTCGAGCCTATTCGAAGAATATGATTGTTCGATATTATCCGAATAGGTTTTTGCTTGAGATTCATAAAATTGTAATTAAATTTTTCTGGGATAATCGAGATTATTCCGCGGTTTATTCTAGATTTCTGAAGTCCTCCTTTGTATGGCTATGTTCTGAGCTTTGCTTTGAGTTGTGGGAACTTGTAGAGTTACACGTAAGAATCTGAATCTTGATATATATTTAGTAGATTTTTCGAGATTATGCCAAAATTTCGATATTTCTTCGATTTTCTAGGTTATTCGAAAATGAATGTCAAGGTTATTTATGTTTTATATGCCGATGATTAGCGCGTATAAGATTTCGTTTGGTTTTACTTACTTACGAATAATTCGATATGAGAACTTACAAGAATATTCAAGATTATGTACTTTGAAAATTCGACATTTTTGAAATTATTTCGAAATTATTGATATTTTTCAAATTATATTCGAAATTTATGATGTTTTATCGATATATTTAGATATGGGCATAGCATTGAGTTGAAATTTATGTTTCGTTTCATCTCGGTTTGAGTATCGCATTTCTTTTATATAAAATACTAATTGGTTCGTTGATTAATTTTAAGTTACCGGTAAAACTTGCGGTAAATAGAAGATCGCAAAGTTGACCAGTAAATGATAAATGTTTTAACCGCTATTGAAACTATCTTTCTCTGCGTTAGTTGATATTTTTTGCGCACTAACAGCCTGCAGGGTCAATAGGAGTTTTAAAATTCGGTTTTTCGAACTTGAATCTTTTTAATTATGTTAACACCTTATTAATATAGGATATATAAAGGTGTAAAGATTACAATTTGCGCTCATTTAGTGCAATTTCTTAACTACTACTCTCTAAAACCAATAATTTTAATAAATACTAGGCTGGATAATAGGAAGGAATACATTTTTTTATTTTTTATTTATTTTATCAATTGGGCAGCAAACAGGTAAAACTCAATAACATTCTGCCACATTAACCAGCCGTAATTTTTTCATTACCCACCGGGAATCGAACCCGAGGCCTCCGGAGTTAATTAATTAAACAAGGACGTAAAGCGAATTTTTGTGATAAAATAACAGGTTTACTTGTTTAGGGGTCCAAGAAAAATCCCAAATTTGTAGTTACGCCACTGCGTACACAAACTGTAATGGAAAGTAGAATTTGACCAGAATGAGTAAAGATTGAAAAGATAAATAAATATTATAAAAAATTTGAATTGAAATTAATAAAATTAAATACGTTTTAATTTTGCATTTACTCTGATTGCAAGATATGTTCAGATTAAACTTGAAAACAGAAAATAAATTAAATTACATTACCATTTCTCAAATTATTATGATTTTCAAAAAATTGTCAACTTGAATCAAAATTGTTGTTAATGTTTGTATTTAAGCATGTATGTGATTTGGGCACGGGTTATTACCATGCGTGTCAAGGATATACGGCTAATGAAAGCTAAGATTAACGTTTCTGTTTTTACGATTCCTTTAGTTTTCCCAGAAAGTCTTTTGGCAAAGTAAACTCGTACTGACATCTTAATTGTTATTATACATTTAATTTGTGGATTTCTTTGTCACGAATATTCTCATGGTGATGGAATAACGTATATTTCACATGTTGTCTGCTATTTAGCCAAAAATATAAACTGAATTGTGTCACACACAAACAGATAATCGACTTAATACACGAAACAAAAAAAAACTACAAAAAGTGTATGGACAAAAGTGTAAGGTAATTATATTTAGCAGAATTTTTCCCTAATGACTAAAAATGGTTAATTTTCTATACTACAGTTGGCCTACGTCCAAGTTTATACAATATATTCTAAGAAAATTGTTGTTTGTTTAATGTGTAAAATAAAAACCAAAATGATGTAAATTCCCATTACCTACGTATAAAATTTAATTTAATAGTTTTAATTTTTTTTTTTTGTTATTAATTACCAACTATAATTTACGAATTAAGACTTTTTTTATAATTTATTGTACACAAAACTAAAAAAAAAGGTCATTGTACATGTTTTTTTATTTATTTTTTGTAAATTCAAATTGAACAACAACAGATGATGTAGTAGTGTAGCAGAAACATGGACAATTTAATTGTAATGTGTATAAGTTACATTAGTTTTAAAATAAAAATAGTAAATAATTTTTTGTGTTAATTCATTAGACATTATGACGACTGGTGTGTACAGATGGTACAAAATTATCATGCTTTGTATAATTAGGTGACAATGATCGATGTCTGCGTAACCATCGTTTTCGACACTTTTCCTAGACATATTGACGTTATTGTTTTCTTATTTTAAACGCTTTACAATTTAATTTTTATTTTTTACCATTAAAGCCAATTTTTCTGGCAGCAGAAAATTTTAAATCAACATTGATAATTATTTTTAAGCGTGCACGTGTTTCAATTATAATTTAAGAAAAGCGGTTATTTACGAATTTCAAAATAATCGTACTTATCAATAAATTATATAAAAATGTTTGGTGAAATACGACAATACGCGGCCGTTATACATCTATTTTTATGTATATAAAGAAAATTGTATAACAAGAATAATGTTTATATCTAGGTCAAGGGAGATCAAATACTAAAAAAAAAATTATTGTGTTGAGAATTAATTAAAAATTAATTTTTTGTCTAAATTCTCACCTATATTTTATTAATGATGCATTTTGTAACATTGAACCATTTCTTGATGAGTTCTGCTCTAAATTGTTTAGACGTATTTCAATTTTACGTATAAATATTGTGTATTATATGTGTTTTGTCTGATGTGAAATTAAAATGAACAGATGTATGAGTTGCCTTGTGTCTCTGATACCATCGATTTTGTTTAATGTAACATTGAAATCGTTTTAAAAATCTTCTTGATTGAATTTTGGTTGCTGTTTGTTATTCTTGCAAATTAGTCATGTCATGAATCTATAATTTTTTTTCGTCCTTGTATAGTGAGCAAATTCCAAATAAGTCGTTTTTGTTTGATGTAATAATACATACAGTCATTATTTATGGCTGTGAGAATATAATTTTTGACCTAGAATATTTTTATGGATTAGTCGTCGGACGGGCATGACATATCAGATATCCCATTTTCAATTTGAATCGTTATTTTTGTTGTCATAAAATTTTTCTTTGTTGAGAAAAAGAAAAGAGAGATAATTTTACGATCGATCGATACCATAGTATTTAGGAAAAAAAATATTCTGAAAGTATCATTGAAGATATTGGTCGGTTATAAATTTAAAAATAGAGAAAATAGCAAAAATTATTATTTGAAAATTTCAGAAAACGGATTAAGAAAACACAGAAATCTCTTGGAAAATTTTTATTTAAAAAGAGAAAATATTTGTAAATTTAGTTCAATGTAAATTTCGATCCTTTAAACCAACATAATTTTTCTTAATTAGGCTTACAAAAAGATACGCCAGAATTCTATTTGAATAAAATAGACGATTAATTAATTGCGCTGAACAAAAATTAAACCAAAAACTCAATTCATCCGATTGTTAGCATCCGGAAAATAACCTTTAATCTCCTCGAAACAATTAAACTCCTCCACATTTTCCATTGTACAAAAATTATAATTTCAGCAAAATAATTTATTATCAATTCCGATTTTAACGTAAACATTTCATAACCAAAACTCTGAGATCGACCTTGCCAAAAATAATTCTTCATTTAATCATCAGCCACTTCAACAAAATTAAAAACTCCTGTGTGTGACAAAAACATGTCTTGTGTGTATGTAATATACACTTTTCTGCAACATCACGGTCGTTTATTCTCTAATTTTCGATACAAAATTTCGACTAACACAAGATTATCTTATGGCTATGACGTCAATATGGTTTTAATATACATACAGCCTCCACAACCTACACCATATTATAAAAACATCCAAAATTACAGAAGCACAATAAATCATCCAACCAAACATGTTTTGCGAGGTTTTAGAGTAAATAAACTATAAATATGTCCTGCAAAACCTTTAACGATTAATGTCGTTGTGTGTTTATTGCAATGTCATTATTAATCCGGGGGGTTAACTCATATTATAATCTAAATAATTTTTGGCAGTTATTAATAAAATATTAGATGAAGAAAGGAACTTATATTTCATAAACCAGGTGTTTTACAGTTTTTGGCGTAGGAAAACTTTCACAACACTTTTCCGCCAGCCAAAATAATGCGAAAACTACACGTTAAAATAACAAACTACAAATCATTAATTTATTTTACAAACGAAAACAAAAAACAAAAAAAAACAACAAAAATTGTTGATTTTTAATTATTTATAAAATTTTAATTTATTTTCGTTAATAAATTATTTTTAGAAAAAGTAGAAAGAAAATTAACTCACATTTTCTTATTAGCTAATTTTCTTTTGTTTTTGTTTTTATTTTAGACACAAGATGAAATCATTTTAAAATTTAAATTTATTGGGTTGATTCATAAATAATTGTCGATTTTAGATTGTAACGTTATTTTACTATAGAAATTACAAATTCGAAAACTAATCTATAATATAATCTAATCAGTAATCAAATCACCATTATTATTCATATCTTGTTGCCATCTATCTGGCAACTTGTCAACCCCCTCCGCGTAGAATGTTCTAGGCTTCGCCGCATAAAAGATTGAACATGCTGAAGTATCTGCTCGTCATTTGTCAACGTTTCTTCGTTAAGGGAATTTTGAAGCGACCGAAAAACGTGGTAATCGGTTGGAGGAATGTCTGGTGAGTAAGGCGAGGGAGTAAAAGTGGATTAACCTAACTCCAATATTTTTTCCTGGGTGATCTTAGCATCATGAGGCTCAGAATGACTAAACCATATCTACTCTTTACAAATAAAACAATCACTCCGATACAATAAATAACAGGTTCTGAGAAAGTTCACATTACCGCTGCCCGCATCAGCAAGTATTTTATGAATCATACCAATATTAAGGCGAGTTTCCAAATTGAGATTGAGGTTTAAAAAATGTATAAATAATATTCATATTAAATTTCACTCAAAACATTTAAATTATGTTAGATCACGACTATCCAAATAGGTTGTTACAAGTATGTAATTGTAGAGTTAAAAAAACACTCAAAATTAAAAAAAAACGAATTGAGTGAAAATCAAATTTCACTCAATATGTAGTACCGAATTTATTTTGTCACATTATTGTATGAATAACCGCAGAATTGTAAATGCACACTATTTATAGAAGTCACTTAGAAGAATTTACCCAATTAATCGTAAAATCAAAAAACAGCGAAGACTTAAAAGTTCAACTCAGGTTTTTGGCTTTCATTAAATCAATATATTGCAAAATTCTATCTTTACAAATACCCAGGTCAATAAATTAACGTTCTGATTAACTCATTAGATTGCATATGACCTCATTGTGTGGTACAAAATTGGGTAAACGAATGTACACAAGGCATCTACATACTTATTTCGTTGTTTAAGTTTCATCAATAAAATGAATTTATAACGAAATATAAATATTTAAATCATTTTCTTAATCTAAATCTCTTCCATTCAAATCAATAATTACACTTAAAAGAAAACAAATGTAAATAGACGCCAATCTAATAATTCTCAGGTCATTTTTCGAATGATAATAAAAATTAATTTCATTTTCTTGATCAAATGCCAATAAAAATAAAATTAAGTTTAATTCTTATCACGCGCGCCACACAAAGTATTCATCAATATTTTTTTTTTTCAGCTATTGATTGATTGATTTACAATTTTTATAATTTGGCATAAAACAAAAATATAAATATTTTGGCACTTACCTCTTTTTCATCACCATCGGTTGGAGATTCCTGTCGATCTGGATCTAATTCATCTTTATCAAGACGAACCACGCCAGTTGATCGTCGTTTTGGGCGCCTTCTTCTTTGTATAACCGATTGCGTTGCTTGTGCACTACGACTATCGTGTTCTTTATCATTTTCTGTAATACAAAATTAAAAATTTAGGTAAATATTTCTTAAATGCATTTCTAATCTATATACCTTTATCCTCCTCATTTTTAACTCGCTTATATGTTACATCATTCGAGATATTTGCCCCTTTTAGCTTCTCATCACTATTAATAACAGCTGATATGACAGGCGCTGATACAGGTCGCTGCGATGCTGCCGATGTTGCCGTTAAATTACCAGCTAAATTATTTGGTCTACGCTGTGTAACAGTTGTTGTATTCGATGTAGTTGTTAATGATGATTCAGTATTATTTCCAGGTAAAGAAGATGTGGATGTAGAATTTTGTTGTTGCTGCTGTAGTGATGTGGCATCCTCTAGTTTAAACTGCAAAAGAACAATATACAACAGAACAATTTATCAAAACGTTTAAAAACTGACGACCCACTAACTAAATTTCTTGGTTTGCTGGATTAGATATTAATTTAATTAAAACAACAACAAATTTTTGGTTTTAAATTAATCGATTTACGATAAATTTTGCTTAAGCATAATTCTCACATGCACTTTTTGTTTAACATTCACGTGTATTTGTGGATTAGTGGTTGTAAATAATTTTTAGTTTTCAACAAACACAAAAATAATAAATAAATAAATTGAGAGCTATTTAGAATGATGGATATAAAGATAATGGTGTGCTATGAACATTTTTTTTATTTACACCGGTGCTAGCCCTAAATTGCTTTAAAAACTAGCACCAGTCGACTACGGTCTATTTAAAATAGAGAGAGAGAGAGAGAGAGATATACATATAGAGAGAGAAATAGTAGAAGCGTATAAGCTTTTTGTATTAATTCTTACCTTGTTGCCAGCATCAAATTTCAAACGCCACGAAGGCCTTCGCTCGGCCGTCGAGATTTGATGTAAAGGTGATGATGGTAGAGATGGCTCATGCTTATTATTATTTTTATTAATACTATCATTATTATTATCACTACTAGTATTATCTAATGCTGATGAGGAGGAGGACGTTGTTGCCGATACTTCATTATATTTATTCGCTTCGTTACGTAATTTTTCGGCCAATGATAACGAACTAGCATTATCGATATCGAATAACGATCGTTTATCACGTATATAACGATTTGGTAGATTTGCTGTTATAATTGTAGCTGTCGTTGCTGGTGTTGTTGCCGTCGTCGTATCACTTTCATTATCTTCTAATTTATTATTATTTTTACTATTATTACTATTATTGTTCTGTTGTTTTGCTGTTGTTGATGTTGCATTTGATGATGATGATAATGATGATGTAGATGATGTTTCATCTGTATCAGTCTTAATTGTTAAATTATTACTAGGCACGTTTATAGTAGCTGTTATTGTTGGAGATGATTCAATATATTCTTTGGATTCATCAATAGGACTTGGCTTATTATGATTACTACTATTATTATTATTACTATTAGGTGGTACTATTGTGTAAGATGCACTTATTTTGTCCGTATTATCCTTTTTAAGTGGTGTTGTTATTGTGTAAGAAGCAGTTACCGAAGTTGGTTCAGGATTAACTACTGTATTATCTGTTATCACTGTTGCCGTTACAGATTGAATTTTATCATCTGGGTTTGAAGAAGGTATTCTATCACTAATTTCAGAGGATTGTGTCGCATTAGTCGATAATGATGATGACGTTTTATCATTCTATATAGTTTTACGACAGATTTTTTTTTTGTTGTTTTGTGATTAGTAATAGAACAAAAAAAAATAAAAAAAAAAGAAAATTATGAATGTTAGGTAAACAAAAATCATACGATTTTTATTGTTTTTTTTTTGATAAGAAAATTGAAAATAAACAAAATTTTGAATTTTACGAATTTTAATTAATGATTCATTTTCCCGGAAACTAAATTTTGATTATTAAAAATATTAGTTTAAATCTAAAAAGCAGCATATGAAATGATATTGGTCTTAATGCAACATGATATAGGATGATAATGGCGTATTGTTTTGATTTTTGATATATAAATTTGTAAACACTCATTCTCTCTCGTGCACATTCAGCATTAAATTAGTTTTAGCACTTTAAATTTACATTTTACAAATAAAACTTCATAAATTTGAAAAACCGTATAATTTACCTATCTTATTCAATAAATAAAGGCCTGCACCTTATATTTACAGGAACAATAAAAAATGCGAGTCAAGGACGTAATAAATTATTATTAGCAAACATTTATTTTATTTTTAATATCAATACTTATTTGAGACTGCGAAAATAAAATAAAAATTGCGCACGGAAATAGAATTTGCTCCACCACAAATTAAAAATTTCGTATCCATTCACAATTCTTTACAAACTAACCAAAATACAGAAAATATTACAGAAAACAATAAGAAGATAAGAACTGCGACGAGAATATTATATAGAAATTTAAAGAATTTCAAAAAATGCAGTGCTCGCGTTCATATGAATAACGGTATAATAATTAAAAAAATAAGCTGAAGGATTGTTTCAGCGGATGCTTCATTTATAGAATCCGAAGATTCCTTGTATATAATGAAGCAGCGAACAAAACTTTCTTTTGACTCTGCTCAACAAATTATTGAAGCAGCAGTAACAATCATGCCGTCGCATACGGAGAATTCGATCGAAAGAGACTGGTTCCCAAAAAGTTACACCAAAAAATTCGAAAGAACTTATGTTACTAAAGACAACCAAAAATAATTGCCACCAAAAAAGAAAATTTTCTTTGGTATGACAACGGGCAAAGATCTGAAGAACGGGTAATATTTAGAACTGGGTTTAAGTCTGTTAACAAACGCCGAATACTGGTTTGTTGATGGGACGTTCAAAACTGGTCCGACCATCTTTTTACAACAATACACGGCATATGTTATTTTTTACGTTGTACCAGCTGTATACACATACATATACATAATACCTGTATTTAAAAGTATAGCTTATAATTTTAACTTTTAAATTATTACTTTTTTTGCTAATCAACTAATAAAAATTATTCCTAAACTACTTACTACACCTCCAATTCAGGTTTTAAATTTTACTGCATGTTTACTGCTGGTTTCATCGCCAACCATTCTTTTTCACGCGAAAAATGATTCCTCGAAGGCCAGTTGTGGCGCAGAATGGTTTGCGCGAAAAATTGTTTTGGGAAGAATGGTTTCGAGAAGAATTATTTATAAGAGAATTGAACCGGAACAAATTTTATGAGAAGAATTGTTGGTAAGGAGAACGCAAAATATTTTCATCTCATGGGAAGGGTAAATGGAAAATACTACTATTGTGGTACGAGAAAAACTTAAATTTATTTGATCCTGATGGATATCTATATTATTGGCAAAACTTTCGAAAGGATCCTGAAATTTCGTTCAGTCGAGGGGGGATGCTTTAGATGCAAGGATTCCTTCAGCTTGGATTATTAATCCTAGGAATATGTTATTTATTGGAAATTAGTTTAATCGAACATGCTGAAAATATAATGAGGGCTCCTCATTTAATTTTTCAACAAGAAAATTCACGACTGATTATCGTTCGGAAAGCATTCCGACGTTTGTCGGAAATTTAGCGTTTGTTTAGCGTTATTTAAAATTCCGGAGGTCCTACCAAATAGCAAGCACTTTTCCAAATATAGATTCTTTAAATTCTTAAACTTTTAATGCCAAAAATCGTTTACCTCATAAGAATAGTTTTTGAGTTAGATAAGGATTTAAAGTGAAAATTGAAATTTACTAACCCTTATCTAACTCAAAAACTCATCGATTGTATAGTTGGTAGAAATGATTATTTGCACTCAAAGAAACTGACGTCTAACTGAAGTAATGCGGTTTATTTCATATAATCTTTAATTTTGCAACAAAATTTATTCTATGTACGAATTTTAAATTCTAGTCGCAATCCAATTTAAATTCTTAATTAGTGGCAGCGTTCTTATAATTTAAATTAACCGACAAAAGAAATCTGAATGCTATTGAGAATTAGAACTGGGGTGATAATTCGTTGTTTTAAACCTAAAGTAAATTTCGATTAATCTTTTTGATGAAGTTCGATCGAAATTCTTATTTAAATTACCGAATTTCTCTATAGCATTCTAATTATTTATTGATTAAAAAATATGTAAAATTTAATAAACCTGAATTTCTATGTCCTAAAATTTGCTACATCACTAATAATGCTTCATTGAAATGTTTAATAGATCCAAAGATTTAAAATTCGAGGGATATAGGTTCTGCACTCCAAATTCAACCTTTTACAAAACACAATCATCTTTTTCCAAATCAAATTCAACCATTTATCATATTGAAATTAAAAACATCGGATTGAAGTCCTTTAACTCACTGATAATTCGTATTTAGATTTTTTGAGATTCTTTGTGACCAATATTTTTTTGAGGTTATTTCGAAATTATTGAAAATTTTCAAATTATTCCAAGTTTTTAATATTGGTCTGCGGCGTAAAAATTGTTTTTCTCAATTTAATGATGAACCAGGAAAAAACAATTGTTTATACCGGTAGGTGGTGGAGAAATTAAACTTGCCTGGCACCCCGTTTTTCCTTAATCCGCGACTGAATGGGAGAGTCCATCGCAGTTTCTCGTGAAATGAGAAGCTGTTGCTAAAATCAAAAATTTCAAATAATACTCTATATTCTTATATTTCTAAATTATTTAAACTTCCTTATTCCAAAAATTTATAATTTCCATATTTGTTAATTTTTTAAATTTCCACAATTTTAAATTGTATTGCATTTAGAATTAAATGTCTAAATTAATTAATTCCTAATACAAATTCTAAATTTCAAAATGTTGTGAAAACTCTCTAAATATCAGGATTCTTAAATTTGACGAATTTCTAAGTTACTTTAAAGATTTAGATCTGTAAATTCCCATTTTCCATTTTTTCCTTCCCAAATTCGCAATATTTTATTAAATTCTAATATTCCCACAATACAAAATTTCTAAATTTTCTAATTTCTTTTCTTTCCAAACTACGTTACAAAATTCGTTAATTTCTTAAATCAATAATTCAAATAAATGATGAATTTAAATTCAACGATTCTATAAAATTTGTAAAATCATAAATTAATTTTTCCACTATTAAAATTTCCAAACTCCAGAATTTTTCAATTTGATAAAATTCTTATTTATGTAAGCTGTAAGGGGTTTCGCTTTCTAAATTCCTGACACAAGGTGAATTTTAGATTGAAGTTCAGGATTAATTTTAGAGAGGGTTTTCCAGTGAACTTTAGGATGGTTTATAGGGTAGGTTTAAAGGGTATATTTTAGGGTGAATTTTAGAGTGACTTGTAGGTTGAATTTATGAGTGAATTTTATAATTAATTTGTTCGTTAGAATTAATTTTTTCCTTCCCAAATTCGCAATAATTTTATTTAATTCTAATATCCCCACAATATAAATCTTCTAAATTTTCCTAAATTTCCTAATTTCTTTTCTCTCTTATAAAATTTGTAAAATCCTAAATTAATTTTTCCACTAGTAAAATTTCCAAACTCCAGAATTTTTAAATTTGATAAAATTCTTATTTATGTAAGCTGTAAGGTTCGCTTTCTAAATTCCTGACACAGGGTGAATTTTAGAGTGAAGTTCAGGATTAATTTTAGAGAGGGTTTTCCAGTGAATTTTAGGGTGATTTCTATAGAGTAGGTTGAATTAAAGGGTATATTTTAGAGTGACTTGTAGGTTGAATTTAAGAGTGAATTTTAGGAAGAATTTTAAAGTAAATTTGGGGAAATTTATGATGAATTTTATGGAGAATTTGGATTGATTTTGGGGTCAATTTTAGGATGAAATTTAAGGCTGGGTTGGTACGGTGAAATTTAAGGTGCGTTTTAAGGAAAATTTAAAGGTGAATTTTTAGTTAGGAAGACATTATATGGTAAATTTGGGAATGTATTTTATATTGAATTTAGATCAATTTGGGATTAGTTTTGAAAAGGAATACCAGTATCTAAAAATAACATTAATGTTTAGTGGTAGTGTGAGTAATCTGATTTGTGAAAATAAAATTGAAGATATGACCGTGGGAGTGATATGAAGGTAGTAATTGATAAGGAAATAATTTATTAAGTGAAAGATTGAAGTTATAAAGTGGAAAATATTAGATACTGTGGTGGCCATATTATTAAGGACACATCAATTCTGTTGGGGAAATGTTTGCTTTTGGCGACTTATGTATTTTACTAAAAAATTTTATAGCCTAGCCATACGAAACTATTATTTGTTAAGGTGCATTCAAAATGCAAAGTTTTACTTTGTACTAAATAATATTTGTACTAAAAGTAGAAATACATTTTTTTAACTAAATTAGAAATATCGTAAAAAAAACATTTCTAGCTGAGCTACCTCAAAATATTTAGTGGATGCACGTTCAGCATTATTGACTCTACATTTCTTTCATTTGGAGTTTTGTGCTATCTAGGCTCGAAACAGCTCTCAGGGCATTAAATAAATTTAGATTAATATGAATAAAATTAGTACTTGTTGGTATATGTATTAATTAGTACTTATCGTATTTAGTAGAAGAGCAAAAGTTATATTTTTAAGTGGAAAATTCATTAACTGTACTTAAAATGTAATTTTTATTTGTGTATTAAAAATCATAAAGGCTAAAATTACTTGTTATAATTAGTACTAATTTTATTCATATTAATCTAAATTTATTTAATGCCCTGAGAGCTGTTTCTAGCCTAGATAGCACAAAACTCCAAATGAAAGAAATGTAGAGTCAATAATGCTGAACATGCATCCAATATTTTGAGCTAGCTCAGCTAGAAATGTACAATCGACACTGGATTTGTAGGATCCACAGATTGTTCTGTTAAATTAATTAAATAAATAAATAATAAAATAAATAAATAAAAAAAATGTTTTTTTTAAGATATTTCTAATTTAGTTAAAAAAATGTATTTCTACTTTTTTAACAAATAATAGTTTCGTATGGCTAGGCTATAAAAATGTTTAGTAAAATACATAAGTCGCCAAAAGCAAACATTTCCCCAACAGAATTGATGTGTCCTTAATAATATGGCCACCACAGTAAATCATTTATTAAGTCTAAATTATAAGTAGTGAAATGCAATAGATAAACCTTATTGAGATATTTCCTTTCAATTGTATAGCCATTTATATTCAACACTTCTTCCGCATCGCATTCAAATAAATCAATTGAGTTGGATTCTTCTAGGGAAAAGAGCTCTGATGCCACATTGTATTGTTAGTTTCGGTTGCTTATAAACAATAAATAGAAGAATGTAGTGTGATGAGTGTATTTAAGGTTTTGGGGGAGGGGATCGATTGTGTTTACACTATGCTGTGTCTGAAAGGAAAGAGTTTGGATGAGGTGGTATTGCAAATGTTGAATGGATGATGATGGAAAAGGTATTCGATAAATATTATTGATTTATTAATGAGTAGGGGATATGCAGAAGAGGAAATGAATCTGAGCGTTTACGATATGGTAGTGGGTAACTTAATTTCAGCTTGTTTGGGAAGAGTACAACAAATGTCCGAAGGCGGGTTCGGGAAGCTAAAGCAGCCAAGGAAATCATACAATAATATTAACATTAAGGTTGCTTGCAGCCAAAGAGTAATCCATAACAGGTGTATAGAAATTCAACTAAACTTAAATGTAAACTTAGTTTAAATGTAAACTTGGTTAAGAGTTTGATTAGGTAGCAGGGTGGTGGGAAATATATAAGAGGCAATTAGTAATAACTAATTAATATTGAATTTAGGATGTCAAGGAGGGAAAGCAGTTTGTATAAAAAATGTAGTAAAGTAATTATTAGAAATGTAAATACTAACAATTGACCGCCCAGGTGTTTGTAGCCGGGTCGATCTCAATCCTATACTAACAATCCTATCCTATCCTTCCAAATAAATGTAAAAAAAAGGGTGTACGGTGGACCCGGCGTCAAAAATGTTTAGAATTACCGGGAGATACTGCTAAATGCTTGGTCGTACATTCAGAATCAATCAATCGATCAAATCAATTTAGATCAATTTGGGATGAATTCTACAGTGAATTTTCTAAACTCTGTTTCCAAAAAGAGAGTCGGTTTCAAAAATTAAAATTTTCGTAAATTTTATGTTGACATTTAAAATTTGAAGCAATTTTGAAAATAACAGATGTATTTGATGATTTTCAAAATTTGAAATCAAGTTAGAAAACCAATATGCATTTAGATTTATCCTCAAAAAGTTATTAAACCGAGAAAATTTTAGAAAATTGTAAAAATTGAAAAATTCTAAAATATTGTGACTTTCGAACGATCAGAAACAGCGGTTAGCGTGATGAACGAGAATGCGGTGATGAAATGTATTCCGTTCGGTTCCATCTTATCTTTGTCGCCCTTGCGCTTCCATCTGCCCAAAAATTAAAATTTGAATCAAGCAAGGTTTTATTCTGCTTCATTTAATCGCATATTCAACTTTCATGTTTCTTCTCATTTATGCGCGCGCAGAATTGTGGCCGTTCTTCGAATTTTAGTGAACGAATGTTTATCGCAAAAAAAAAAAAAAATAAAAATAAAAAACTCAAAATACTAAAGTAAAATTTTCAATAATTATTATTTTGAAATCGAGTCCTTCAATCCAGGCTCAAGAATAGTTTGTAGCGCTGTTTAAAGTACCGAATTTAATGGCGCAGAATAACAACCTCTATGAATAGGATTATTTATAGAAATAGTAACAAAACTCATACGATTTATTTCATTTATCTGATAAAAATTTAAGCAACTTATAAAAATCCAAAAATGTTTAATGACAAACTCAGGTGGGTTTGTGGTTGCGCTGTTTTGCAGATTAATGCGCGATTAATTTTACCTAAGTCAAAAGTGCTTTTGTCGATAGACTGTTTCAAAAAACAAAATGGGTAAATGAGGTAAAGCTAGCATTTGTATTAGTCGGTACCTGTCTATTCCTTAATACCATCCCAACTCAGTTGGGAAATATTTTTTGGTAATACACCTGTACTTTCCTTAATACTATCCCACCCCCATTATAAATTCAGAGCTACCCAGACGAAGACGATGTTCTTCAGATAACTTTGATGAATTTAACCCGGGTGCAAAAAATTTGCCTTTTGCGAATTGCTTGGACTCCGGATAGTTTAGAAATCAAATAACTTATATCCTCCTTATAACTTTGTGATCGAAAAAGTTGCTTCACAAGCTGCTTGGTGTTATTATTATTCACAGTAATTCTTTTCATTACTGCATTTTCAGGTTTGGATATTCAAAATATTTTCTTTCAGAATGGTTACAAAATCTAACAAGGAAGCTTTAACAGAGATTTGTATCCATGTTCCACGAAAGTCATATTGCTAGTAGTTTGCTACTGGGAACTTAAGCTCTCCATTTCATCATATTTGCAGTGTTGCTTAAAACTTTAAAACAATGGCTTTAATATGTGATCAGATGCAATCGTAAACCTCATTAATTTACGAAAAATGGCATGTTTCAATCAATAAAGCTTTAGCATGTTTGTCGCTATTAAGGTTGTCTTCAAAGCCTCTTATTACTTTTCGTCCAAATTCGGCTTGTTGGTTTATTTGGCAAATCTAAAAAATCTGAATACATATTTTAAATTTCAGAGTGTCCCGGGTTTATTTTAAAATTGGAAATCCCTTTTGCAATTTGAAGTTGTATTGAAATTAAAGAATTC
This sequence comes from Tipula helvola, assembly GCA_963556165.1. NCBI lineage: Eukaryota > Metazoa > Arthropoda > Insecta > Diptera > Tipulidae > Tipula > Tipula helvola. The sequence goes on along the minus strand of OY744483.1, from coordinate 143,295,443 downwards.
GATTCGTGCGTCTATTCCTAATTTGTCACATAAGATGGTATTCCAAAATAAATCGTACAAAAACTAACAAAGAAAAATTCCTAAAGAACAAAAAACAGAGATTCTTTCCCAGAGATGATTAGACTTTCTGATACTTGGTATCAAATAAAACTGAAGAATTAGTAACAATTTCATCAGAGGATTTCGAAATCAATCAACAATTTCGAATTGTTTCTCCTAACGAATTAGTTCTATCCATTACCATGTTTCCATGAACGAGGTTGAGTTAGGTTGGATTGAAATTAGGTTTACGTTAAATTTCAAAATGGCGTCGATCGTTCCCATGAAAGTGGGTTAGGTTTAGCTGAAAGTATTTGTTTCTGTTTAACAGCCAGTTATATTACATACATACAGACTTTTTTATTGCATGCTTGTCAATATTTTTTTGTTGTATTTAATGCACTGAGAGAAGGAGTACTTCAAACGAAATGTCAGGTTAGCAGTGTTACGGGGACAAAACACTGATTTTATTTTAATTTTATTTTATTAATTTGTCTTGGTTAATTTGAACTTAATTTAATCTAAGTTGAAGTTTAGGAAGTTTATGTTTGTTCCGAGCGATTAGGAAATTTTCACACCTCACATTACATATAAATATAACTGCCCTTATTAAACTTGGCTAGCTAGCTTTCACATAAAATGGCAGTGTGTGCGAAATTGATGAGACCCGTGGCCAAATTATCAATTGTGGAAAATCAAAATCAATTAATAACAAATTTGTGCAATTGATGGTAAATAAATTATTAGTAAATGGACAAGGAATGCCCGAACTAGCTTAGAGGCAATGAATCATGATAAACAGGTAAGTTTATACTGCTAAATGATACAAAAATGATAAACATATCAAATGTGAGTGAGGATCATTGTATATAAACAGATAAGTGTCTCCGAAAATACAAAAATGAATTCTATATTGTAAATGATTGTTATTCCACCTCATTTGCGGTATGAACATCTATTTTAGTTTTCTGACAATGTCTTGCAAATTTAGTAGACTACAATCATATAAATTTAAAATTCTTCCCCGCAATTCTTAACGCACGAGTGGAATTTAAATTAATAATAATTACGATTTTCAGAAGTGACCAGAAATCGGACCCAGCAAACTAATAAATTTATTTCAGAATGCAGTTATTAACATAATAATACAAAACCAGAATTAGATAATTAGTTAAGAATTAGATTTAGGCAGCTTTAAACCAAATTGCAAGAACAAAAGTTGGAAGGAGGGTCCTGGAAGCTAAAACAGACAAGCGAAACAGACACTAATACTAATATTAAGATTGTTCGTAGCATCTAATGATTCTTTAATAACAGGTTTATGGAAATTTATTTAATTTAATCTGGGGTTTAGGCTTAGTGGGTTAAGAGGGCAAAGGGAGATTAAAAAAAAACCAAACAACCAATTAAAAGGGCCGGAGGACGTGGGGAGGGGGAAATATACAAGGAGAATGGATACCCAATTAATATTGATTTCAAGACGCCAAGAATGGGAAGCAGTCATTTGAAAAGTACTTAGTCTAAAAATGTAAATCTAACAATTGACCGTCAATGTGTTTGTAACCGGATCGATCTCAATCCTATCCTATCCTTCCAAATAAATGTAAAAAAGGGTGTGGTGGGCCCGGCGTCAAAAATTCTTAGAATTACCGGAAGATCTTGCTTAATACTTGATCGTACATTCAAAATCAATCAATCAATATTTTTTTGTTGTATTTAAGTACATATTGTAATATTTTTTTATGGTGTTAATAATAAAAATCCTTAATATTTATTCGCCGCGCCATTATGAATTTCAACTCTACTCAACTCAGATATTTTCGTTGAGTTCAAATTAACTCAACGAAAATCCAACTCAACCCCGTTTCCATGAACGCTAACCTAGGTTGAACTCTAGATGGATTATTATTACATAAGGAAGGATGGGAGATATACCGATTATCCTAAAAAAGAAATCAAAACTTATTTCTCGGCGATTCTTGATGGATTTCTGGGTTGATAAATTGATATATTTAAGCAGAGAGTTTAATAATAAGTTCAGTTTTTGGATAGACTCATCTTTCAACGGAAGATTAGCTAAATAATCGACTTTAGGGTCGACTTTGTCTCTCTGGGGGAAAAAATGTTCTACAAATGAACGGCATCGGAGTGAATATTCTCACTGACATAATTTTTAGTTTGCTCAATTCAAAATCAAAGCGTTTAAAACAAAATAGTTGAATGGTTTAGACTTGTTTCAGGGCGAAATGTTTCATAACGGAATATGACGCTACGGCACAAGGTACACTACGTCATGTTATATTACGACTATGGCAATTTCAAAACGGAATATTTCAATAAGGCATAAAAAAATGAGAAAAATAATTATAAAAAAATGGTGGTTACGAAAAGCTATTTTCTCCGGAAAATTAACGACAAAATATTTTTTTTATCATCTTACAATTTTCCTTCGCTTAAAAAAATAAAATATGCCGTAGTTTACCTTATGCCTTAGTGCACAATATACATGTGTATATTAATAATTTTGTCGTTACTGTTAAGCTATAAGTCAGAATAATCTAACTCCGCCGTGGCACAGAAGAGCCACTTGATTCAGCCAATTTGATCGTGCGTTGAAAGAAAAGATTCACAGCATGGGCACACTCAGGTCGTAATAATGATATTCAAACTACATATTGCCATTCAATTTTTAAGATATCATCAAGTGAGAGATAAGATCTCAACGCGTTTATTGTTTTCCCTACGGCATGACATGATACTTTTGATTTTTTGAAGTTAGTACATAGTAGCGATTTCGTATTTTTTGGGATCGTAGAATTCGAAAATGTCGTTGTAATTTATTCAGTTGAAAATGTCAGATTTCATTCTTTTTTATCATTCTTAGGTCGCTTAGGTTAAGTTGATTACGTTTATTGCTGTCTGCATACATTTTAGAAAATATAATTAGAGAGAAGAGTGCTTGAGATGCCTATGCTCAATAAAAACGTCACCTATCACAACGAAAAAATGTCGAATCGAAATGAGTGTTTCCTTATCAAATGAATCATATTCGATCTTTAAAAATTAATTATAAAAAAAAAAAAAAATAAAACCAAAAAATCCATAAACCAATTAATAAAAGTAATTATTTTTAAACAAAATGTAAAAATAAATAAACAAAAACCAAATAAAATAAATTAAAGCCCCTCGCCCAAGCGAGAATTCATCATTTTTTAAACAAAAACATTTAATAAAACGATATCACGGTAAATACATTCAGATTAGACAGAATATATCCCGAATAAATGCATTTAATAATGAAAAAAAAAAAAAATGTAAAATTATAAATATTATTAAATTAAACCTTTTTTAAAACATGATGTGGTTTAGTTTTGAAAAAAGTTAAATAACAATTTAAACAAAAAATGGTGCTACTTACGGTTGGATCGGTACTGTTTGCCGTTACATTATTACTCATATTCTTTTTCTTTACAAATTCCTCGGCACTCTTGAATTCATCCAATGTAACACCCTGGGTTGAACGGCGCGTTTCACGAACACGTTTTGCATGTGCCTTACGCTGTGTTTCACTCTCCTCATCACGTGCCGGTGGTACAAATGACCTATAAAAATATTATTATGATTATAAAATTAAGTTTAAGTATTAAGTTTAATAGTTTAATTCTGTTTTTAGTGACTGATAAATTTATTTTTAGTGAATAGAATGGATAAACAACAAATTTTTTGTACATGAGATAATTGTATATGTAGGTGAAGAGGAAGGGCAAAATAATTAAAATTCTTCTGAATAATCACAATTTGCAAGATTTCTAGACTGTTTTAGGAATTATTTAGGAAAAAGGTGTTTGTTAAGACATGAGGGAAATGCAACATGTAACACAACAAAACTTACTAGTTTACAGAAAGGAAAATGAAAAGAAGAATAAAAGATTATATGTAGAGTAGGCCAGCTTCAACGCGGTTGCTAATGGTATGGCTAAACATCCCGAAAATAAAGCATTCTATAAAAAACGTCCCACGAGATAGTAATTTGTTTTAGAGGATGAAATTTGTCTTACTTGTTTTAATGACTTTTAAATGACTTATCAAGATCAACTTCGTATTTATAATAAAAACTTATATTTTTTGGGTTTAACATTTTTTAAGTTCCTTCTACCCCCCAATACAGGTTTACTCTAAAGCAATAGAGTTGACCTTGATAGAATTTTTCAAGGGCATCCTAAAAAAAAACAACTTTCTCCTGTGAATATATTTTCTGCAATCGTTTGCTTTATTTGCTTCTTATTTAGTACGAAATGTTGACGTCGTACATGTAAATCTGAATATCCAATGGATAAAATTTACTTCCAGATTAAAGCTTTACTTCAGAATTAAAAATTTAACTGACAGATTTCGGTTCGATGACAAAATATTTGCATGAAAACATCACTAAGAAGAAACCGATGTCTAACTGGATAATAATTGTTAATGTTAATGTACTAAAGGCAATCGAATTAAAAATTTCGTATTTAATTCAGAATTTTATTTATCGTTCCAGATCATCGACCTTGGAATAACAAGTCGCAATTATTTAAATTTGTATTTAATGAATAAAACTAAGCTAATTAGAATAATTCTAAATTACGAAAAAAAAAATGTTTAGAAAATGAATTTATATTGTTCGGAATTTCGAAGAAAAAGATTGAATTTGAATATCTAATCCCAATTGTATAATAGTAGAATTTCGTATTTTAAAATTTGAGAAACTTAATTTTTTTCTAATTAAAATAAAACGAATGACGAATTTCAATTATAAATTTCAGAATAGGCAACTTTTTTTCATTTCGATTTTATGATAATTCGGAAACCACTAGAACATTCCACTAGAATTTTCAAAGTTGCAACCCGAATATAAATCGATACAAATCCTCAAATTTTGGGCACTGAATTAATTTGGCTATTCTGAATTTCAGGATTTATCATATTAAGAATTTTCAGAAATTATTTTATCCATGAAAATTCTAAATCAGGTAAGGTTGATCTAATCTCGCCTGTCTTTGATAATTTTAAGAATCACATTCTATACGTTATGTATTTAACGTTATTCACATTATTATGTGAATTTTCGAATTTTGACTGGCTTACTCTACGTGAAGAAAATGAATGATTGTGTGGCTTCTTTGTGTGTTTAAATATAATGTAGTGTATGTGAACAAATGAAAATTATGCATGCAAATAAATAAACAGAAACTTAATTAAAGCTCAATTGAATCAAATGTGAAACAAATTTTATGCTAGCTGAAAATTGTATGGTATTTGTTTTAAAGAAAAGCTAATTTCAATATTTTTTTTTTTCTTTTTGGGTTATGTTAATTTGGCAAAAAAAAAGAAAATCAAACAAAAAAAGTAATTGGTAATTCATAAGCGTTTCAGAGCGTAATTTGCGTTTTTCTTTTACTTGAAGAAGTTTTTGAAAATATTCCCTGGTGATAATTTTGTTAATGCCGATTGTTGTGGTGGCTGCGGTGGTGGTGGTGTCGTTGGCAGGCCAACATTTTCTTGTTGCTTTATATTTGATATTTTATTACTGCTGCTTGTTTCATCATTTATTGATGATGCCGTACCATTTTCATTTACGTTTGATATATCTGTTATGCTTGTCGCTTGACGGGGTGGTGGTAATACACGATTAAATGGATCATTATGTGCTGTCATTAAATTTAATGCACTACCACCAAATTTGTTTGTCGCATCATTTGAATTTTGTTCAGCAGCTCCAAATGGTGGTAAACTTTGTACGCTACCATAGCGTTTTGCTATGAAATCATCGGTTCTGGGTATGTTTGGACTTTATTTATTTTTTTTTTGGTTCAAAATAAAAGTATGTGGGTTTCGTAAATGAATAATTCACATGAAATGATTTGGAAACGCGATATAAATATTTTTTTTTTGTATAATATGAAATTAATGTAAAGAATCCATTATCATTGGATTTTTATTTATTTGACTTACCTTCGAACTTGAGCAGTATTTGGTGTGGTTGGAGTTGCTGTTGTTGTGGTCGTCGTATTTGTTGTTGGTGTAGTTGCCGGTGTCGTTGTGGCAGGTGGCCACACTTGGGGTATTTTAATTCTGTAAAACATACATTCAACATTAAAAATCTTGATTAATATATCCGGGCATCATTTCGTTAAATTGTACACATAAAAATGGAATTAGTTATACATTAAACATAATTGTTTTTTTTAAACATGCAAGGTTAAACAATATGCAAAATATTGATTAATAATTCACGACACACAGACAAATGAGATATACTTATCTTAAACCATTTTTGTAGTGACACAACACAAGTTAATTTGCATATTTTGTGAACGTTATCAATTGCTAATAATTTATTCTAAATTACACCAAATCCATCACCAGTATTTGTTTGTTAACACACAAAATATACAAATTTGACTTATTTAAAATATTTTATAGTAAATATGATTTCTTGACTTAATACCTTAATAATTGCTTATTATCTTTGAGCGATGCCGACCGTTGCACACTATAATTATTTGTTGTGTTATTAGCATTTCCGCCACCTCCTCCACTACCAACAACATTTATTTGTGTTGCCGGTAGCACAGGACATGAATTTGCTTTAATTCTTGCTTGAAGTTCTCGATATTTTTGATAGAATCTAGTATTTTTATGTATTTGTGTTTTAGTGTTTAATACAGATTTTTTATTTTTTGTGGCGAAGGATAAAAATTATTAAAGGCACACACATAATTTTCATGTTTTAAATATAAATAAAAAAAAAAATTAAACAATAAATTAATAAGTATTAATAAATTTAATAAAATATAATATTGAAATAATATTTATTTAATAAAAAAATGCAAGTAAAAACTTAAAAACTTAAAAAATTGGTGCAAATATTAATTTGATTTAGTAGTTTTATGTTTGATTAAATATACTCGTAAAATCCTAATAATAAAAATAAAATAAAAATTTGTTTTGAAATTGAATTTTATTTTATGAAATGACTAAAGACTTTTATGTAACAATGTTCTAACCTTAGACAATGTACCTATGGACCCCTAAAAATTTTGTTATTGTAATGGTTATAGTTAATCTACGGTTACAACATTCTAAAAATTTTTAGTCCCAAATTGAAGATTTCATTATCAATGAAACCTAATTCAATGCGTCAATCTCGGCTCAGGTGTTGCTCTTTAGAAATTAGCATTTCCATAAATTATGCATGAATGGCATAAATTGGCTCCATAAACTGGTTAATAAAGGTTTCAAATAAGGAAAATGACTACTCAATCGTTAAGCCATATTTCCGACTGGTAAACATTTTCGATTTTAGAATGAAGACTTTGCTTGGATATCGTGTTTCCCAGAGACCAGTTTCATCGACGTTTAGTATTATCTAAACTTTAAACCAAATGGCGGTTTAATGTTACTGGCAAATCGTTTCATAACTCACAATCTTTTCTTAAATCAGTAAAATAATTTTTTTAATTTTAAATCGTTAGTTTAATTCAAACCAACCCCAGAATTAAGTTTTATTTGTATCTGAAATTATCAAGAATTTTGCAAATTCAGTTTCGATCTGAATGAGAATTACGAAAAATTTCACTCTTCGTAAAAAATAATTATCTGCTTATGTACCAGAAGACCTAATATTTCAAATAAAAATCGTATTTATGCATTAAATAAAGTAAAATTGAAATTATTAAGAGTTTAATATTTGTTGCGTGTAATTCGCTAATACTTAACTACCTGGTTGCTTTCTATATATACATATAGAAAGAAATCAAAAGTGTAATTAGGAATTCAGCAGCTATAGCCTGATGAGATTGACTGGAAAAAAAATTAAATTTTTCGTAATTCTCATTCAGATCGATTTTTCCTAAAAAAAATTATCTGGTTATGTACTAGAAGAACCTAATATTTCAAACTATTAATTTGGTTGAATTATTCTAGGATTTCGATTTTATTTATTCTAGGAAACAATAGTCCCATTTCAAGACACAATGATCCGGCTCAGATTAAAGTTTATATTTACTTAACATACAGGTTAAACCGAAAGTGGTGCAATTTAAAACGTGACTTAACCGAAAGTGGTCTGGAAGTAGTCTGAGTTCGGTCGAGTTAAATTTGGTTGGTTCAGTCAAAAAGGTTTAGACAAATTTTCGAAGTGATTAATAAATTAATTAAATTTGTTTGTATTAATTTAAATGTAATTACAGAGCAGAGTGACAATTAAACCGTCAATTCAGATCAAATACACAAAAATCCCATGTAACCACCAACTCAAAATTTCAGTTAGATCACTTTCAGTCAAAACTCATTACGGTTTCGATTCACCAAAATAAATCAATCTGTAACGCAATCGATTGATTTTTCTGCTGTCAAGTTGTTCGATTCGCCCAATAAAATCAATCCGTCGAGCAAAATTTTTGCTCGGTTAGAAATCTCGAATTTTTGTCAGATTAATCCCTCATTTTTTAATACCAATAACAAATATTTTATTTCGCTGTTCAAATATTATGTTCAATAATATTTTTCAAGAAATCGAAAATACACACACATAAAAATAACCGAGTAATTCGATTTTCTTGTTCGATTCACGGATTGATTTTTGAAAGGGGTGGTAAAAGCGAATCGAAAACGACATCAGACAATCACTTTTGGGTTTAACATGGTACCTAGTAGTTGGAAGCATCAATAAAAATTGAACTATTTTTATCAAAATGTTAATCCGAGTAGATTCGCATTGCTTGTCGTTTCATGAAACATGACTTTCTCCTGATCGGGTCAAACGTCAATAAATACAGCTCTGAGATAGCAGGCCACATACTCGATAATTTAGCAATTCGCAATCTGCTTACATTAACATTGTTTGCTAAAATCCTTTACTCGTTCGTAGTATTTTGTCTCGTTTATTTACAAAATGTCGTTGTGCTGAATAAAAAAAAAAAATAACCACAAAACGTAAGAAATGTTTTCTGATTTGTTTGTTAATCAAAAGTGATAAAAATAACGTAATAAATTAAGACAAATATTTAAATTTAAAATATATTGAAAATAAGTAGAAAACTTAAGTCTAAATATAAAAACCTCTTTGACAATTTTTATATTATTAAAACAATCAGAAAAGTTATTTGAAAACGTGTCATCCAAAATTTCAAAAACCACAATTGAAAATTTTGATATACTAATTCATTTTTTATTACACGTTTTGTTCCAAATTAATTATTTTTTTCCAAAATTAAATAAAATTAATTCGAACAAAAATGTTGAGTGTACTTGAGTGTTTTTTCATTTCAGCAATAAATCTGCTAACTAAAAAATATCGAGTACAAATTGCTTGCTTATCTGCTTGCTAAAGCATCAATTATGTAGCCCAATACCACAGAGCGCTGTAACTTAAAGCAACCCATTAACTCAACAATATTTCGCCATTTAACCTAAAATTTCATTTAACGCTGAAACAAAACAAGATAGCCTCTGTTCAATAAATATTTGAATTTCCGGAGTGTAATTTAAAGCAAGTCACACCATACCTTATTTTTAAGATAACAATCTTAACTGTAATAGATATATTTAAAATTTAAAAGAGAATTCCAAATTTAATACATTTTGGGGCCAGAACCTATCTTTAAATTATAAATTTAATTTATTAATATTACCTACTTTAAAATTTACAGAATTTTCGGATTTGGGTAAATTTCAAAGACCTTTACACAATTTAAAATTAAAGTGAACTCCTAGGTTTGTTTTTATAAAATTTTACAGAAATTTATATTTTTAGAAATTAATTTAAAAAATTGAATCGAATTCACAAATCAATTTTACGTAATGTGTAAGCTCTCGACCCGTTAAATTGCTTACTACTCAAAATTTGATAAGTATTTATAATGGCTTAACAATGGTAAAATATTTTCATCATCATATCATGCCCTGCGGCCAAAATTAATTATCCGCCTATACAAAATATAGTTATATTCCACAAAACCAACCTACAAATAACATCCGCTTACCTAACGCTAACACAATATAATAAAACATTTCTAGACAATTAATAAATTACAATAAATCATTGCAACAAGAGTATAGGTATAATATATCTTCAAAACTATTCGCTTTTAATCATTTCATTTCATCAATCCTTACGTAATTCAATTTCAAAACTCGTATACAAATATCTAGCAAATCAATTTTTTCAATAGCAACAAAATGCATAAATATAGCAAAATTTATATGTATAAAAATTTGTAAATTAATAATCAGATTTTTTCAATTTTACTCACTTATCATCATTTTCAAAACTCTGTGTTCGTCTGAGAATTACTTCATTTTCATTGGATTGAGCTTCTTTATCAGGAACTTCTAAAATTATTATAAAACAGGAAATTTAGTATTAATTTAAAATTAATTCGATGAGATGGATATCTCACGTGTTTTAGGTGGGCTTTCGGCTTGTGTCTTCTGCCTAAGCGAACTACTTCGTCGCCAAGGTGCATCTTCATCATTCGACGATTTATTTTCTTTCGAACTAATTGGTGCTGTATTTTCATTATTATTATTTGGCGTTTTTGGTTTGTCGTCTGTAAAATTTATAAAATATTTTATAACTAAATCGTTTATAAAAAACTTATGATAAAAAAAAAATAATAAAATAAGTTGTAAAAAATAAAAAAATAAAATAACTAAAAGTGTTATCTGTCTTCCGTAATAGTGTATATAGTTTCTTTTTGTTTGTGTATAAAAACCAACAATTAAATCAAAACGAAAAAAAAAAACATTTCCTTTTTTCCGAAAAACAACAAAAAATATTAAACAGATACAAAACATAACCAGATTATAAATACAGATACTCCTCCTTCTCCCTCCCACCCCAGAAAAAAAAAACGATAAAAAATAAACAAAACATTCAACATAAAAAAATTTTGATAAAATTTAATTTAAATTATACAAAAACAAAATAATTTTAACGATAACATTATAAAAATTGTATATAGTACAGTGTTTGCAAAAAATAGTCGTACTCGGATTTAATTAAAAAAAAAAAAATGTTAAGGCGTGAAAACGAGCTGCATTTTCGGCACATGAATTAAAATTATTGTTATAATAAGGTTATAATTTAGCCTTTTCACAGCATATACAATTATGGTCAATTTCTATACGATGTACTTTGTCAAAAGCAATTTATATTAAATACAATCGAATTGAACTTTAAGCAACAAAATACAATTTCAGTTTATTTTAAATAAGACCCACAAAAGCTCTATTTTTCAGCCCTGAATATATACTTCTCAAAGCAATTTGCCAAACAAATTTTGAGCAACAAATATTCCTAGTTCTAAATAAAGCTCAACATGCTAATCAGAATAGATATCTGACAAGAGTTTTAACCTCAATTTAAGCAGATGCAATATGCAAAATTATTCAGTTTGTGAAAATTAGGTTTTGCATTGAATAAAAATTCAAGATTTAACTAAATGTGAATAGGTAATTAATTTGGTTTTGACAAGCAATAAAAAAAATTAGGCTACATTGAAGTTTACTTTTTCTCTATAGTATATAATTTGAGCAAAAGTAAACAAAATATGGAATTAAATTCGAGATAGACCAAAAAATAGTTTAGCTAAACCAAAAAAAAAACAAAAATTAATGGTTAAACAAATTTTAACCAAATTTTTAGTTGTAATACTTGTCAAGAGTCAAATAGACAAGAAAATACACGAAAATAAAATTGGACCAAAATTTGTTTAATTTTTGCTGTTGCTTTGACCAGCCGTTATCCAGAAAAAAGACCTAACTCATTTTGATTGAAAGCAATATATTTATTGTTAACAAACTTTACCAAAATTACTAAGTTTAATATTTTAATTAAAATCTAACAGAATACCAGAGTAAAATATTTTTGGTTTAAATTTACAGGTTTGTAACTCGACATCTTTCGATTCGAAACACACGCTTTTTCACAAAAATTTAAATTTATTTAATTTAATTTAAACAATTTTTAAGTTTAAAAACACTGTAAATAAAAATATAATAATTTCACAAATAAAGAAAGTGTTTTTAAACTTAAAAATTGTTTAAATTAAATTAAATAAATTACAGGTTTGTTTTAAAAAGTTAGCCAACAAAACAAAGGGTTAAGTGCTAATGATTAATAGCTAATTTACATGTAATTTGTTGCTCTTTTATAAAAGGCAAAAGTTGTACGAGGAAAAATGCATTTTTGTATGATTTCCTTGTATTTTAGGAAAGGAATACTCAAAAAGTATTATTCAATTCTATTTACTGCAACACAAAAATTTTTTTTGATGAAAAAAAATAGAAAAATCTGAAAAAGATGAACTGATTTATCTTTTTATGTAAAAGTTGCTCAAAATTTATAAAATCATAGTACTATTTTGAAAGGAAAAAATGAGAGTTTGAGTATGCCCGTCTCACTTTTATTTGCGGATAAAATGTATTTCCACTTTTCTTCGTTTTTCTATTTTTTCGGAATAGAACGAAAAGATTGAATGTAAATCAGCTATAACTCTACAGTTTATTCACAAATACGTTAGTCACCATTTTATTATATTATTAAGATAACTCAAGTTAGGTAGGCTACTGATGACTTTAGTCATAAAACAGTTCTGTGAGAGTAACTGTGATCTATGGTATGCCACATGTAATGATACTTCATTTTTAAAATTATACAATTATTTAATGAATAAGTATTAATGGGTCCAACACCATCGAATTGAATTACACAAAATTAATAAACTAAATAAAATCCCGCCTTGCGTACGAATATTTTTTAGCTACACTGTATTCAGAATTGAAATAAAATTGATCATTTGTTTTGGAAAATAAACAGACAGAAAATTAGAAACATATTAAACTATAACTTAAACAAGAAAAAAAAAACAAAAAAAAAAATGTATTAAATTTACCTAGATCCTCGGATATACTAGTCGAATGAGAACTTTCAGTTGAATCTGTATCATTCTCAGAATCACTAGTATCATCCGATTCGGAAATTCTGTCCAAAAATTTAATTCGTTCATCTACTCTCGCAATTACAAAAATTTTAGATTTTGGTATTTTGTGTGTTTTTTTTGTAATTTTAAATAATTAATTTTGGTTGATTAATTTTTTTTTGTTTAAAGCAAAATTTATTTATTTATTTTTTTTTATGGTTCAATTTCAATAAAACAACAACAAAAGCAGCATTAATGAGAATAAAAAAATATAATTATGTATTAATAATTTAATTAATAAAAAAATTCAAAAAACAAAAACAAAATGTTGCAAATTTTATGTGCTAAATATTTTACCTTCTGAATCTTTAAGATCTGTTTTGACTTCAACCCTAATAACTTTTGGTGGACGTTCAATGTGATTATCCATGCTGTCGATAATTCTAGAGGGTAGGAAAAAAAATATTCATTAGATGTAAAATTACAAACATGGACGAAATTTTGACTTACTTTGTCGGATTCGGTTTTCTTTTCGGTCTTTTAGTATTCCGTTTAAGTTCGTCCAGACAACGAATAACATCTGGATGTGCAATATCTAGTGCCGTTTGACCAGCAAAATTCTTTATCTCCATATCCGCCTGTGATGTAATCAACATTTGAATCGCTTCTTTTTGTCCCCAATGAGCTGCTGCATGTAAAGGTGTCCATCCATCATTATCCTGTTTATCAACATCGGCGCGTCCAGCCAACAGTAAACCTAATACTTTAGCATAACCTTTAGCTGCCGCAACATGTAACGCTGTTGCACCAGTTCGTGGATGTGGCCGATCTGCTTCTGTAGCATCACTTCGCAACCATTTTTTCGCATCATTTAACATTAATCTTTGTTCACTTTGTCGTGCTTTTTCACAGTCAATTCCTATATTAAGCGAGATTGGTTAGCCACTCGAAATATATAATAATTTATACATCACCATTAAATATATCCAATTACCTTGTTCCTCTATTTGTCTCTGTAGTAAATTTTCCATATCACCCGATGCTAAATCTATACATAAATCACCATCACTATTTATTGCCCCTAAATCTGCTCCATTCTCTATTAAGTAAATGGCTATACTAACAAAACCACACGATGCTGTGGCATGTAATGGTGTCCATCCCTCATTATCCTGTCTATTTACATCAGCTCCGTTTTGGACGAGAAACTCCACCATTTCTAAATTATCGTCAATGCATACCTGAGAGGAATAAATAAAAATAAATATTAAAATTATTGTATCAGAATTTTTAAAAATTAGCAGTAGTGGTGAAATAATTCGAAATTTAAATTTTTTAATAAATTATAAAAAAAAATTTAATTTGATTCTCCTTTCATAAAAAAAAAAACAATTTAGGAAATTTTCAGAATTTCAGCCTAAAAGAACATACAATATTATTTGTTTTAATCAAAAATAGTTTTACAAGAATTAGGAATTTGAATTTTTAAATATTTCTCACGTGGAATTCGATTGCTTTTTAAAGGTTGCTAAATACTGGCATGTGAGTTTGTTTACATCTAGTCTATGTAATAATTTCTTTTTATTTGTAAATGCCAAAAAACAGTCAAAATAACAATAAATTTTACCATTAGAACTACAAAACGAGTTATGAAAACCTTGTTGTTAAACACAATCCAACAACTACAAAATGGAATTGAATTTCAATTTCATCAAATTGGCAGGAACTCAACGAATTCCAAATGAGTAATTGGATAGTGCAATTTTTATTGTAAATTATTAAATAAAATACTGATGTAAATAAATTTTGAATTCTTGTTTTTTTATTTTTAAATTCAGTTTCTAACTAAATTTTATGAAATCGAAAAGTTTATTTGGAGAAATTTGAAATTGGCATCACAAGTAGAGATCTTGTTACCAACTAAACCTACTCAATATGATGTTTAATATAGTTTGGCGAACGAATCGCACTAGTTAAGAATTTTAGAATATTTAAAATTTCAAAACTTGGTTAAAAAATTAAAATTTCTTAAACATAAATTTGGAATGGGAAAACAGAAGTTTGATAAGGTTTCCAAAATTCACATTTTTTTGATTCAAAATTTAAATTTTTATTTTGAGAAATTGGTTAGGACTCCTTGGTGATGATGCATGAAATAAGAGGTGACCATCAATCAGAGACTGAGCAGTAATTAAATTCTGATATCGAATATTAAGCTGATAATACAAATGCTGATACGTATACTGGAAAAGATGGCACAGTTTAGAATAAAATACCTTTTGTTGAAAGACGAAAGCAGTGGAAAATTTATTTACCGAGGTACCAAGTCTGACAGACCGCTCTAAAAATTAGAAATCTCCAGAACAGAGTTGGAACGTGTATTTTTCATTTGTTTATTTTTTCATCGAATTGTGGAAAATACAAACACCTATAACATAATACGATAATATCGAGATGAATAGTTTATTTGGTTAGTTATATTTATCTGGTTTTCCCAAATCATCCCATACTCATGTTCGAGATTTATAGGTACAAGGTGGCACCGGATTGAAAATATTCCCCACCACGTTCGTTTTCAATTTCTGATGTAAGGCATTCGATTCATAAAGAACGGCGTAGGTTTGATAAATTGGCACCCAATAAAAATATTCTACACCAATTGTGAAGAAATTTATAATGTTGGATGTTAACGTGACCGTTGACAAGAAGTCGAAGAGCTTTCGCGGGCTGTGCTGCTTCCGACAATATATCCCGAATAAACCAGCTTAATACGACATCAAAATATTTTCGGCTGTTGATTTCACTATAATTTTATACGTTGAAATTATAAGTATATTGCGGTCAATAGCCGCCTGAACCATTTAATCTTTGCAACAAACCAAAACAAATTGTATATAACGCTTAACTAAATATATCCAAGGGGCTGACCGAAATATTACAACCGATAATTGGTTTACGTCCTATCCAATAACCCACCAAAGAAGCGCGATTCTTTTGTATTTGGCTACAAAAGAAATGCGACAATCCTGTCCCATGCTCCAAAAGAAAAATAATTGTGTTAATGCTTTCAACACTCTGCAGGAATTGTAATATTATTAGTGGGCCAAAAAACTTGCCGGAAATATTTGAATTTTATAACAAAACAAAAGGGGGGGGGGGGGGGGGGTGACACAACCGATCAATTGTGCGCAACATACAATATTGCTAGAAAATCTCACCACTGGCCCATTGGTTGTATTTTTCAGCCTACTTAATTTATCCACCATAAATGCTCGTAAAATATTGTTGGCGGATTTCCGTTCAAAGCTAGGTGCCTTGGAAGATGAGATCCTACATACAACAGGACAAATGGTGGTAGCTGGGGACTTAATTGCCAGAGCTCTCTGGGGGATGCCACGCCCTGATACGAGAGGCAGGCTTATATTAGAAATGGCCGCCAGAGTAGGACTGCTAGTTAGGAACGTTGGGTCGACCACAACATTTCCCTGCCCTGGCTGTATGAAAACAATCTCTAACATCATTCTTGCGTCTGAGGGACTTGTACCACTCGTCCATAGATGGAGAGTATCGGAAGAATTCAATGGGAGTGACCACCAGTACATCAACTTCCAGATAGGCGATGAACGGCAGCTGCGTGTAAATGACAAACCGCTTAGCTGGAACTTGCGGCAGCTCAATGTTGAGGTGTTTGGAAGTGAGCTTACCAAGGGCGTGGCGTTGATGGAGACAATAGATGGAGGTGGAAGATCTGCAGCTGAGGCTCTGGTAGCTATTCTCATCCGCAAACGAGGTATCTATGCCAAACAAAAAACCGCGACACGGAAAGCCGCCTGTTTATTGGTGGACGACTGAGATATCAGACATACGCAAGAAGTGTCACATGCTGCAGCGCAAAGTGCAACTTGCAAAATACCGAGCGGAGCAAATCTCATGTCTTCCGAGTATAAAGCGGCAAAGAAGGAACTTCGACGAGCAATTAACCACAGCAAAGCGTGCTGCTGGAGAGCACCAATAGAGGACATAGACCGAGACCCGCGTACAATGGGAGCAATTGTATCAGCCCTTTTCTCAAATCACCCAGAACGAGCTCCAAGGCAATTCTGAGAACAAGTAGAGGTCCCCCTTTTTTCTGAGGAGGAACTGGAGGAAGCTGTAATGTTCGCAAAAAATCAGAAAGCTCCTGGGCCCGATGGAATACCAAACGAGGTATTAAAAATGGTATATCGACAAGACCACAATATACTTCTGAATATGTTTAATGCGTTTTTAGTTCTCGGTGGAAATGTGCGAAGCTTGTGCTCATTAGCAAGGGCAAAGGCTATCCCGGGCTTCCATCGTCCTATCGACCTCTTTGTATGCTTGACACTGCTGGTAAAGTTCTCGAGAAACGTATCAGGTCGAGGCTTACCGCCGCGATCAAGGCAGCAGGGGACCTCTCACCTAAGCAGTATGGATTTCGAGTGGGTCGATCCACGTTGGATGCGATCCAGCAGGCTGTGGAGGCGGTCAAGAAAGCGAAGCAGCATAATCACTTTTCAAAGCGAATTGTCCTGTTAGTGACGCTCGATGTGAGGAACGCGTTTAATTCTGCGAGTTGGGGGGATATGGTTGGCGCGTTGGAGCAGTATTTTCATGTACCGGAGTACCTCATAAGCATACTGCACGACTATTTAAAGGACCGAACCTTGACGTATGAGACTGAAGAGGGGGGGGGGGGGGCGAAAGATAGCAGTTACAGCCGAAGTGGCTCAGGGATCAGTACTAGGACCTGACCTCTGGAATGCCTCGTATGACAATCTGCTTCGAACCGAGATGCCAGATGAAACCCTTCTAGTTGACTACGCGGATGATGTCGCGGCACTAATCGCTGTCCGGGATACAAAGCAGGCCCAATTTAAGTTAAATCAAGTTAAGAGAGCCGTAGCTGGATGAGTTGGATGTCGACACATAGGCTATCTTTAGCGCTTGAGAAGACAGAGATAGTGGTCCTCACAAAAAAAACGGATACAAACCGCGTTACCAATATGGATTGGCAATGAAGTGGTTGAGACGAAACCAGCAGCAAAATATTTAGGTATTATGATCGACTCGAAAATGACTTTCTTTGAGCAGATCAAAATAAACAGCAGACAAGGCTTCTTCTTTTGGTGCCTAGCATGGGAGGAGCGGAGAATAACTCTGGAAATGGAGGTGGGGACATGGTCTCCGGAGACAGCAGTGGAGATTATGCTGCGAAACTCGGTCTGGTGGGAGCTCGTGGCAAGGTTCGGAGAGATCTTGAGAGCAAAAAAGGAGATCTCGATAGATTCCCGTAGTGCAGGAGACAGCTCGATAAGCATAGGAAAAACAAACGGTCTACTCCAAAGTAATGTGATAAACGGTCCCAGGGTAGTCCGGTAGAGGAGGGAAGGTGTTTTTAGACGGTAGGGCAGAAATGCGAGTCCGACACTTTGTGCGGAAATGGCATTTTCACCTTCCCAAAATAAAAAAAACTACCTCTTCATTTATAAAAGATCTTGCAAGTCTAAGTAGTTCATTGACTTCTACTATAATTGAAATTTACCACTAAAATTTCTGCAATTGAAATGCACCAAGAACCAGGAACTGAGCCGTTACTAAAGAAACGGAAAGTGGAAAATATAGTCGCGGATAGGAAAACCAAAACCACTTGTTATTTTTATTTTTAAATACATAATTTTGAATTAAATAGCTGTTCCTGTTAGCACACTCTATTTTGCGAAATAGCTTATTCACAATAGAACATGTCAAATCAGCTGGGTCTCTTCATTATATAAAAAAGTACAATTTAATACCGCGAGGATTACTTCCCAGCCGTTCAATTTGGGTCGTTGAATCGTCGAAGCCAATCATTTTAATGTTTGCTTCACTCGATCCTTTTTAATAACATCAATATCGAATACAAACGATATCTGGAGGATTAAGATGTTTCGCTAATTTTTCTATCGTTCCCCTAATCGTAGGAACTTGAATGTTCCAGTGATTTGTTCATATTGGTAATTTGTATTCCATAAATGCTGTTTGGGCAAGATTTTTGTACATAATTTAATCGTTTGTGAGCCACACAAATGCTCTTTGCTTTGAGTGCTATAAAATAATGAACAAAACAGATTCAAAAAGTCCTTCATCTTGTGATGAAATATCATTTTAGCTTTCCAAAAATATATGAACTAGGAATGTGATGGTTAAATTAAAGGACTGCGCACATTACTCCTAAACGAAATTTAAGTTGTTAAAAAATGTTACCAAAATCTGTTGATGGGAAGTTGTTTTTCATACTCGAAAACATCAGAAATAGTTGAGAACGAAATTTAGTCTGTTCGTTTTGAGAATTATGTAAATGACAATTTCAGTTTTCTGTTGCTTTATGTTAATATGCATTGAACAAATAATTTTATTTTCCTTATAAAGTATATGTGTGGATCTGTGTATGGTATGTCGTACAACATAAACAATAATAACAAAATAAACCACATAAGTAAACATACATATAATTACTACAACAGATATTCAAATTTCATTGCTTAAATTTATAACACCATGCATGGCCCAAATCAAAAATTAAATCAAATATGCTTAGATGAAAAATTAGCGACAGCTTTTTTATGTCTTTCAGAGTAACTGGAGTCAGCAATTACATTTATCTTGTATCTTTCCTCATATTTTAAAAACTCCCTATATATCGACTCTTCAGCCTGTTCTGACCATTCTCCTTACCCGTCGTTTTCTATAAACTGAAGACACTCCTTTAGATGTTCTAGAATTACATGTATTTTTAATGTTTTAGTGACATTAAAAGGCTTTAAAATTTCAAAGCATTTTTGTACATCATTGAAACACTTGTTCAAACCAGGCCCAAATTTTTTCGTTGAAAAACAACAATTCGTTAATTTATTCATGGCTTTGAACACACTTATGAAAAGGACTTTACTAAAATATCCAAAAATCAATATCCCAAATATCCATCTTTTAATAATTTACGGCAGGCATTTCCTTCGAAAATGTGTCCTTGGTAATTCTATGAAATAACTTTTAATTTCTTGGGCCATAGTAGTAGGGTGGGGGGAATGATTTAAATCGAATCATATAAATCATTGATTTTTATCTATGATTATATATCGAACTCTGACATGAACTTTAAAATTCTTGCATGCTATAAATAATTCGGATGTGAAATATATAAATTTGAATATGATAAGTTCTGAAAATATACAACGAATTCTGATATGGTATTTTAAATCGTTAGATAATAATCCTTAGATAATATATTGAACTCTGACGTGATATAACAAACTTTAACATACAGAGTATAAAGAATTCTGACAGGATACATCGAATTCTGAGATGATTTATGATAATATTAAGAATTCTGACAGATACGTCGAATTCTGATACTACATAACAAATTATGAGATGATATATCAAATTCTGACGTGATATTTCGAATTTTTTTTAATTTTTTTTTTCGCTGGCGCTACATCCCATAGAGAGATTTGGCCGCTTCATTATGAAGTTACGTAATCATTATTTTAACGGATAATGAATGATTAAATCATTGATCCTACATTAACCAGCCGTGATTTTTTCATCACCCGCCGGCAATCGAACCCGGAGCTTAAAGCAAGCATGCTAACCACTGTGCCACCGGGGCGGATATTTCGAATTGTTACATGATATACTCGTCTAAAATTCGGATATGATATACCGAATTCTGTAATGGTATAATTTAACGAATTCTGACATAAATGAGGAATTTGGAAATTATATTTCGAACTCTGAGATGATATATCGAATTCTGACAAAATATTTGTAATATTTAAAGGATATATCTGATAGATATGTATATCGAATTCTGGCAGTATATAGCGAATTATGAAATGATAAGTATATATAATTCTGACATGATATATCAAATTCCGAGATAATTTCTGATGATATTCCAAATTCTGACATATATCATCGATAAATCAAATTCTGGCATGATTTATTGAAATCTGATATGGTATATCGAATAATAACGCGAGCGATGTATTATTTGAAATTATGAAACGAATAATTAAGGGAGGACAACAAGAAATAAATTAACCTTTTTGAAATTTTAACAATTTATTATAAATATTTAACGAGTATTTTCCATTTTTAATCATTAAAAAAGATTGAAAATTGACGGAGATATAGCATAATGAAGCCACATGATCGCGGAGGCATTTTTTTACGGTACCAATTGTAGTGCCGTGAAAAATGATCTGAAACAGAAGGGCAAAAGGATGTGATCAGTATACGCCTGTAGTCAGGTCACTTGATAAAACTAATCTTTTAATAATAAGTTAAGAATAAATTGAAGAAATGGCAGACATAAAATCGCTGATCAAAAAAACTAGTTTATTTTCAGAAATTTAAAGTATGTTTACGTTCACCAAGTGGTCTTAAATGTTACGAAAACGTGTGCAAAATTTTAGCCCGATCGGTTCAATAGTCTCTGAACAATCTTTGGTACAGAAAAACAGTGAAATAAAAAAGTTCGTATACCTGCGCTCGACTCTCGGAAATTGGCTCTATTTACAAGAGATTTGAGTTTTGGCCTACGACATGAAGTTTTTCGTATTCTAAATATATTAAAGTAACTTAAAAAAAACAAAAAAAAACGATTTTTGAAGATTGATGGTTTTTCCCCCTTAATCAGAGATAATAAATCCAGCCTTCTAACTAATGATAATATCAGCGTTTCAAAGTTGTCTTTAAATCAAGCACTAGCTCAAAGGTAAAGATTCTATCGTTTATATATACCAGGGGTGACATGTTCTGCCATCACTTTCGATTCGTTTTCGATAGTGTTTTGTCTCTTGTAACAAGAACAAAATGGTACTCTATTTCGCTTTTTCAATTATGTTTTTTCTAAAGCTATCTCAGCTTGCTCAAATAAAACAATATTCTATTTCTACTTTCATTCATCACTCTTTATCACAAAAAATTTTGTTTGCGATATTTTATCGATGTGATGAAAAGGAAATGTATACAGAAGGCTGAGATCGCAATAGAAAAATTGTAATGAAAGAAGAAAATAGTGTACAATTTTGTTCTTGTTTCAAGAGACAAAACACAATCGAAAACGAATCGAAAGTGATGGTACAACATGTCACCCCAGTTCTAAAGAAATCGCAGTTACGTTTGATTCTGACACAAATATAAAACTATTTACTGAAATTGCAGAATTAGAAGAAGAAAACCTTAAGATTACATGAAAAATTAAAAATAAATCAACCCTGTATTTTAAAAAAAAATCATTGATTTAAATCAGTTTTTTTTATGCAATTTAATCCGTTATTTAAGTGGATCTACCTTTATTGGATGTTATCCTAATACCCTTGACACACTGCGATTTAATAAAACGGATTTAGTGAATTTTTCGAGTTCAGTACTAGTATGTCAACTACAGTTTTAGCTGATCGTTTTTTTTTTGGGTAAAGTACTTGAACGAGGTTAGCTACATCGGATTTATTAAACCGCTGTATCACGGGAAAAAAATTATAGGAGACATTTCTATAATTTATAGGAGCCCACAGGATTGTGGCCTAATATAGGAAAGTATTTTACTATAACACATAGTTAATTTAAAGAGATGCGAATACAAATTGTTACCATTAAAATAGTAAAATGTACCATAAAAATAGTAAAATGTACTATTTTAGTAATAAGCGCTTCCTATTTAGTAAAGGAAAATATGCATTTCGAGTTAGTATTTATTGCCATAAAATTGGTATTTTCCCCAGCATATTTTTGTAGCGATTGCAATGTTTAATGGTGTTGGTGCAGCGTAGTAGTAATTTCGATTTGGCAAATCATAAATATGCCAATCACTTCATCATAATATATCTACTGGAAAAAGTAGAAATATCATTTTTCATTACCCCCCAACCTTTACTTTACCCCACAGAGTCAATGCAAATGTATCGACTCTCAAAGAGAAGCCGATTTATCTATGGTTTCATACGACCAAACTACAAAAATACAATTCTCGCCTGAAACCTTAAGTATCAACAGAACGTACTGACTTAGCGAATTATATTCATGAAATGAAAATAACATGAATATGTTTCAGAGAATACGAATGCAATTATAACAGCTATATTTTGTGGTAAATATTGCTTTTTATATAGTAGTGGTCCCTATTTTAGACACACACACTCTTTCCGAGGAGAGGATTCAATTTATTTTTAATGATTTTACGTTCAAAATAAAGAGAATCGTATAAAACAAAAGAAATTGTATCTTATAGGAATTATTCCTATAATACATTGGATTTCTAGAAATGCATATAGGAAATATTCCTAAATGGCATAATAAATTAGCTCTTATTATAGTAGCGATTCCAACATTGCATTTAATGCTATGCATAGTGGAAAGTCAGGGCTACACGAATTAAAAAAGGCTGAATTAAAAATGTACATCAAAACTGAATTAAAAATGGTGATTTTAGTATGAAGAATTGGAACCATTTTTAATTCATTTTAAATAAATAAAATCTGTATTAAAAATGTTGTTTTAGACAAAGAAACGAAAATTGAAAAAATGAATTAAAAATGGAACTTTAAAAAAAAAAAAGACAATTTTATTTCATTTGCTTTTTAATTCATTTTCAAAATGAATAAAAAAAGGTCCATTTTAAATTCATTTTCAACACATTTTTAATACATTTTCAAACTGAATAAAAAAAGGCCCATTTTAAATTCATTTTAAAAAATTAACAAAAAAAAATTAAAAGTTCAATAAATTTTATTTTTATGTATTTTCATTAATGAAAGCAATAATTACAAACATTTAAATAAAATTGGAAATATTTTATTTTATATGAATTTTAAATTAAAAATTAAAAAAATGAAATTAGTTTTAAAATATTCTGGAAAATGGAGATCCCTAATTTAATTTAGAATTGTAGAGGCTAACGGCTTCGGTAACTCTCACGGGCACGCGGGAGGTCGCTTCGCTCCCCCCCGCTTAGCCCTCCGAGGGGCTTTAGATTTCAACTTCGGGGGACGTAGGAGCCGGGATAGGCAAACATGTCGCACTGCGTGCCGCACGTAGGAGCGAATTATATGGAATCTATTAATGACACTGCAACATTTTATATCGATCCCCATAAAATATTAAATAATTTGTATCGATTAAATTTAATTTTTTGTCTAGAATTTTTTATTTTTTTTTTATTACTAAAAATTATTTTTTTCTGTTCTAAAATATTATATTTGTTGCCAATTTATTATTTTTGATGCTTATGTTTGTCGCCAAAAATTATTTCTTGTATACCCGTTTAAATTGTCCCTTTTCTAACCACATTTTTAATTCATTTTTTCTTAATTCCTGTTCAAAATGAAATAAAAAATGCATATTTTATTTCATTTTTAAACACATTTTTAATTCATTTTCAAAATGAATAAAAAAAGGCCCATTTTTAATTCAGCCTTTTTTAATTCGTGTAGCCGAAAGTCAGCTATGCACATAGTATGTTTTACGAAAAATATAGTACGGGATGCTATAATTAAATTCCTATAAATATATAGAAATAAATTAGTATTTTTTTTTCTCCGTGATGTCTTGGGTATTAAAGAGATAAACTCATAGAGGAGAAATTGTAGAGTTTTTCAATTCAGTTTCGATCTGCGTGCATTGTGAAAAATAAATCATCTTTCAGTCATCTCATCAGGCTGTAGCGACTCAACTGCTAAACATACACTAAAATTGAAATTGTTAAAAGTTTTTAAGGGAAATGTAAAATTCGCTAATACTACAAGTGAATGGTTGATTTCTATATCTAGGAATAAATCAGAGTACTAAATTTAGCAGTTCAGTTGCTATAGCCTGATGAGATAACTGCACAGAGATAAAAAGCTTTGCATGGATCATGCATACCAATTCATAAATGAATAAAATGGATATTTTTATCTTTTTATGCATAAAATTCATTATTTAAGAATAACAATCATGAACCATGAATAAATGTCAGTGAATGCTTATTCATAATCTAATCCATTCGCTCATAACATTAAAATAAATAAATAAAAATTTCAACCAAGTCTATAGTTCATAATACAGCCTATGCATGACTTTCTTATTTTTATTCATGAGATTTCCCCTTGGGTTTTTGGATTTTAGTAAATATAATTCGCTAAGTCAGTGTGTTCTGCTTGATACTTAAGGTATTAAGCGAGAATTGTATTTTTGTAGTTTGGTCGTAGCTACCTGATGAGAACCTGAACTCAAGGAGGGTTCTCATTTTTCGATAGTCGATACATTTGTATTGACTCTGAGGAAAGGGTTAAAAATATATGGATTTTTATTCATAAGCAATGAACAACTGCCAGAAATTTGGCAAATTTTAAGTATGTATATAAATCATAATAAAGATGCTTAATAATCCACCGTACATGAATTACATTCATGATTTAAGCCATACGAAGTATAAAAGTATGCAATACAAAGCATAAAATAATAAAGTAATATGTGTAATTCATGAGTTAATTTCATAAATAAATATGCATTCTTTTTCATTAAACATGAATCACTAAACATACATATTATTTTTAAAACATTATGAATATAATTCATAATAGATGAATAAGTCCTTATTCACAAACTATGCATATTAAACATTTATTGTGAAATGGTCATTCACGGTGCCAACTCAAAAGGTTTTATTCATAATTTATGTACCCTTATTCATAATACGAGATATGATTTCTCTCTGTGTGAAAGATGATTTATTTTTCACAATACTCGCAGATCGAAACAAGTTGCAAAACTCTTAACACTTTCTCCTCTTCGTAAAATATTTTTTAATCTGGAATACACCAAAATAATTTAATGTTTGAACATATTATACAATGCTACTAAAATCAAAAATTCTAAATACATAATACTCTATATTTTTGTATTTCTAAATTATTTAAATTTCCATGTTCCTAAAATTTACAATTTCCATATTTCTTTATTTTCTAAATTTCCAAAATCTTAAATTGTATTTAGTATTAAATGTCTAATTTAACTAATTCTTGATACAAATTCTAAATTTCAAAAATGTTGTAAAAATTCTCTGAATATCAGGATTCTTAAATATGACGAAATTCGAGTTTATGCTAACTTTAAAGGTTTAGATCTTTAAACGCTCATTTTCCAATTTTTCCTTCCCAAATTCGCAATAATTTTATTAAATTCTAACATCCCCATAATATAAATCTTCTAAATTTTCCTAAATTTCCTAATTTCTTTTCTTTCCAAACTACCTTACAAATTTCGTTAATTTCTAAAATCAATAATTCCAAATTTCAAATAAATGATGAATTTGAATTTAACGATTTTATAAAATTTGTAAAATCCTAAATTAATTTTTCCACTATTAAAATTTCCAAACTCCAAAATTCTTAAATTTAAAATTCTTATTTAAGCTCTAAGGGTTTTCGCTTTCTAAATTCCTGACACAATGTGAATTTTAGAGTGAAGTTCAGTATTAATTTTAGAGAGGGTTTCCCAATGAATTGTAGGGTGATTTCTAGGTTAGGTTGAATTAAAGGGTATATTTTAGGGTGAATTAAAGAGTAAATTTTAGAATTAATTTGTCGTAATTTTAGAAAGAATTTTAAAGTTTGGGGTACATTTATGATGAATTTGATAGAGAATTTGGATTGATTTTGGGGTGTATTTTAGAATGAAGGTGCGTTTTAAGGAAAAAAAAACTCAAAATTATCTGCAATTTATTAATCCCCGAAATATTCCACATCACTGCGTTGTCAGCTCCTTTTTAGAAGAATTTGGTGATCTGCACAGTTAAATGGTATGAAATATTTTCCGAAATTTGTTTCAAATTTGATGTGAAACCTTAGTTTAGTCGAAATTAATTATTATTACCAAATTTGATATGTCAGTTGCATTAGTTCAATATAAAGTAAAATCCCCAACACAGCAAATTTTAACAACTCGGCCTGAAATATTCATAAAGTATTTCGTCAGAATACGTTTTACAATTTGAATTATGTATTGGTCACGTACTTTGCTAAATTATTTAACGAGCTAAAAACCAAATTTTTACTTCGTGCCGAGCTAATTAATAAAAATGTGATTTGTCTCAAGGTTACCCCTAGCTCTATATAAGGTTTGACTTTCACACTTATTTTGAATTGGCACCTGCTTCCAAAACTTAACCTTATTTTCGCTCCACTTATTTAAAACGTTTTTGCAATACACAATTCCTATACTCAATCAAATACAAATTTCAAGACATTGCCGTTCAGCCGTTAATTACTTAACATTAATCAAAACAATACACGCATAGCCATTCATATAGAAGACTTTCCATTCATATAACAAATCAAAACAATACATTGATTTATGTCAAATATTAGTAACCACAAACTTGAATCATAATAATTTATGAAATAATATGTACATTTTTGAAAACATCAAAACAACAAAACGCAATTATTATTTTTTTTTTTTTAGGTTCCAGAACACTAAATATTGTATATATTTGTATTTGTTTTAAATGTATAGTGCGCAGATTAGTAAACATTAATTCAACTTTCACGCACAGTTCGCTAAACAGTGTGCGCGCGCGTTGCCCCATATATCATCATTTTACACGTTAAGAAACAGATTTTCGTTGTTGAGATTAATCATCTTCTTATGTAGAAAAAAGATGACGTGCGCATACATGCACAGATTTATTTATAACAAATTCGGATCGAAAATTGAATAAATCTTCGATTTTTCTTTAAATGTCGATTTATCATGGGGGGATGGACTCTGGTTTTAGATTGAAATAATACACATCACATTTATATATAAAGAAAATAGGCATGGTTTTTGTTTAAAAATGAATGAGCGCAAATTGACGTAATCTTATTTTGTAAATTTTAATGCCAAAATTTGAATTTATTGTTACAACGTTTGGTTGGATTGGTGGTGTGTGAGATAACGAAGAAATGTCATGTAGATGGAACGAATTTCTTCCGACTATCTAAATTAAACATTTTAAATCTCAAACTTTTCACAAATCTTTATATGGAATCCAGAAGTTCGTGCAAATACTGAGGGCATCAAAAATATGTAACATGTAAACCTAACAAATTGAAAAAAAATCAAGACTTCTAGTATTTTTTAGAGATATCAAATTTTTTTAGCTTTAGATACATAAGCTGTTACAACGAATCAGTCTGTGCGTCCGTGTTTGAGTTTCAGCGGCAAAACGGCTATTCTGACATATCTGTTCTAAACTCACCGTATCCCATCTCAACGACGCATCTGTTTTCATCTGATCACTTTTAATCACAACGACGTATCACATTATGTTCTTCGTGTTGCTAAAGAAGACTAAGAGTGTCGATGCGCAGAGCAAGATCGCAACACACAATGTCTGCGTATTGCAAGAGAAGACGATAACTATCGGCACGCAAAGCAAGACAGACACTCACAGGCTCACCCGTCCTAGCAAGGAGGGATGAAGATCGTCGACGGGAAGAACAAGATCGTAACACACAGCGTCAGCGCATTGCAAGAGCAGTTAAAGAATATCGGCACCCAGAGCAAGTTCGTGACACACAGGGTCGCCAAGTTGTACGAGAGCGACAACTCATTTGGGAGTGTTGAAGCTCAATTTAATACTAAATTTAAAGAAGGGCCTACTGAAGTATAACGACTAACGCCTAAATTGCAGCTAAAACTTTGATGAATACCTATTTTGTGGTACTTGTTTCAAAGCGTTAAATGGTGGTAAAGTGCCAACGCTGTCTGTCTTATGGATTGAAATATTGTCAAAGTCCCAGTTCATGTTGACACTACAGTTTCTTCTATTCCAAGAGTGCCTCACAACAATGATGTAGTCTTTCTCAGACCTGCTCTGCAGCAATCAAAACAGCAGAAACACCACTTTACCAAAAATATAACATTCACATTATATTTTGGTATGTGGAAAAAGTTCAAGAAATCTTGACCCAAATTCAAAAAGTGATTGAAGCATAGTCACAGAACAATAACGACGAAGATCATAACGTTTGCCGTCCAGAAACACTATTTCACGAAGAAGAAGGAACCTGTCTTAATCCTGCTCAAAGAGAATTTCCTGTGTTCATTTTATTTAACAAAGATTCATTACCGCTTTCAAATCCGGACATCTTTTGTAGACAAGAATTCAAATCAATGATTAAAAATGGCAAAACAATTAGCCTTTCTGATCAATACAAGTCATTTGTACGGCAACAAGATCGAAGAGCTGCTAATAGTATTTCCAGTACTGCAGGGAATTCGTCACTCAAGTCACCATTGGAAGTAAGAAGGCTACAAGGTCCGAGCAATGGTGGGTCAATTCGGTCTTCCTAATGTTTTCGTAACAGTGAGTGCTGCAGAACTACGTTGGCCAAAACTCATTGTAATTCTTAATAAGGTTCTTAATGACAAAATTATTACAAATTCCGACCAGAAATCGACAGTATCTTATCCAAAGCGATCCAATTACATGTGCATGATATTTTAACAATCGTTTCAAACTGTTATTGAAAATTTTTAAGTCTCTGCAAGGTTCATTTGGTAACAGGAAGATGAAACATCATTACTATCGAGCAGAGTTTCAACAACGTGGTAGTCCACATGTTGACATGATTGTTTGGCTTGAAGGAGCAACAATTTATAACAAAGAATCTGCAAATGACAGAGAAGTTTGTGCCTTTATCGATGAAATCATTACATGCTGAAACGATTATATGAACAATCTGATCCAATACTACAATTTTTGCCTATTAAAACTCATCACTACACCCATACATGCTAAAAGTATAACTTTAATGTAAAATGCTGATTTGTTATATAGTATTTTCCTATGGACAAAACCAGCAGACAAAAAGGAAATGCTGGAGCTCCATGAACAAGTTAAGCGTATCCGCACTTTCCTTGAAAATGACTCAAAACTATCGATTATGGCCTTTAACGAGTTTTTGAAAGAGAAAGTTTTCTCAAACGTCGCCCATCTGCAAATATCAAACATTGACACTCAATTCATCTTGGATCCTTACGCATGTTGCTGCTTAAAATTATCGATGAGATTCGTAGTGAGAATAAAGGACTTTCAGATTGTCTCCGTTTCCTAGAAGCACCGTTGCATCAGAATAATGAAATATCTGCACAAGAAACCACATACAATATTCTACAACTACTTGTGAGCATGTCATCAGAAAAATGCCCATTTATTGCCGCCTGCCCTGAAAATGATAGAACTGAAATGCTTAAATCATTGAAAGAACTTAAAACTTGGGCAGAAAACGATCCAAATTTTGACAAAGTACATATGCATTTATAACATTACTGACCATTACACAAAGCGTCCTGAAACATTATCATTATTGAACTTGATACAGTTTTCGCGACCAGGCAGAGCAATTTGTTACTTTAAGCAACGAACCTACAACCATCGATTGTTGTATCATTGGTTCTGGATTTGTGAGACGTCATAAAGTTCCTGAGGCATTCGGTTTATTGGCTTCAATGTGCACAAATACTCCGAGAACTATTACCGTGAATTGATTTTGCCTTACTTATCCTGGCGGAATGAACAAGAAGAACTCAAAGACAATCTGATACGGAAAAGTTTCAACTGCCTTATCAAGTGTAAAAATTATGATTTTTTCAATATGAAGGCATTTTTGAACAGCGAGACTTTGTCACCCATGTCATAAGTCATTTAAAGTCACATTCCGAAAATCAGTTATTAGTTCATTTGAAAGATGGAGCTGGGGTTGGAAAATCTGGAGCTCCATCAGTAAATTTTTAATGGCAACATGTTGCGGGACCTGAAAGCGCCCATCGTATGTTCAATTTTGGATTTATATAGAACTAAAATACGATTACGTATTTTAGTGTTATACACGACTGAAATGTTCTGTAGTAAAAATACCTAACGAAATCGCAGGGAGCGCCTTCATTTTTTATATTAAATTGAAATTTGTCAAATTTTAGTAGACATTGGTGTAAAATTAAATTAAGTTTGATCAGAATTTAAATAACTTTGAGATCAGAAAATTATCTCAGTTAAATTCTAGCCCTAGAGAATCTTACCGAAGTCAAAACTCCATTCAAGTTTTTATAAAATTAAAAGAAAATTGAGTATTGTTTCAAATATGAAAACTAACACACATGGAATCGACACATTTGACTCTTCACAGTCGAGTAACTGATTAGACCTTTTTCAAAAAATGGTTTTAATTAAAATTTTCTTAGAAAAATTATTTGCTTCAAAAATGTTCAAACTGAGTTTGACGTTAATTTAAAAAATTCTGATTTCTCAATTCTATTGATGGACTTAAACGAGAACTTTTAAGATCATAATTTTCTTCAGTAGAGGAGTGTAAGGCTCAAAAAAATAATTTAAACTAAGACCAGAAACGAGTAATAAGAAAAATAATAGAAAACTAAAATTTTGTAGATAAATCAGATAAACATGTTAAGTATGGCAGTATAGTTATGCATGCAGCCAACCGAAGTAAGTTTGAGAATCTTTAACAAATGTGATCAGTTTCGAAAATTTATGAACTCTGACATATTTTAATAAAACTTAAAAGTCTAATAATTTATTTGAACTGAAAAAACAATAATTGAATGAAGTTTGATTTAAATAAGCGATATGATCTTAATGAAAATTTATAAATCTGTCTGGAAATTTGATTAAAATTTGACCGAGATTTGTATTGAGCAAATTTTATACAACCAAATTTAACAAATTAAAAATGATTCACAACAGGGTTGCTCAGAATAACTGTCGCATTTCTTCTACCTAATTTCCCCCACTACAATGCATAGATAATCCTTTTAAAGATAGTGGATTTTTTCCATAACTTTGTCATAACTCTAAACGTATCATACTAATTACAGTCGCCTCGCCAGTCACAATAAAACAAGATGGAAGCAAAACGTGAGTTAGTACTACATTATTACGTATCATGAAAATCAATTTAGGTGTCTGAGCTTATAAGAAAAGCTGACGTGATGGCCTAACCACCAATCAAATAGAAGAAAGGAAGATGTAATTTTCTCCTACAGTGGCACGAAGACTCCGATTTCATATTCTCGGATGAGAAACTATTCGTGCTGCGACCTTCATTTACCCTGCGCCGATTAATGATATACCGGCGACAACAAGAAACGTTCAACGGTTCCAAAATGTTTCGTCAGTTATGGTGTATGGGGCTATTTTTAAGCAAGATAAGCTGCCCTTGTTGTTTATTGATAAAGGAATAAAAATAAACCATGTGGTGTACCTGAATGACGTCATCAAGAGCCACTTATTCTTCACGCCAAGACATTGTTTGGAGATGAGTACTACTGCTTTCAACAGGACTCTGTGTCGGCCCATAAGGCAAAAATTGATCAAGAATGGATGGAACAAAATTTACCTGATTTCATCACAACGAAGGAATGGCCTCCTAGTTCCCCAGATTTAAACCCATTAGATTTTTCCATATGGGGGATAATGGAGGCGAAACTCAAAGATATACCAACCATGAGAATTGAGGAACTCAAGAAAAATTTAGTGGCGATATGAAACGAAATACCTGATGAAGTGGTGCGTGCCGCCTGTAGATGATTTATTCCACGTTTCAAAAAGGTTATTGCTAATAAAGGACAAAGAATTGAATAATATTAAAAATATATGTTAGTCTTAAGATAATTACTGCAATAAAAAATATTTCGTTCAAATATATATAA
Source organism: Tipula helvola (assembly GCA_963556165.1). Classification (NCBI taxonomy): domain Eukaryota; kingdom Metazoa; phylum Arthropoda; class Insecta; order Diptera; family Tipulidae; genus Tipula; species Tipula helvola. The sequence goes on along the minus strand of OY744483.1, from coordinate 143,262,681 downwards.
TAGATACAGTCATATTTATTCAATATTATGAATACGACAGTTATTCTGAGCAACCCTATAGTGACTTTCGGCCAAAATGAACAAATCAACAAATTTGACTGAAATTTTGAAACCATATTTAAGTTTTTAAAGGGATTTTAAGCTGTTTATGAATAACTTCACAAAATGTAAATTGACCCTATAAACGTAAATTTTGGTCTGTAAGTTTTTAGTGACAAGTTTGTTGACATAAAGCAATACTTATCGATTTTTCCAATAAGTGTAACTCCCAACAGCATCTACGTACCTGCAAGATTTAAACTTGATTCGTAGTTCACAAGATTTTACTTAAAAAAATTCTATATTAACTGGTGTATATACATGTTACTTTTCAATAGAATCTCCTAAATAATCACCCCTATTATGATTGTCGAGTCGATACGACACGACTCTATATTGCGTTTTCCCTTTTTCATTTGATAAAAACAATATGAAAAAGTGAAAACCAACACAGAATTGTGGCGATTGTCGATCGACTCGACAATCATAATAAGGGTGAATGCTACAATGTGAATCAAATTTTTGGTAGATATGTCACAGCATAGCTAAATGATTGAAGGAAATTTGATCAATAAAACCTGTCATTTACCATATTTCTCACGCAGTGGCGAATTCACTATGTACATATTTGTTGACAGCGGCGAAGTTCTTACAATTTTTTAATACCAATTTTTAGTACATACTTCGTAACTTTTGTTCTACTCTCACGGCAGAGAAAAGGGGCCACTCTAAAAAAAAAATTTTTTTAATGCGAATATCTTTTGAACCGCACTAGATGAAAATTTGGAACAAAACCCATATTCAAGGTCATTCAAAACAACCTTAGAAAATCCGTAGCCATAACTCTGTCTACATATGGCTACATGTGGCTACAAAACACAAAATACTCAAAAATATTTCAAATGTGAATATCTGAACTGAAAATAAATGATATGGTTTTAATGAAAATTTATAAATCTGTCTGGAAATTTGATCGAGTGTTTGTATAAAATTTGCTAGATACAAATTTATCAAATTTAATATTTTTAAAATGATTGAACGAATCAAAAATTTTGACTGAAACTTGAAACCAAATATTTTTTTTTTTAGTAAAATATTCACTGTGCAAATTTAAAATCCGTGGACCGTTGTTGACGAATTAAGCTTTTTACAAAATGTAAATTGACCCTATAAACGTAAATTATGGTCTATAAGTATTTAGTGACCAAGTTTGTTGACATAAAGGAAAGCTATACTTATAGATTATTTCCGATAAGTGTAACTCCCAATAGCTTTTATGTGGGTACTTCCAAGAATTCAACTTGATTCGTAGTTTTCAAGATTTTGCTTAAAAAAATTCTTTATGGTGATCTATCGAATTGGTTAACATGTTCCAAATTTATGGTAGATATGTCACAGCACAACTAAATGATTTAAGGTATTTTGATCAATAAAACCGGTCATCTTCATTTCATTTTGAAATTACATTTTATGAAAGGCCACCATATTTCTTACAGAATTCACTATGTTTTAGTCGAGAGCGGAGTTAATTTTACAGTTTGTGAATACAAATTTTGAGTACTCTGTAACTTTTATTCTACACTCACCGATAAAGAAAACGGGCCACCCTAAATTTTATTTTTTAATGCGAACATCTTTTGAACCGCACTAGCTGAAAATTTGAAACAAAAAACAAATTCAAGGTCATTCAAAATAACTTTAAAAAATATTACCATAGCATATTTTATCTAATCATGAGGCTACAAAACCCAAAATGCTTAAAAAAAATTAAAATGTGAATACCTCTTGGACCGCAGCACCAGCAGGAAACTTGAAACAAAAACCAAATTCTTTGGTGTAGGTATGCAATTTTGAACTGATAATACAGCATGATAGCTTACACTCTGCAGCAGACAATTTGGTATCAAAAAAATACTTATTTGAGCATTATGAAGAATTAGAATGAATTTGGTTTCAAATTTTAGTTTATAGTTCGAAATTTAGAGACTACTCTACATTTGAGTTTGTACTACACAAACTATTTCATTTGACGTTAACTATAGTTTTGAACGTTTATTCTTTGATTTTAGCTTAAAATTTATCCAATTTTAGCAAACATTAGTGTACATACTGTGGTGGTCATATTATTAAGGACACATCAATTCTGTTGGGGAAATGTTTGCTTTTGGCGACTTATGTATTTTACTAAACATTGTTATAGCCTAGCCATACGAAACTATTATTTGCTAAGGTGCATTCAAAATGCAAAGTTTTACTTTGTACTAAATAATATTTGTACTAAAAGTAGAAATACATTTTTTTTAACTAAATTAGAAATATCTTTAAAAAAAACATTTCTAGCTGAGCTACCTCAAAATATTGAGTGGATTCACGTTCAGCATAATTGACTCTACATTTCTTTCATTTGGAGTTTTGTGCTATCTAGGCTAGAAATAGCTCTCAGGGCATTAAATAAATTTAGATTAATATGAATAAAATTAGTACTTGTTGGTATATGTATTAATTAGTACTTATCGTATTTAGTAGAAGAGCAAAAGTTATATTTTTAAGTGGAAAATTTATTAACTGTACTTAAAATGTAATTTTTATTTGTGTATTAAAAATCATAAAGGCTAAAATTACTTGTTGTAATTAGTACTAATTTTATTCATATTAATCTAAATTTATTTAATGCCCTGAGAGCTGTTTCTAGCCTAGATAGCACAAAACTCCAAATGAAAGAAATGTAGAGTCAATAATGCTGAATGTGCATCCACTAAATATTTTGAGGTAGCTCAGCTAGAAATGTGTTTTTTTGAAATATTTCTAATTTAGTTAAAAAAATGTATTTCTACTTTTAGTACAAATATTATTTAGTACAAAGTAAAACTTTGCATTTTGAATGCACCTTAACAAATAATAGTTTCGTATGGCTAGGCTATAAAAATGTTTAGTAAAATATGTACATAAGTCGCCAAAAGCAAACATTTCCCCAACAGAATTGATGTGTCCTTAATAATATGGCCACCACTGTATAACCAAATACCTTACAACTAAATTAAGTTTTATTAGAAGTTGAATTCATTGAGGTGAGCTAAGCCAACAAAGTTCAAAAACTATTGAAGTTTTAACAAAATTAGAGGGAAAATGAAATTGATATGAAAACAAAATTTTCTAAAATTCGATTAGTTTATTGTTAAGACGATTAGTTTAAAATTTGAAATAGATACAATTATGTCAAATTTTATTCTTCAAAGTCAATTTAAATAAAATTTGAATTCGAGGAATTAAGCTTTCACAGTATTGAGGAACTTAACGAACTTTATTAGGAGCAGGGTGGCATTTCATGCCTTTCGTGAGGTTCATAGTAGATGGAGAGCTGTTAGACAATTTTGAGTAGGTATTTGAGGCAGCATGAAAATTTGTGTGACGCTTCTTTAGCAATGTCTAAACACAAAATCAAAGACCTGGCTGAAGGGTAGCGAGGCATTGTCAACCTTTGATTTTTTTAAGTTGCGAATTTTTTTTTGCAAAAAATGTATTTGAGGCATTCTGAAATTTTAATACCTTTTAGTTTAGTATTTAATAAAATATAAAATAAAAAAGCCAGATCATTTAGTCGGGTCCAAAATGTTGCCAGGCGGCTTCAAGCTTGAATTTTGTAGACTCTAAAAAAATATATTTGAGGCAAGCTAAGACTTAGACAGATAAATATATATACCTAAAAAAACATAACTTCAAAAAGACAGGTCATTTTGGTGGGACTTTCTACCTGCCAAGTGGGCGGAAATATACTGAGTTCTCAAGACCTGTTAACATAATTCTACTTTGCACTTTTCTGTTTCGCTTATTCTATTACATCTAGTTATCATCAACACTACTTCTAAAAATATTGTTCTCGAAACACTGAAAGAAAGTTAAAAAATCGCTGAAGAAGTACTGCAGTCTCATATTGAAGTTACTTACGATTTAGCTATTCCTAAAGTTGCGATGCAAATCCAAGCTAGTGAGCAGCCAATATTTGATAACATATTTATACATTTTGGATCTTTTCATATTATCCTTGCATATTTCAAAGCTGTAGACCAATGAATATTGCTGTTGAAAGTGAAAAATAGCAAATGGATCTGTTGATTCATTCCTTTCTGGCAAGCACTTTAATAGATGTAAACGATTTCACCCACTGATGGCAGTTGGATTAGAAATTTTGCATTTTCAATTTTTATTGAAAAATGAAAAAATAACGATTATAGAAAATTTACGTACAGAACTGATGGTGTTTAATGATCAAAAATTATCTTATGGTGCTTTATTACAAAATAGTTATGCCTCAAACCTCATATCTTCATATCTCCAACATAAAGAAGCCCGTTTGAATGAAGCTTATGGTAAAAAGCCTCAATTTTATATGCCGTACATAAATCTCGTCAATTATTATCAGAAGTAAAGCCGCAGTATACGGACAGGCGATATTGATCTATTTAAATTTATTTAACCAAAAATAGGCTTTTCTTTGTATTTAATCAGCCAAATTATTCACGTTGGTTGGTTAAATATCACGGTATTTTAATTAAACTAGAACAAACTCATCCACGATTACAAGAATCCATGGAAAGAAGTTATTTTGGAATCCAAAGAACGGACAAGTCATTCTGTAGACAGACAATTGATCTGACTCTGGAACAGACAATCAACGCAGATGCTGAAAGATGATTAACCGGTGCAGTACGTTTTATTAACTCCATTTCTGCTCGGCAGCGCTGTTGTAAGAGCCTCAAGATTCGATCAACTGTTGTATCATATACATATGAGGCTACTTCTCTACGGAAACGGCAACATGTTACAGCTGATTTGGAAAAATATAATTTAAACAAAGACACTAAAAACAAATTCAATTATTTGTCAATGCATTTTCCAAATTTATGAATCCATTCGATACTAGCATCGACCAGCAACGACTTTTCAATATTTCGAGTGGAAAAGCAGCTTTAAATGCAGAACAAGATTTTTTGATAATATTGAAGAAGTATATACATAGATGCAAAATTACGTGAAAAGTTTATTTCTGAATGTAACGAATCTGATGATAGGTTCGAAAAATCTATTTCAAAGGTAAAAATTATGAATTTTTCTGCTTATATATTGAAAAAAAACTGTTGAAACAGGTAATAAGGTTCAAGAAAGTTGTGTTGATGATAACTAGATGTAATAGAATAAGCGAAGCAGAAAACTGCAAAGTAGAATTACGAAAAAAGCTCTTAAGAACTCAGTACATTCCCGACCACCTGGCAGGTAGAGAGCCCCACCAAAATGACCTGTCTTTTTGAAGTTATGTTTTTTTAGGTATATATATTTATCTGTCTAAGTCTTAGCTTGCCTCAAATATATTTTTTTAGAAGTCTACAAAATTCAAGCTTGAAGCCGCCTGGCAACATTTTGGACCCGACTAAATGATCTGGCTTTTTTATTTTATATTTTATTAAATACTAAACTAAAAGGTATTAAAATTTCAGAATGCCTCAAATACATTTTTTGCAAAAAAAATTTCGCAACTTAAAAAAATCAAAGGTTGACAATGCCCCGCTACACTTCAGCCAGGTCTTTAATTTTGTGTTTAGACATTGCTAAAGAAGCGTCACACAAATTTTCATGCTGCCTCAAATACCTACTCAAAATTGTCTATAACAGCTCTTAGACTATAGGTTTTTCTTCAATTGGAGCTTTCTAAGTCTAATCAAATACGAAGTTTGGAAGGACAGCTAAAATTTTAAATTTTTACCAGAATCCAATAAAATTTGAACAGGTTTGAATAGAAAATTTGTAAATTCAATAAATTAAATGATTTATGAAAATAAATCATGAAATAAAAATTTGAGCTTGAGAATTTGAAGTTTGACAATTTAGAAATTTGACTGGAATTCAAATTTCTTTTTCAATAAATATATTGAGTTTGACGAAAGTTTGTTGGACAAATTTACTCATTTTCTCGAGTTAATTTATTTAATTAAATTCTTTTCAAGAAACTTGAACATTTAGCTTAATTAGAAGTTGAAACGATTTAATGCTTCTTAGGCAACATGTCACTTTTTAGTAATAATAACTGTTTTATAAGAATGAAAATTTTGACTTACCGAGTACATTTAAAACCATATTCAAAGCTTTTTTTTTTAGTAAAATATTAACTAGGCGATTTTGAATTCCGCGGGCTACTGATTATGAATTAAGCTTGTGTTTTATGTAATTTATCGTTGTGTACGTTAAATTTTGGTATGTTTAGATTAACAAATTTAAGCATTATCAAAATTCTGCTTAAAACATTCAACAAAGATTATAGTATTTTTGAACTTCCTTTAATCATTTCTAATCACTAGTTGTAAGGTGAGCATAAAAAAGTTTTTAATTATAAGCTTTTCCAAAGTGCTCGCTGTGGTGCTCAAAATATTTACGATCGGAAGAATGTTCATTAATTAGAGCATAATTATAGGATTTTGTTAAATTACATTTCACGATTGGAGGGTTACTTTCCATTAATAGAATAATCACCTTTAAATATGTACTAAACCTAAATTTAATTATCAAAACGTAAAAGTTTACACACCTATGCATCGACCTTAATTTTCTAAAATTTGTTTTTCACACAATGGGGAAATCAAATAAACCATATTCTCTAATGTTGCTATGTAATCTACTCATTAAAAATCATTGGCCTATTCTCAAGGGTATTATTTATATATTAAAATGACCCTCCTAAATTAATCAAAAACCATACAAAAATAGCGTTATTTTTGACTAACTGGTTTATAAGAGCAATAATTTGACATGGAAACTATTCGGAGTGAGTTAGGGGACGACCAAACCGTATGAGTATATTTTTGGAAATTTTAATGTCAAATCAACACGTAATCGTATAAATATTCTGTAATCACTAAGCTGTGAAGCACACATTCTGTACACATACAATATTCAGTATGCCCGGGAAAATATCGAGAGATAATTGATTTATTATTTATCGTTTCGTATAATTAAATTTGTTTTGATTTATTTGAAATAATAATGATAAGAAATGGTATAATCTAAAATTTAATTTTATATTTTTAATGATTCAATTTAGGTAGGGGTGCAACATTGATAATCAAATATAAATTTTGGCAGATTAAATTCATAAAAATATTCTAATCTTAACAAAACTTTGATCTATAATTACACAGTGCGACTTTCTTAGCTCATCTTGGAATTTTTCTTTTAAATTTAATTGCTTGTGGCGCTTTGGACTATATATTTATTTTAATTTTAATCATTCTTAATTAATTTTTGTGCGTTCCTACAGAATATTTTTATCACTCATGCTGTGAGAGCCGCGTCTTAATATTTTACGCAATTTTTGTTTTTCAAATTATAATTTATTTACTACAACAAAAATTTAATTGATCTCATCTTAAAATAAATATAATTTAGTTTTTGGTTTATGATCTTTTGGTATGTATGGCTGTGTGTTTATTTACTACTAAATAAAAAAGAAAATTCTCATTCTACAAAAAAAAAACTAAAGCAAATAAATTAAAATTTCGTTTTATTTTATCATTGGATGTATTCCAAAGCAATTATTTTCTGTTTTTTATTAGGCTAATTTTCTATTAAAAATCGTTTTTCTTTATTTGCTAGTGTGCTGCTTGCTTATATACAAACATTTACAAATGGATAGTAATTTTTTGAAAAAATTAATTGAAAATTAATTAAAATTTTAAAAATAAATTTTTAAAATTGCAGATCAATTAGGATTGAAAGGAAGTTGTGTTTTGTGTGTGACTTGTAAGCTGTACATATCTACTAAATAACGTCGGTAAATTATTAAAGTCCAAACTGTTCCGCTAAGTTTGAAAGAAATTTGTAAAACTTATTTGACAGCAGATTGATGGATTTCGAATATAAATAAATTTTGCGCAACATTGGTAGAGTAAAGTAAAATTTGATTAGAATTTCAATGAAGGTTACGTTAGGATCTGAATTAAATTGGTTCTGATTATGATGGAAATTCATTTAAATTTGAACTTTACACGTTTAAAGCACAAGGATTATATCCTTGAGTTTGGGATTTTGAAAAAAACAAAAAGAAAAATTTGAAATTTTTCAATCGCAGAAGAATTATTGCGAAATGGATTTTTGAATTTGTTTACAATTTGAATGGAAATTGGAAAGGGGAACTTGCGATTAAATCCTGAAATCATTTTATACGCTCCTAACAACAATTTTGTTTCGTACCGCAACAAATTTTTATTTAATTTCTCCTCAGTTGTGCCGAATTGAAAATAAATGGAAAACAAGTCGAAGGAATTAATTTGAGTGAAATTGATGAAAATTAGTTGTCACGTCATAATCGTGTTTCATTGAATAACAATTAAAAAAACTCTCCTAGCGGGTTTAAACATCAAATGAAGAAGACGTCCAGATGAATGCAGGTAAACTGACGAAATCGTTTGCTTATTTTGATATAATGTAAATAAGACAAATACCAATCAACCAAATTTTCTGATTTTCGTCGAGTCGCACAGCAATATTAATAGCAATCTTTTGATGTTCACTTCAAGGGTCTTTACTCTTCAGAGGTCCTGATAACAGACTTATAGTAAATATTTTGAAAAATTATCTGAAAATATTATTTGGTTTAAAAATTTGCAAACATTGTTATCTAACATACCGAGTATTTTCAGACGCCTGTGAACAAAAGATTTTAGAATGTATTCGTTCAATTCAAATAATACGTTAATTACAATTCTGATTGTGGAGTGTCGTAATCATCTTTAGGCGTTGAGTTTGCTGTAAACTTACGACGCCTAAAATATTTAAATTGAGCTTTTATAGCTAGAATCTTAAAATATAATTCAAAACAAAAATGCAAAAATATTTGTCCTGTTTTACTTAGGAAATCGGAATTTGGTTTAATATGAATAATCATGGATGGAAAATCAGAAGATTTCATGTTAGAATTGTCAAATACTAGAATTTAAAAATAACATTAACGAAACTTGTAAAAGTTCGAAAATCTTTAGAATTTACCGGAGTTTTTTATTACCAGTAAACGGCAAATAAAAACTAAATTTACCAATTTTCACTTCACCGAAAAATACGTTGTACGCACCATTTTGAAATTTTTGTAATATCGTTCTCTTGGCGAAGTCAGCCTAATGTCAAAAACCCTCACCTAATATTTGTCGATGGTCTAGTTTGATTTTAATTTTTCTTAAATTTTCTTGAATTATTGTGAAAATGGATACCTAATCGATATTTTTGAAATTATTGGCTGTTGCCATGCGTAAAACTATCGACTTAAAAAGTGGTTCAGGGTGTTTCGAAATATCCACGAACTTTCGAAAATATTCGATAATTTTAAGAATTATTCGATAATTTAATTTAGGGATTTGGTTATTTTGGGATTGACAAAAAGACCGGGATCCCGGGATTTCATAAAAAGATCGGAATCCCAAGATTTCAACGGAATCCCGGGATTGACAAAACGACCGGGATCAAGAGATTTCATAAAAATTCTGGATCCCGGGATTGCACTCCCTATTTGAAATTCTTTTTAAACATCAAGTTTTTAGATACTTAAATAATAATTAAATTGTTCGGAATTTTGCGTTGTCTCGAAATTTTCATGGAACTTCATAGATTAGATATATTATTATTACCAACTTCAGAGATTGGCTCACTTAGACACCATCTAGGATAGAAAGAGGGCACTTTAGACTTTCCGAAGCTGTACGTGTGGTGTATTCCATAATTTAGGGTTACCCCAAACAAAAAAAGTTTGTATTGAAACGCATCACGATACCTTAAGTAAATTTTCGTTAAGAAACTGAATTGTTCAAATTTTCAAATAATGCCAAAATGTTTGAAAATGTGGAAAACCATGAATCTACACTTTGCTAAATAACACCATCTCAAAGACTGGCTCGTATAGACAGTTAGACACCGTATACGACAAAAAAGGGATACTTTAGGGTTTCCAAATATATAAGTGTTTCTCCATAATTTAGGGTTGGGCTATGATGACAAATTTTCAAATATTATCAAAATGTTCGAAAATGTGGAAAACGATGATTCTATACTTTGCTGAATAACACCACCCCCAGAGATTGGCTCACTTAGCCACCATAAAGGACAGAAAGAGAGCATTTTCAGCTTTTCAAATCTACGTGTTATTCCATAATTTAGGGTTCGGCTCTAATGACAGTGATGACAAATTTTCAAATATTTCCAAAATGAAAGTTGGGATAAGTATCGAATAGCACAATGCATATAACCCGATTTCCACACCAATCCTTTACCTTAACCAGATTCCCATGTAGAAACGTCGAATGCTTGTGCGGCTAAGGTAGACTTTGTTGTAGTCAAGTGCACCAATGTATGATGCTTCTCTATATATATTTGACACCTTCTCTCCGATTTACACTGGTATACTGGGTGTGTCCGAGAGACAATTAAAGCAACGCTTTAATTATATTTTGATATGGTTTCTCAGCTGGTCAATCGATTTATTCACGAACCTTTTACACTGATCCACAAAATGTCCGACAGAATCGAAAACACCACATTTTACCAAATTGATTGCAAATGATCTTGTAAAGCCACCTTAGAAATTTGACCCAGTCCTTCTACTTGCAAACTTCAGGGATTCCAGATTATCTGATTTTTTGCCTAAGAATTTCAAAAAATCATTGACAGCCCACTAATAATTTTGTCTAAAATATTTACTAGTTTCTGGAGGTTAGTTGCCAGGTTAGATTCGACGTTGGGTTGGTCGACAAAATTTTCGAATAAAGAATGAAGAATAAAGCCGAATGTTTCTTTCGATCGTAACGATCGCATAAGTTCTTAAAAGCTTCTATGAAGCTGTTTTCGGTGATCGAGAAATGCTTAAGTAGGAATGCTACTTCCTCGTGCACTAAACTCTTCAAATATTGAAACTTTTGAGGTGGATTAAGCAACGTATGTATTTTCGCGGATACTGCCCATATAGAGGTCTTACCATGATTGCCATTCCGTATATTCTTCGCTAAATGGAGGAACATTAATTTTTGGTAGTTTCACTTGTATGAGCCTTTCAGTATTCATTGCGCTAGTATTGAATTTTAATAAATGGTTAAAACGGGGGTTTGGGCGCGGCAACCCCATCCCCTAAGTCAGTGCCTCTCAAACTGGGGGCCGCGGGCTCCTATGGAACCGTCAAGCTGTTGCCAGGGAGCCTTAAAACCTCGTCTTAATATCTCTAATAAACCGCACAATTTCCTCGCACATAAATTTCTAATTCTGCCTATTATCAATCGCCGCTACGGTTTTCTGTGCTGTTAATGGTTTTTGTAAAATATGTGATGTGTATAAATTCCACAACCACGAGAATTTTGATCGGTAAGTTCTTATTCTACAATGAACATGAACAGGAATTTCAGATCGCAAACCTTGATCTGAGAGTCCTTTCTTTTTTTGGAAGAACTCGTCATAAATACAATTTGAAATTTTGGGTCTGCTAGGCGGGTCTAAAAAAAAATGTAAAAAAAAACTTTGGATAACTCTGTTTCAAGTACTTCCAGAATTTTCATAGTTCGATAATTCATAAGAATATATTAAATCCTAATTTTGTTTTAAATACCTAAGTAAAAATAACTAGACACAAAAATTAAAATCGAACCAAATTCGAGTCGGGTTGCGGTAAAATTAGAGAAACGTGCAAAAATTGAATTTTGACAAATTTAGAATAGTCGTAAGATCAAAATTGTTTAGCTTTAACTTTAGTTTAGTCATTTCGGATCTATTCTGCTCCACTCATATGTCCAGCTAAGTGGAGTTTAGGAGTTCTTACAGCTACATCCAATTTTTAATAGTTCCTTATGTAGATTATTCTCCTGTTTTTTAAAACGAAGCTTAACAATTTTCTGGAATTGTACGATTTTTGAGTATATGCATTTTTTGGAATGAGGACGAAGGGCCGAATTTCAAAGGGCCGAATGTCGAAGGGCCGAATGTTGAAGGGCCGAATGGGTCGAAGGGCCGAATTTTTTTGTTTAATTTTTTTTGTTTTTAGAAATGTAATTTTTTTAATTTTTTGTTTTAAGGAATATTTTGTAAATTTTATTACGTTTAATCTTTGGATATTCTATCGGCAAAAATATTGCATTAATTTTGTTGTTTATATTTTGTGTTCTTTTTGTAATTATCAAGTGGAAAAATATTTGTACATAATAGGTATTTCACCAAAACCAAACAAGAATTTTGTCATAAAATGTCATAAAAATCAGACCATTTGTTATTCGTTAGGGTGAAGGAAAATTCTATTTGGACGAATAAAATAATTTCTCTGTGATTTAATGATGTGAATATAGTGAATATACTCCTAATAATTTACTACATAATTTATACAAATTACAGTTTAAGGCAAAATTTCCAAAATGTATACTTAATTTAAACGAAACTGTTTATTTTAAAGTATATTGTTGTCTCTTGTGTTGTTTTGAATATTGTTTCAACCTGAAATGTATTACCTATTTTGATAGGAGTCATTTTGACAAACAACATTTCAACCTGGCATTGACATTTAGAAAATTAATATTGTTTTCATAAATAAATAAAAATTATAGTTCTTAATATCAAATTCAGTACATTTACAAAATATTCCTTAAAACAAGAAATTTAGAAAATTATATTTCTAAAAACAAAACAAAAAAAATAAACAAAAAAATTCGGCCCTTCGACCCATTCCAGTGTTTCCTTCTTTTATCTTTTTTTTCTCTCTTTGTGAAAGAAAACAAAAAATATTTTTGTTTGTTTCTTTCCCCGAGAACGAAATCGAAAAAAGTAAAATATCTCTCCTCATATAAAACACAAAAGATAGGAGAGGAGAGATATTTTATTTTGTTAAATTTCGTTACGGAGCAAAGAAACAAATCAAAATATTTTTTCTCATCTTTCGCAAAAAGAGAATAAATAAAGGAACGTAATTTGAATTTAAACACTGACCCATTCGGCCCTTTGACCCATTCGGCCCTTCGACATTCGGCCCTTTGATATCATTCCCATTTTTTTACCTATAAATCGGATCAAGCTGAAAGAATATTTTGGGTTGGTAGAACATTTTTTTAAATTTGCGCGACACGGATATGACACGTCTGAGATCCTTGAACAAGAGTGCCGAAAATACTTAGCTGTAAATCCATTATTATTAAATAACATTTTTGGGAGCCCTCGATTTTTTTTTTTCAATTTCGGGTGCCGCAGTATGAATAAACTGCGCTAAGGTATAACACGAATTTAAATAACCTTTCAAATTTTTTTTTGTTTTTTATTTAATCTTTGATATAAATCTCCTTTTAACTTATTCAGACAGTGATTGCAGTCTCATGAAATCAGCCGGTGAGCGCGACACAACATGATGGAGTTAAAAATTCGTAGATTTCGAGATCTAGTACAACTTTTTTTATTTTTTGTTTTTGCAAAAATAAGTTTTTAACCCTTTATGTTGATAACCAACATAATTATCAATATAAACGGCTAAAAACTTATTTTTGCAAGAACAAAAAAATAAGAAAAGTTGTATGTACAATGTATGTACTAGATTTCGAGATCACGAAAAATAATTTTTTATCGTTTTATTTATGTACAAAAAAAATTAGAGAATCTATTGAAAATATGTGTAAGCTAACTGCTTTCAAACCGTATTTACTAAAAGTATTGAACGAGCCAATTATCACAAATATTCCTTTCAGAAAATTTTAATTCCGAATTTAATCAAAAACTTTTTAAAGTTTTTTGTTTTTATGAGATACAGAAAATGTTCTTGCAAAAAGTACTTAAACCGGTTCCGTTTCGGTTTATCAAAAATTGCAGTTTTCGGTTCGATTCCGGGTTTACTCTCTGAACTCAGTACATCTCAATACCTTTACATCCAACGATTTGTTTTGAAGAAATAGAAATTTTTTTCTCGCCATTTTGGCGTGATTGCATCGTTCATTTTGTCCAACAACGCACCACAATTCTCACCAGTGAAATGCTTTAATTTAAGATGTCCAAACATTACGAGTTTTTGATCTTACGAGAGCGAACTTTTTTATTATGCCAATATAAACGCAAAATATTTCCTACACTCTCTTTTGAAATGTTTACGATCACTCAATACAATCGCATGTTTTTTTCAATCATTTCGGGTGTTGTCACTTCTTTTGGCCTTCTTTTGTGTCCATCATCAAAAACAGTCGTGAGACCACGTTTAAATTCTCCGACCCAAAAACGGACAGTTTTATAGGTTGGTGTAAACTCGCCCAAAGTTAGATCCATATCCTTTTTGATATCGGTTGCTGGTAGACCGTTCAAAAAAAGATAATGAATTGCACCACGAATTTGAAATTTATTCATTCTTCACAAAATCCAGACTAGTCAATTAGGTGGCCTGTGAAAGGCATTTAGTTTAACAGATCGTCTTGAAATCTTAAATGTCGCCTACCCTAATAAAATATTCTATTTTCGAAATTTAATAATGATAACTAATTACTGCGCCATCTCTAACCTCTCTGAGGTTAATACAGAAAATTTTTCATCCCATGTACTATATTGAATTTAGCCCCTAGTTAGCCAATAGTGATTCAAAATATGGAACAAACAAAATGTGTTTTGGCATGATTTAGTATTTATTTTGCTTGTCGACAACATAGAAGCAAACTATTCTCCAAGGAAAAATAAATTTTGTATATTTCGACTATCTATTTACAATAAACCGATTTCTCGAAAAAAGAATAAAATTCAGTGTTATCAAAATAAACCAAGAAAATAGGAAAAGCAAATAAATTTAAAAAAATTTTAAATTTATTTTAAAGTCTATATGTAAGTAACAACCAAAAAAAAAATTTATTCACAAATTTCCCATTAGTTTTTCTCTTGTAATATAATTGGGAAATACTATCGATTCGATAATTTTACTATTTTTAAATATCGTTAATAATATAACATTGTAATGTGTCTGACGTAGATTAAATATATAAATAAGTAAGATAAATATTGTAAAAAACAAAAACAAAAAATCAAGTCTTAAAAATAAAAAATGGATATTTTCAGAATCCACCCACGATTTCGGATTTTATAAAAATATAAAAAAATTAATTTTCCATCATCAAAATCACCAAAGGAGTAGTAGTAAATAAAAACGCGACTATATAGAACATAAGTTTTAATAGTTTTTATGTTAGATACGTGTTTCACTGTATTGACCAATAAACCATCAATCTTTGTAAGCTAGGCACAGACTATATACATACATTCTCGTACATGCCATATTGTTAAGATATATTGTAAAACCGATTGCACAATAATTGTGTTTATTCTTCTTAAGTAATAATGCGAATTTATATTTTTGTTTATCCACTACAAAATTGGAGAATTTTTTTTGTATATGAAACATGTACACATCTGTCGATATTTTCTTTTTATCAACATTCTAGTCGCGTTCTTTTTAATTTTTTGTCTTTCTTACTTAAATACGCAGCAGTAGGGTGATTTACGAGTATTTTATAGATTGGAAAATGTGTATGATTTAAAAACTTTTACTATCAACTAAATTAAAATTGTTGTGTGAAAATTTATTTATGTGCTATAGTAGTAGTTTATATATAACATATATAAAAAAGATTATAAACTAGATATACATAATAAATTATAGTGTTATATTTATATCTAGATGAGACACATAGTATAGTTCGATACGAGAGGAAAAATTATGCAATTTTAGTTTCCGGCTGAAATGTAAATATTTAGGTTAGGAATTTATTCATGTGCTACTGATTCATTCGTATAGATATGATTTTCATGTGAATTTTTCGGCACGAGTCAGTAATAAAAAATGTATTTTGGTGTAGCCGTCTGTGTAGGATAGCTAACATGAATTATGTATACTGCCGCATTAATCTTTTAACTGATTGATTTAATTTATCTTCCAAAATAGGGCTTAATAAAATCTTTTGTTGGGGGGCAAATCATAATTTTGTCGAACTATTTAATGATAAGTCATAATATTATCATTTATTTAAGGTGATCAGAAACGCTCCTTTAAAAAATTAACCCTTTGACTCGTCATTTATTTTAAAACGCTTGTTGTTTTGCTTAAGTATCTGAGTAATTCTGAAATTTTATAATATTTTTCGCGCTAAATAACCTTTTTTGGTAGCTTAAGACTAAGAGCCAACAAAGTAACACTTAAAAAATCCATTATTAGTGCATTGAATCCCAAAAAATATGTTTAAAGTGTATGTACACAATTGTGTACAGTACGAGTCAATGCGTTAAATAAACACTTTTCTTAAGCTATAAAATTTGAAAACTGAACTGTGCTCTGAGCTTAATATTTTGTGCTCAACCTATGTGCGTATCTTCGGAAATGTTCTGTAATAGCTCTTAGGTAGGCTGGCTACTAATCGTTCCAGAATAAATATTTTTAGTAAAATTTTAGAAAATTGATAATCATCGTCTTTTAGTACTTACTATTCGAAATTATTATTTGAACTAACGATCTTTTCGACCCAAACTTTATTTTAAAATATTTCTTCAGATTTGTCCTTTAAAGGAAAAGAAGCAACTTTACATTCACAAACACACCACCCAATCGTGAAAAATTTCTTCTTGCCACCACCGAGAATCGAACCAGGACCCACAATTGCTAGCAAGTGCATTACTCATTGTACGACCGAGAGTTTTATTTCGAGTTATAATGAAGTCAGCTCTTTCCAATTTCGAATAAATAATTATACAAATTGTACAAAACGATTAAAACTATGAAGTTAAATGATTTGTTGATAAATGTAAAGTAATGTCTTTCTTCTAAAGTCCATCCCATTTAATTATTAGAGCAACGTTCTAAATTATTAGTAGCAGGGCTGCGGGGTTGGAGTCGGAATATTTCAGATCTACTCAGCCTCCGCATTTGATATGTTTCTTTCTCTTCTAAAATGAACCTTACCCTTAGTTACAAAAAGACTCCAATCAGTATATTTGGACCCTCGGCCAATTTTATAAAGAATGGCGTAGCGTAATGTTTCACTTAGTAAAATTTCAAATATACTCGCAACAGAAATAAAATCATCGTTAACACATAGAGAAGTTGTTCTGCTTGATAACGAGATATTATTGGCAGGAATTTATGTTGACCCCAAGGTTAGAGTATTATTAAGTGATGATCAACTAAATAGAGGCAAACTCGCGCTATGTAATTTGGCAATCGTTTAAAATGATTTTTAGATATTAAATGCTTACAGTCATAGTGACCACTCTCGTCATCTTCATCTATTTAGGTAACCACCAAGAAGATCCTCTTGGAGAAGTAAAAGGAAAACATGAATTCGACAAATTTGTAGATTACCATGAGAAATCGAAATGACTTCGGATTACAAAAAAATTCAGGATTTAATTTTTTGATGGCTTGGAGAAAGTGGAAAAAATCAACAGAAGTACGGGTTTTAATATTCTTGGAGCCATACTAATTTTAAGCACAAATTCGTAATTAATTTAAATTGTCGAAATTTTTCCTTTTTCTTTTATTTCCTTAATTTGATTTGTAATTTTTGTTATGTTTAAATTATGTTCTTATGATGAAAGAATTTGAATACGAGTGGTATTATGAATTTAACCCTTAAGAGACACACTGGGTTAAATTAACCCAGGTCTCTTTTTTTAACGCGCGCCATTTTAAAACGCGTGGTCCTTGGACCATCGGGCCAGTGGATTAGGGAAGTTTGAAATGTCCACTAATATCCCCCCTAAGGCCAGATACAGTGCTTTTATAGAAGCTGTGCAATGAACGTCGTAAAAACAGGTATGGGTAAAAATCACCCAGTGTGTCTCTTACGTTAGATAAACGTCTCATTTAAAAAATTCTTTTTGTTAAATATTGTGTGTTTGCGTGTTAAACTTATATGACGGTTTCCATTATATTTCAGCATTTTTTTTGCACTTTTCGAAATCGACCTCAGCGATTTCTTTTTTTTTATTTTTTTCGTGTTCCTTATTAAAAATGATTGAGTACCTATTTTTTTGTTAAGTTATTTGACCTTCGGTTGACCCGTTATACGGTTTTGAAATTGTGACGTTTTTACATTTTCGGGATTTTTTTTTTTTAGTGGTCACGTAAAATTGTTTTATTTTGAGTTCTGTATTACTCATTAATAAGAACAACACCATTATAGAAAGGCATTAAACCATTCTAAATTAATCAATAATTTGTTTTGTAAAAGTACCGTTAGTGACGCAGTTATAATACAACAAATATTGCCAATTATTTTCACCTGTAGAGGGCGCAGCTAGCACTCCATAAAAAAGTTTGATATACCATCGGAAAGGGAAAGGTTCAGCCTTTTCAACAAGTGTAAATTTGTGAATGGACAGTGCCTAATTTGGTCGCTACAAGGCTTTAAAGTTGGAAAATTAGTTTTTTTTACAATTTTTCTTATATAAAAGTTGTGTACAATAAGTGAAATTGTCAAAATATGTGATGGTTGGTGGTAAAAGTTGTTAGATAGTAAACTAGCCTTTAATAAAAGCACCACTTTGTAAATAGATAAGGCTTACGATCATCCGGTTCATAGTTACAAACTTTAAATTAACGTTTCGACTAGTTTTTCACACTAAAACTAAACTAAAATGAGACAATATAATGAAATAAGTAATTGTTTGTGACTTTTAAGATGACTAATACACTAATATTACCAATAAAATTCAATTATTTTGACATTTTCAAAACCAATAGGAGAATGTTCAATCTTTTCAGGGAATATACATTTGAAGATGGACAACGAAAATAAAAAATTGGTTTAAGTAAATATATAAAAATTATATTCAATATAAACGTTTTATTTTTAAACTGAACTTAGATGTATGATATCACTATTTGAGAACAACTATTCGGAGAGCCGTTGTTGTTTAACAGGTGATCCGCCTAATCGTACACAGATTTCCGAAAATTCAGTTTGGTAAACTGCTCCACTTATTTCAGTTGGGGGCGATAGTCTTTGTGATTGATCTGGAGTACTGTCAGGCGAAACGGTAAACTGGCATTCGCTTAATCTATATACCTTGATATAACATCTATCACAAATTCGTTGATTTGATATATCATGGTTTAAGAATTTTTTAGCATTTTCCGCTATTTTTGCACTAACACTTCTACATCTAGATGTCATATTTTTATGTTTTTCCACATTAAAAGGATTACAGCACTTAGGGTTAACCATTTTTTAAATATTTTTTTAAAACACTAGTAATACTCAATAAATCTCTAAGATACGTTTCAAGTACACTTCCAAAAACTAATTAATTTATGTAAAAATTTGGATGAGTATTTATATAAACCTGAAACAATTAATTGTTTTTTTACGCCTATATGATGGTTTTCAAGCATACCCCACCATTTACGATGAAGCCTGTATAGTAATTCTATTGTATTTTGAACAGATAAATGACAAATCACATCTTTACCTGTCGTTAATAAAATCTGTGCGAAATCTTGTTTAAAACTAAAAAAAATGGGAGTAAACCCCAAACAAATACATAACAGGTAAAAAATAATTTCTGATGGTATTTGACGGTCAACTCCTTTCGGTCAGCAAATAATCTAGTATTACTCATTTTTTTTCATTTGAGAATTGAAATTTATTGGTAATTAGTGTATTAGTCATCTTAAAAGTCACAAACAATTACTTATTTCATTATATTGTCTCATTTTAGTTTAGTTTTAGTGTGAAAAACTAATCGAAACGTTAATTTAAAGTTTGTAACTATGAACCGGATGATCGTAAGCCTTATCTATTTACAAAGTGGCGCTTTTATTAAAGGCTAGTTTACTATCTAACAACTTTTACCACCAACCATCACATATTTTGACAATTTCACTTATTGTACACAACTTTTATATAAGAAAAATTGTAAAAAAAACTCATTTTTCAACTTTAAAGCCTTGTAGCGACCAAATTAGGCATTCACAAATTTACACTTGTTGAAAAGGCTGAACCTTTCCCTTTCCGATGGTATATCAAACTTTTTTATGGAGTGCTAGCTGCGCCCTCTACAGGTGAAAATAATTGGCAATATTTGTTGTATTATAACTGCGTCACTAACGGTACTTTTACAAAACAAATTATTGATTAATTTAGAATGGTTTAATGCCTTTCTATAATGGTGTTGTTCTTATTAATGAGTAATACAGAACTCAAAATAAAACAATTTTACGTGACCACTAAAAAAAAAAAATCCCGAAAATGTAAAAACGTCACAATTTCAAAACCGTATAACGGGTCAACCGAAGGTCATATAACTTAACAAAAAAATAGGTACTCAATCATTTTCAATAAGGAACACGATTACAACAAAAAAATTGAAATCGGAGAGGTCAAGGTTGGGCCCCATTTGAAATATAAAATAATGACCCATATAATTTTAGTCTATTTGAACTAAAATATGTATATACAGAGAAACCTCACTACAATTGACATCGACCGGACTAAAAAGGGTGTCCATTGAAGTGAGGTGTACCTTGAACTGAGGATTTGTGGTTGGGATTCTATTTCTTATCCGATTTTAATAAAATTCAGTATTCCCAATGAGAATGGGATTCTTTTGCATAAAGTTCTGGAATATGGCCAGTTAGGAAGAAACTTGGTCATTTCTTATCCGATTTTGGTGAAATTCTCAAATGATTTTCAGATAAAATTCTGGAATACGGCTAATTAGGATGGAACTTGGCCATTTATTATCCGATTTTAATAAAATTCAGCATGTGCGATGGAAATGGGTTTCTCAAACGAGTTTTTGATGAAGTTCTGGAATATGGCCAAGAAGGAAAGAACTGGGCCATTTCTCACCCGATTTTGAAGAATTTCAGCATGTACGATGGTAATGGGATTCTAAAATGATTTTTAGGTAAAGTTTTGGAAAATGGCCAATTAGGAAGGAACTTGGCTTTTTCTAATCCGATTTTTATGAAATTCAGTATGTTCGATGGAAATGGGATTCTAAAATGATTTTTAGGTAAAGTTCTCGAATATGGCCAATTAGGAAGGAACTTGGCCATTTCTTATCCGATCTTAATGAAATTCAGCATGTACGATGGAAATGGAATTCTCAAACCAGTTTTAGGCGAAGTGCTGGAATATGGCCAGGTAGGAAAGAACTGGGCCATTTCTTAAAATGAAATGGGATTCTCAAATGATTTTTAGATGAAGTTCTGGAATTAGGCCAATTAGGAAGGAACTTGTCAATTTCTTATCCAATTTTGATGAAATTCAGCATGTACTATGAAAATGGGGTTCTAAAATTATTTATAGAACAGGTCATCAAATACATAAAATCATATAAGGTTCCTTCCTAGTCTGCCATATCCAAGAACTTCATTTAAAAATAATTTTAGAGGCCTATTTCCATCCTACTTCCTAAGCCTATTTCCTTCCTATTTGGCCTTCCCTTCCTATAAAACTCGTTTTTAAATCCCTTATCCATCATACATGCTAAATTTGATCAAAATCAGCTAAGAAAATCTTTTTAGAATCCCATTTCCATCGTACATGCGGAATTTCATCAAGATCGGATAAGAAATAGCCAAGTTCCTTCCTAATTGGTTATATTCCAGAACTTCACCTGAAAATCATTTTAGAATCCCATTTCCATCGTATATGCTGTATTTCATCAAGATTGCATAATAAATTACCAAGTTCCATCCTAACTGGCCATATTCCAGAACTTCATCTAAAAACCATTGTGGAATCCCATTTCCATCGTACATTCTGTATTTCATCAAGATCGCATAAGAAATGGTCAAGTTCCATCCTAATTGGCCATATTCCAGAACATCATCTCAAAATCATTTGAAAATTTCATCAAGATCGGATAAGAAGTGGCCAAGTTTCTTGCTAACTGGCCATATTCCAGAACTTTATCTAGAAATCATTTAAGAATCCCATTTACATTGGGAATGCTGAATTTCATTAAAATCGGATAAGAAATAGAATCCCAACCACAAATCCTCAGTTCAAGGGACACCTCACTTCAATTGGCACCTTTTTTGGTCCCGTCGATGTCCGTTATAGTTAGGTTTCTCTGTATATACATATTTTAGTTCAAACAGACAAAAATTATACTCTTATGTATATGTTTAACACAAACACACGATATTTAACAAAAAAGGATTATTGAAATAAACATGTTTTTCTGACGTTAGAGACACACTGGGTAATTTTTACCCGTACCTGTTTTTACGACGCTCACTGCTCGGCTTCTATAAGCGCACTGTATCTGGCATAAGGGGGATATCGATTATTAATTTCAAAATCGTTTTTTTTTCACGCAAAATAGCCTACTTTTAAATTTTACCTCAATTTTGCTATTTTCAAAAAATTGCTATTTTCGATTTGCCAAAAAAATATAGTTTTTGCAATGGATGGAAAAACCCATAGTACCATCTTAAGGTTCAACTCTTTATCTTTTCATCGGCCACCTACAGAGTGTCAAAATATTAATTTTTGATAAAAATATAAGCATTTTAAAAAAAGACGATTTTTAAAAAAAGTTCCGTTAGTTTTTTATAAATATTTTTGCAACTTTTTATTTTATCGCAACAAAATTATGTTTTTATGTTCTTGAGAAAATTTTCTATCAATGAGGGACTTTCTCAATATCGATTTTAGTTCATTTGTCCCCACGCTTGGGCAGCGCTGACTACTTTTTTTTTTATTTTACATGCAAAAACACGTAAAATCATGTTTACAAATACAAGTTTCTTGTCTAAATTAGTGGATGTCCCCCTACTTTTTTTTTATGATTAATAAAGATGAGTATGTTGCGATTAATAATAAATATCAAATTTTAAAATTAATTTAGTCGAAATTAATAATTTAATGAAAAATTCAAACACATGTTTGACCATATAAAACTCCATACGAAATATTTTAGCCGCCAGTCAGCAAGCGTTGCAATTATATTTGGGAAAATCACTAATTGAAAAAAAATTGATTGAATTTGATCAATTTGATCACGAGATTTAGGCCCGTTGTACATTTCAGCTAAGCTAAGCTAAGCGATGTGAGCTAAATTCGTATCCCCCGGTTGAAAATAAAAAATTTTAATGGGAAGACATAAAATCAGCAATGTATGTTTGTATAAGGCTAGTTATCAGCTGGAAAGTGCAAAGGGGTGAGCTAGGCGAGCTAACAAAGCTAACGAAAACTACATTTCTCGCTTAGCTTAGCTGAAATGTACAACGGGCCATAAGCTTTCAAAGTATCGCTGGGTAAAAATCACCCAGTGTGTCTCTTACGTAACTTTTTGATAGTGTGTCCCTTAAGGGTTAATAATATTTTTATTACATGTGGAAGTTGGAGTTGCAGTGGGAGTCGGATAGTAAATCTATTTATGTACATAGGAATCGGAGTTGGAGTCGAACAATTATTTTACCGACTCCACACAGCCCTAATAAGTAGAATATATTTAAGCAAAGAGTACCTATCTAATAAGTGATCTTATACATAATTAAAAATGTCACTTTGAAAATGGGATACCATCATAACTCCGAACGAAAACATCCCAAAAATGATACCAAAAAATACAAATTAAAGTGCCCCATCGAAAAGGAAGACCCCATTCAATTTTTGTTACCTACAATAAAGAAACAAAAGGAATTAATGATTAATTATAATTTCATGTCATTCTTGCGCGGATAGGACAAATACTAAGCGGCTTTGGGGACTTTTTTATTTTAGTATGTGAAATACAATCGTAAATATTGTTACAAATGTAAACATTTTTGAATTTTTTCTGACGTTTTCCTATCATCCTTGCGCAAAGGGTCCAATGCTAAGCGGCTTTGGGGAGTTCACTATTTTAGTATGTGAATAATTATTAAAAGAATCAATTTTTAAAAAAATCTTAAAAAATGCTCGAAACTCGAAAATCATCCCAGCGGCGGTTTGGGAGAGGTAGCCCTGATCCTCTAAGGGAGTGCTTCTCAAACTTTTTCTCGTACTGCGGCCTCCGAAATCGGAAAAATAAAATAGAGGGCCCCCAAAAATTTTACAGCTAAACATTTTGGGCATTTTTTGGTCAATGATCTCAGATGTCCCGCGCGGCTTTTTAATTGTAATCCATATCCGTATTCCGCAATTTTAAAAAATGTTCTACCAACACAAAATATTCCTTCAGCAGATCCGATTTGTAGGATTATAAAATCCTTTTACGCAAAAATTTCAAAAAATTATTAAACGTTTTGAAAAACTTGAACAGATTCGGCATAAGGAACTATTAAAAACTGAATGCTTCTGTTAAGAACTCCGGTACTAAATATTTTAACTAGATAGACATATGAGTGGAGCAGAACAGATAACGAAATGACTAACTAAGGTTAAAGCTAAACATTTTTGAGCGGACTGTTCTAGTTACCCCGACCAGAATTTGCTTGGTTTTGAATTTTAGCGTCAAATGGTTTTTACTTAGGTATTTAAGACCAAATTTAGATTTAATTCTTCTGAATTATCTAAATATGAAAATCCTGGAAATAATTGAAATATTAAAAAAAAAAATGAGTTTTACAAAATTCATAGTTAGCAATTTTACACCCAAATGAAATTTTATTTATGAAAAGTTTCTTCTCAGTAGATGATAGTAGTTCAGTTTTTTTTAATTACCTAGATCAGTTTTTTTGGTTCCAAAGAACTAGGCATTCAAAAATTACCGAACTTTTGAATTACCGGTTTTCGGTAATTTTTTAATTGTAGTATCCGTAATTTGCCGAAAAATTGACTTTCATGAAAAAAGTAAAGAATTCCCCCTTCCCTAATAAATTCTAGTCTATTTGTCAGAATTTTTCCATTATTTGTATAACTAATTTGATGCATAAACTTTGGTTCTTAATTTTTAGAAAATTGACCTCAATTTTTTGCTAGAAATAAAAATAAGCATTAAATTTAAATTTTTAATATTGTCGTTTTAAATTTCAAATAAAACTTATCAATAATTAGTGCAGTTTTGTACAAAACTGCCCCTTGACCGAAAAAAAAACTTTCGATTCCACGGAAGTTAATTTTTTGGTTAAAAAGTGTTGACGTTTGTTTGTTTGTTTCTATCTCTGCATCTTTTCTCGGGCTCAAGGCACTTCTAAACTCTTTCGCAGTTCGCTTTTTAGGTCCTACCTTATGCAGTAGTCAAATCGAATGTGTACGGCTATAGGCCCGTTTTGCGTAGACCACCCGCACATTGCATTGCTTCATGCCAGCCTATAGTACTGACATGAAAGGTGCGTTGACCCATGGATTCTGCACTCTCAACAGGGAGTCATAGTTGTTGTGTTCATCTTAATCACCGATCGTAATCAGATGATGAAAAATCCCTTTTGCATCTCGTCCTTATAGGGGTTCAAACCAGGTACCTCCCGACCCAAACGCCGCAGCTTTAACCACTGTGCCGTTTGGTCGTTGACATGCAAGTTTGTTGCGTTGAATAGTAAAGGGTTTTATTCCTCAAACCTAGTGTCTGCTTTTTCTTTAATTGCCAAATTTTATGATAAATTGTTCGGATTAATTGAATTTTATTTTTTATACATATTTAAAAACTTGATTTTTTGGAATTTTTTTATTTTGGATAACGATACCAACTTTTTAAAAATAGAGTTTACCATGATATCCGAAAAAACATAATCTGAAAAATAATTTTCTCGAATTCCCGAAAAATAGAATTCCAACGCGATAAAATCTTGAAAAATAAATTTCGAAAATGGGGAGTTTTCGCGCGCTTGTAAATTTTGTCTCAAAAACCCTTAATAATTCGAGATTTTCTACCAATTATTAAATAAATATTTCTCTTAACGGTTTATTCAAACCAATGCATTTATAAGGTACATTTAGTTGATTAAAATATATATGGACCTATCCAATTAAGACCATGAAAACCTCAGTTATCATAATTTTACGGGAATATGATTTTTGGACTCTACGATGTCGAATTCTTATTATGACAAAATCTCAAAGTATTGTCTCTAAAATTGGTAAGTCTAGCCTGAATTGATATTTTTAAAATAATGCGTTTTAACTAAAAATCAAGTTAAAAAAATTTAAAGTCACTTTACAATACTCTTTAGTATAAACGATACAATTAACATTTCTATAAGTGACAACATTAATTTATAACAAAAAACTTCTTTTGATAATCAACGATTAAGTCACTTATCATATTCTTCTTCGGAAATAATGTTTTAAATATGTATAACAAAGTTCGTTATACTTTTATTCCTGGAATATTTTTCCAACTGTTCGATTGAAAAGAACGGTTAATTTTTTGTGGGAATATTTTTATTTTGTTCATTCGGTAAGTACAATTACATTTTTGTTTCTTGGAGTGGAGAACTTGATCTTTGATCATTTTTAATGAAATACTTTGAATTTGTGTTTATAAGACATGCACAGTTTTATTCCAAATGCATCGTAGAACAAAAAGTTATCGGTTTATTCCTAGCAGCGAAAAGAACTAAATAAACCTTTATACTACCCTTCTGAAAAAACGAAGATTTTTCACTTATCATATTCTTACTTGGATAGGTCGATATCGATTTAGGGGCTGTTCACAAATTACGTAACGGCCTTAGGGGAGGAGGGAGGAATTGAACATTTTGTTACGATTTTTTACGATAGGGGCGGGGGTGTTTTTTCAAAATGTTACGTAACCAAAAAATTTCTTCTTTTTTATCAAAAAATTACATAATTTTTCTGGATATTAAATTTTCATTAATTTGATAAATTAACCTAAAGAGATCCATTCAATCAAGCATCATAATAATTAACTATAACTGAATTTACTTTCCACAGTACACACTAGGTCTAGTGATTAAATAAACTTTACTATTCTCGAGATAACTTCTACTTTAAGTACGCAAAAAATAAACATTTCCAATTATTTCTTTACTAAATATCAAAAGCATCTCTAGGACTTAAATCTTGGCCAATGTTTAGTCTGATCCTTACATTTTCGCTTTCAACTGGAAAATCGGGGAAAATCGGCTAGTTATTTATTATTTTGCTTTTTTATTTTAAAGTTATAATGAATTTTGTTTTTTTATTTGAATAAAAAATTTATTTAAAAAATATTTAAAAATTGTTTTAACTTTTGTTACGTTATTCTTCTGGGGGAGGGGGTTTCTCGCAATTTGTTACGATCTGTTTCAAAAATTTCGATTATTTTTCCATCGAATGTAAAATCATTAAAATTAAAATAAAATATTTCAAAAATTATGCCTTTTATGCCATTACGGTGAAAGAAAAATGAACTTTTGAATTGCGGTCAAAAGGTAAAGTCGATATTTTGTTTTCGAATCGAGAAACAAGCATAAACCAGAACAAATTCTACTGACGCTGAATGCTACAGCTTTGTTATGGAAACCCCGTATCGATTTAACCAAAAATTGGCCAACGAGGTAGAACATTTGTCGTATCGTTTACTAACTTGTTTAACTTCAAAAATTGTAGATAGTATAATTATTTAGAGAGTTTTATCGCTGGGTAGTTCAAATATTACGCCTTAAAGCGAGTCCGGCGAAAATACATATGGTGAAAAATACGTTAAATCACAAATTTTTTAAAGTCATATTTGAATTTTATGATTTTTATGTTTTGAATGTGTAGCCTTGATTAAACAAAATTTTTTGAAATGTTTTTTTTTTTTTGTTGTTGTTGTTAAAGATACAGGGTGTTAAATTTTGGGAAAAATGATAATCATGATGTTGTATTTATGACAATAAAAAGAAAAATAATTATCCGATAATTATGATTTTGAGCTCATTTTAAAGGTAAGTTAATAGTGATTAATAAAAAATATAAAAATAGTATCGTTGTTTAATTTCTTCTTTTTTAAATTTCCCGCCAAAATGGTCTTTTTCAATTTTCTCAAAAACCTATATTTTTTATTTTAAAATATGTTTTAGTATGACAATCTACAAATTTATTATATTTAAACGTATTTTACACGAAAACGAAACGAGATGCTGTCTTAATTTTTTAGGATGTCTAATAGAACTAAATGGGAAAAAAGATAATAAAAAAAAAAAAGATGCAATTTTGAGAAAATTAAAAAAATTTGTTTCGGCGGTCATTTTGAAAAATAACAAAAGACAGATGGTACCATTTTTATAATTATTTTATAATCCCTGTTCATGTATCTTTAAAATGAGCCCAATGTTCAATATAATTTTCGAATAATTAGTTTTCTTTCTATAGTAATAAATACAATACCAAGTGCATTGAATTTTTAAATATTTGACACCCTGTACCTTAAAAAACAATAACAACAACAAAAAACATATTCCATAAATTGTTCGTTTTACTCAGTGCTTCACATCCAAAACATAAAAATTATAAAATTCAAACACGACTTCCGCTCACATATAAAGATATACAATCTGACGTATTTTTCTCCATAGTAAAAAATTCGTGAAATCAAATATTTTTTGAAGTAATATTTTAATTTTTAGATTTTGATGTTTCGAAGGTGTAGCATTAAATAACCAAAACATTTATGGAAAATAATTTTCTTGTTGTTGTTGTTTTTTAAGATACAGGGTGTCAAATATTTAAAAATTCAATGCACTTGTTATTGTATTTATTGCTATAGACAGAAAACTAATTATTCGAAAATTATAAGAGTGGGCTCATTTTTAAGATACATGAACAGGGATTATAAAATAATTATAAAAATGGTACCATGTTTCATTTGTTATTTTTCAAAATGACCGCCGAAACAGATTTTTTTAATTTTCTCAAAATTGCATCTTTTTTTTTTTTATTATCTTTTTTCCCATTTAGTTCTATTAGACATCCTAAAAAATCAGAACAGCATCTTGTTTCGTTTTCGTATAAAATACGTTAAATATAATAAATTTATAGATTGTCGTACTAAAACATATTTTGCAAGAATACAAAAAATAACGGTGTTCCAGTTTTTTGATATGTTGTAAAATATTAATTGTCGAATTCTTTAAAAAATAAATAAATAGGTTGTTGAGAAAATTGAAGAACATTGTGGCGGGAAATTTAAAAAAGAAAAAATTAAACAACATACTATTTTTATATATTTTTTTTTTAATCACTATTAACTTACCTTTAAAATAAGCTCAAAATCATAATTATCGGATAATTTTTTTTTTATTGCCATAAATACAACATCATGATTATCATTTTTCCCAAAATTTGACATCCTGTATCTTTAACAAGAACAAAAAAAAAGAAACCATTTCAAAAATTTTTGTTTAATCAAGGCTACACATTCAAAACATAAAAATCATAAAATTAAAACATGACTTACAAAAATCACTATATGGGAATTTGTGATTTCACGTATTTTTCACCATATACATATCGTCACACTCACTTCTTACGTGTCCTACGCGCCATTAGGAAAACTGTCGAGAAATCGATTTTTAAAGTTAGAATAAAAATATATTCATTTTCCATAATAAATTTGTAGTGTTGTTGTTAATTTTTATCATAAGTTGACATATTTCTTTGTTTAGAACTAATCAATAAATACCGTTAGTACTTAATTTTGAGAGAAAAACTATCATAATAACTATGAAAAATGCCAAAAATGGATATACGACATTCCTCATGTAAATGTCACACAGACAGTATTAATTTTTTTTTCCTAGGGATATAAGACACAAGTATACAAAAATTAAATTAAAAAATATTTTTGATAATTTAAATAATTTTTAATTATTATTATGTGAGATTTGAGGTTTTTGTTCTTCGATTTCCTTGTAGCATCAGAGGTATTGACGTGTATTGTTCACTTTCAATATAATTTTTTTTCAATTTGACAACAAAATTATCAATCTTTTCGTAAAAGAGCTCAATTGCCAAGGTAAACTTAACGCTGGAAAAATTAAGCCCAATGCTTGCTTTATTATAATTAAAGAAATCTGTTGATTTCCTCTGCATCAATTTAAGTGATACGTTATCGTATCTCATTGCTGCAAGGTGGCGCTCGATTACACTATGAACTGCGTCCACCTCTTGCAGACGAGACTGTCCAGGAACTAAAAATCGCTGAGTAATGCTGTGAATTTCATTTTCCTCGCAAAACTTTAGCAATGCTAAAGAAGTAATTCTATTTCGGTTTTGCGGAACACATGAATCTGACCACAATATAATTTATTTCACACCAGTATTGCCTTTAAACACCGCCTTTAAAATTTTGATTAATCCGCTGGCAAAATCGTTGCCCATTCGACCACTTTGGCACTCGTACCACATTGCGCAATATGTAATACCATTGTTGTGACAATAACCCGTAAGATTATAAAAGTTAAGTTTTCTTTTATAGAAGAAATTGGAAGCATTTCCTTTTGGTAAAGTAAATACGTTTTGTAGATCGTAAGATACCAGTACTACAGATTTATCGTGCTTCATCTTCTGTTTGTCTGCTTTCTTCCGTTCCTTAGCGCTTTGATTCAATGCTGTATGACGTTGGTGGTCAACGGTCTGTGTGGTGTTTGGATTCGATAGGCTTCTATATTTGCAGCAATTACCACAAATATCTTTTTTCGGAAAAAAGAACGATAGGTTATATTCGTTGCTGAAAATTCGTTGGTATACATATATGATATTTTGGCTTGTTAAGCCCTGTTTCTTCTTTGTAAAGCCTGTACATTTTTTTAATTGAAACCCCGGCTTCCAGATACTGTCGTAAAATAAAATCGATGTTTACTCGCCGAGAGTGATGTAGAAAAACTGAATAAATAAGACATGACCTCGTTTCTTTTATAGTTTTTTCCAATCAATGTAGAACAAAAATAAAATAAAATGAATTTTGCTTAGTTAACACTAATTTTATAGTTATAATTGTCCCATATCCATATTTTTAGGATATGGAACAATTAAATATAATTTGTATTAAAATTTTTCCAATTTGTTAAATTTGTCCTAAATCCATATAAAGTGGATGTAGGACACTTAAAAACAAAATCGAAATTATCAGATAATTTCATATAAAAATATGATAGTTTACAGAAATTTGGTTTGTAGGACAATTAAGAACTGAAAAAATATTTTAAAAATACGTTTTGTCTTTAAGACAAAATGAAAATACGCTATCTCGAAACATATTGGATTTAGGACAATTTTGATTAAAGATTCTGAAAGAGCGCAGTCGTATTATATAAAGTGCACAATCATGATATGTATTATATAAAGTGCACAATCATGGCCTTCCTCTCTTCTCGTCACTAGTTTTTGCGAAACGTCGCTCTTTAAGTGAGTCATTTTTTACAATTGGTTTTACTCGTTATGCGACGTGCTCGTTAAGCGAGGTATCACTTTAAGTGTTTAGCGATTAAAGGGAATTTACCATTAACTTCTTCTTATGAATAAGTACGTACAATCTAATTTTAAACTTCTAATCATTAAAAATATCTTTTCAAAATGAATTTTATGTCAAACGTCTATGTATTTGTTTTAGGCGTTTTCATTTGCTACATGTCGTACAAAATTATTTACAAGTCATAAAAATCGGGATCACTACATTTGCCCGAAAAAAAAAATCCAAACATTTTAAAATCCAGAATAATGGAAAAGTTAAAATCCAGAAAAAAAAAATGCCGAAAAAATATCTAGAAATTACCAGAAAAAAATCCAGAAAAAATATTTTGTTTTAAAAAATGAAAAAAAATTCAATTTTATAGGCATTTTTAGATCATTCTTTGATCTGTGTCTGTTTGGTTGACGAAGCAATTTCCATATATTAAGGCCTCAAATTTTAGTTTTAGCTTGGACCGCACCTCGATAATTAAGTTTCTGGATTTTAGTTTTCTGGATTTCTTTTTTATTAAGAACAAATTTATAAAATTAAAAAAGAATTCTGAAAATTAAAAGTAAACAATTTCAGCAGGTTGTTATAAAGTTTGTTTCTTAGACTGTATTTCATAATAAAAACTAAAAACTAAATATTAAAATGAGTTCCATGTATAAAAAGCGTTTTGAAGTAGTTTTCTTAGTCACCCAACCCAAAGAACCGAAGATGAGTGTAAATCAGGTAGCAAAATACTAGCCGATTTCAAAATTTCGTGGAACGCCGCCTATATTCTACTATAACGAATGAATTAGGTATGAGAAAGCTATTGACATGATGGGCGCCGAATTTGTTAAATTCGGATCAAAAACGACTTCAAATCCGATTTTTTCAACATCATTTGGATCGTTTTCAAAATGATAAAACTGATTTTAAGCGACGATTTGAAACTCAATTTAGACAATTATTATTTCAAAGTTATTTTTACAAAGAATTTAATGACAGTACGATGTTCAATTTTTTCCAATTTAAAAAATACACAAACACGTCTACTTTAATCAGCTGTCTGAACAAAACTGACAGATCGACTTGAAATTTCGTACGCGTTTCAATTGAAGAGTGAATGCCTTGAAGTGAATGAGAGTGAATGCTTTGAAGAGTGAATGGAGTATAAACTTTTGTTGGCAGATCGGCACATCGAAAAAAAGGTGACGAGCAATCGAAACCGGGGCCTTATGAAGGCAAAGCTTAGCGGAAAAAGAATAACAGAAACACAGTAGAATTTTCGCGTTGTCAAAAACATTTGGAAAGATTTTACTCCAGAATTAATTGAAAGTTGCACTCGGAGATGTCAATTTATCATAGACGTTAAATTTATTTTAAACTTTTGTAAGCCAATGTCATTTCTGCTCGCTCTTTCAGAAAAAAATCAAACCCCAATGTGAAATTTCCATAAATATAAAACTGGATCGTTCACTTATTAGTTAGTTTCATACGAACAATTTCCAATTCTTAAAAAATAGCTTATAATATGATTGAAACTTTCCAGCAAGAAATTCAGTTATTGTATTTCACTGGCAAAATTTAAATGGGCCTTAACAAAATTCTTTATGAATGTAAATTAGATAAGTATATTAGTTAAGGAACGCTATATTACGAAACAAATTTAAATTATTCAATTTAACAAAAATTCTATTAATTATGTAAATTTTAATTAAAAGCGTAGGTAGATCAAGTTCATTAATAAAAATTACATCTTCTTTTGATTCTTCTTGAACTCCATTATAACTCGCGCTTGACTTAATATTTTGATTGATATTATTTAAATTGGACCTCTCTCTCTCATATTTGATTCAATTAATTAAGAATTATAAATGGAGGTTGATTGGCTGACAAGAGATATATGCCGAAGACTTTAAAAATTTTACTTTTTTACAATTAAGACTGACTAAATTATAACGTACCATGTACATATACAGTATTTACGATCGTCTCTTATGTTGATGATTTAAAATAAAAAATTTTATTGTGTTGTTTTATTTTAGTTAATTAATGCGAGAAGTGGTGTAATTAAATGTAATAATAGTGTACTTGGGGTTATTCAAACTAATATTCATTTGTGGAACAATCATATCATGACATTTAAGATACATACAAAACAAAACGATATATGTACAAGAGAAACATTTCATTGTTTCGTTATAATTTATGTGATCTTAAGTTATGTATGTTGTATCTTCGGAACAAGATAATTAAAATTCAATTTAATAGTTTACACAGAAACGATGACGATGTTGATGGTGATCGCATGCATGGTACATTGTATCTAATTTGTAAGGATTTTTTATAGCTGGATTTTTTTTTTTTTAAACAAAAATCGTGATCTCTTCACCAATTTTCTTATCAGTGTTCGTGCAACATAATATCCAGAATATTGGTAGTAGCGTACAAAAATAAAAAATCTGTAACAAATTTCATGAAAATTCATTTTGAAAAAACAGAAAGAAAGAAAATTAATAATGGAAATTTTGCGTTGGTAGATACTACATTTCTCGACTTGTTAAAAAACATTTTTTAATGATTAGTTGTTAGGAAAATTCATAAGAAACAAACACAATAAATTTTCTTGATTTTATTTTTTGAAAATATTTGTATGTCATCTTGTGACGAAAAACTGTGTTTATATGTATTTCTTCTCTTGACAAAAATATATACTTGAGACGTTTTTTGTTTAAATTTTTTTTTTTAAATAGAACAACGTGTTTATGTCTATAGTGTCTAAGAAAAACTGTTAAAAAAATTCATGTGTATGAGTATACGGAAGTAGGATGTGTACAGCTACCGTGTTTTGATTTTTCTACAAAATGACACATACAACAAATAGCTGAGTGATATATGGGTTCAATTGGGGAAAAATAGAATTTTTTTTTAATTGAAATGAAAATTGTTCATGTTCTTGAGATATAATTTAATTTATTTTCAAGGATAAAAATTTTACTTTTTAACAAGCTTATGACGTCAATATAACAAACTGGAAAAAATTGCTTTATGTACTTTATATATTTTTAGATAATTAAGCCCCAAACAATCTGGGGATTTTCCGTCAGATAATAATGTATTTTAAATACGGAAATTTGGCACATATTCAATTTATTACATCACAATTGTGGAGCCATGTCAAATTTAAATTAATTGAGTAACACGAATCATTAAGAAATTCTTGCCGCTAAATTGGCTGTAGCACGCCAAAAAATGTTATACAACGAAAACTTACTGTGTACATAGATAACAAACTGTCTTAAACAAACTCGGTGAACTTACCTGAAAAGAAAAGAAAAAGTTATTTAATATTTTTATTTGCTCCATAAACTTTTTAAAAATGTTAAATGTAATTTCCTAAACTCACAACACCCTTCTCTAATATTAATCTGAAAATAAATTTTTCAGATTTTGGGAGAAGCTCACAAAGTTTTTGGTTCGATTTCGGACGTCCTTATTGGTAGAGTGAGAACGTGTGCTCTTACATTGTCTCATAGATTAATTTACTGATGATGGTAAGTAAAATTATTTCAATTTTTTATTGTAAGTTGTGTTACTGTATCTGCGATCCAAAAGATTGTAAAATCGGGGGCATAATATAGATTAAGTTTAATGTAAGTGACACAATAATGATATTCTGGATTTAATTTTAATTACGGCTCACAGTATATCGACAAACACAAAGTCCCGGAGTGCTGCAGATCTATAACTCGTCAAGTACCTATTTAGCCTAAATTTAAGAAATTCCGATTTTTTTTTTTTCAAAGTTTTATTGTTCAATTTATTTTGAAAATTTGTCGTAAATACTCATTTGGCTTGAACAACACTGGTCTACACATATTTGTCGAATTTTCTTCATATTCTCAAATCGAAATGAAATGCAAATTCAAAGTCAAACAGAAAACAATAAATCTTCTTTTCAAATTCTTCCAAATTCGATTAAATTTTTGCTAATTAAAATGAAAATTAAAAGTTGAAAAATAAATTTTTAGATAAAAATTTTCAGTTCAATTAATAACTTAAATGTTAAGTGAAATTATTAGTCCAGTTTTCAGTTGACTATCAAAATTGTGAGATTCAGCAGCACTCAATAAAAAAAAGCTGATTATGGAATTCCGAGTATGAACAAGTTTATTTGAGTTTCGCAATCCTACAAAAGAATTGGAATATGACCCATTGAGGTAAAATCTTATTTTAGGTTAAAGATTTTATTAGATTATCTAGATACTCATTAACACATAATATTTAGATGGAAGTAATCACCATTAACATGAAGAACCCTTTATCGTTTGCATCATTTTGGGAAAAAGGTAAGGCATACAAATTGGACCAAATCCTTCTGTTAATGAGAGAGGGAGAATTGAGAATGTACTTTTTTCCGTTACAGACAGTTACTTTTATAAATATTTATTTTTATTTTGTATAATCGCAAATGTTGAGTGTTGTAAAGCAGAAAACATATAATCATGTTGGCGGCATAGGCGACACTAGCGCCATATCAAAAGACACTTGCCAATTGGTTTGTCATAAACTGCCATATTACCGCAAATAACGGTTCATATCCTCCGCTACCGCTACCAGCTGACGAATTTAAGATCCAGCCTTAGTTGAATTTTGCAGATCCCTTGTTCTTTAGGCCTCAACAGATTGACATGCTGATCGGAGCAGGGCTTTTCTGGGATTTATTGTTGAAAGGCCAAGTTAGATTGGGGTTCAACTTGCCCGTTCTTCAGGAAACCAAATTCGAATGGATTGTTAGTGGCCTATTGAACAGAAAATCGTCGGCTCGAGCGCTGCTTTACTCGAAAGTCGATAATGGAAATGATTTGAATCACAGTTTGAATGACATGGTCAAAAAATTTTGGGAAATCGACTCATATCCAGATGGCGATCTCGAGCTAAGTTCGCATAATCAAGAATGTGAAAAACACTATAATCTACACACTAGCCGTAGCCAGAATGGTATAGTTACGTCGTACGACTTCCGTCTTCTAATAATCCGTACTGCCTTGGACAATCGTTAGGAATTGCTATGCGACGCTTCCTTAATCTTGACAAAAAACTAGATTGGAATCCGGCAGCTAAACAAATGTATAAGGAATTTATCGCCGAATAGGAGCAACTGCAGCATTTGGAAGAGGTGAACAACTTCGATTCGTCAACGCCACATTGTGTCTTGCCTCATCACTATGTGACGAAATCATCTAGCTCTAGTACGAAGCTGAGAGTTGTTTTTGATGCTTCCAGTAAAACGTCGAGCGGGGCATCATTAAACGATATTTTATACTCTGGCCCAAAATTACAGGATGATCTCCTTATCATTTTGTTGCGTTTCAGCCTTTTTTATTGAGCCACCCGACAACAACTATCAACTAATTTGGTGGAGAGCAAACGAGAACGAGCCTATCAGGATTCTAAGATTGCGAACGGTGACCTATGGTACAGCTGCTGGGTCGAATCTCGCCATCAGGACGATGAGGGCTGGAACTATCCCGAGGGAGCAAGGGTTCTGAGCCGAATTTTTTATGTTGACGATATTATGGTCGGCTCAAATTCGATGTCAGAGCTTTGTGAAATGTTGCATCAAACATCCGATATTCGTGAGAAGGGCGGTTTTAAATTGAGCAAATTTTGCTCGTATGAATTAAGGATATTGGATAAAATAGAGCAACAACATCACGAACAGTTTGGGAATATTGACGAAAACGAGGTTATAAAGACTTTAGGATTAATATGGCAACTCAATCTAGATGTTTTTCGATTCTCTTATCAGGCCGCGGATAAATCTGACATAATAACCAAACGTACTGTGCTGTCCGAATTGAGTCTTTTCGATCCTTTAGGGTTAGTATGTCCCGTGATCACATTGGCCAAGATATTCTATCAGGATCTGTGGAAATTAAAACTTAATTGGGATGAGCCATTGGGTGATGAATTATGTAAAGTGGCTCAAATTTAGATCTCAGATGAGAGCCCTGAAAGAAATCTATATTCAGCACTATGGCATGGTAAGGTGGTCGTGTGTATTCTTCGAGTTGCATGGATTCTGCGATGCAAGCGAGTACGCTTATGGAGCCTGCGTATATGTAAGATGTGGTCACAAGGACAATTCGATTACAACTAGACTGTTTGGTGCAAAATCCAAAGTGGCCCCCCACCAAAACATTAATCATAGCATGACTTGAATTGCTGGCTGTAAAATTATTATCGAATCTCGTTGCTCGGTTGAAAAGGGAGGTTTTTGTTGAAATAAAAATTGATGCCGAATATTTTTGGTCTGATTCACAGATTACACTTTGCTGAATTAAAGTGGAGCCTAGCAATTGGAATATTTTCGTAGCGCACCGAGTATCAAAGATTCAGCATGCCATTTCTGTTGAAGCGTGGAGACATGTACCAGGTAACCAGAATCCGGCTGATTTAATGAGTCGCGGCATGCTACCAACAGAGATTGTTCGATCCGATTTTTGGTTTAGCGGCCCTACCTTCTTCAATTAGACGTTCATCAATGGCCGCCATTCGCAATTTCAACTGAACCATTCGATGAAATTCCCGAAAAATGTGCAATAAAATTCGCACTAATTGCAAACCCAGCGGAGCAAGGGTGGAGTGATGAATTCATTTAACAAGCTCATGGCAAGCGACGAGCATTTGCAAATGCCCTTCGATTTGTGTGAAATTGCCGAGCATCAGTTTTGAATCACGAGCAGCAAAAAAGGTTATCGCCATCAAATGATATAATATGCAAGCATATCGCCAACTAGGTTAGCTGATGAGACAGAGGCTGAAAATATATTTATCCAATCAATTCAAAAAGCTGCATTTTCTGATGATTATGCACTGCTACAAAAAAAAACTGACTGCGGCCGGTAACAGCATTTTAAAAATTTCGCGCCATTTCTAGACGAGAATGGGCTGATTAGAGCTGGTGGTCGTTTTAAACGAGCTCACATCGAATACGACTCGTAACATCAAATTTTGCTTCCTAAAAAACATCCCTGCAATAAGTCACTAATCCAATTTATTCATGATTTTAGGACTCTCCACGGTGGCCCTCATATTGTTTTGACCGCAGTTCGCGGAAGATACTGGCCGATATGTAGATTAGCTCAAGTAAGAAGTATCGTACATAAATGTGTGTGGTGTTACCACATGAAGCCAAAATTGATGAAGCAAATAATGGGTGACACACCAGAGGGTCGGTTGGAATTTCGAAATACTCGCCCTTTTGCTATCACAGGAGTGGATTTTGCAGGACCGTTGACTGTACGTCATCATATCCGCTGCAGGGTCGAAAACAAGGTTTATGTAGCACTATTTGTGTGCTTTCGAACTAAGGCTGTGCACCTAGAATTAGTGGTTGACTTGTCAACAGAATCGTTTATTCGAGCATTCAGATTCATCGCGGATTGAGGTAAGCTCATTAAGATCTACTCAAATAATGCAACTGATTTCCAAGGAACGGCCAACGAACTCGGTGAAGTCAAAATGATGGTAAGTGAAGGATCGGCCATGATAAAACGTGCCTGTGATGATGATTTTATTGAATGGAGTTTTACTCCACCGCGTACACCAAACTTCGGTGGGTTATGGGAAGCCTCAATTAAAATCGCTAAGCGACTCATTCAGAACATAATGGCTGTACTGAGGTTACGGATGATGAATTGCTCACAGCCATTAAGCAAGTTGCTACTATTAAAATTCCAGGCCAATTACCCCTTTTCATCTGATCCCAATGATCTGAACCACTGATGCAGGGGTATTTTCTGTATGGCGGACCGCCATCAGCGTTACCAGGTTTACCACATAACGAATTTAATGTTAATCGCGTTAAAATGTACCAAAGATTGGAATGGATAAGCCAGCAATTTGGGAATAGATTTCGCAAGGAGTACGTTGTAGCACTGCAGCCTAGAACAAAATGGATGGTGAAGAGCAAAAACATCGCAGTTGGAACTTTGGTTCTTCTTAAAGATGACTTGTAGCCTCCGCTAAAATGGTGCCTGGGGAGAATTATCAAGGTATATCCCGATAAAAACGGGAAAATTCGTGTGCTCAGGATTAAAACGACCACGGGAGAATTTGATAGAATAGTGACCGGAGTAGCGATTCTACCAATTGAATCAATTATTTCGTAATTGAATTTTGGCAGTTCAATGCGGGGGAATGTGTTAATGGGAGAGAGAGAATTAAGAATGTATTTTTTTGATTACAGTTACTTTTATAAATATTTATTATTGTTTTGTATAATTTTTTATTTTTTTTGTCGAGTCAGTAAGCTCTCAACTCTTGTACAGAAATCATTAAAATAAAAACGTTATATGTCATTGTTTGAACATTCAAATTAAATTAATTTTTGTTATTTAAAAGAGCCATGTTATATTTGCGAGTATTGATAATTTTACGAGAAGGTTAGTGGTTTCCTATTAAAAACCGACACCTTCAAAATGATATCCAATATTTTTCTTTTTATTATGAGATGCTAGGTAATACTCCAACACTAATTTTCAATTAACCAAGTGTTCGTGATTTAGATGATAATTTCATCGAGGGACCGAATTTTCAACACAAAAAAAATAAAAAAACTTTGCCGATTTAGGCCCGAATCACACTATCATTTTTCTATGTCAAAGATGTTTGATTCCTTTTAATATATTTTATCAAGTTAACCTAAACCAAAATTGTAAATGCAATACCAACAGACAAATTATTGGTCTTTAGTCTTTAATACTGTCGTATCGTAAGGCAATTTAATTAAGCTTTGATAATAATACTGTTTCGGCTATACTAATTCGCTTAAACCGCTTTTAGCTATTCACACAGAAAGGTTTAAATTTAATATACTTATCTTATGCAAAAAAAAAAATTGAGTCTAATAAAAAAACGGGAAAACTTCCTAATTTTAAGATTATGAACGACTGTCAATTTCTAGTTTTCCAGAATTGAAATTTCGGTATAACAACACCTTGCCCAGTTTTAGCGAAAAAAAGACCAAAAATTCAAATGCACATAGCGGATGTAATTTTGGGTCGCACAGGGAGAAAATAAGTTTTCACAATAAAAAAAACTAAAGCGGTGTTTTACAACAAAAAAATATTTTAACTGAAATCAAACCTACCCTATTGGGTTTAAATCACTAAAACTGCAATAACGGTACAATGATTTGTCTTACAGAAATTGCAACGGTCACATAACATATTAAAAGTTTATAAATTCTCTACAAAATTGCTTAAATTAGCATTTTGATCTCGGTTAGACATTTTTTATTTTGACTCAAAAAAGTCATGAAAAATATAATAAAAAAAAGAACCCCAACAATGGAAATTCTACCAAGTTTCTTAGATCCAAAAATAGTAAAAAAATTTAATTCCTAATTTCACCAAGTTACAAGAGCCTAAAAATTGGTTTTTTTTCGAGAAATTTTCCTATTGATATCTTTTTGCATAGAGTATTTCAATTTTTACTGACAGTCATCAGGGCGATCTAAATTAGACTTCTTCTCGTCACTGAAAATTAATTTTTCCACAAACGTGTTGACGACTAATGCTGGAAACACATGAGCAGAATTTCTGTTAGCAGCGCTGCCGGCAGAATTGCAGGTAAACTACATGAGTGTCGTTTTGACACGCAGTATTTTTTTTAGTGGCATTTATTTGATAGCATACATATTTAATTATTATAATGTACAATTTGTTTAAATTAATGATGCATTACTTTGTGACAAATTAATTAATTTGTATCCTCCATTTTGGTAAATAAAGTGTAATTAACACAAAGAATATTACAGTCCACGCCGCTGGAAGGAAATACGGCCAAACAGTCGCTCGAATGGTTGACATTGAACCTGATTTTTGGAAGCAAATTTTGATGACTGACGAGGCCCATTTCAAACTCTCTGGCATCGTTAATAAGCGAAACTGCCGCATTTGGGGGACGGAGAATCCACACGAGATCTATGAAACACCAATGCATGACCAAAAAGTGACTGTTTGGGTCGGTGTTTGCTCCAAAACCATCATTGGGCCATATTTTTTCAGAGAAAACGAAACAGTCGATGGAAATCGATATCGGCGGATCGTTGGCTCATTAAATCTGCCCGCAAATGCGTAAAAAAGGTCTTGACGGTTCCATTACTGGTTTCAACAAGACGATGCACCATGCCACACTGCAAATCAAACAATTCAGTTTCTGCAAAGAAAATTCCCTGGACGTCTGATGTCAAAAAGAGGTGACATTGACTGGCCAGCCAGATCTCCAGATTTAACCCCTCTGGATTTCTTTTTGTGGGGTTATTTGAAATGCAAAGTGTACGCCAGCAAGCCGCAGACCATTGACGTGCTCAAGGCAAACATTCGTGCCGAAATCATCGCTCTGCCGTCCGAGATGCTCGAAAAGGTAATGGAAAACGCAGCAAAAAGGGCACATTTTGCTTTGGCCAATAAAGGCGGCCACTTAATTGATGTTATATTCAAAAATTAATCCAAATAAATTGCAAAGGACCAAATTGAATAAAAATACCTCATATATAGAAGAAATCGGTTGTTTTTTTCCGAAGTTATTCAATGTTTACATACCGACATAAAAGATGGCGCACCCTGTATTCTGGCCGCAATTCTTACAGGTCATGATCGTTTTAAGGTTTGAAAGCCCGCAAACTCGGAATTCCATTTTTTATTTTTTTCTCAATCGCCAGCTTTGAACAAATTTGTATAAAAAAAACGAAATTCGAATTTGTAAAATCGCTGGAAATTTCAGAATTCTTTATCTGTAGTACAATTCGAGGCAGTATCAACAGATCAATGAATTTGCGGTAGCACAATATCCAATGACGGGTGTAGAAAGTTGTACATCCCTTTCACATTTTCATAAAAATGTTGAACTATAAACAGTGCTAACAGCAATACGATCATTTAAATTTTGTTTTAAAATTAATTTACCTAAATGTTCCAAATTTAAAATAAAAATATTGATTGTGATATCGAATTATTCGAGTTCAGGGGTGCGACTATCATTATGAGTTTCGAGCTTCTCGTAATTGTGACAAAAACGCTTAAAAAGATTCGTTTTTTCTGTCGTACTTAAAAGGTTGCACTAGTAAAACAACAACAAGTCGCAATTACGAGAGCTCGGTGAGTTTTACATAATCGCGTTTTGTCGCAATTTCGAAAAACTCGAAACTCGTAATGCTTACATAATCGCACCCCAGTCCATTTTAGCTAATCGCGCTTTTTTCCACAGTATA
Organism: Tipula helvola; assembly: GCA_963556165.1. NCBI lineage: Eukaryota > Metazoa > Arthropoda > Insecta > Diptera > Tipulidae > Tipula > Tipula helvola. Next base: position 143,220,044 of record OY744483.1, on the reverse strand, counting down.
CATAGACATACTAGGACTAAACTCAAAAAATTTAATAATAAAAACCCAGGGTCCAGGATATAAGGCGACACGATTTCCATATTTTTGGCAATTTCTTATGTACACATTTATAAGAATATTCTTTAATTATGAATAATTTTAAAGTTTCGTAGAAAAAATTGCATGAAACACACTTGCGAAAAGAACCATTGCAACATTCGTATGATCGTAATCACTCCGTTGCCATAATGTGCCATTGCCATGAAGCTGATGGATTATCCTTTGCTCTTTATAAGTCTCATAAATCTCAGAAAACTTTTAGAAATCGGTCCTAACTTCAAAATTTGTTAGAAACTTTATTTTTTTTATGGCAAAACAGGCAATTTCCGTAAAAACCAAAATAAATTTATTTAAGTTTAGAAACCTTATGTAATAGGAATACAGTTAAAATATCAGTAACTATATGAAACACTCGTTTGAATAATTAGCGCCATTTGATATTACAACGATTTTTTCGAGAAACAATGAAAAAATATCGTAAAATGATATTTAAAACAAATTTATTACACACCAGAATATGTCCGCGGATCTGATTAACAATTGCCCTGATTTTAGCAGTGTTTAACTTAGGAGAACGAACATCGGCAAGCAGGGTAGTAGTAACTGTTCAAAAGGTTTAATGTCATATATTATAGAACTCTGATGCACTGAAAGTTTAAAAATACCAACGACATTTTAAAATTATGGTATTGTTGTATTGTACATGTTTATTATATCATTATGCTGATCACGTCATAAAAAAATGTTAAAAATTAATTGTGCGACTTGCGATAATTTTCAACACTTAAAAATTGTGATATATTAAAATAGTTTATGTAACATATTAAATTTTCTTCGCACCCTCATGACAATAAGCTATCAGCGTTCGCATTTTATAAAACTTTAAAAATTTAATGAAAATCTCGTTTAATCTATGTATAATCGCACAACATATGTACATTTAGAATAAAAAAATGTTATCATGCTACGTCACACAACGGAATGCCTTGTGTGCTATGTACACAAAACACAACATTACATCATTGACTTGGAATCTGATAACAATACAGAGTACAAAATTTGATTCATTCATAAAGCATACAGTAGCAAATTATAGGGTTACTCAACCGATTTTCATAAAACAATTTTTATATAGAAGAAAGTGAAGTACTTACTATATCTATACATGTTATATGTAGTTTTCAACTCTAGTAAATTCTAAATTGCGCGCGCGTTGACGTGTATAGAAATCACAGCATGACATTTTAATTTTTTATGTGTAAAACAATTTTTTTTATAAATAAATAAATACCTATTTATATCAATTTTTTTTAAAACACATTGCTTTACAATTAATAATTTGTTGGCATTCAATATATGTAAGCTGGCTGCGTCGATTTTTGAATACAAATTAACCTAATGATGGAATTTAAAAATAGATCACACGCATACTGTCGACATGTATATAGTAAAGTAATACGTGGTGTTGACTATGCTTCAACACAAATCGCATTTTTATACACAGCTAAGTATACCTACCTATTATATATTTAGGGTGATGATTTGACACCACGACTTGATTTTGTAAGACATAATTCGGTCAATGGCCAATACAGAATATTTTTTTGGGTTACTATAAATAACAGAAACATTTTTTTTTTCTATTTTAGTCAAATATTATTGCAACAAAGATGGTAAACACCACTAATTGCATTTCACTTGAAAACAAAAAACAACAACAAAACTGTTTAAAAAAAATTATTTTAATCGAAAATTTTACGGTTGCGAATCACGAGCATATAAATTCTAAAGATATTTTACTGTGTGAAAAGGGACATTGAACTATAGCGTATAAGGTCAAGATCCCCCTCTCGTCTTGTCGCAATATGATTTATAAATGAAATTTTCTATTAACTGACAGCCCGTACAACATCAGTGGAAAAACGACTATCTGTTTCATAACAAACGACTATTTGTTTCATAAGAAGCCGAATATTGGGCCCTCTTTCGTTTATTAAGTCTCACTTTACCGAATACAGAAGATCAAATTATAATTCGGAAATTTTCGCTTTTTAAACTTTCGAACATAATTCGTAAAGAATTTTTGAATTTTGAATCATGAATAAGTGTTCAGAATAATAGTTGAATACAAATAAAAGTTTGTTAAATCTATATTGTTTTAACGCTGGTATTATAAAATATTTTAATTTACATATGTATTTTGAAATATTAACGTTGAATTAGAAATAATATTAAGAAAGGGATGAGATATTGTTACATTGTTATCACATTTGCTTGAATGTTTGGAGCACTTCAAAATTATGAAGATCAGCTCTAATAAAATTAAACATTTTACAATTTGTTAAGTCCCAAATTAAAAAATATATTAAATTAAATTAAATTATCAAAACATTAAAAATTTGGACTTTCGTAAGATTTCAGAATTTTTACAGCTACAGTATTTTTCGAATTAATGTGAACGCAGGAAATTATTGAAATAAATTATTTTTTATTAATAATAAAACTTTTTACAAAATTGGATGTTAAAAATAATAAGTTATGTGTCCACTTTTGGCTTTAATAACATCTTGCACACGTCTAGGCATCGAATCTATTAAATTGTGGCAGTTTTCTTTTATTTGCGGATTCCGGAACCAAACCTCGATATCAGCTTCCACAATTTTTTGCACCGTTATACACCTTTTCCGAACTTTGGCCTTGAAAATGGCCCATAAATTCTCGATCGGATACAAGTCATTTGCCTTTGTGAAGTAACTCGTTACCAACTTCGATTTATGAAAGAAAAACATCCCCTACAGGCGTGGCCCAATTAAGAGCATAACACAAAAAAATTGTCCATGTTTATATTAATTCGAACAATACTGTATGTATTTCAAATTTCGTAGCTTTAAATGAAACTAAATTAAAATTATTGTGGTTTCCAATAAGGACTTAACAACTTTTTATTTAAATAAAATGCAAACCATTTGAGATATCTCGAAAATTGTATTATTGGTTCAAAGTACAATCAAAATAATTATGTATGGAATTTGGCATCGTTCATATGTCCACCACGGGAACGCTTGCAGTGTCGATTCGTTGCACAGTACACATATATAAGGTAATATATTGCGCAGGATGTCAAAAAATTACAACAACAACAATGGCGGAGATCGTGACTGAAAGTTTATGAAATATTTAAACAATGATACATTGTTAATTATTTTGAATTAAAGTCAGTAGAATTTTTCACAAAATTTTAATTATATTCACTCAACACTCAAAATTATTACGCAAAACTAACAAACACGATTTGCTTGGTCACGATGTCCGCCATATTAAATTTCTTTTTACATAGATGCGCAAGAAAGAACGAAAATGAAACATCGGAGTATATTACCTTATTATGTGTACTGTGGATTCGTTGAACCCAATTTTCGATGACTCGGCCACACATTTCGACGGGAACGGCCGCTATCTCTCGTTCAGTATTGGCTCTGGGCCCGTATTCTTAAAATTCACCCGAAAAAGTCGCCGATAATTGTCTAGTGAAATTCATCATTTCAGTCGAAAATTTAAATTGTTTTGTAGCAAAGTCACCGGCGACTTTTTTCGGGTGAATTTCAAGAATACGGGCCCTGAGCTCCTCTAACGACCCCGGCTTGTTGGCATAGACCAATGATTTAACGTAGCCCCATAGAAAAAACCTAGAAGTGGTTAATCACACGATCTAGGCGGCTAATCGACAGGACCATTTCTGGATATAACACGTTCATCGAATTTAGATTTCAATAAGTCGATTGTTAGACCTGCTGTGTGTCTTGTTGAAACCACATATCATTAATGTCTAGCTCATGTAATTTATCAAAGAAATAACGTTGCAACTGTAGCGATCTCCATTGACTGTAACGTGACGGTCATTTTCATCAACGAAAAAACGGTCCAATGACACCACCAACATGAAAACCACACCATACAGTTATTTTTTGTGGATGAAGTGGTGTATCTTGAAGAACAAAATTTGATAAAAACCATCCAAACATGAAAAATCATGTTTCAAGTTACCGCAAATTTCAAGAAAAAATGGAAAAGAACAACATTTTTGAAGTACATATCTGGAAGAGGTACGAAGACGATGTGTCTTTGGTATGATAAGAAGAAAAAACCTGAACAAATTCCTCAACAGCCAAGCATACATACATAATAAAATTTACGTTTGAAAGCGAACGTTTGATGTATGCCGAGAAAAATAAATTTCCCTTTTAAAATAAACCGGAAACTTATCATCCGATACAAAATAAAAGAGCGGCATTTAATAGTACGGTTCATCAGCTAGTGCAAACTCTACAAAAATGTAACGACTAAGACAGTGAACTGAAGAAGAAAAAGAGGGTAGCCGTCATCAATGGATGGAAACGCTACACAGATGGAGAATATTGGGAGCATTCACCTCCCTCAACATGCAAAAATCTACCGATGGAAAAAATGACATTTAAACAATCACATTGCCATGAAATTTTGATTTCAGGTCTCAACGTGTTGATTTTACCCAACATGTTGCAAACAGTTGGCTTGCCTGAATGCGCCTATTGACCAAACAATTGGAGCAAGTCGAAAACAACGAAACAAGACGCCAGACATTAATAACTACATATGTGTGAACCAACCACCAGGCCAAAAATTCCTTGTGTCGACGGAGTTTCAATTACGTATGTAGATTGAAGGAGTGGAAAACTCAGTCAGATGTTAATGGCCAAACAAACAAAAGCACTTAAATTGTTTGGAGACAGTGTACGTTTTCGAGAGGTTTAGCGATCCTATTGACCCCAGCTATATTTAACAAAAAAATGAGTTTTATCTAATTAAACAAGTGGGCTTCTTTTCCGGATTTTCCAGAACGAAATCGAGCGAACAATTCTCGGGCTCTTCGTCCTGATTCGGCATCATCACCAAAAACTGCTTGGTTGTCTGCCTTCTTACTTTTTTTTGAAATAAATTTTAAAATGTATCTAATTTCTTCTTTAACAGGTTCCCTGCCGCAACACGCTAAACAACACAACAAGCGGCCAGTGGCCACCGATGTACCACGCAGAAAAATGCAGTCACCGGCCATTAAATTACCAGTATACCGGTCGTAAACTGGTCGTTTAGTAGTATTAAAAATAGTGGGCATACCAGTGGTACCCTGGCCACAGTAAATAATATTAAGGGTGATCACAGGCCACTTGTTGTATTATTTAGTGTAGTATACCGGTGATACACTGGCAACTGGGAGTATTTTTCACCGTGGTACACCGGCAGTGAACCTGTTAATTTCAATAATTTTTAAAACGGAATAACTTTTTACTGAATAAACAAATATCAAATTTTTTTTTCTGTGATTATCTATGAAATTTCTCTATGAAATAAACAACTTTACCGAAAATCTACTTAGTATATACTCTCTACAGGTTCTTATAGGATATCATCAATCCGTCCGGTGAAAGGCAACCGGCTACTGAATACATGGTGTCTACATTAAATGGTGATTGTCGGCCGGTAAACGGTTGCCTTCTCGAAAAGAAAAAAACGAATAATCCGAAAATTTTAAAATTAGGCCCACTTTAAAGATAAATGAGTAGGGATTATAAAAATGGTTCCATCTTTCAGTTCGTCCTTTTTAAAAAGTGGCTGCCGAAATGTTCTTTTTCAATTTTCTGCGGTGGTCATCTTTTTTTAATTTTTTCATTATTAAGTTCTATTAGACATACTAAAAAGTGAACGCAAGCTTGTTTCGATTTTTTGCAAACTACGTTTACTGCGTAAAACAAAAAACGCAACAGTAAAATTTTTCAAAAAAATACGCTATTTTCAAACGCTTATATCTTGGTGAAATGCCGGTTTAAATTTTGTTTTACTTTTAAAATAAAGGAAATTAATGCCTCAATTCCATGGGAAAAATTGACTGACAGTCAAAAAATCGAAAAGAGAAAAATAATCTGATACTCCATATAAGAGACAAAGACAACGCTTTTTTTTGTTTTTTATTTTATAGAAAAACAATTTTGCTATAAAATAAAACCACGTTGGCTTTGTCTCTTATATGGGGCATCAAATTATTTTTCTCTCTTCGATTTTTTTGACTGTCAGTCAATTTTTCCCATGGAATACAGGCATTAGTCTACTTTTCGATGGTGAGGCCAGTATTTTATTAGTTTATTAGTTTTGTAATGCTGGAAACACATGAGCAGAATTTCTGCTAGCATCGCTGCCGGCAGAAATTCCGGTGAAACATTAGCGTCGTTTTTGATACGCAGAATTTTTTTTTTGTGGCGTTTATCTGATACATATATAATTTTAATGTACAATTTTTTTAAATGAATGATGCATTATTTTGTCACAAATTATATAATTTTTATCCTCCAATTTGGCACTTGCCACACAAAACTTATTTTCTGTCAACAAATTAAAAAAATTGATTGAAAAAAATAAAAAAATATACAAATTGTACTAGAATTGTTATCTTTTACGTAATATAGCCTACTGATTCGCAGCAAAATTAGAAATAGAGACATGAAGCAGAATTCTACATGGCAAGCAGAATACATGTATTTCAATTCATTTAAACTTGTGTATTCTAATTTTGCTGCTTACAGAATTCTGCTCATGTGTTTCCAGCATAAATTACTTTTTTTGGGTCAAATAAAAATGTTTTAACGAGAAAAAAACGCAAACTTTAAGACTGTCAACGAACTGACCTGATGTTTCTTTCACGAATCCAAATAAGCCATTTTGTAGAGAATATTGAAACCGGAGAATGAGACTATGAAATTGTTGTACGACAAATCGCTGTTGAGTTATTACAGTTTTAGCGAAAAACATGATAAAAAATTCAAATACTTGAGTCCCGCGTAATGTTGGTCGCACAAGGAAAAAATAAGTTTTTAAAACAACAAAAAATAAAACTACCGTCAGATGGGGCTACTTTGTGCAGGATTTGTCTGTCTGGTCTGATGCATAAAGGTTAAACCGTGATTCGCCACTGACGATGAGTCCAGTTTCTATATATCAACGTATAGTTCTTTCGATACCGACGATGATTATTAGCCAGCACTCTAATTGGCCGACGTTATTGTAGCCGACAACCCTTCAACCAATTTTTTATGGTCTGTGTGGTTATCTGGTTATTTATGGAGACAGTAGCTCGAATTTCTTGAGCACTACTACTTCTCCTATTTTTTTTTTTTGACGTGACGGGCAATAGCGCGATATGCTCTTGACGTACTTTATCTTTGTCTGCCAGACCCTTCACGCCGTTTTATATTATTGGTTTCCAAATATCTATACCACGTCCGGCTTACCACAGATACATTTAAATAAAAATTTATATTGTTCTCTCTGATTCATCTTGACACTTGAGCTTGATAAGTCACAAATTAAACTATTGTTTTCTACAAAATATGTTTTTATTAGGAAGATTGATAGGTAACATTTTTTCGTGAAGTGCTTAGTTTACAAGATAAAACAACTTGATACACTTTTTAACATTTATACGATTTGTTTCAAATTTTTTGCTAAAACTGCAATAACTCAACAACGATTTGTTGTACATCAATTTCAATAGTCTCATTCTCAAGGTTTTTAAATTTTCCGGAAAATGGCTTATTTGGATTCGTGAACGAAACATCAAGAAAGTTCGTTGACAGTCTTAAAGTTTGCGTTTTTTTTCTCATTAAAAACATTTTTGTTTGACTCAAAGTTTGAAAGTAGACTAAATTTCCTTCATTTTAAAAGTAAAAAAAAAAAAAATGTAAACCGACATTTCACTAAAATGAGCATAATTTTATAATTTTCGGATAATTAGTTTTTTTCTATAGCAATAAATACAATACCAAGTGCATGAAATTTTTAAGTATACACCCTGTATCTTAAAAAACAACAAAACAAAACAAAAATTCCATAAATTGTTTGTTTTACTCAATGCTACACATTCAAGACATAAACATCTAAAAATTAAAACATTTCCAAAAAAATGCGATTTGACAAATTTTTCACCATATATAATTGGTGGCTCCACGAATTAAAAAAGGCTGCATTGTAAAAAGTGTTCATTAATGAAATAAAAAAAGCGGATATTGTATGAAAAAGAATACATTTTTTATTTCAGAAAATTTGTGAAAAAAAAATGAATTATTAAAAAAAGTAACAGGTGTTCATACAAAAATCACTATTTTTAATTCACTTTTTTAATTCAGCCTTTTTTAATTCGTGGAGCCATAATTGGTTTGTTTAAACAAGATAATTACATAATTGTATTGTTCGTCCCTTTTTAAAATATTGTATAACAAAATTTACTAGCATTTCATCTAAAACTACATTAGAATCAATTGTAGTATTTTATCACCACTGTTGTGCTGGATCAGCCAAAATGTGTTTCTTTAGATTGAAAAAAAATTCTTAGTCCGTATGGAATCTAGTAGCAAAGTCTTCTATGAAGATTGAAGATTGAATTAAAATTTCTGATATATTAGATCAGAATGATCAGATTGATTTCTTTTAAGTTTGAAAGAAATGTTTTCGCTTGCTAATATAGTTCGACTAACGATGGTCCCTTTAATTTTTTGAATGCAGCAAATTATATTTTGATCGGTTGGCTTTAATAGTGAAGTACAATATGATGGTAAAAAAATATTTTTATAAAATCATCATTGCTTTCTAAAGCCATAATTGAGGTACAGCAGTCATAGCAAAGGCTAAATTAATTTTAAAGGGCTTAAACCGACAATTACGATTTTAGTAAAAAGTGGCAAGTGCCGCATTGTGGTATTTATAAAAACTATTTTAATATTTTGAAAAAAATTTCAAAATTTCAAAATTTTCAGAGTGAGCTGAGTAGTCTGACCCTCAGAGATAGGTCCCTTATCTTCTGAGCTGAAGGTTTAGATCCTTGATAAATCAGTTTTCGTCATGGACGCATACCCAAGCATGTTGGCAATTGAGTGCATTGAGTGTTTAGAGGATCACCTCTTCATTGCTGTTTTTGATTTTATGTCTATATACTATAGACTTAATTTAAGGAAAAGAAAGTCCACTACAGCAGACCCTTCTTGATGTGGCTCCTGAGATTCGTTATATTCTGCTAAATAGAGGTATCTATGTAACAGAGTGATTCTTCACCATGTATACATATAACGGTCTTGAAACGGAAGAGGTTTTGTGTTGCGCATCACCAGATCCTAAAATCTCGACCCCTAACTAGGAATACTAGCCTTATGTTTCGTGAATCAAATGGACAATATATCATTTACCTGTTTGCCGATTTTACACGTTTGAGTATTTTTTTGTTCGGCCAATAAAAAATCTTAGGGATTATTCTAAGAAGCCATTGACTAGAAACAATTATTTATATTTGGAAGTCATTACTTGTTAGCCTTTATTAATCAAATGGACTTCTCACGCCAACGGTGTAGGCGATGATCCAAATAATCCAAATCAGATCAAACGATGAAAAATGCATGTTTATGTTTGTTTTTCAATACCAATTTAAATAAGAAGGTGTCAGAATACATACAGAATGCAATAATCGCGATCACCAAATTTGTCAACCCTGAGACATTCGAATCGAATTAAATTGATTTTGATATCAATAGAAAAAAATTATCGATTAAATCAAAGATCAGTTATAGAACGATCAAATTTGATGTTTTTAATAAATATGATAATCAAATTGAACGATCATTAATCCCAATACATATATCTATTTACCAATTATGTATATGTATATGTACATATTTGATTAATTTTGAATCGGTATGATCTATAATCGTATTATCTAGCTGCATTAAATAAATATTAAATATAAATTGTGTTGTCCGTATTCTATTGAACCATTCATTGCACTCTCTCTCTGTTTATATAGGTTGTAAAACAACTTACTGATAAACCAATTACATATACATATTTCCAGCCGAACAATTTGTGGTTTTGATTTCTTTGAAAGAATAATAATATAAAACAAATATTGAACATTCAATAATATTGATAATGATAACTATTTTTTTTTTGTAATAATTACACACAACAGCATGTTTAGAAATACGCGTAATTATTTAGGTTTTACAATTGAGTCGCGTTTAATAAAATTGTAGATAATACAATACATTTGTATGTCTTTTCGGCCTTTCAAAAATCTCTAGTCTAGATCACAGTTCACACTGAAATTACCTATCTGGCACCACTCGATAATAATACCTCCTAAAGCGGAGACGGCTGGAAGAAGGAAGTTATCAAAATATAGCGTTAAATTCAGTGGGAACTAAGTCTTATATCATATTTCACACTTTAATACAATTGATATTGAAATAATTGTATTTTTTTTTTGCTTTTGTCATTTGTCACGTAATTATTGTGATTGTGTGTTGTTATTTGATCAAGATGAGAGAGAATTATACAAAAAAAAAACTTGAACTGTGTAAAACTATTATTACAGATGTGTATAAAAATAAAACTTATTTAATATAATTTTTTATTATTGCGACGAGTCCAGTAGGTGGAATGAATGAATATGCATTAAATACATAAAGATGGTATGAAAATAATTTATAATTGTATGCAATATATATTCATAAGTAAAAACTATATTAAGTATATTACTCATTCCAATTTGTAATCTATTATCGCGAATTTGCGACACTTGGGTGTTTCAATTGAGATTAATTTCGATCTAGACGGGTTAAATGATAGTGATATTTCTGAATGTGTAATCAATATCATTATCAAGTTTACAAGATCGTATTGCACATCGGTGAAAGGTTGCGCGAAATCTTTATCGACGGAGCGAATTAGTAAGGTTTTGTAAATTAATCGTTTTTTTTTTAATTTCTTAAAGAGAAAGTTCAGTGTACTAACATGTCCCACATTTTCTTATTTTGCAACTAAATAATATTGTAGAAAGGCCTCAAATCAAATTCTATAATCAGGACATTGCGACTAACATTTTTATAAAAACGCAATGCAACTCAACTATTGCATAATCAAATTGAAAGAAATTGATGAGATCTTTTAACTTATCTTCTACTATTATTACCTACTAGCCAGTAAAGCAAATTGCTGAGTTACTTGATATGAAAAATGCAACAAACAGCTACAAAAATGAGAGAAATTCTGCTAAAAAAACGTGCCACTTTTTTAAAATTTAGCCCTTCCTTTTGTTCTGCAATTATTCCTAACGTGAAATGAATCAAACGATTTTTGTTCATCCGTGTATTTTTCGGCCACATTCGATAGTTTTTAGATTTTATTTTTTTCGCATTTTTGTTTCGTTTTGTTTTAGTTAAAATATCAGGGCTCTTCACTTCGAACATTCTGTTTTTCAAAAATAAAAATTGAGGTGACATAACCTTCTTGGTTTCTCCGGACTTGTTCTGGTTTCAGGGTTTCAGGACGTGATTTAATCTATTTACGATTATTCGGCTTAACATCCCCAAATAAAAAGTCACTAAAATACATCCACAAATGAGTATGTTCATTTGATGCTGGATGTGGGGAAAATGGTCTTCGTTGGCTGTCTAAGGGAAACCAAAATTCACAAACTTAATTTTTGATTTATATGGTACCGATCCTAATATCTTTTAGTACGGGTAGTATTCAAAAATAATTCTTGCCGTTGGGTCATATTTTATTTTAAAAATTCTGATCCCGACCCCACCTTATCGCCTAAAATTTTTTCAGGCCATAAAATAATAGATTGTATAAAAGGAACTATTTATAGAATTTAAAAAATATTGCGGATAACAAATTTCACTACAATCCATCAACAATTGTGCTTGTTCCATCCAATTGATGCTGGAGACTGAGAATAAAAATAAATTTGGCGAATATAATTTTTGGCTTAAGGCATCTCACCAAAATATCCTAGAGTACTCCGCAATATTTCCTGAATTTGAGACATGGTTTAATTAAGAAATCCGACCCAAGATGATATGGCCGAAAGAATTTTCCAAAGCCTTAACTATAAAATTCTATTAAAATCCACCCGCAAACATCCAATGGTACTAACCATATAATGGTATTCCGCAGTATATCTGAACTTCGTTCCATTTGGTACTGGAACCAGGGAAGTTAGTAAAGGCTTGGATTGGTTTGAAAGTAAAAGAAAATTTTTTCTTTGGCAAATCAAATTTCCCTAAATTTTTTTTCTAATGATCAAGTATCATTAGTCGTGTTCCACAATGTTTGTTGAATTCTGGCCATGTTTTATTTAAGAAACTCCACCCGTACCCCAAACGGAACTGCTGAAATTATGCACGAATTCCATTGAAAATTAGTAAGTATCTGACTTAACCAACATATTTGATAATCAATGAATAAGCTACAGCACCTCCAAATTATGAATCAAGTTAACTGCTTTCAACCTTTTCTATAAGAGATTTCACCAAGTGTAATATTTTGTGACCAGTGGATGGTCGTCGTCACCAAACCAATGAAGTTCAGTAAATTTTTTAAATAAAATTCTTAACATATTTCGAGACATAATACAGTGGTAGACATTCGTATAAACGCACTATGTTTTTTGAATATAGTTCTAAGATTAAAGTGTTTTGATTTTTTTCAAGTGGTCTAAATTGTGTCTATCATCTTAAATCTGTTGCTAAGATAAACCATTAGTAAAAATTTTAATGGTTTACTTTAATAAAATGAAAAATCTAAATTTCAGGTGGACATTCGTATAAACGCACTTCTGATAATGTACTAAAATAAAAACAAAAATTAGCAATTTTTCATATAAGTATTATTTTATTTAATATTTGGTCTGGCCCCGACCTTTCTGAATAACTTCGAAAATTCGAGTAGGCATTGAATTTGTTAAATTTTTGAGGGCTTTCAGATCAACTGTGGCCCAACATTCACGGATGCCACTTTTCAAATCTTTAATTGAATTATATTGCTGTTCATTTCCATAAACTTTTCGGGAAAGGCCCTCTAGGGGTTTTCGATAGGATTGCAATCAGAACTGCAAGCTGGCCATTCCAGAAGGGGAATGTTTTTCTCGAGAAACCACGGTGTGGTCTCCTTCGAAGCATGGATCGAGGCATTGTCTTGTTGAAAATTATAATTTTTGTTGATGTTATTATCCAGATAATTTATCAAAACGTCTTCCAAAAATTTCACGTACATACGGAAGTTCATTCGTGTCGTTATAAAGCAGATCGGAAGCTCCTCGTTATAAGAAAATGCTCCACATACCATAACACACCGCCACAAAATTACGCTTCGACCTAACGACGCCATGTTCCTCCAAATTATGCCAGTAGCAACTGTAGCAGTCGGGAAAATCCAGATTAATTTTTTTTTCCCGTAAGAAAAAATCACACTCTGCCAATCCGTTATCGACTACATGTATTTACGAGCAAATTTGAGCGGATTATTCGTTTGCATGGTCGTTAAAAGTGGTTTGATCTAAAATTTTGTCCATTTTATGTTCGGTGAACTATTAAAAATACGGGCAATGTGTCGGGTCGTCACAGGAAGATCCAATGGCCTGCATGATAGACGGTTTCGTGTAGCTTCTTTGCGGATTAGACCTTTCTGGCGAGCTGAGATCTTGGATAGGCAATAGTCCTGATTGCAATCCTATCGAAAATCTTTAGAGGGCCTTCCTCGAAAAGTTTATGGAAATGAACAGCAATATAATTCAATTAAAGATTTGAAAAGTGACATCCATGAATGTTGGGCCACAATTGATCCGAAAACCCTCAAAAATTTAACAAATTCAATGCCTACTCGAATTTTTGAAGTTATTCAGAAAGGTCGGGGCTAGATCAAATATTAAATAAAATAATATATGAAAAATTGCCAATTATGTTTTTTATTTTAGTACATTATCAGAAGTGCGTTTATACGAATGTCCACCTGAAATTTAGATTTTTCAATTTATTAGAGTAAACCATTAAAATTTTTACTAATGATTTATCTTAGCAACAGATTTAAGATGATAGACACAATTTAGACTACTTGAAAAAAATCAAAACACTTTACTCTTAGAACTACATCCAAAAAACATAGTGCGTTTATACGAATGTCTACCACTGTAATTGTCCTGGTTTTATTTTAAATCGAAATATTCTGGCTTAGTTCAGGTTTAATCGTTAAATGTTATAAGTATGTCAACATTCTTAAATCGAAAAGTTAGGTTTCGCAATTTTGACGTATTTTCCTGTTGGTTGAAATTATTTTATGTCGTTTTCGATTCGACTTCTACCCCCTCTGATAAAGCAATCTATATTTCTCCGCGAATTGAACAATACAAACGAATAGTCCGTTTTTATGCGTGTGGTTAATCTGCCAAAAGATCGAGATTTGTAGCTGAGCAAAAATTTTGCTTGACGGTTTGCTTTTTCTTGGCGAATCGAACAACTTGACCAAAATCACTCTTTTGACAACGGCTTGCTTGGGTGTCAAAAACGACATTAATAAATCGTGACAAAATGCTCAACAAGTGTCAAAAATAAACTCGGTCGCAGGCTGTTATACGCTTTGGTACTTACATCATTTTGAGTTTGACACAATTTTATAAAAAAAAATGCAACCAATAGAAAAAGACGTCAAAATTGCAAGTAGCGTAAATACGAACATGGACAATTGCGAAGTACCTCGAGAAGAGCCCTATAATAATTTGGTGTTACCGGAATTAGTTTCTCATTTGAACGTTAGACATTTTAAGGTTACCTTGGAGTAATATCCAACTTTTAGCATGCAAAATCATTAAGCTAATACAAGAATCCTTCTGTTGAGCCATTATTCAATTGGAGTAAATAAAAAAAAAACACTAAACTAAGTTCGACAATTTATTGCTAACAAGTATTTTTGATTCAAAGCCACTACACAGAAAATGCACTACACAGTATTTTTTAAGCATAGTAACTTTTTGGAATATAACACAAGAGAGATGGAAAATTTTTCTTTTTAGTGTAGAATGCTTGTTGAAACACCTGAAGTCTTTTGGCATGCGCCTATCTTTATTGTTTGTTTACTATAATATTTATATTATGGCTTTGCGTACTTAATTTTGAATCACCCTTTCAGAAATTAACCTATTTTTGCGCCCTGTCAAAAAGTGTACCACTGACAGATGGGAGCAATTAGCTACAAAGCGCGATAAGCTAAGCTTGATTATGTAGTCTACTAAAACTCACCTAATTGCATTGACAAACTAAGGTTTAGTTTGTGATACCGGTATTAGTACAAATATTATCACTCTTGTTTGAGCTGCTGATTTTTTAATTTTGTTAAAAAAATAAATAATTTAAATTCTTTAATTATTAATTAACATTTTCAATTTATTATTTTATATATATCACAAATTTTTTGTACTTTTAGAAAGGTCAATAATAGTTCAATCTGTATTAAAACAGCGCAACTTCTATTTACAAATTTATTTTAGCATTTACATATAATGGCGCCACTTGTACTTCCATTGAACTCAATAAAAAGAAATAAACTTCAAAATATTGAGAGATTAGTTTACTAATCGCGCTTAGTCACTAATCATAAAATAAAAAGCGATTACCTTATCTTGAACTTGACACACTACAACTAATCTCGAAAAATTCACTAATGCGCTTAGCTAATCTTATTGTTAGTCAAACTGAACAGATTTATTATTCGAAGATAAATTTGAAATGGAAGCTTTTCACAAGTTAACGTAAATGCCATGCCGCCACTGCCAGATTGTATGTTTATTTTTAAAGGGTTTTACGCATTGCGTCGGTAAAAAGTAAGGGGAAAAAGTAGCCTTAGACAGAAGTGTCGCATTTTTTTTTTCTCGGAAAATTAAAAAATTTTCAATCGATTTTTGGGGCATATATTGAGGCTTACGGTTAAGTATTGTTCCTTTGTTTACTTTTTCTTGGCATTTGTTACTTTGGATCGTTTTATTTGTTTCTTCTCGTTTTAGACTTCCAGTGATTGGGGTTTATTTTGAAGCTGGACGAAACGTTTCTTAATTTTATTTGTAAGTATTGCGTATCAATTACGCCCGGGTCGTGTGCACGCTAAATTTTGATTTTGAATTTGAGGTTGGTTATGTCGCTTAATTATTCGAATCTAGTCCTGAAATCCATGTTAGTTGATAGGTCGTTATTGAATGTAGCCAGTTTAAACGTCCAAAGTCTAGTCCCAAATATGGACGAGATTCGTCACATTTTTAATGGCGCATCAGTCGATATACTTTGTTTCTCTGAGACCTTTCTAAATCCAAATATCCCTAATTCACCTTTTGCCATAAAAGGTTTTAATATATTTAGGAAAGATAGGACGGTACCTCCCCTTAATTATGGTGGTTTATGTATGTTTGTAGGTGATCACATTAAGGCTAGATTAGTTACCCAAACCTTCTTCTATTTTAGAATTGTTAGTATCGGATTTAGAGTTTTTATTTGTCAACGTTTTTATTAATGGTCGTAAAATCTTATTCGGTATCGTCTATAACCCTCCAAAAACTAGTAAGAGGTCGTATGCCCAATTTAAAAAATCCCTTGTAGACTAAGAAAGTTTGTTTAGTTATTTCTCTTGTAGATTCGATGAAATGTATATATCAGGTATATCAAAATTCCGGCTTCCTTCGTGATTATTTGAATCTTTTAAATAGTGTTAATTTATCCGTACACAACACTGTGGCGCCGACGGTTTGTTGTCCAACCACTAGCGGTGCCTCTTATTCCCTTATTGACCATATCATCTCTTTTACTAATAACTCTATTTGTTTTTTCAATCAGTTGTCTCTCGGTATGGGATCCCATCATGATCTTTTAGTTTTTTCTGTGAATTGTTACTCTCCACCTATACCTATAATACTTTTAGCTTTAGAGATTTTGCTAGTACAGATAATTCCCGCCTTTACTTAGTTTGTAACTCGGTTCCTTGGGATGATATTTTTTGCCGTGGTTCTGCAACTATACCCAAGTAGAATTTTCCAACTCGTATATTAGTTTGGTCTTTGGTAGTTGCGTTCCGCTTAAAAAGGTTTCTTTCAAAGCGAAATCTCCGCCTTGGTTGTCTCAGGAAATTTCGAATGCCATAAGTATTAGAGTTAGTAAATATCGTTTATGGAAAAGGTATCCTAATAGTCAATCTCATTTAGATTATAAGCAGGCTCGTAATAGAGTTGTAGGGTTAATTCGGATTGCTAAACGTAATTATTTCAAGGACAAGTTAGACTCCTCCCTTCTTCCCAAGGTTTTTTGGCATAATGTTCGTAATTTAGGCCTAGGCAGATGCAAGAGTAGTTCTAGTGGGGTGTTTAAACCCAATGATATTAATAGTTATTTTTGCTCTAGTTTGAACTCGGGCAGTAGTACCGTCGATTTGTTCTCTAATGCGTCCCTAATTCGTTTTTGTTTTCAAATATTTCTCTCGAGGATTTACAGACTGCCATTTGGAAGGTTACATCGGAATCTTCTGGCCTGTATAACGTCAATTTAAAATTCAATAAGCGAGTTTTCTCTTTCGTCTTAAAATACTTGTTACATATTTTTAATTTTATTCTCACATCCTCTTCCTATCTAGATCAGTGGAAGCTAAGTAAAATAATCCCCATCCTAAAGATCAGTAATCCTTCAGAGCTATCCCATTTGCAGCCAATTAGCATTTTAAGTTCTCTCTCAAAAGCTTTCGAGATAGTTGTTAAAACTCAAATTCAATCGCATCTCAATAGCAATAGTTTAATTAGTTTCTTCAAATCACTTCTACTGCGTTATTAAATGTGTGTGATGATATTAGGCGTAATATGAATAATAGGGAATTGACTTCTTTAACTTTGTTAGATTTTTCTAAGGCCTTTGATTCTATTAATCACAGAATTCTTTTTAACAAACTCTTATCTCAGTTTAGATTTTCGGTTTCCGCTGCCATATTAATTTTTAACTATCTTTCTAATCGTTCTCAGGCAGTTTATTTTCGCTGATGACGTCCAAATTTATAGAAATAGTCGTTTAGATCAGGATTCTATTGATAGGAATATTTCTCTGATAAATAAAGACTTAAGTAATATCGCTAGTTGGTCGGTCTCTAATAGGCTCGTTTTAAATGCGAATAAATCTCAGTCGATTATAATTTATAAAAAATCGTTAGACACCTCGTCCTTTCCTGGTATTTTCCTGCAGGGTTCGCTAATTAGGTATTCAAATACTGTTAGAGATTTAGGCTTAGTTATTAATAAAACTCTTTCTTGGGATGACCATTTAGTTAGTATTAGTAAGAGGGTCTTTGGCATGCTTAGTTGTTTGTATAAAGTAGTAGGATTTTCTGATAGTCAGTTTAGGAAAAAAATGTTTTTGTCTTATCTTCTTCCTTATTTTATTTACGGTGACATAGTTTTATTCGGTATGCTTCAGGAAAATATGAACGTTCTCCAAAAATGTGTCAATGCTTGTACTAGGTTTATTTTTGGTATTATGAAATTCGATCATATTTCTGCCTACTCTAGCCTTGTTTTAGGATGTAAGTAGTTTATCTACCTTTTACGAATTTCGCGTTTGTCTTTTTATTTTTAAACTTCTCAAAGCTAAGAAGCCTTGTTATCTTTATAGGAAGTTACTGTTTAGTAGGTTTCATTCCACAAACTTTCGCTTGATTCCGGCCAAAAATTGTTGTAGGTCGCTAAACAAATCTTTTTACGTTAGGGGAGTTTCTCTTTGGAATTCAATTCCATTGAAAATTAAGAGATTAGGTTTGGCCAAATTATTTAAGTCAAAATTTTTGGAGTGGCGTGACTGATGGGCAATACGTCGGTTTTTTTAAATTTATTTTTAATATTATTGTTATTATTGTTAATTTTTAATATTATTTCACCTCTTGCTGTACATTTTATTGTAAATGAGCTATTGCTCAAAATAGAATGTGTATGCATGAGGTAGAAATTGTTTGAAAAAATTTAAGAGGTTTTTCTGCCTAATGACCTAACTACAAAAATACAATTCTCGCTTGATAACTTAAGTATCAAGCAGAAGGTACTGACTTAGCGAATTATATTCATGAAATGAAAATAACATGAATATGTTTCAGAGAATATGAATACAATTATAATAGCTATATCTTGTGGTAAATATTGCTTTTTATATAGTAGTGGCCCCTATTTTAGACACACACACTCTTTCTCGAGGAGAGGATTCAATTTATTGTTCTTGGCTTCTGTAGAATTTTTGAAATTTGAAGAGAAATAAATCGATGGTAGTGAGAACATTGTAGAAGGATCAAATTGGATGTAAAGCAATTTGTTGTTCAAATACCTGTCTCTCTGCTTTTTTAAGCAGTTAAATATCTTGCATCAAATGCAATAAAATCATGTTATTTAATAGTCAGGTTTCATATTAAGACAAGGCAAACAAAAATAGTTAAATTGAAATTACACAAAACTGCAAAAAGGCAAATGTGACTTTTTTCTTAGCAAGGGTGCAGGAGACGTACTTTATTCCATCTTCCGGAGGTTGCATTGCCAAAGGTAATACAATATAATTTGCATTAAAGTATATTATAAGAATGCTCAATGAAGTTATTTTTATTTTCAGGAAAACTATTCAATGTTTACACCAATTACAGCTCAACTTTCTTGCTCTGAATTTATAAAAAGATGATCCATGTCATCAACTGCTACCTGAACCATCTCAAATAATGTGAAATATCGAATTTAGGCAAATTAATAATAAGCTCTTGAGCTGATTGATACTCATTTTTATACTGACATTGACTATTTAAAATGTATGACTTCGAGGAGCTTTACGAGCGCTGGTAAAAAACAATTGTTATAGAATTAATTTATTAACACATATTATAGCAACATTTGAATATTTGAACCTGTTTCATTCATTAAAAGCGGAATTATTTTCTAAATTGGTTAGTTGCATAAATTGCTTGCGTCTTGCAACAATATTAATAAATATTTTTTCACTATTTCACGAATATTGACACCTCTGAGCAGTGGAATTACCGAAAAAATTATTGATTAAACCAGATCATCTTTGTATGTCATTGGCCGACGCCAAACTAATCTTTATAAGTGGTTAATAAATTAAAAACCAAGAATAATTATTAAATTTTAATTTAAAAATTCGTTCTTTTTAAATACTAAGTCAACAAAATTAACCTAAATTTCTCGTAATTTTTTGCCAAGATGGTGTTTTGAAAAAACGAAAATTCGGCACAATTTTCATATAATTATTGCATAAAAATTTAATAAATTATGTTTGGTGTATAATTTAGCCACTTATAAAAAATATAAAATTTAAAGACCATTACTGAATTGTTCCAAATTAATCAAAACGTTTTATTGCCTAAGGCCATGCCAGATACGCAAACGGCAAACTGGTATTTTAAACCGACAAACTCATTTTTTGTTAAAACTGTTTCATTTGCAATATCAGAAATATGAAAAAAATGTTCAATAAGTACCATCTTTTTCTAGGAAATTTTATTAAAACTGATTTAATTGCACGGACAAATTTTAGCTTGACTAAAATGTGAAATATAAAATTGCTGTTTTTTAAATGAAATTATATAAATTTAAATAAAATTTAAGACAATAAGTACAACATTATTGTTTTAACTTTTGTTAAAATTTTTTAAATTTTATAAAACAAAAATATTATGATATATTATTATTATAGGTTTAAACCATTTTTTTAATAATTTTGATTTTGCAAATGAAACAATTTTGTGAAAAATTGGGTTTGACGGTTTGAAACGCCGGTTTGTCATTTGTGCATTCTACAAAAAGCAAGGTCTAGTGCATTTTTAACGTTAAATTGTTTTGTTTGATTTAGCTTCACACGAGGACCGCGGAATAAATGTGGCCTAAATTAGAATATGACTGTTTGGTGGTTGTTACCCACGATACCACTAGACAAAGTTCATACAAACTAATTTAAAAAAAAAAAATGAAATTATAAGATGCCCATACTTTTAAAATCCTATGTTGTATAGGTATTAGTGAAGCAAAAAATGTTTTGACCAAGTTATCTTAATTCAATAATATTTCTATTTACAGATGAACGACTAGCGCTTAGTTTAGTACTTCTGCCGTACATTCTTTCACGGAAAGAGGAATCACAAAGGAAATTCTCGCTTTTCTAAAAAAGAAATTCCAAATTCATTTATAACTATACCTATAATATTAGGCTATATTTTAATTACATCGAAAACTACAACCTATTTTTTCTAAAGAAACTAGTTGAAGCGGCCGAAACGGAAGGAAATATTGAATTTCTCAAAATTATTTTTATACGTAAACTTTTAGAAATAATTCATGTGTGAGTTTTGCGGGAAAATGTACATGTTTACGAATGCTTTAGAACCATTAAATACTACCTTTAATTGTTTGGGTATAAATGAAGTTCGCGCATATTAATCCAGGTAGCCTGCTGACTCATTTGGATGAACTTAGGCTTATTACTAGGGATGTTCCATTTTATGTGATTGGTATTTCTGAAACATGGTTGTATCCAGATAAACATACTGATGGATTTGTTGCGCTGCCTGGTTATGAGGTGATTCGTAAAGACCGTTCTGATAGGATGGGGGGTGGCGTAGCGCTTTATATCCGTAAGGGAATTAAATATAATTTAGTTTATCAAAACGCACCAAATTCTAAATTTGATGTTTTTATTTATAGAGATATTGAACTCTGTCGGCTGTAAAATTCTGGTGGGTGTTATCTACATATATACCGTCAGCTCGTACCAAATTTATTAATTCAGTGAGTAAATGTTTTGATAGGTTATTTAAAAATTATAATGATATTCTAATATTGGGTGATTTTAATCGGGATTTGTAAGTGGTTATAGCCACGTCAGGAAATTTAATGAATTTTTGCTTAGTTATGGGCTATCTAGTGCCGGTCTGACTGAATCCACTAATTTTAAAGTACAACTCTAATTGATCTTGCGTTGATCCAAAATCAGACAAAATGAATATTTTGTTCGCAAATATCTATTGCTTGCGCCACAACTCATGATTTATTTATGGTTCATATGATTTTGAGTTCAATAATTGCCAACAGCCTGTTTATAGGGTGAGAAATTTTAGTAATATTGACGAGTTAGCATTGAATTCTTATGCGGCTACATTAAACTGGAGTAGCATTATCACCTTCCTGATATTAATCATAAGCTTAGGCACTTTAACGAATTGATACTCCACATATTAAATAAATTTGCTCCGTTAAAAAGTGTTCAGTTAAAGAGTAATAACTCCATTCAAGGGCTAACCAAGGAAATCCAGTGGCATATTAATAGGAAAAATTGCCTGCATTATTGTTGGCGTCGGTCTAGAAGAGTGGAGGATTGGGAAAATTTCAAGAAGTATCGCAATTTTGTTAACCAACTTATTCGCAAGGGTAAAATCCTTGCGTTCTCTAAAGTATTTGATGTTAATTTGCCATCAAAGACTTTATGGAAAAATCTGCAGACTTTTGGTGTTACTCAGGCCTCAGCACCGCCCTGCCAGTTTGAGTCGTCTGATTTCAGTAAATTTTTTGCCTCTGTCTTTAATAAATCTAGTATTAGGCGTACTACACCAACTCATAGCAATTATAATGTTCAAGACGCCATTTATTTTCAAAACGTTGATCAAGAAGCAGTTATTAGAACTTTAGCATCAATTAAATCTACTGCGGTAGGATCGGACGGTCTTGCTCTGCAAATAATAAATTTGCTAAGACCGACTATTGTAGGCCACTTAACTTTTATTTTAAATTGTTGTTTAACCCAGTCTTTCTTTCCGGGCACGTGGAAGGAAGCTATTATCATTCCAACAAAACGAAGTATCCAAAAAGTGTGGAGGAATATAGACCTATTAGTATTCTACCATGTTTATCTAAAGTTCTTGAGAAAATCATGAAATTGCAAATTAATCTTCACTTGTCGAATAATAATTTATTAAGCGATTTGCAATCTGGTTTCAGAGAGGGTTATAGTATGGCTCTTGTGCATGTGGTTGATGATTTATCAGAGAACGCTGAAATGGGTAAAATCTCTATTCTGGTATGTCTTGATTTTGCCAATGCCTTCGATACTGTCGATCATAATATACTGCTTCATAAATTGTTTCACCAGTTCAAATTTTCTGTATCCGCAGTATCTTTCATTGAAGCATATTTAGATTCTAGACGGCAAAGGGTTAATATTAATGGTACTTTTTCTGATGATGTATTAATTACATCTGGTGTACCGCAGGGCTCCATACTTGGCCCTATCCTCTTTAGTATGTTTATCAATTACATATCTTCATCTCTAACGTCCGTCAGATATCATATTTTTGCTGATGATTTCCAGTTGTATGATGCTGATTTGCCAAGTACATTTGAATATTGTATCAGTCGTATTAACACAGCCTGAACACTAATAGTGAGTGGGCCATTTGTAACAAAATCAAGATAAATCCTGTTAAATCTAAAGCATTACTAATTAGCAGACTGAGAGGTTATTCTCCTGTTGATGTTGGTTTGACATTATTCGGTTCTAATATTCCAATAGTTAAGAAGTTAACTAGTTTGGGGCTGGTTATTAATAACGTCTTGAGTTGGGAGGACCATGTGAACATGATATGCGGAAAAGCTTATGGTATTTTTGGCAGACTTCGTGTTGCGGTTAAATTAGCACCACTAAAGACCAGAATTAGATTAGTGAAAGCTTTAATAGTTCCACAGCTCGTATACTGTGCTCATATCTTTCTGGTACCTCGAAAACAACGCTGAGTAAACTGAGAGTAGTTCTAAATTCTTGTGCGAGATATATTTTCTCCAAGAAGTTGGGTGAACCGATTACTACCTTAGCTAAATCTATTATGGGGTGTCATTTCTATCATTATTTATATATAAGTTAATTACATCTGGGCAGCCAACATATTTGTATAGTAAGCTTAGTTTCTCTAACTAACTCATTGCGGACGCTGAACTTAAATCTGCCTAAAAAATGTAAAACTGTAATTCGGCAGAGTTCGTTGCTCGTCCATAGGGTGAAGATCTAGAATCGCCTTGACCCTGGGGTGAGGTCCTCTTTCACGGTCGGTACTTTCAAGAAGCATTCTTTCTCTTATTACTCCCTTAAGGAGCTTTAATTCTTAATTCTTTTTTTTTATCCCTTGCTAAGACTCCACTATCCTACTTTTGTTGGTATGATATGCATGATTTGCATTTATTAATAATGTTTCGGTCAGCAACTGGTCTCTTATACATAAGTCACTTAGCGAATCTTCTTTATTATTATATTATTTTTATGATTTTTGTTGTTAATTGCATTGTGGTAAATAATTTAAAGCATAGGTTAAAACCTAATAATTTTTATAATTTGTAATTTTTATCATATAATTTTTGTTTTTTTGATTTTCTCATACATATATGCTTAAGTATCATAAGAAAATATCTAGCTATTTTAGCAGATATTATAAAAAGACTCTGTCTTATTTGTATACTTTTTAATAATAATAATAATAATAATAAATAAATAAATAAATAAATGCTAACTATTCAACATTTTGCGAACATACATGGCTACCATACAGAAAGCTATATAAAACGTCATCACGAACAAGTTCAATGATTCCAGATGTATTTGAAGATAATACTTCCTATTTTTCTAATGAATTACTAAATTCCTTAATTTTAAGTTTAGTTCAACTAATGGATTTGGCTCAAGATACTGGTTTTGTATGTGGCAGTCTAATGCTCGGTTACACAAAAAACAGGCAAACTCCAATTAGTGAATATTTCATCTCTTTCTTCTTTTATGAAATTGCGATTTATTTCAATTTCTTAAACGTACGCTAATTTTATTTCGTTTGTACATGAAAATTTTGACTGGAGAGCTAAATATTTAGCTGCCCAATTTCGTTCAGCTAATTATTTAGCTGAAGGCTAAATATTTCTATGTAAAATAAAAATATAATTAACTTGCATTGAATTTTTATTGTGAAATAAAACGCAATTTCATAAAAGAAGAAAAGGAGGAAATATTATTTAACTAGAGATTGGTTAATTTTTTTGTGAAACCGGGTATAACGGAACTAAGAAATCTGGAAATTTCACAGAAATAAAAGTTTGCGCGCCTAGAGAAATTGTTTAGCACTAATTTCATAGAATTCGGAAATATTATTCTAAAGAAAGGACCAGTAATCCATTTAAATGGTATTCCTAAATTTGTTTTTGTTAAATGGTTACTGAAATATAAAACGTAAAATATATTTGGTGATTACACGAATTAAATATTTGATTCAAGTTAAAGTTGGAAAAAAATTATTAAGAGAATTTGACTGTGTTAGTATAATTCGCTAATACAACCTGCGCAGTTCATTCTGTATAATGTGGAATGAAAATCGTGGTACAATCAGTCCAGTCACCGCGGCCTGATTAGAAGATTGATTTTTTCACAATCGTAATCTGATCAGTTCGAAACTGGATTAAATTCTATTACAATTTTCGGAACATATTAACTTCAAATAAATTAAAAATTAGAAATTTAATTAAGCCAGTGATACAATATATAGTATACATATATGGTATGATAACTGCTATCACACCCCGCAGTATACTTCATTAATTGATGCGATAACAACTATCACAGCATCTGATGGGCTTTATCATATAAACATACTAAATTCGATTAATTTATTGATAACAACTATCATAATATCTAATTGTCTTTATCATCTCCAAATGATAAATTCAATTATATTATTGATACGATCCATCACAATAGCGATATATATAATCATGGATATGGTTAATTCAATAATATTTGCATAATAACGTGCATAATTTATTAAATAGATACAATCATTATTATTAATTGTATACATCAAGGTAAGATTTTCTTAATTATTGCATCTAATCATAAATATGATGTTCACTTTTATGATCAGCTCAATCATATTTTTTCTCTGGGTGTACTTTTAACTGTTACGTTCAAGTTGTAGGAAAGATGTAAAAACTGTTGACAGATTATAATCTTCACGTTCTCTTTGGACCTACACCTACCATATTCTCATCTATAGTTTTTCAATTGTAAATTCAAACTTTTTAAAATTTTAAAAGAAAGATTCGCATTTGCAGAAAATGGGTTTAGATTTAGACTTTTAAATTTTCACATCAGCTAAAATTTCTTGCTTTCTGTAAACAAAGTCCACAAAGTCAAGTAAGTATTTCTCAAACTATTAGTCCCACACTAAAGAAACTTACTAAATTTTTTTTTGACTCAAATACTACGATTCAGTTCTACTTTTTTCTAAATAATTACTTATACTAAATTATTTTTAAAAACTAGAACTTTCACTTAATATTAGGCTACAACAGCATTAAAATTCAACTGATTCGGAGTCGAACACATTTTTCTTGTCGGTTCAGTTTTGTTTATTCAACTCCGACATTAATCCCCCCACATGTTAATAAATAATCGAATTTTAATCCAATATTTTGGACACAAAATAATTTTTCATCATAATATATTTCATTCGGAAAACGTCACAAAAAATATGATCAAACGGAAAAACTTGGAAAAAATAAAATGAAAGTGTTAAACAAAAAAAAAGCGTATTTTAGAAATAAAAATAAATTCGAATTCACACAACTATAACGCACACGTTTACATTTTAGATACCACATTTGTTTAAACGTGAAATGAAAATTCATTTATTTTAAAATCCAATTAAATTTAATCAAATTTCTATATAAAAACAGAAAAAATGTTTTGGTTTGGATATTTCTTGTTTTTCACTTTTTAAATTTTTCATTAAATCCGCACCGCTATTTGTGTGTATGTATGTGTAATTTTTCAATCGAAATGAAAATGTGCCAAAAAAAAAATTTTTTTTTTGTTTTGTTTTTCTATATACAAATGTGAAAATCTATTTTTAAAACTAGACACCACACAACTATAGGAGTGGAATTGGATAAAAAAAAAATTTTCTTGTAAAATTGAATTTTCCAACATAATTTATTTTAAGTTAGTGTATTACACACATTTTCTGCTCTCATTCTCTTCGTGTTTTAGTTGTTGCTGTTGTTGCAAATTTGCAATTTGTAAGAATTGTTTTCTTTACATACAAAAATAGAATATGTATGCTTATTGGATAGTGTATGTTGTACATACGTATATAATTATCGGATTAAGATTATATATTTATTTTATTTTTTTTTCTATTGAGACCAACATTTATATATAGGAGCAGTGTTATACATATAATTATGTAATTCAATTTTGAGTTCATGAGAAGCGATATTACGCAATAAGTCGCGTGGCTGCTTCAGTTTTTTTTTTGAATTTGATTACAAAAATTTAACTATGCTGTTTTTAAATATGTTTCTGGCACATAATGAATGATGTCTAATGTCAGCCCTATGGCCTATAGAGCCAATTTAGCTAATAATTGTTGACCTCTCGTGATATAGTCAACCCCCAATTATTACATTGCCAAAAATGTATTGGCGTTTGACCAAGCCAAATTTGATTTCAAATTCGACTAATGTTATTTTATTAGTACTAGAGTTTCATATCGTGGCTTTTAAATAGGTTATAAGTAAATTTAATAATTTACGGTAGATTCAATTTGACGCTCGTAGCCGAATATATTGCAGTTACTCTTTATAACATGACCAATTTCTGTTATTGTGTGGAAAGAGTAAAAAAATAGGAAATGGTTTAACTTAAATTTTTCAATGTCCTTGAACCAATGTCTTCAGTATTTACTAATTGGAAGGTCGAGGTATTTACTAATTGGAAGGTCACCTCACGTCTTTTTTCCCCCCATTTTGTAAGAATTATAGGCCAATGAATTTTAATCGACGCATAAACTCCACATGCCTCTTCCAGACAAATTAACCCTAATCAAATCGTCGTGTGAGTTTTATTTTGTCCTATAGACCTTTTTTTACAAAATATTCTTTAAACATCCTTTATTTTCTTCTTATACAAGTTCTTTTTGGTTGTGTCCTAAATGCTACATTTTCTCAATAAACAATTATCAAAAATTCTCTTTAACATAATAGGAATTGTTCTATATCAATTTTTGGCATTAAAACTGAAAATTTGTAATAAAAATTCAAAATAAATGTTAAGCTCCATCATTCGCTCTAGTTTCATTTTTCTTGTTGAATTTTATAAAGAAAAGTCAAGACTTTAAGAGGCATTCTTTGTCAACAGGAGGCCTCTCTCTGCCCAAAAATAGTTAAGGTTTTTTAGGGCGGGTTTGGGCACAAATTGAAGCATATCATCTCTAGTTTCTGAATTAGTGTGTCACTTTTCGAAAATTAATAACGGCGGACCAATATGGTGGCGCAAGGCGACGACTCCACCCTGGGATTGCAGTCTTATACCATTGACACACTGCGATTTAATAAATCGGATTTCGTGAATTTTTCAAGTTTAGCCGCAGTGTGCCAAACCTAATTTTTGCTAATCACGTTTTGTTTCATAGAGTACTTGATCCAGTTTAGCTAAATCGGTTTTATTAAACCACAGTTTGTAAACGCTATTATCAAGCTTACGCTCCCCAAATCATAATAAAATTATAGGAAAAGCTTAACACTCGCTGATTATAAATCCAACATTAAGGTTACCTTTATGTATTTTTAGTCGCTGAGCACGAATTCACTTTCGGCTGAAAACGCTTAGTTCGAAAAAATAAAAAATTGAGACAAGTTTGAAGAAAAAGTTTCATTTTTCGACTATAATTTTCGTATAGAAAGTTGTATATCTTTTTTAATTTTTAATGAATCAAAAAAAACTCATGTACTTCGATTTTAAATCTATTTAAGAAGCTACAGTTAAATTTTCAAGTCGATTGAACAAAAATTGATTAAGTTCTGCTGCGTGCAGATTTCCAAAACACGGTTTCGAGAAAAACGCGTTTAAAGTTTTTGGTATCAATAACTTCTCAATAAGAGCTCTCAGGAAAATGCTTGAAAACCTTCTAAAAAAATTTTTTTTTAGCTATAAACGAATTTGTATCATATTTTTGAGGGTCTAAAGGATTTTTTATAGGCAAAAAAAAAATCGATTTTTTGAAAATCTCACAGTGGTGTTCTCCCTTAATAAACATCTTAAAATGCATTTTTGTGTTCATAACGATCGCTCAAGTCATCACAAAATCATAAAAATAACTAATCTTCATATATTTTTATTCGCTAGATCTACCTACATCTATTCTTATTTGAGACTGAAAACGCACTACTTCGTTATTGGTTTGGTTAGGTTAGGGTGGCTGTCCTAAGGACCGGCATAGGCACAACAATGGTCCGTATAGCCATACCACATAAAAAATTGTCCCAACTCTACTCATTGAACCATCCAGAGCTTACAGTGAAGCGTTGAATACACCTGACGACCATCTCATTGAGATCCACCAGGTCGCTGAGGAAACGAGCTCCTAAACATTTCCATCTGCTTAGCGCTAGACGGGGACATTGCAGAGTAGGTGAGGTACAGTTTCTTTCTACTCTACATATTCGTAGCTTCTACAGTAATCATTCGATGAGGCTCTTAGTCTTCGCCCATGCTCACCTATGAGGCAGTGTCCTGCAACAACCGACACTACCATACTAATATGGCGTTGCCGAAGTGTTAACAGCTATCCACTACGTCGTCCTTTTTTTGGCTAACGATCGCTCAAATCATCATAGAATCATAAAAATGGCTTATTCTAATTCAGTGAAAACACATTTTTTCATTTCTAACCTCAAAAATCGCCTATTTGGTAACTCTTAAATGTGAACTTGCTTTCCGTCCTAAACGACAGTTAATGATAAGTTACTAATTCTCTCAAAATTTAAAGTTGAGCATGCATTTAGTTCCGGAAATATGAGACCTAAAATTTGCGTCTTTACTTATACTATCGATCTTGCGATAAAATATTGTAAATACTATAAAGTTACTCAAGTCTTGATGTTATTTACCTATCCTTAAAAACAACGACGTGAACGTGGTAGGAGCGCCTCACCTTGAGGTGCTTGATTAGCGTGAGTTCTCTTTAATCTCACGATTGGGGATGCTTGATTAACCTGATTTTTATTTGAAATGAATCAGATTCGTTCGTTTCTTACTTAACGCATTGACTCGTACTGTACACAATTGTGTACATACACTTTAAACATATTTTTTGGGATTCAATGAACTAATAATGGATTTTTTAAGTGTTACTTTGTTGGCTCTTAGTCTTAAGCTACCAAAAAAGGTTACTTAGCGCGAAAAATATTATAAAATTTCAGAATTACGCAGATACTTAAGCAAAACAACAAGCGTTTTAAAATAAATGACGAGTCAAAGGGTTAAATCAAATATGAACCTTCTACTTCGAATATTGAGTCAAATACGTTCGAATCGAATTTACAAATAGCCCCCCAGATTTGTGTGTAGTTTCGTTGATTACACAACTAATAACCAGTAAATGAGAAAATAAAAATAAAAATTTAAAAGAAGCCGTAAATTCATCTAAAATCTCAACGCAAAAATTGTGTCCTACCTAAACCAACCATCAAATTGCTGCATGCTCAAAAAACAAACCACGTCACAGATATTTTGATTGAATATTTGATTTTGTAGGAGTTTTTATAACATTTGGACAGTTGTAGCTATTCTCGTTCTATTACAGCAGTATTTTGAATCATTGACCTGAAAGAAATGATAATTGTCCGATAGTCCAAGTTTCATAGCACCTTGTCTCAAATTATTTTTTTAAATATTTAGATACTTACCTTCTATAAAATGTTAACTCCCCACACCAGCAGCTGACGTACATCCCCATGCTAACACCGCATTACTATTGGGTTATGCTCAATTATCACTAAAATTGGAATGACAAAGCCAAAAAAATGAAATATTCGCTAAATGGATATACACCAATCTTGTGTCCGTTTGGTGTGAATCAAAGCCAATTTTCAGTCATACCGTTGTTACTTGCTTGAGTTGTTTTACATGAAACTACGAAAATTTCATTTGATTCCCCAACCATAATGTTATCATTTCATTATGACAGAATAATGTTCAGTATTTCTTCATATTGAACGAATCTAGACTAGAACGATTAACTCATAATCGCTCTATGTATTCATATTTCACTCAAAGTTTATTTTATGTTGCTTTGGATTATTTCACTCAAAATTATTATAAGAATCGAATTATTATGTTGATACTAATACAGGCTTATACCTAAACATTTGCGAACATTTCAGTTATGTAATACCAAATAATTTATCTCGCACAAAAAAACACAACCGCTTGGGACCCAAATTTGAAAAGGTGCGGATATGGTAAAATTAATTAATTTTAAGTGGCGTTATGTCTTTCAAGACCCTATTGATAATAAGCAGTTAGGTTTGAAATGATAAAATTTTAAAACGGATTACTTTAATGTAATTGTTTTTGTGCGGTGCCCCATATTTTAAATAAAATTACAATTTTAAATGTAATTGAATCTATCTCAAATTTAGAAATTTTACAAAGCAGAAAGTAAAATCCGTAAAATCATTTACTGGTGGAAATTTCAATAAAAAAACTGGATAAAGCAAAAAAAAAAACCCACGCTAATATACCCGGATTCAAGATTTAGGAGACACTACGAAAACCAGGCGTGTTTGAGGGCTTTGCCAGAAATATGATTGGCTAGAACTCCTTCTTCTCCAAGAAACTCGATAGCCTAAAAGTGAGACCATGGGTCCCAAGGATAAGTATATGTACGTTGTATACAGTTGAGATGACCGCAGCAATCTTGGTGTTGGTTCCTTCTTGGGCCTCTGAGCCAGACGTCAGACTGGTGATAGGTAATGGTAGAGCCTACCAAACATCAGACCGACGTAAGTAAGAACATTGTTGCGACCGATAATCACGAAAGAATGATACACTTTGCGATAGCCCACGATCTCAGAGTCACTTTCCACACAAGACCTTTCGAAATCAAATTGAGCACGTGTTAATTTCAAAAGTACGGCTGCGCGATCCCACGCGTGATGTCTTATCAGTCCAGTACCAAATTCGTCGGCAGTGATCATCATCTGGTCACTGCAAAGCAACTTTGAGGATCCATCCCATGAGGAATTCACACAGGCCTTGCAGAGACTGAAGAGAAATCGTTCATCCGGGGTTGATTGCATTAATTCGGAGCTCTTGATATTCGGAGGGAAAATTTTGTGGAACTGCCTTTTCAACCTTATTCGATTAGTAAGGCGCGAAGGAAAATAATGTGTGATGAATAGAAAGTGCCCGCGTTATATCATATCTTTAAGAAGGAAGATCGCACATTAGCGACGGGACTAGTGCGGTATAGTTTTCGTTTGCAAATACAGCATACAAATTACCGTTTTACAAAGCAAGTGTTTATCTTGCTAATATCTATCTTGCTATTAGTTAATCCATGCATGAGTGTCAGTTTAAAACAGCAATAAAATAACGATAAAATGAGCTAAATAAAAAAATTTCACCTTGGCTTTTATATTACTTAGAAAATAATATTATGGTTTTTACAATTTTCACGCATTATTGATTTTTGACAAAAAATAACAAATCAATTTGATTGTATGATTTTTCATAATTTCAATGAAATTATAAATTTATTACGCTAATTGTATTACAGCTACAAAATGTGTCAAATATTTTAAACAGTAAACATTGATGAGGTAAATAGAATTCGACGTGACAGCGCCATGTTGATTTTACTAATCATGTTGTGAATAGTAGCCGCATCTAAAAGTGTCCATTTTATTATAGTAATCATAACGAAATTAATTCAACTCGACCACAATGTGCCAATTACTCAAATTAATATAGTAATAAAATAAATTAATATATAATATAAACTTCGCCCATTTCAAGTTAAATCCTCGAGGTTAACAAATGTTCACGAAACTCTCTATTTATAGCTTTGATTTTAAAGATGTCATGTTGACAAATTCAAGCAATTTACCGCTTTTTGTATAGTTTTATACCATTGAAGAAGTTTCTATACTGTTTAAGAAACCTCTTGACTTGACGGAGAATGTTGGTAAAATTATATCTGAGTACAGTTGTTAGATGTTGAAAAATTTTAGCAATCGAAAATTATCTTAGGTGACCCCAAAGATTTTCGATCGGTGACAGATCAGAACTTAATGGTGGACCCACTAAAAACGAAATTTTTGTATCTTTGAGGTATTTTGTGATGCTTCCAGGGGTGCGATTCCGGTTCAGTGATAAAATGATATGATAAATTTGAATCGGTGTAAACAAAGCAAAAAGCAGAATTTATTGTTTTTCGTATTATGCCTACTTTGAAATTTAAAAGTTTGAATTTTATCAAGAAGTAGAGCAAAGGCAAAATAATTATTCATTATGCTAGGTTTACAGCGACACACGACACTATAATATTGTATGAAGTATTCTACACTATAAGTTGCAGTTGCTATATTTATGCCATTCAATAGATGAGCGGTAAATTCAGACATTGCTTCTACGAATCTATTTACGAAACCTTACCTTCTTACTTATAAATTACACCGAAGCGATAAATATAGAGACATACAAAGCATCAACACAAAAATATGATAAAATCATAATAAAGTTATTTATCTGATACTCACTTATTATGCTAGTGTATATACACAGCAGTATGTTCTCTTTGCTTCTCCCAATACAAACATTGTGAAAGAATTTGTATAGTTTGCGACAAATGAATTATGAAGTACCAAAATGTTTTTGAAGGTTGGCGCCCGATGATGGCTTTTATCCTTGGTATTTACGTCTGAGCTCTATCAAAACCAACCTAATCAGCGAAATAGCCACAAAAGTTTGATTTGATTGGATTAGAGCACGAATGTAAATAGAACTAGGCCCTCTAGGGTAACAAAACCTTTCTCATAAACCAATTTTTTTCTTGTGCTGTCGTTCGATTTGTAGTGGACATTCGATCTAAATTAAATAACCTGATACTTTGGAATTCCTTATTCAAATAAATTATAATATTAAAAATTTGCAAACCCCGAAAAATGGATCTCGATATTCTTTCAAAGAATGCTTAACGTCGTTATCGGAATATATTCAACTGACGGGTTTGTTAAAAAATCCCAATATTCTTTTAATTTTTCAGAAAGCATTTCAGAAGATAAAGGTGGTAATACCACAGAATATAATATATATACAATTAATTATGCATAGTATAAGCGACATTGCACCGGCCAAAAACAGTTTTGTCCCTACCTGTTTTTCACGTGTCGAACGAGAATTATTTTTCGAATTCCAAACACTCAGTTCGCTTAACAACAATTTAATATTGACGAATCTTCCTTCGCCAACCTGACGTGAAAAAATTAAATCGAAATTCTTTCACATAAAACCCGCATTGTGTACTATAGTGTAAGGCCAATAAACCTAACATTAATTCTTCTGAAGAATTCTTAAATACTTTATAAAACCATGCTAATCAGATCACAGCACCACAAGCTAAATTAATAAGATGTTGTATTATTTTTATTTTGCAAAATATTTGTTTATAGTTTCTTTAAAATGTGTTAAGACTTTTTAAATTTCCTAGAGTAGATTTTCCGTTAATTTTGAATTTGCAGTTGCTCAATTACACAAATTATTTAGATCCTAAAAAGTTACTGAGAGAAAAACGTTTGTAGGTACACAATATCCAAATGCAAACACATATTTGTTACATCACCTTTCTTAAGAAATAATTTATTTGGAAACTAATTAAATATTTTCTACATACTATATTTCAGTGAACATTTTTCTATGCGTACAAATTTTATCATTGGCGACAAAAATTTTCATCGACAAAAACCAGTCTGATAAATTTATTGAATTTGTTTCAAATTCATCATAAATTTATCATTCGTCGCTTACTTGCAATCGCAAAACACAGTGTATAACAATGATATAATTTTATCAGATTTCATTATCATCGAACCAGAATCGCATCCTAGTGCAATAAGGCATGCATAATTTTGTTTTGTGCAATGAAAAAAATTAAAACGGATGACTAGAATAAAATGAAAAGTTTTTTTATCATTTAAAATTATCACTGAACCAGAATCGCACCCCAGCTCTATGAATGGAATAGGTCGAATGTCTAAGGGCCGAACGACTAAAGGCCGAATGTCGAAAGGAAGAATGTGTCGAAAGGCCGAATGTCGAAATTGATTTTAATTTTTCATCTTTTTACGAATGAAAGTTTTAAAAAAATTTATTGTTATGAAAATCAAAATTTATAGTTTTATCAAAATTTTTGAATAAAAATGTTTAATAGTGAATCGCCTTAACTGAAAATCCCGAAAAAAAAAATCCAAGAGAAAAATTCAGAAAAACAAAACTCCAGAAACACAATTATCAACGTGCGGACCAAATTAAAATTAATAATTATAAAATGTCTATCGAATGTGACTTTTTCCGTAAAGTTTTTAATATTTACGATAATGGAAATTGCTTCGTTAACCTTGCAGACATAAAACAAAAGAATCGTATCGCTCATATCTCTTCTACTGATAGTTCTACCACAAATTTTTCAAGTTATGTTGTGGTTGGCTTAATTCGTTGGGTTAGTATGGCATCGACGAATGTATTGAAGCGAATTGCGGAGTTAATGCTTCGTAAATATTTCGTCAACCTTGCAGACAT
The DNA here is from genome assembly GCA_963556165.1 of Tipula helvola. Lineage (NCBI taxonomy): Eukaryota > Metazoa > Arthropoda > Insecta > Diptera > Tipulidae > Tipula > Tipula helvola. The sequence goes on along the minus strand of OY744483.1, from coordinate 143,184,420 downwards.
AGATCAAAGGAATTGTGTCGCTCGTGCCGCTTCTACTAATAGATGTACCACAAATGTGTGTCGGCCTTTTGACCCATTCGGCTTTTCGATATTCGACCTTTCGACCCATTCGGCTTTTCGATATTCGGCCTTTCAATATTAGGCCTTCCGACCCATTCGGCCTTTTGACATTGCGCCTTCTGACATTCGGCCTTTCAACATAGAACGCTATTATTTCCTCGCTCTTCATTAAAATAAAAACTTTCCAATTGTTGATTTTGTTCTTCCAAGAGCCTGAGCAATGAAAATATTCGATTTGCCGTGCTTCTTAACCACTTTTATGTCATTTTTGCTTTGACGAAAGTTCTTTTCCCTTTGTGGGAAATCTGTGAATAACAAGTATTCACTTATTCTATCATATTTTGTTCACAAATTATTTTTATAGTTTTTCTATTATTTTCACAATCATTACAATTATTAACCACAACTTACTTTTTAACATCGACCTATGTCCTACACAATACAACCGCCACACAACTTAAAAAAATGTTTCATACTTTGTCTTTGTTGTGCACACCTCTTGAAAATTACGTATTATGCACAGGGAGTATGTCATACCCCAGTCACTTAAACGTTTATTACAGACAAATAATTTGTAATTTTAACTCAAACAAAGTTGCTGGCTATTATATTGGCGACTCCCATCAACTGTAGTCGGCGTTGGTTTCTATGTTAGCAAAGGGGACGAGTATTGTCAAATTCAACTATTTGACAGTTCTAATCCCCCTTGTTGTATGGTTAAATGTTGTTCATATTGTTTTCACCAGATGTCAGCTACTTTGTTGCAAGTCGCGAATAGAAGCTTTCAAAATAAGGTCTAATAGTTTCATTATTATTTTGTAACATAAAAAAATGCTGAATAAAATATTAACTAAAAAAAGCGAATAATGGACTTTTTTCACTAAAAAATGCATTAAAAATTCAATTTGTAATATTTTTAAATCTTATTTGCGGGATTACTTTCTAGAAATACTACACTTTCAAGGAAAAATGTTAGTCTAATGAAGTCTAATGAAGTCACGCGTTTTTGAAAAAAAAGAGTATTGAGTATTATAAGAAATATGGGTTTATTTTCAAAATAATCGTTTTATTGGCAGCTTTTTGAGTTATTATTACACACAATAATATAAAATTATACAAATATAAAAGAAATTACAAGATTTTAGGAAAACATTATCAATCTACATAGGCACAGTCAACGGACATAGGCAATCGATGCTTGTTACACGTAAGGCGTAGGTAGGCACGCGTAGTTTTAGTATCTGCTGTTCTCGTGCAAAGTGAGCATCGATAGTATTTATCGTAATTTTTGATCTCAAGCGTCTCTGGTTTCTTAGTAATGTCCAGTATTCCTGCGATTCCCAATTTTAACTCTTGACGTAAGGACGTAGGTGTACCTATTTTGCTAGGTGAATGTAGATGAGTTCAAATGAAAAACTGAGAACCCAACACAGAGTCGTGTCGATTGTCAATCGAATCGACGATCATAATAGGAGTGAATAATAGAAAAAAATAACTAAAATGTAGTGAGTCGTCAAGAAGTTTGATTATCTTTTTCTGTATTGAAAAAGATACTGCGTTAGATTTAGTTTTGCAACACACTATATGTTAAAAAGATTTCTTCAAACCATTTAAATTTCTTAATTCTAAACTTGCTCCGAAGACCTTTTCCTCATTGAAATGTGAATGATCGAGGGCCCAATTCTTGGTTTCAATTTTTTTGGTCAATAAGCGATTTCCTTGAAATGAAGATGGTATTGATGTTTTTGGTGCCCATTGATTTGTGGTACATTGTGTTCGTACTTTGTTCACCAGGGCCCTATTATGAAGCGATTATCGCAAATAAAAAAAATTATTAACAAAATAAATTTACAAAAAAATACTGCTATTGAGTGAGTATTCACATTTGTCAATTTCATTTTCGTAAAAATCCGCTATCGCATGTTATAATAAGTCGTGCCCAAAAATGCCGAAATACAGAACTGCATGTTTTTTCATAATAGGGCCCTGAGCATGAATTTTGATCGCAAAATGAGACTTGAGAATTGCGATTGTACAGTAATAAATTTTATTCTTGTTTGGTTTTATTTGCGTCTGGTACGTAAATGAAAATCATAACTCGCAAGTCTTATTTTACGACCAAAATCCGTGCTCAGATTTCAGCTACTTTGCTGGAAATCGCTAATACAAATAGTTATAGTCCAGTGTTTGATGATAAAACTAGGTAATTACCTCAGAATTCTTACGGTCAAAACGAATTGATATGAAATTTGGACAGTAAGTAGGGAATGGCTCACAGAACAAAACTTAGATAGTGCAGATGTGTTTTACCCTATTCCTTATAGGGGGCGGAAATTAGTACACTCAAAATTATCGCAGAAATCGATAGATGGATGAATTCTAAGCAAAAAATGTTTTATGAAGTTTTATGGATAAATCAATATTTTTCAAGTTATTCGTTATTAATGTTCATTTTTCATCTAACAAATGCATGTTTGAAAACAATCCGAACATTTCACCGAAAAACGCGATTGGTTTTTTAACCATTACTTTCTTATTTTTTCAGATATCCAATCACTCCAAAAACCATTTTGCAGGGAATTTCAAGAGCTATAAGGGCTGTAAAGTTGAACTTCCTTGAACCTTTTGTTTTGGAGATTTCTGAGTTTAAAGGGCTCGGGGAAGGTGATACTCGCCCTCAAATGCGAACTTAAAACGATGATATTTCCATAAATTGTTTTCGGCTTTTTATAGACAACATACTATTTGTAATGACATACTCATTATTTTCGATTTGGCAAATCAGAAAAATAATGGAGTCATACTCCTAATATATCTACCAGCAAAAGTAGAAAATATTCATCCCCTCCCCCCTTTCTTTCCCGCAGAGTCAATACAAAGTGTATCAACTCTCAAAAATGAGAAATCTCTTTGAGATTTTGTGTTGGTAATTCGGTTTCGTACAAATGAGATTTCTGCTTGGGATTTTGAGTTCGAGTTAGTGAATATAATTCGCTAACTCAATACCCTCTAGTTAAATACTTAATGTATTTTTCGAGAGTTGAATTTTTGTAGTTCGGTCGTAGCTACCTGATGAGTAGACCTTACTTTTCTGTACGAAACCGAATTACCAACACAAAATCTCAAAGAGATTTCTCATTTTTGAGAGTTGATACACTTTGTATTGACTCTGCGGGAAAGAAAGGGGGGAGGGGATGAATATTTTCTACTTTTGCTGGTAGATATATTAGGAGTATGACTCCATTATTTTTCTGATTTGCCAAATCGAAAATAATGAGTATGTCATTACAAATAGTATGTTGTCTATAAAAAGCCGAAAACAATTTATATTAAATCAGACAATTTTAACATCGTAGTCGTAGATGATATTTCCGAAAAAAAACTAGGCAATCATTTTGTTTTTATCGTAACTCCGTAAGTTTTTATGCTAACGACTTTTACTAAAGCTTATTTTAAAAGTATTTTTAAGTACTTCAGAAAAAACCTAACATATTGTCCTCCAAATATTCGTTGTTTTTCCGTTATTTAACGTTGAAAGGTTCGAATTCAGTTTTCGGCGAACAAACAGCCATCTTCAACCTTCAAGGAACCACAACTCGGTTCGTACTATAGAAATAAAAAAAAAATAATCGATTTGATATTTTATAAGCTTTATTTTTAGTGCTCATGCTTTTTTGATTAAACGAAGGTTTTTGAGTTATTCGTGAAAAATTGCTCTAAAATATGCAATTTTTAGATAAAAAATCAACATTTTCAATCGCGAGTAACTCGAAAAATATTGATTTATCGAAAAACTTCATAGAACAATTTTTTCTTGGAATTTATCCCTCTATTGATTTCTGCGGTTATTTTATGTGTACTAATTTCCACCCCGATAAGGTTTGGCATCCCCCCCCAGGGTAAAACCACACTTCGGTATTATATAACTTTCTTCCTTGAGCCATTCTTTACTTACTGCCAAATTTCACGCCAATAGCTTATGTCCGTAAGAATTCTGAGCGAAAAACCGTCAAACACTGGACTATTACTGAAAAATCGGAAAATTATTTGCACGGGAACAAAAGCAAAAGAAAATAGAAAAACTATTATATTTAAGGCATGATCCACAATGTATCTCCCTTCTGATCTCATATTCGTTGAAAATAATATGATAATTTTGTATTTGCTTTTGCAAATTGCAAACAGCTAACCAATTATAAGTGAAATTTTAAAAAATTTGATCGTTTCAGAACAAGTCTTACATCTTCTAAGAACTAAGAAGACAAAACAAAAAGTAAAATAAAAAGTCAAACTTTGTGGGCATACAAATATTTATTGGTGAACCTTTTCAAACCTGTTTTGAACCACTGTAAACTATAACTAGTGAATTAAGTACTTGCCCTTGGGAGCAACCCGTAAGGAAGTTCACTGATTACCGATTGTTTTCAGAGTTTAGTTTCATTAATTTTTAACTTTAAATTCAATTTAGTCCTAAATAATCATTTTCAAACGGCCTGATGTTTACAATTTAACGGAGGAACATTTATTCACAATACTCGTACGTATTAGATTTTAAAGTAAACAATTTTGAATCTAACATTTAGAATCTGTAGAATTAGATTTGCATTTGAGACAGAGTTATACAAATTTTGAGTTTAGCATAAAAATAGCCGTAACGTGCGGAATTATTTTGGAGATATGGACTGAATATTATAATTTCTAATATAAAGGAACACTCAGAAAGGTGTAGTCATAGAAAATCTGCAGAGATATACAAATTTCCAGAGTAAGGCGGTTTGGATATAATAAATTGGACAATATAATTGATAATTTAGACAAATTTATAATTTGTTTAATTCAACCCATTATCGTCTATCAAAACAAGGATTGCATTTTGCTTGTTTTATGATCCTTAATAGAAATAACGGTAAAGAAATTTTTCTTTTATTTAAAATATACAAAATTTTCAACGTGTGAATACTTATGTTAATCGATAATTTCTTTACTTCGAATTATTATTTCGGTCAACTGTTGAAATTGTTATTATTTCTTTTGCTTAAAATATCCGCTGATCTTTTCAAATGTAGCTTGAATAATTTCGAAAATCTCAATATCCTGAAACGGTCTCGCATAACTTCTTTAAAAGTAAAATCTTGAAAACCTAATAAATTCTTAAATAATATCAATGTCATGTAATTCAACGCTATGTAACAGTAACTCAAAGCAACTACAAATTTCGAATAAGCTTAAAACCCAACTCTGTAACTTAATTGGATCTGAAATAAGATTGGGAAATTCGAATAGACTCAAATAATTTTAGAATTCTAGAGTGATCTCGAATAATTTCGATAATCTCAAAAATCTCTAAAATTTCCGGAAAATTTTGAAAAACAGCTGGATTGCCTTGGTAAATTAAAAAAATATTAACAACAAATTTTGTTTGATTTTTTTATAAGGTTTTCACATTACATACAGATATTTTTGCACTGAAAATTTCGAATTTCGTGACAAATAGAGCATTGGCGGGAAGTTTTAATTCGTTATTTCATTTTGAAGAAAAGTGCTGCCGAAAGTTATCCTATTCTTCGGGAAGCTCATGACGAACATTCTCCATCTTTAGATACTTGTGCGCGCTATACACAACGCTGTACACTGTGCTTAAACGCTTCTATAGTGGTGATTTTGAAGTGAAAGACAAAGAATGTCCTGGTCAACCGGAAAAGCTTGAAAACCAACAACTGCAAGCATTATTGGATAAAGATGCGTGTAAACGGTGCTCAGCAAACAATTTCCGATTGTTTACATGCAATGCGAAAGATCTTAAAAGGAAAATGGGAGCTCCCATCAACTGAAATAATTTAAATATTACGAAAGAAAGTCTTTTTTGCATAGAATTGTGACTGATGGTGAAAAGTGGATTTATTTTGAGAATCCCAGGCGCATCAAATCACGGGTTGATCCAGGTCAACCGTCAACATCCATTGCAAGGCCTAATTATTTCGTCAAGAAGACAATGCTCTGCATTTGGTGAGATCAGGAAGTTACGGTGTATTACGAGCTTCTCAAACCAGGTGAAACCATTAATAATAATCGCTACCGACAACAAATAATCAATTTGAACCAGACTTTGGTCGTAAATCGGACAGAATGCACCGTCACAAACTTCAAAACCATTTAAAGACATGTTAAAGGATCACGCGGTTTCCAAGCAGCTCTTCAAAAACGTACAAGAAGTTGAAAAATGGGCTTTTGAATGGTTTGCCTCAAAACAAAAAAAGTTCTATTGGGATGGTATCCACAAATTACCTGAAAGTAATTTTGATGTTTCTATTGAAATTATGGTGTTCTTTTTTGTTTCATCAAATCCGTTGGTCTGTATGAAATTTGGATGAATTATAGTAACAACCAGGGCTGTGGAGTTGGAGCCGAGGAGTTTATGTTTATTTTCGTATTTTTAAAGGAGCCGGAGTCGGAGCCGAAGTTTTGTGGAATTGACCGACTCCGGCTCCGGATTTTTGTTTGTTTTTATTAATATTCCTTTTCTCCTACGTAGCACAATTATTTATACTTTTATATGCATTAGCGCAGTTCATGTTGGAATTCCGAATCGGATTAGCCAAAGTTAGGCGTCATTCTTGCGTTCAAACTAAATGTAAATTATCAATTGTGCGCCTGGGCCATCCCAGTTCCAACCCTGCAGTCTTACCTAAGTTATCTTATCATCGACTATTAGGTTAGGTTAGGTTGAAGTGGCTGCTATCGCACACTTAGGCCAGCAATGTCCCGTTGTGATACCACAGGATCCCATCTCCCCATTACTCCCGTTGAAACCAACCAGAGCTATTTATATAGCGTAATAAATCTCGCACTCCACAGTTCGCGAGTTCCGAAAGGCTGTCCATACCGTACACACCCAAATACTTATGCCTTCTGTATGATAGCGCCGGACATGAGCATAGGAAGTGTTCCAAAGTCTCCTCCTCCTCTTCGTCCATGCAACTTCTACAAAAATCATTCGTCTGTATCCCCAGCCTTCTCGCATGCTCCCCAAAAAGGCAGTGACCTGTCATTATCCCTACGACCCATCCTATTTCTTGTCTTCCCAGGGATATTAGTTCCTTGGAGCGCCGCAAGTCCAGTTTTGGCCAAACCTGCTTTGCTACCCTGCACGTGAGAGTGTTGATCCACCTCTCATTTGTCAAGGCGATTGCCTTTTTATTGAGCGCCCATTTTACCATTGCCATAGGCCTCCCCAGACCTACCATTTCCGGCTGCATCTGGAGAGTCGTACCGTACCTACAGCAATAGTTTTTGAGCACATAAATAGCATATTTTTACATTTCAGTATTTCACGTAAATGAAACGCTTATTTGCTTTAAGCATAGCAAGATATATATATATTTTGTGTCGGAGTAGGAGCTGGAGTCGGAGTCGGAGCCGGAGTCGGAGCTGGAGCCGGAGCCGTTAATAAATCTATACAATTCCGGAGTCGGAGCCGGAGCCGGAGTCGAACATTTTTTCTCGAACTCCACAGCCCTGGTAAAACTCCTATCTACAACTCACAATGTCAAATTGAAGTGCATGGTTGAGAATATGTATGCATATAAATTCTAATTTTGCAGTGAAATATGGAAATAATAAAATTAAACAATAATCGATTAATCTTACCAAATAACGTTAAGAATTTCACGTAACTACTTCAAACTTAGTATATATTTCATTTCAGAATTTAAAATATTAAAAGTTAAAACGATAGATGACGAAATGTGAGCTACACAAAACATAAGACGATACTATTTTCTAAAATAACCAGCCGGTATCCGCCGCAAAAATACAAATGCAGTCCGCAGCAACGAAAAAGTTTGAAATGATAGACGTTGCAATACATAAGACTAGAACAATATGGTTTAGGGCTTCACAACGAATCAAATTAGGAAATATAATAATTGAGAGTTGAAGATTAGAACTTGGTGGGATCGAATAAGATAAAATATCGAACTAAACAGTTGTCTAGAATTTAAAATATCTAAATGTGAAAATCGCGAAACTTAAAGTATTGCTAAAGAAGGAACTCAAATTTATGTTTAAAAACTACACATTTTTTAAAATTTTATTTTCGCCTTTAATTAGCCATTTGTCAAAATTATTTTTAAGTTTTAGTAGAAAATTAGTACACCAAATATAAATCATTCTGTGTAAAGGAGAAGTACCCGGAAAATATCTATCAAATCAAAAAACGAAACTGTCAAAAGTAAACTAAATGACATCTGTCTATTCGATTTTGCACGAACTTTCCAAACTGCCCTCATATTTCATTTATCAAAAATTGTATTGCGATACGATAGAAACTATATTGTAAATTATGCTTAATTCCCGGTTATGTTATAAAATTGCCGATTTATTACTTTCTCCGTAACTTCTATCTATACAATAAAATTCTTATTTGTAAATCCAGCATACTTGAAATTTCTGTTTTTATATGAATACATACTTAAAATAATGTTGCAGAAATTCAAAATACTAACTTTGAAATCGATCGATTTTATTTATAAGATGACGGTAGAATGGTATTTTCTAAAATTGTGTTCGTTGTTTTTAGTGTACATTTTTTATCCTATCTATTTTTAGAGGTAGTAATTTTTCTTCAGTTTAGTTATAAAAAAAAATTGAATTTTTTTTTAGCGGATATTATTATATATGTAGAACACACAAGTACATCATATCTCACATGAACATAAATAATTTAATTCTATATACAATAACACTTTTTTTTCGTTTTTTTTTTAACTTTCGTAATTAAATAAAAATTAAGTAATCAATAGAAACGTGTATATAAAGTTTACCTCAAAAGAGTGGAAACACACACAAACAACAATAAAATACATATAATATCTACTTATGTAGTTTTAGCATAAAATAACATTTTGCTTTACATTTCAGTTTTTCTTCTTATTTTCGTATGTTGTTTTTAATCATTACAAAATTTAAATGTGTACATAATAATTTATAAAACGGTATGTAATAATTTAGTAGTATTAAAACGATTTGCTTGCATGATCACAATAATAGATGATTCCTTGAAATCATAGTTTACCAAAATTATAAATTGCCAAAATCTTCAAAAATATGATCAAAATTAAATTGACCGACCTGATAAAATCACACTTATTAAATCGTATTACCTACTGCAACTGCGTACTTTAAACTTGACGAATTAAACTTACCTGAAAAGAAAAGAAAACAAATTACTTATTAGAAAAACTTCAAACAAATCAAATTGCGAAATTCAGAGATTAGGTTATTTAGCAGGTTTTCAGGTTATTTACAATATAAGTATTAACAAACCAAAAATATTTGAAAATTAATAAAATTGTCTATGACGTCAAAAAAACGAAGCATTTAAGCTAATAATTATCAAAATAGGAACGATCACCAAAGTCAAAACCAAACGCATTTTTCATCGTATTAACTACAGCTAACCTTTCAAATATTACCAATTTCACTCTGAATATTTATACTAAAGAATAAATAAAAAAAATTCTATATTTAGTATTCTACAGAAATTTAACCTTTAAAAATTTCGAAATTCCCAAAAAGTTTACATAAAAGATAGAATAGAAATTACTTTTCAGTTTGTAATAAACTTAAGAGTCCATCATGAAAAAATGGTGATCATAAATGTTGGAAATTTTAAAAAATTCTAAAACTGTTTCAGATTTGTCAGAGTTCAAGTTACGAAAAATGTTAATTTTATTTTAATCTTTAATTCTGTTCAATATTCATTCTTGAGCTGTTTTATTTATCAAAATTTGTAAAATGTGACTTGAAAGCTGCCATAAGACATAATACGTTGACTAGATGTACTCATACAATTAAAATAAAATCACACAAGCATTTTTTTCTACTGACGTACTTCCACAGTTCGTAGAAGAAAATCATCTCATTTTATCACCAAAATCCATTTTTTTTTATAATTAATTTGGTTTCATCTTTCATGTCGAGCGAACAAAACTTTTTATAAACTTTATTTGGTTTTTTGTATTTTATTTTGTATTCTATTGTCGTTGTGAAGCTAGTATAAATGACTTTAAACAACAGAAATTACAGTTTTCTATTAAGTACACATGTACATACTTAAATACATATATTATATAGTTTAAACTTTAAGCGGGATTTTATGCGAGCTTCTTATCTTTAGAGCAATTTAGTGGTACATACATTATTCTCAGAACTTCTGGAATTTTGTTTTTTCTTTATTTCTAAATTTTGTTTGAATTCCAAGACTCCAACTTGAACTTCGGCAAAATTTTATAAATTTACCGATGACAGATTTCACATACAGTAACGAGAATGAAAAGTGCAACACCAACATTTTTCAAGTAAAGTTGTGCTAATTGCCTCTTATCCTTTTCGTATTAGGCTGATTTTTTTTTAGGTCTAAATACAATCGTTTTTCACATTATATTTGTTTTTCGCAATAATTATTCGCAAGAGAAGATTACTAAAATTTAAATTTGTTGAAAATGACTACACGCAATTGACTACGGCTAGAGAATACAATCCCGGGATGCGGAATTTTTTTCGTCAATTTTCGTCAATCCCGAAATCCCGGGGCAATCTCGAAATCCCAGCCTTTATGTCAAATCCGGGATCCTGGCCTTTTTGTCAAACCCGAAATCCAAAAATCGCTCTTTTTTTGTCAATACCGAATACCGGGATCCCGGTATTGCCTTATATATATATAATACCGGGATTGCATTCCCTAACTACGGCTCTAAAAAATCGAATTGTGGCATATTCTGGGATACCTAAAATGTCATCGAGGCATTTCTGGGATACCTAAAATATCATCAAGCCAGATTGCTGTTGAGATTTAATGTAAAAGTTAGTTTTCCGTACTAAAATGTGAGTACGGTCCAAAAAGGAAGACAACTGCATCAGAAAATTCAAAAATAACCAGAATGTCAACTCTACCGGCTCCGGGAACAAGAATGCCCTCCGCAAAAACAAAAGTTTCTTACGACTAAAATGAAGCAAAAACGTTTAGAATGGGCTCAAAGTCACGCTGATTGGAGTCTACAGCAGTGGCGAAGTTATTTTCTTCAGTGAGACTAAATTTATCCTTTTGGATCGGATGGAATCCAGTACAATGCATTTTTTGAGTGCAGAGACTGCGATTTTTAATCGGGCGAAGTCAGTCAGCATCATTTTTATTCATAAATTAATTTTAGTTTTAAGACGATAAAAGAAAAAAGAAAAAAAATAATTATTATTATTTTTCTTTGGGTTGAACTTTTTATATTAAAAATCGCAATTCGATAAGACTGGAAAATCACCGGATTTGAACTCCATTGAAAACATCTGTCATATAATGCGGATGAAAATCTATAAACAGATACCGCCATAAAAAAAGTGGGGTAAGGTAAATGTCCCAATTGTGGATCGCTATTTAAAACGTAACGGTTTGATTATTTCTATATTAATTGTAGAATGTATTTATAAGCAAACCTTTTTGCTTTTATCTAGTTTGAGTAATTTTTTCTTAATTTAATTAATAAAAAAGTTTAATTTTTACTTGCAAGGCCCATTTTTTAATAAATAAATGATTTAATCACAATGTCCTTATTGTGGATCGCTTTAAAAATTCGATTCCCTAAAGCGGATCGTTTGCTGTCCGGGTCCCTAATGTGGATCTCATCAAAGATTCGCGTTTGGCTATAAAAAATTAATATTTTTATGAGAAAAAAACTTTGTTTCTATAAATAGCGTTACAATTTAAACATAATTTGAAAATAATTAAGCTAGTTCCTAAACGCATAACTTAGTTGCGATTTGCCAGTTTGCCAACAAAATGTCTGCTTGTATTATTCATCCTGAACGATGTCATCACAAAGAGATATAAAAAGATAGCTCCGGGTTATTATTATTACTGAATGGTCATGTGGGCGTTCTGCGACCTAAAAGATCTTTTGTGCTTGGACCCTGCTCAATTAGCCATCCAGTCAATATTAAGCACCTTAATGAACCTGATATAATAATACCGGCCAGAAGATGATACATACTGTCTGGACTCATTGTTCTCCCTTCTAGATGTTGCAGTCTTTGGCGGAAAATGGCTGGGAATTGGCATAGGACATGTTTCGCTGACTCCGCTTCCAGGTCGCATACTTCACAGCGCCTAGAGCATTGTTCAACTATATAATACTCTTTAGGTGCATAAGAGCTCCAATAAGTACAAAAAGGATACCTATAGGAGTACCTGATTCGGATCGCGCGGTCCGCATTTGAGGCATGAATGTAATTTTTAAATCATGCAATTCTTGATTAAATTTAGTTAATAAAAATTATCTACCAAATTAATTCTAATTAAAAATACCCACAGAAGTAAGTTGCCCTAAATTTGATCTACACTTTTTGCTTGATTTAATCCATATTTTACACAATGGACAAGTTTGAAAATATATTTGTTAAAAGTTCTGGTTTTTTTGTTAATTAAGACTTAGTTACTTATCATCAAACACTACAAAATCACTGGGAAATAAATTGTAACAGTTTAAAACCATATTTTAGTAATATACTTCCCTTAAGAATATTTTAATGGAAAGTCAGTTACGCACTTGATATTCTTAAAACTGCGAGCAGTGAATAACTGAACGATAAAATTAGTATTTGCACTTCAGTTATCCCGCCAAAAATCTAATATGTACAAGCAACCAACATAACGTATAGTTTTAAATTTCTAGATACTCAATACATTTATAAATCAAATATTTTTCTTATTTTAACCAAAATTCAGTTAGACGATCCACAATTGGTACAACGATTCACATTATGATCGTTTACTATAACGGTCTGACCCTCGAGAACCTGCAAGATTTAATTGGATTCATGCCAACCAGAATTGCAGCTCTAATTGGCAATAAAGACGAGCCAACCAAATATTAGATTTACGTTTTATTACTTCATTAAAACTTCCTTTGTACTATACAAATAAAAAAAACTATAACAAAATGTGACTTTTCATTTTTTACCGGTTCTTGAATCTCAAATTTAGTTTTATCGGAAAAGGTTAAACAATTATAATAATTATAATGGCTTTAAAAACAATAAAACAATTTAGCATCAAATTATATTTTTCCGTAAAATGTGTCTTACATTACAAAGATCAACTTCTAAAACAATTTTTTTTTTTAACCTTTATGTGACAATTGTACCCAAATGCACCTTTGACTATACATCTTTTTATGATTCAGTGTTTTACTTCCGTCTTTTTTTGCCATCACTGTTGCTCTATTTTATTGTATGTTTAAATCGAAATACATAATTTAAATTTTTTTGTCAAATTCTCTATTAATTTATATTGGGTACATTTTGTATCATTCCAGTTTCCTATAGATTTTTCAATATCTAGTCACATAAAAGTTAAACTAGCGTAATAGTTGCAAGATATAATCTTTTTGTGTGTTTTTATGGCTATTGCACTTTCCATTCTCGGTACTGTAGTAAACAGATTATTTAGATGAGACATTACAGCTCATCAGATGGCTGTTGAACGATCGCAACTGATTATTCCCATAAAATAATTAAGTTCTCACAATGCTTCGTTTCTGATAACACCATACAAGGTCAAATCTACAAAAAAGTTGTATTCTTCTCTCTCAGCCTGGAGCAAGGTAAATAAATTAATAATATTGTATATGTATGTATGTTAAAATTCAAAATAGGGCACAAGGTAACTTTCAAAATCAAAATTTCTGGCCTATTCGCTCTTCATTAATTTTGGAAACAAAATCAAGCAAGTTGATGTGGTGTATACTGACTTTGCCAAAGCCTTTGACTCCATCAGTCATTGTAAAACGTTGGAATAGTTATACAGATTCGGTTTTTCTAAACAGTTTGTTGCGTGGTTTAAATCATATTTGAGTAATCGCATTCAGTATATTGAGCTTAGTAATAGAAGATCAGAATCAATTCAAGCTACTTCAGGAGTACCACAAGGCTCTCATGTTGGTCCTTGGATCTTCATAATTTTCATCAATGACGTTACTGAAGTAATACAACATTCTAAGGTATTAATGTTTGCAGATGATCTCAAAATCTTTAAAACAGTAGAAAACATCGGCGATACCCATAAGCTACAAGAAGACATCGACAATCTAGCGAAATGGTGTGAGTCTAACCTCCTCAGTCTCAACATCAACAAGTGTAAGAGTTTATCGTTCCATCGAAAAGTTAACCCTGTTACACAACAATATCAAATAAATGGCGTACTTTTACAAAAAGTATTCGAGATTAAAGACCTAGGGGTTACTTTCGTTGAAAACATGTGCTTTACTAAGCATATTGAACAATGAGTTGCTAGAGCCAATTCCATGCTTGGTTTTATTAAGCGTTGGACTGGGGATATTCATGACCTAGAGACAATCAAGATCCTGTATTATGCCTACGTGAGATCTCAACTTGAATATGCTGTCAACATCTGGTGTCCTTTTTACGACGAACCTATCAGAAAAATCGAGAGTGTCCAAAAAAAGTTTATACGGTATATAATGTGTAAAGACGGATGGGATTATGACCATGACTTACCGCACCACGTTAACCTGAAGCGATTACCATCATATGCTACTGGATGCAAAACCTATCAAATGACAACATTGGCAAATAGGCGAGAGCTTTTAAAGTGTTCGTTTATTGGAAATATTTTACTTGATCAAATCGATACACCATCCATACTGGAATCAATTAAAATAAAGGCACCGAGTAGGAATTTAAGAGATCATGAGTTCCTTCATCTAAATAAACACAGAACAAACTATGGTGACAATGAACCGGTAAACATGATGTCGAAGAGTTTTAATAAAATCGACCATCTGTTCGACTTTTACTTAAGTAAAAACAGCTTTAAACGTAGGTTGAAGCAACATTTTGCTCCAACCTAAAAATATTTTTAGGTCAATTTTTATTCTTTTTTTGTTTAATTTAATTTTTATTCTACCATGTTCAGTATGTTATAAATTCAAGTCATATTTGTAGACTTTTCTCAGTATAAATAAAAATAAAAATAAAAATAAAATAAAATCGAAGAAATCGCGCACTTTGGATTTTAAAAATGTTGAAAGCTGATTGTCGAGTAGTGATTAAAGAGATTTAAGTGCATCTTCACCTTCATCAGCCCAAAGGAAATTTAAAGACTATTGAAAATTGTCTATGGCGGCTCTGTCGTTGCCAAAATGTACTTATGAATTTCTAATTTGGATCGAAATTATTTAGTAAGTACATCCGTTTCGAAATTTTGGTTGTCCTGGTAAAGTGGTGCTATCGAATAAGAGATCCTCAATGGCAGTAACTTGAAGGTAAGGTTCCAACAGCATTGGTGCTTCAAATACTCCAACAACATTTAAAACTGAATAAGTTCAGTGCTAAGTTTTCAGAATTAAAATACGACCTGAGTGGAAGCAAATTTAACAGTGACGAAAAGTCATGTAACGGAAATTTCAAGAACCGCGATTAAGAAACAATTTTCTAGACAGTATTGCGAATCAAATCAAATTATCCGATAGAAATTAATCATTTTTGCTACGAGATGAGCTTCTCGTAGTATTGTCATTAATAATGCGGAAATATTAGACATTTCAAAAAATTCCACCCATTCAGAGTTTAAGTAAGTTTTCATCATACTTAAGTGTATTGTTGTAAAAATATCTAATTTGTGATATCGGAGTAAAATTTAACAACAATTTTGTAATTTTATCCCAAAGCTTCGACGATGCTTATTTGTATTTATGATGAAAATTTTGGCTTGAAAAGTTTCACGTTTGTTCTTTCATGGTACTTAAAGGTTTGTTTTATTGTTTTCCACAATCTGTTTTGGGACTCGAGGATCTCACTACTTTTTCAGTATACCATTAACGGCCTCACGAGTTAAATCGAAATCGTATGTCTATAGGGCGATTTTTATTTTTGTTCATCGCCGATCCAGATCGCTATCAGATGTTTAAAAATTCCTTTTGCTTACTTTCCGCTCCTCTACTATCGAGATTCGAACCCAGTACTCCGTAATTGAAATAGAGGACATTGGATGTTGGCCCAGTTCAGTTTGGGAGTTTTATGGTTTAACTCTGAATTTAGTACCTTTTAGTATTAGCTTGTTTCCGTGGGGAGGGAGTTCACATTTTTTTTGTTTTTTTCTTTGCTTAAACAAAGTTGATTTTTTTGCCGTTAATGTCTACAAGTTCAACAATTACCACGAGTTAATTAATATTAGTGACCATTTAATATTTTTGTTTTGAACTGAATCCAAATACTGATCCCCTAATTTAACAAGAAAGCTCGCTTTGCACGGTTTCGTTTTATAAGGCCCTTTTATGGAACAAAACCAAACAATTAAAAAAGGATATATGTGTACATATAATATGTTAAAATGTTTACTAATGCTTAGAATGTTTAGAATTTAAAATTTACAGAAAAATAGTCTCTAAAAAAATTTAGCATTACGAACTTTAAAAATTTTTAAAAATAATTTGTTTCCGAATTTTAAAAGTTTAACGTATTTCAAAAATTAAAAAATTTAACGAATTAACAATTTAAACGTGTTTTAAAGGTCAGGCTCTGATCCAGATAAACCACGGATCTAAAAAATGGTTCCATGATAAAACGCTTCTTTGGAGAAACCCCTTATATAAATCAACAGAAAGTTATTAAATTAAGAAGAGCAAACGACGTTTTCGGTCAAATCCGATTTGTTGAAAATTGAAAATCTGCTTTGAGCAGTTTTTCAACTATCAGTTTTCGAAATAATTCGAAAATTTTAAAATTTTGCAACTCGCTCGAAAATTGTAGATTTCAAATTTGAAATTTTATGTTTAATTACAGTTAACCGAAATTTGGATTTTTGGAAACAAACACGCAAGTTCAAATTGAATTAAATAAATTTGTAAAATTGCAAGATACCCAAATTTTTGAAATTCAAATATGAAATTTTTAATATTTGAAACCAAATTTTACAATTCAATTGTAAAATTTGGTTCGGTTGAATGAACTTAAATTTTGTTTGTTTGGGCTCTAATATGCACGAAATAACATCAGGGGGGTTTCGTAATTTTGGATATTCCGTCCCCGTCCCTAATGTCACAATTTAAAACATAATTTGTCATGAAACCCGTAAAAAACTATGTTCGTTGTGTCCTGCAGAGCGGAACAAAAATCCCTTGCCAACACCATCAACAAAATCGTTAAAATTAACTTCCAAATTTTAACTTCTTAACACAGTAATTTTTGCAGTTCTATATCTAACAAGTAATAGTATTAAATATTAAAAAGAAACTAAACTACAAACCAGTTTGATAGTTACAAACATTATAAAACCCAACAGATTCATTTAAATCGTCGGGAAAAAGATAATTTAGATCTTTGTCTAAATAAAGGTTAAATCATTTTCTGACAATGCTGTCTAGGCGCTTACCCATATACCTCCTAAACATATATCTCTGGGGACAAACATGGAATAGACTTTAAAAGTTTAACAAGTAAGTAGCAGAAAAGTAATTAAAGAGCTCGAAACAAACTGGCCGAAGAGATATGGCTATTCATTCAGCAGGTTTATCGTTATTCCCACACATCAGTAAAGGGGTCAAATGTATTTTCAAAATGTATGAACTTGTTTGAACATTCAAAATTTTCAAAACAAGTAAGAGATTTTGGCACAGAAAATTTTAAACCAAGCACTAATTATTAATAACAAGTTGACAAAACCGATAAAGTTATTTTATAAGCTGAATGAAGCCCTGCGTACCTGAATTCCACGGTAGAATGTCACAAAAAGTGAAACACACATTTTTAAAAATTTTTAAAAACACTTGTTAAATATTTCGCAAAATTACAAAAGGTTTAAAAAATCACTCGATCGATTTCGGCTTATTAGGCCATCATCAGGAGTATCTACTAAACTGTAAAAATAAAAATATAGTTAGATATATATATAGTTGGAAAAAGCAAAAAGTGAAACCAAAATATACAAATAAAAAAATTTGGAAGTGGTAAACAATAAAATTGGTGACCGCAATAAACATTAAAAATTAAAAATTAAAAAAAGGGGGTGAGTTAAACACAGGTAAAATTGGTGAGAGTAATAAACATTAAAAATTAAAAGGGGGTGAGTTAAACACAGGTATATGATTATTGATTAGTCAACGGTCGAATAACAAAATTCCAGATGTTGATTTTTTTTTTTTTTTTTTTTTTTTTCTACCTCTTCTTTATTTTATTATAACCCGACGTAATAGTAATTTTATGGTATGGAATGAGTAAGTGAATAAAACAATGCGGGGTCGGTAATTGGTGAGAAACGGATTTCTCTCTGTTCGTTGAGGATATTTTGGTTAAGAAATATAGCTTTTCGGATTTCGTAAGATTCTAAGTTGTCTAAACGTCTGCTTTTTGGTTGTACATGTAATATTTCTAAATTGTTTAAACTGGATGTGTGATTTTCTAACGTTAAATGATTATAAAGGGATGATTCATGGCTACCAGATAAATGTTCTTTAACTCTAACTTCAAAATTGCGCCCAGTCTGTCCGATATAAGAGGAACTACAATCATTGCAATTGATCTTATAAACGCCAGACTTGGAAAGGCGATCAATTCTTGGTTTGTTGTTAAAAATCATTTTCTTAATTGTATTATTGTTATAAAAAGCAAAGCTAATATCTGTATATTGTGTCACGATGTTACTAATCCGTTGACTAGTTTTTCCTATATACTCTAAGCGGCGCCAATTTTTCGGCATTGGGCTATCAGGTGGATAAATGTTAGCTAAAGCTTTATGTTTCAGTTTTCTGTTTAATAGCTTTAATATAGTCTTAGCTGCATAACCGTTATTCGCTGCTATTTCTAAAATTATATTAAGCTCTTTGTTATAATTGGATATGGTCAAAGGAATGTTTATTAATCTATCTAAGAATGAGTGGAAAGCTGACATTTTAATATTATGGGGATGGTTTGACGAGTTAGGTATAATGGCGTCTGTATACGTGGGTTTTCTATAAATTTTGAACTCTAATGAAGAATTAATTCTGGTTATTGTTATATCTAGAAAGTTAATAGATTTGTTTTCTTCTTTTTCTACCGTAAAATTAATGGTGGGATATTGAGAATTTAACCAAGTGAGAAAAGAGGTTAATAGCCTATCAGTTCCATTCCATAGACATAGTATGTCATCAACATATCTGTACCAAAAGATCATATGACGGAAATAAGGATTATTGCTTGATACAATCGTTTGTTCGAAGAAATTCATGAAAATTTCTGCTAACAAAGGTGACAGAGGGGAGCCCATCGGTAGACCATCAGTGAATTTGAAATACTTATTATCAAAGCAAAAATAATTTTGTTTAATACAAGTTTCAAATATCAGCTTCAGTTCATTCCGAAGGCTTCCATCCGCAACATCCCTATCCAAGTAAGTATAAACTATTTGAGACAAAATGTTAATTGGAATAGAAGTGAAAAGACTAGCAACGTCAAACGAAACTAATTTTGAGTGTAGTGGAATATCAACATCTTGAATTTTGCTAATCAATTCTACCGAGTTCTTAACCGAGAAAGCCGAATCGAAATTGGTATGACTGTTGAAAAAGTTTATGAAACCCTTACATAGCTTGTAGGCAGGTGCATTGCAATACGCTACTATTGGTCTAATTGGAATGCCTTCTTTATGGATTTTAGGTAAACCATAAAGAATTGGGGCAGATGGATTCATAACCGTGTACCTCCAACCAGTGCCATCAAAGACCTTTGGGCATTGGTTGATACACTTACTGACCAAAGTCTTAAATGACCTAGTAGGATCTCTATTGAGCTCTAATGCGTTGCTTTCTGTAATGAAATCAGAAATTTTATTGTAATAAAATTTCATTACAGAAAGCAACGCATTAGAGCTCAATAGAGATCCTACTAGGTCATTTAAGACTTTGGTCAGTAAGTGTATCAACCAATGCCCAAAGGTCTTTGATGGCACTGGTTGGAGGTACACGGTTATGAATCCATCTGCCCCAATTCTTTATGGTTTACCTAAAATCCATAAAGAAGGCATTCCAATTAGACCAATAGTAGCGTATTGCAATGCACCTGCCTACAAGCTATGTAAGGGTTTCATAAACTTTTTCAACAGTCATACCAATTTCGTTTCGGCTTTCTCGGTTAAGAACTCGGTAGAATTGATTAGCAAAATTCAAGATGTTGATATTCCACTACACTCAAAATTAGTTTCGTTTGACGTTGCTAGTCTTTTCACTTCTATTCCAATTAACATTTTGTCTCAAATAGTTTATACTTACTTGGATAGGGATGTTGCGGATGGAAGCCTTCGGAATGAACTGAAGCTGATATTTGAAACTTGTATTAAACAAAATTATTTTTGCTTTGATAATAAGTATTTCAAATTCACTGATGGTCTACCGATGGGCTCCCCTCTGTCACCTTTGTTAGCAGAAATTTTCATGAATTTCTTCGAACAAACGATTGTATCAAGCAATAATCCTTATTTCCGTCATATGATCTTTTGGTACAGATATGTTGATGACATACTATGTCTATGGAATGGAACTGATAGGCTATTAACCTCTTTTCTCACTTGGTTAAATTCTCAATATCCCACCATTAATTTTACGGTAGAAAAAGAAGAAAACAAATCTATTAACTTTCTAGATATAACAATAACCAGAATTAATTCTTCATTAGAGTTCAAA
This sequence comes from Tipula helvola, assembly GCA_963556165.1. NCBI lineage: Eukaryota > Metazoa > Arthropoda > Insecta > Diptera > Tipulidae > Tipula > Tipula helvola. The sequence goes on along the minus strand of OY744483.1, from coordinate 143,163,637 downwards.
ATTTATAGAAAACCCACGTATACAGACGCCATTATACCTAACTCGTCAAACCATCCCCATAATATTAAAATGTCAGCTTTCCACTCATTCTTAGATAGATTAATAAACATTCCTTTGACCATATCCAATTATAACAAAGAGCTTAATATAATTTTAGAAATAGCAGCGAATAACGGTTATGCAGCTAAGACTATATTAAAGCTATTAAACAGAAAACTGAAACATAAAGCTTTAGCTAACATTTATCCACCTGATAGCCCAATGCCGAAAAATTGGCGCCGCTTAGAGTATATAGGAAAAACTAGTCAACGGATTAGTAACATCGTGACACAATATACAGATATTAGCTTTGCTTTTTATAACAATAATACAATTAAGAAAATGATTTTTAACAACAAACCAAGAATTGATCGCCTTTCCAAGTCTGGCGTTTATAAGATCAATTGCAATGATTGTAGTTCCTCTTATATCGGACAGACTGGGCGCAATTTTGAAGTTAGAGTTAAAGAACATTTATTATTTATTTATTTATTTATTTATTTATTTATTTATTTATTTATCATTATTGACATTTTTTTAAAACCTATTTTTATCTAAATTAATTAATTAATTAAATACATTTGTATATCTTACTTAATAACTAAATATTAATTTTTTCTTTAATGAATATGTGTAATAGTTGCATAAACTGGCCGTACTCTAGCTCTTGAAGGTCATTAAGATTACAATAGTTGTTGAAAGAATTATATAACTTCACACCATTATACCCTAGCGATCGTTGAGAAAATGATTTACCGTACCTTGGTAATCTAAAATGAGTATTCCTGGTATTATAATTATGGACTTCTCTGTTGGTAGATAGCAAACTATCTAAATATTTAGGAAGATCCCCCTTTTCGAGTAAATAGAACAGTTTTAGCACATTAAAGTGTATTCTCTGGCTAATTGATTTCCAGCTTAGTTTTTCCAGCATGTCTTTAATATGTGTTCTATTATCCGCGTTTAAAATGCTTCTCATAAATCGATTCTGTATTTTTTGCAGACGTGTTAATTGTGTTTGATTCATGATAGATAGAACAGATGAGCAATAATCTACATGGGGAGCTACGATTGATTTATAAAATATTATTTTGGTCTCCATTGGTAGCTTGTCTTTAATTCTGTTGAAAAGTCCTAATTTTTTATTCATCTTTTTGGCTAAGTAATCCAAATGCTGGTTAAAACTTAAGTGTTCATCAATGACGACACCGAGATATTTGTATTCTTTAACTCGTTCAATGATTTGGTTCGCAATTACAATATCTGAGATACCCTCGTACTTGGTTTTGATTGACAAGAACATATACTTCGTTTTCGAAATGTTCAATGACAATTTATGAAACATCAACCATCCCCGTAAATTCTCAAGATCTTCGTTTACTTTTTGTACTGCTTCTTGATGAGTTGGTGCCGAAATAGTAATTAATGTGTCGTCCGCAAACATATTAATTTGACAGTTCTTTATAACATCCACTATGTCATTTATATACAAGATAAATAACAATGGTCCAAGTGTTGAACCTTGTGGTACTCCGAGATTGTTTTCTATCAACGATGATGTAAACTTATCGACTTTTGTATATTGTTGTCTCCCTTGAAGATAATTATTGAACCATTCAAGCTCTTTTCCTTCTATACCGTACTTGCATAATTTTTGGAGTAAGATTTTCCTATCTATAGTTTCAAAAGCTCGTTTGAAATCTAAAAATACTGCTATCACTACTTTATTTTCGTCTATTTGAGTTTTCCATATGTCCAACATAAGATTTAATGCTGTTTCACAGGAATGCAATTCTCTAAAACCAGATTGTTGATCCACTAATATATTGTTATTAGCAATATGATCAACCAACTGTTTTTTAACTACTCGTTCCAGAACAGCTTCATAAATTGGGAGCATATTTATGGGGCGCAGATCTTCAGATGTGGTTGGTTTCGTGGTTTTTGGAATAGGAACAACTGTTGATATTTTCCATGAAGCCGGTACTACTCCTTCCTTTAGACTTCGATTAACTAAATCTGTAAAATATTCCGAGAATAAGTCGTTCTTCATTGCATCTATCTATCATTATCTATCATATCTATCATTATCTGGTAGCCATGAATCATCCCTTTATAATCATTTAACGTTAGAAAATCACACATCCAGTTTAAACAATTTAGAAATATTACATGTACAACCAAAAAGCAGACGTTTAGACAACTTAGAATCTTACGAAATCCGAAAAGCTATATTTCTTAACCAAAATATCCTCAACGAACAGAGAGAAATCCGTTTCTCACCAATTACCGACCCCGCATTGTTTTATTCACTTACTCATTCCATACCATAAAATTACTATTACGTCGGGTTATAATAAAATAAAGAAGAGGTAGAAAAAAAAAAAAAAAAAAAAAAAATCAACATCTGGAATTTTGTTATTCGACCGTTGACTAATCAATAATCATATACCTGTGTTTAACTCACCCCCTTTTAATTTTTAATGTTTATTACTCTCACCAATTTTACCTGTGTTTAACTCACCCCCTTTTTTTAATTTTTAATTTTTAATGTTTATTGCGGTCACCAATTTTATTGTTTACCACTTCCAAATTTTTTTATTTGTATATTTTGGTTTCACTTTTTGCTTTTTCCAACTATATATATATCTAACTATATTTTTATTTTTACAGTTTAGTAGATACTCCTGATGATGGCCTAATAAGCCGAAATCGATCGAGTGATTTTTTAAACCTTTTGTAATTTTGCGAAATATTTAACAAGTGTTTTTAAAAATTTTTAAAAATGTGTGTATTAAGTGTGTTTCGCCAAGTGCCTACGGCAGAAAGTGTAAGAAGCAAAAAGTGAAAGTGAAAGATTCTTGATAAAAGCAACTAGTTCATTCACATCTATTGGTTCGGCTTTAGGCTATCGGAAACAAATCTTCAAACGCCCGAGAGCATTACAGGTGGACTAAATGTCGTGGACTAACTTTTTCGCTTGTCCATCCCATTCCTAAAAGCTTTATCTAGATGGTTCTTGGAGCATACAATACTAGGTTCGGGATCGAGAAAAGTGCAATTTGCCCACATTCTTGCACAGCAGTCCGCAGTCTCGTTTTCTTGTATAAAAAGCGGAGTGGCTGCGAGACCACAAAAGAGTAATTTGATTTTCTCTACCCAATTCCTGGATGTTACAATAACATCTCCAGATGGATTTAGAATTGAAAACTGCAACTGCTGAAGCTAGCTATGTAGCCTGTCTGGCAAGAGTCTCTGCTTAGAAGACCGTGCAGGTTTTAGCCAATGCTATGCGAAGCTCGAGACGAGTCCCAATTCTGGCCAGAACCCAATCTTTATCGGGTATCCCAATCCTGAAGTTTTTCCGACAGTTGATCGATTTTCCTCCGCGCGAAATCTAATTTATCTAGGATGTTATTATGCCTTGTTCTTTAATGGTTGCAACCATTGTTGTTTCGGTCAAGTATAACCCCCAGATACTTAACTTCCTTCGCCATTTAAAGGGTAGAAGTAATTTTGTTTGGATTTATGTTGAGTCAAGTCACCAGTAAATTAAGAATATCAATAGTCTTAAATACTTTAGAGCCTCACTTTTACTTACCTAATTATGTTAAATAATTTTGGAAAATCCGTATTAATACTTAATACTAATTGTAAATCTATATACATTTTCTAATTCACTTTTTCTAAGATTTAATAAAAAAGAATATATCCAAGTGATGCTCTCACGGTTGTAAAATATGAAACCGGTGTTACTTATTTAATTAAAAATAAAATTTAAAAACATGTAATTATTATACGCTCACTAAATTTATTTTTATTAATTAAACCATAATTAAAATTTTTTTTTCTTGCTAAAAATATAAATTCGATTCGGTAAATTTAAATTTATTGTAATTAAAATATGTCTATGTACTTTCAATTTAAATGAAGAAATTTGTATGTACATATAAACAAATTTATGGTATTTTTTTTAATTCAACTACGGGTGGTGTATATGCATATGTGTAGATATTCATGTAGATTTATGCTGTAATATACCGTATAGTAAAACTATATAAAAAATACTATTCATCAAGAATAAAACTATTAAATGATTTATTACTGGCAAGAATATTTCTTTAGTGTTCGCGATCTATTTTTACAGTATTTACATAACAGTTATATTTGATTGAATTAGTTATAGTATACTTAAGCTATAAAAATAGTTATTGTTTGATTAAATTATTTTTGCAATCAATCTGTATTAAACTTGAAAAAAATTTACATATTTAAAATCGAAAGCGCTGCAATAAAATATTCACCGAAAATTGAAAAACAAAATTTTTTAAAATCCTTTAATTTTTTAAAATCCTTTAAAGGTTTTAAGTTTTGTTTTAAAAATGTCCTCATCATTGCTTACAAATTCATTACAGACTATCTTCAAATTCAACTTCTTTTCGAAAAAATAAGCACTTGCAAAAAGTTGTAAATGTGCCCAATATTTATTTCAAAAGTACTTAAGTGGCCAAATTTGATACAAGTTTTGATAATTAATTAACAAGTACCATAAATTCAGCAGTATCATGTCTTTTAACATATTTTAAAAGAGTATAATTCAGATTACTTGTTATTATTAAAAAGAGAGTTGAGCTTAGATAGTAGAAATTCCAAAATTATCAGTACACAGCAAATAAATGCAGTTGAATCAAGATAGGACCCTTTGTTTACTTTTATCATCAATAACATGAACGTGCATTGCAATCTTAGATTATTGAGATATACTTATAGCTGATAAAACTAAGTTGCCATTCAAATATGTAACTGAACTAAAATTAAACCAATTTGCAATATTGTGTATTCTAAGCGCGTATGCTTATGTGTCACTCTCCTTTGATTAATTTTTTTTTTTCTTCTTTTGACTTTAAGTCAGTTCAGTTAATTATTCATGGTGTAATACGGCCATTAAGCACTCACTAGTTTATCCAGCAATGAAGGATTGGTAAGTACTTTATATTAGGCATCAAATATCTATTTGGACTTAATTCACAAATTCGGTCAATGGAAATAGATATTTAGGCAGCAATGTAAGTGCATATACAGTGACTCAAACAATTTTCCCGATATTGTGAACATATAACTAATATTGTTTTCATTTGGTTTAATTACTTCAAGGTTCCATAGTGATTTAGAAGAAGTCCTTAAAGAACATCAAACAATTATTTTAGAATCTTATATGCCGAATTTCATCATAATCGGTTAAGAAGTGGCCAAATCCCTTATTAATATGGTTTGTACATCATAACCGGTTGTGAAATAACCGAGTCCCTTTCGAATTAACGCTATTCCAGAAATTATTCTAAAAGATATTTTAGAATTCCAATTCCATCATAATCGGTTATTAAATTACCAAGCTCCTTCCAAATGAAGAAATGGGATTAAGAATCTCATTTCCAATGCACATGTCAAATTTCTCTAAAATCCGTTAAGAAATAGCTAAGTTCCATCCTACTTGGCCATATTCCAGAATTACACCTTAAAATCATTTTAGAATCCCATTCCCAACGCACATGCCAAATTTCGCTTATATCAGTTTAAAAATAGCCAAGTTCCTTCCTACTTGGCCATATTTCAGAACTGCATCTAATAATCATTTAAGAATCCCATTTCCAATGCTCATATCAAATTTCATTAAAATCGGTTAAGAAATAGCCAAGTTACATCCTAACTGGCCATATTCCAGAACATCATTCAAAAATCGTTTTAGAATCCCATTTCCATCGTACATGGTAGATTTCATTATAATCGGATAAGCAATAACCAAGTTGCTTCCTAATTGGCCATATTTCAAAACTTCATCTAAAAATCAATTTAGAATCCCATTTCCATCCGACTTTCGCAATTTCATCAAAATCGGTAAAGAAATAACCGTGCTCCTTCCTAATTGCCCATACCTCAGAACTTATTCCAAAAATAAATTAAGATTTCCGTTTTCATCCTACTTGAAATTTTAATTTTGATAAAAAACAATTATTGAATTTTGAAAAAGTCTTTAAATTACAAATTAATTTACAATTTATATTGTAAATTAAGTAAGAACAAAATTAGGAAAAAAGGATTTATCAAAATTACTGAAAAATCAGACTACATGTTTGACGGTCAGCTCGAGTTGTTTCGAAAATTTGCGAACGAACACAATCAAACTGCAGCTCGCAAGCAAACGAAAACAAAAAAAATTTCAAAACAAGCAAAAGCGAACAATTTTTTATTTATTTTTTTCAAGTTTTTTTCAAACCAAATTAACAAATGTTCAAATCAAATTAACAAATATTCAAATGGAATTAATAATCTAGAAAAACAATTCAACGAATTTCCAAACCAAATTAATAAACATTAAAAATAAATTAACACTATTTTCGTCAAGGCTAAGATGGCTTGGGCACGTACTTTCACAAATTCGGACCACTAAACAGGCCTTGGAGTCGGCACCAACGAAAGTAGGACCTCGTGGGAAACCACCTACCCGATGGATGGACGACGTTGAGAGGACCTATACACACTCGGTCACCGTGTCTGGCGTTCTTTTGCGGCGGATCGAATTATTTGGAGAAGCATCGTTGAGACGGCCAAATCCCTTCATGGGATATAGTGCCAGCGGAAGAGGAAGGAGAACACTAGTTCAAACGAAGTTAGTCAAATTTCAAAACAAATTTAACTTTTTTTTAAATAACAGAGCGTATTCACATTGATAAAATTTTTTTCTTTATACAAAATTTTTTTCTTAGTACAAATTTTTGTTCGTGATGTTGGAAATTCATACAAGCCTGTAATTAAAAAGTTTAATGTGAATTTAATGCTTTTGCGCTGAATATTTAACAACAATTTTCAAATTTGTTTCATTTTAAATTAATTTTATTTCGTTGAATCTTTCATACAAAAAAATTTAGTAAAATTCAAATTGTACACATAAAAGATTTATTTTTACACATAAAAGATTATAACTTTTGGAAATATTTGTTATATAAGTACACTACACATAACTACACTGAACATTTTTAACATCATATTCGTAGCCAAAAAGTTCACCTTTTCGAGGAACCTTATACGAGTTCAACATTGATGAGTATGGCAGTAAAAAAACCGAAATGTTGCTCTAACGATGGGACTTCGGTACCATCACTAAACGAAAAAATGATAGATTTCCAGTAATTGGTGCTAATAAACATGATTCCCGGAAAATATGAAAACCCATAATCGAGCGAATGATGAATGAACTGAATGCTCGTAGTGCTGTAATTACCTTGCTGTATTATTTTTAATTATGTTAATCTATCATACGATCCACAATCTTATGTGAATAAGCTCACACTCAATCGGTCCTGTTCGCATGTTGTTGTTTCTTAATACAACATTTTTGTAAATAAAAAGTTTAAGGTTAAAATAATTAAAGAGCACCTGAACATACAACAAAGAAGCTGAAATGTAAGCTTAGCTGCCGTTCCGCTAAAATGATTTTTTTATGTATAAAAATTTAAAATTTTTATTGTTAAGTACTTACTAATTAAATTTTATTGTAAGCATTTACATTTTATTGTATATTTTGCAAAAAAAAATAATTTAATTTGAATTGAAAATTATGGTTGTTAAATTTATTTGAAAATAGTTTAATTTGTGTTGAAGTTTTGCTAACTTCGTTTGACAAATTGCTATTTTGTTTTGAAAATTTATTAACTTGGTTTAGAAATTCGTTAATTTGTTATGAAAAATTATTAATTGTTAATATTTGGTTTGAAAAATGGTTCTTGGCTTGAAATAGGTATATACCATTAGGCTTTGACTTTTGAGTCGGACAGTCTTGTTTTTTTTTTATTTTTTTTCTTAAAACGTAAATTATTTTATATTTTATATTATATAATTTAATATTCGCCATATATCTAAGCATGTGAATCTTGTGTATGGAAAAGGACCAGTGTGCAAGGATAGGAGTTATGGAGGATAATCTAAAATAGTCGAATCTCAGCATATAATGGAAAATTTGTATACGTTGTTCAAGAAAACCATAAAGGATTTTTAAATATGCAATTAATAGCTTAGCTGTATTTATCACGCAGTCGACTCCTTATTTCGTTTTGACAACCCATTGAAAATGAGCTCAGGCTCAAAATGGGGTGTCATAAAATTTATGTAAACAAATAAATAAATAAAATAAATAAATAAATATATATATGGGGTGCCACGTGATGGGAAAAGACGGTTCCACACATTCACAAAATACCATTGATAAAATTGTAGAATGTTTTCACGATCCTGTGGAGCATTATTTGAGAAATGCAAGGCATAAGTACGCCGAAGTACAATTGTTGCTGTGGAGTTCATCCGATCAACAAGGCGTCTGGCCAATTTTAAAATAACTTTTAACTTTTTTAAGGCATTACATATTGTCGATTGACAAACTTTTTTGTTTTGTTCTCTAAATAGTTTTAATTTTATGCTTTTAGGCTAGAACTCGTTTCATATCAATGGTTATGGCCAAGTGGTACCTCATCTAAAACTTCGACATCAAACTCCACTCCACAGAGACGCGATCAATTTTTGTACTTAATCAGGCTTCAATTTTCTCATCTTAAGCGATCACATGATACAGCAGGATCAAATACGGGTGCAAATTTAGAAGCACCTATACATACATTGAGAGGCTAGCTACCATTGTATTGATGTACGGTTATATTGATGTACGGTTAGCTGCCATTGCGTTGAAATGACTTTTTATGTATAAATTTAGAAAAATTAAATTAAAATTCTGTTGTTATAATAATTTTAAATTATCAGAAAATGGAATTTTGCTAAATTTAATTGTATGCATCTACATTTTATTGTATATTTTGCAAAAAAAAATAATTTAGTTTGATTTGAAAATTGTTGTTAAATTTATTTGAAAAAAGTTTAATTTGTTTTGAAAATTGGCTAACTTCGTTTGAAAAAGTGTTAATTTATTCGGAAAATTTGTTAATTTGGTTTGAAAAATTGTAAATTCCATTTGAATATTAAGTTATTTAATTTGATTTAAACATTTGTTAATTTGTATATTGTACAAACCATTTCTAATAAAAAATAATCAAGTAATAATAAAGTAAACAAAAACTAAAAATGCGTAAGCTGATTTGTTTGTGTTAGTACGTACGTACGAACTAGAATTTGGTTTGTGAACCCACAATTATGCCGAATTTTGAATTTAAGTAAATTTTTGGGAGTAGAAATAAAAAAAGATATCTTATCACCACCTGAAAGAAGTGGAGAAAAATTCTTCCTTTGAGTGCAAAAAATCGCTAATTAAAATTCGCTTGTAAAACTACTATATATTTAAAAAACGGCTTTCCTAAATGAAAGAGGAGAAAAGTTCACGATAAAAAGTCCAGTTAAGTTTTGTTGTCTGAAAAAACCTTAAAAATAGAAATAATTAGCAGTAAAAAGAAAAACTCCCATTTTCCTTTTTTTTAAGGATGACGAATATTTTTGTAAAGAGCTCTTTGAGCTACGTGTCCCGGGTTTTGTCCAGTTCATTAACCGTTCAGTCGTTAAACTCACGGCGACTCTAAAACGAGAAACATCTCGTTACTTTTAAACTTTTTCACAGAAAAAAAAATTATTTAGTAAAGTGCTCATTGCACCACGTGGAAAGATTTTAGTCTTGTTAACATCCGATTCACCATTATCGAGATAACGCACCGCAGAACAATTCTAAAACGAGGAAAAATCTCGTTGTTTTGCGTGTAATGATTTCACTCCCATTAACGGCCGTTCATCCGTGTTGTTGTGAATGTTAAGTTTTCTTTTTTTCTTTACTTACTTACATCAGATCAGTGGCGAAATAGAAATATTTTTGTAAAGAGATTCCTGGGCCGCGTGTTACTGATTTTGTTCCATGTTTTTTGTTTCAATTCGGTTCAGACGTTACCAAAATATAAATAAAACGCTCAATACGTTAAACATAATTTTCTGTTTTTCCGGTTTTCTCCATTTTAATAGCAACGATTTTTAGAAATAATTTTTTTTTTTATAAAGAATACATCAAGCTGCGTGTAACAGTTTTTGTCTCATTAAAATTCGCTCCATCGACTGTCGAGATACCACAAAAAAAACCAAGGATGGCGACCAAAGTCGGTCAGAACTTAGATAATTTTTGAGACGTCACCAGCTCGCAAGCGTAAGGTTCTAAATTTTCTCTATTTAATTGGATAAATCCGTTTATTTTAATATTTTGTCGTTTTCGAGATATTAGTGAAAAGCCACATTTTCGCACCTAAATTTCAAATTTTTCCACATCCGCCCCTCGGAAGAATGGCCAGCCTTTCCTTTGTTTTTTAAATTTTACGACCAAATATCTCCCTTAAATCCAGAATTTCAACCTAAAGGAATTTTTTTCCGGGATACTGGGACAAACGACCTGAGAGCGAATTCTTACCTCGAAGTTATCTAATTCACCTACTTCCCTTACTTAAGTGCTGTGGCTCCTGGACTGGACTAATAATCCATTTCTCATTTTTTATAGGAAGAGAAAAATCGATTATACAAAAGAGAAGGAGAGAAAGTGAAACCGTTTCGTTTTTGTTATTTGTTCCTTCTTATATTCGTTAATTTAAATTGGAACAATTTATAATTTTAAGATTGTTCATGTAGTCTGTGGTATAGGAAATTTTCAACAGTCTACCGAGAAGAATAGAAGCCTACATTAAAGCTAAAGGTGGCCGGTGGGAGCACCAAATATTTAAAAAAAAACTCTGTAACAGTTTAAAATATTTATTACAATGTTTTCTCCAAAATATGAGGTTTAATTCCTGTTGAAGAATAATTGTATATTTAATATTATGTATGTGTATGATTTTTTTCCTTTAAATATGAAATAAACTATCAATTTAACCAATATCAAAACTATTTTAACTATTATTATATCATTTACAAAAATTAAACAATTGGTTGTCACTGTATATAGAAAAAATTAATGTGCAATTTTCACAATTTCGTGCAGAGTTCTTTTTTTATTTTTGATGTGCTTAGCATGTTTTCTTCCAGAACTCCATGAATTGATGTTTACGTTGCCAGCTGCAATGGTAGGGACAGTCTACATACATGTGGGTGGATGTAGAATACGGCCGCTTGTGTTCAAAAATTGTAGGTGTTGTTCCAAACAGTAAACAAAATCATTTATAATTCGAATTAGGAAAATAAGCAATACCTGTTATAGGTATAATACATGTAACCTTTATTTGATTAGTCACTTATTGAAAGAAAAGTAAACAAAGCGGCATAATAGTAGCCATGTTTTTTTAACGATTAAAGATCTTTTAGCCAGATTACGTCGAAATTAGTATACCTAAGCGAATTAAATTAAAATGTTTAAAAGACAGTCAGGTAGATCTTGAACAGTATTACCTATAATAAAAAATAAGAATAAAATATTTGTCAAATTTTTAGAAGGACTCCTAACCCGTCACTGAATTAATTCACAACACTTACTGAATTTAACATGAATTCCTCCCAAAATTATTCTAAATTTTCCAAATTATCCATCACTGTCGATTCAGTTGTGTATGTAATGTATCTTGTTGATCTTATTTATCAATCTTAAGAATCTCATAAACGTTATGAATCTCATAAATCTTAGGAATCTTATTAATCTTACAATGTTTTGAATTCCATGAATTTAAACGAATCATTTGAATTTTATTAATTTCATGAATCTTATACATAAAACTTCTGAATATCGCAAGTCTTAGAAATCCTATTTATCTTTAAATCTTTTGAGTCTAACGAATCTTATTAATCCTATGTACATATCTTAAAAATCTTATTAATTTTGTGAATGGTATAAACCTGATGAATCTTTCCAATCTTATCAATCTTAAAAACCATATGAATCCACACAAAAAAATATCGCGGTATGAATGGTATTTTATCCGAAAAACCCTTTATTTTTTATCCAATACAGTGGTACATATTCGTTTAAACGCACCTGATTTATTTCAGAGTTTTTTAAATTAAAAAGAAAATCGTTTACATTCGGCAATCTTCGTCACATGAAATTAATGTATAAGTTAATGGTTCTTGTTTACGGTAAAATTCGTATTGTTGTTGTTGTAATAATTCGCGTTCATTTCATTATTGTAGTGCGCATGTGCCGGACATATTCGTTTAAACGCACCACGGAATTATTCATATTTGTTAAAGTTAAAAAAATTTTAAAAATATTTGTTTTATGTTTAGAGAGTAGATTGGTAAGTTATCACTTTTTAAACGCAAATAAAAAACCGCGGTAGTGAGTCCTTTATATTTTTTCAGAAGAAAAGTACAATGCCTAAACGAAAATACTTATCAGAAAGAGAAAAAATTCAAATTGATTTTTATCATAAACAAAAATACTCAAATCGCAAAATCGGACTTCTAATTAACCGATCTGAGTCTGTCGTCCGCAATTTTTTAAAAAAAGGAGAGAGGTATGGTATAAAAAAATCCACAAAAGGCAATCAAAAACTGTCAAAGAGAAAAATTGGGATGATAAAACAAGAGGCAACCAAAAACAAACTCAATGCTACTCAAATACAAAGAAAGCTTGATCTGCCAGTATCAAAAAATCATATATCCCATATTTTGCGAACGACTCCTTACATTAAATGGAAGAAGCCTCTTTGCAAATCATCGCTTAAACCAGAACACATACCATCACGGCTAGAATTTGCCCGTAGACACATGCAATGGACAACCCAATGGAATAAAATAATCTTTTCCGATGAGGAGAAATTAGCCTTAGACGGTCCTGACTCAATGAGCTGTTATTGGCATGATATTCGAAGTAATGATGTTCAGATGTCGAAAAGAAACTTTGGAGGTGGCAGCGTTATGGTGTAGGCGGCGTTCTCTGCAACTGGAAAGGCTCAGATTTGTTTTGTTCCTCCAAAAATGAACTCGGTTATGTATAATGAAATGTTGGAAGACGTTCTTATAACTTTTATGGAAGAAAAAATGGGCGATGACTGTGTCTTTCAGCAGGACAATGCAGCAATCCATGTTTCAAGGGTATCATTGGAGTGGTTTAGGGAGCACCAGATCCTTCTTCTGGAATGGCCAGCATGTTATCCTGATTTGAATCCCGTGGAAAACCTATGGGGCATCATGGTTCGCAGGATTTACGATCAAAAGCCTCAAAATCACAATTTTCGTACGGTTATGGAGCTCAAATTGAAAATTAAAGAAGTTTGGGCTGAAATCGGTCCGGAAATACTTCAAAACTTGGTGAATTCGATGCCAAATAGAATATTTGAACTTATTAAAACAAATGGAAAATCAATAAACTATTAAATATAACATTTTTATTACTTTTCCTAAGTGCGCTTAAACGAATATTTCTTCTAATACCGTTGCTCTTAAATATAAGTCTTTGAAAAAAGTATGTATGTAAATATTTTTATTTGTTTGCATTATATTGAACATTGAAATATATTAACATGAATGCACTTTTATTTATGTTTTTTCTAGGGTTTGCAAACCGGGTTTACCCGGTCTCAAAAACCCGGGATTTTATCAAATGTGATGAACCCGAAAACCCGGGGTTTTTACTTAAAACCCGGATTTATTTTTCAAAATAAATTCTTTTCAAAAACATTATAAAGATCTTAATCATCTTAAAGATCTCTTACAAATTAACTTAGGTCTATTGAACGATTTTCGAAATTTACTATCCTAATTAAATTAACGATTGAAGTATTAGAACGGGAGGATCCCACTTTTTCTTTAAGAAAATTTGAATTTAAATATGGACTAAAACTGCTAGATGCGCTCAAACTAATAATTATGGAACGCAAAAATGTCAGTTTAACGTGTTGATAAATTATCTGTCTAGTTGGAAGTTTGGAACAAACACGCAGTTCCGTAAAGTACAAAATCACATGTATTGGAGGAACATTTTTTAAAAGATTATTTAATGTTAAACATCAGTAATCGCCGATGCTTTACCAAATGTATGTTGCGATATCTCTGTCAAACTATCAATGGCCGAGGAATTGAATTAGGCCTCTTTGCAGCAATTAAAACAAATTCTTCAAAGTTCTAATTCATTTAAAAAAAATGCGGTATTTTCGAGTTTTTAGGTGAAAGGACCATCAACTTAGATGCCCTATATAGAGCTTTACTATCAAACTCGCTAACTTCGACTGAGGCAGAACTTGTATTCTTAATTACAGGTAATATTTGTGCTAAAACCAGAACGCACTTAGGTGATAATGCAATACACGCTTTAGTATTTTTAAAACATTTTTTACGATTAAAATTTTGCATCAAGGACTTATTTAATTTAAACAAATTTAACATATTTTTCTAATTTACTTTACGATTGAACTGTTACTGTTGGTACTTCATGAATAAAATTGCATTTCTGACTTCTTATTTTAAATATTTTCCAAATCCGAAAACCCGGCTTTTAAAATTTCCGGGTTTTTGCAAACCCTAGTTTTTTCATTTCTCAACTCAAATTGCTTAAAACAAGTTGTGCGTTTAAACGAATATGTACCACTGTAGTACCATATTAACTCCACAAGATCGGGTACAAATTTTAAAATATCCAAAAGGATCGAACATACTTTTGCACCGTTTGGAGTAAACGCAAAAGTTGTCAACAGCGGATTTTTTTAAAAGGTACTTCCCAGAGATTATTTTCGTTCTATCGGAGTAAATATTTACACCGTTTGGAGTTTTCGTGAAAAAGTAAAATTGTAAGAGAATTTGGCTGTATTAGTTAAATTCGCTAAAGCAACCTGCATATTCCTTCTGTATATATAGAATTTAAATTGTGATACAATCAGTCTAGTCGCAGCAGCCTGATGAGAAGATTCAATTGTCTCACAATCTTCGGAACATATTAAAATCATATACATTAAAATAAAATACCAATGGGATAAAAACCATACACTCAAAAAATGTGCGGTGTTAATTGGTTTTTTATCCGAAAAAGTATTTTATTTTTCTCCAACTGAATATAGTTTTATAAAATTAAATACACATCAACGGATAAATATTTGTATCTATCCGAAAAGATAAATTTTTATAAAACTCCTTTTGGATTTAATAAAATGCACCTCTAGGTGTTTTCCTAAAGATGATTGTTCCTGTTTGGTTTTTATGCGGTGTAAAAGTTTTTATCCAAATGTATTTTATGCCATTTTTATTATAATATCCGATTGGATTCAAATTATAAATATCCGATCGGTGGGACACTATGTAACTAACACCGATTCGGTGTTGTGGTAACCATTTATTTTTTGTGTGTAATCATATGAATCTTATGAGTCGTTTGAATCTAGTCAATTTACTAATTTTATTAATTTGAATAATTTTATGAATCTTATAAGCCTTATGAATCCTATAAATCTTCCGAATTTTATGAATCTTTTGCGTCTTATGAATCTGAAGAATCTTATATGAATTTGTGGTTATCATGAATACCTTATTAATCTTATGAATCCTATGAACCTTGAGGATCAACTAAATCTTATGAACTCTCAAGAATATTTTAAACTTTATACATTTTTGAAGTCTATCAACATAAACGAATCTTATGAATCATAGGAATCTGATAATTTTTCTCACTTTTGAATCTTATTAATCTTGTGAATTTTAAAAATCTTGTGAATCTTTCCATTCTTAGAAACCTTATGAATCTTATAAAACTTTAATTAAGGGGGGGAGCGACCTTGAAGCCCGAAATTCTAGGAGATTTCATGAATTTTTTTCTAGTAAACAATGAATTTTCTTAATATATTAAACTATAACAAAACGAAATTTTTTTTTTTTTTGATTTTTTGAAGGTTCCAAGGTGGCTCCCTCCCCCTTAATCTTATGAATCATATTAATTCTATGAATCTCATTAATTTTAGGATTCTTATGAATCTTATGAATTTTATATAAATCTTATGGGTCGTTTGAATCTAGTGAACTTAATAGTTTTATTAATTTGATTAATTTTATGAATCTTATGAATTCTATGAATCCTATGAATATTATGAATTTTATAGTCTTCTATGAATCCTATGAATATTATGAATCTCATGAGTCTTTTGAATCTTAAAAATCTCGTGAATCTAATTAATCTTAAGAATCCTAAGAACCTTATGGATCAACTGAATCTTATGAACTCTCAAGAATATTTTGAATGTTATGAATTTTTAAATTCTATGAACTTAAACATATCTTATGAATCTTAAGAATTTTATTAATTTTATGAACCTCATGAACTCTTTTTAATGTAAAAAATAATGTGTTACTTAAGGGTCTATCACACCAAGCGCGGCGCGTCGGCGGCAAATTTAAATAAATTTAAATACACGTTTTTTTGCTTATCTAGTGATAGTAAATCATAGCTTGAACAAAAATAAAATTATTATTCATAAAAAAATTTACAAACTTTGTATTTTTAATAGAAAAATTACAATTTTAAGTAAATGGTATAAAATGAAATTTCATCCGCCGCCCGCGAAACCCAGCGGAAAAAAAAATCGCGTTTTACGCTAGTTTATATTTTTGCACAAGCTATGATTTCCTATCACTACATTAGCAAAAAAACGTGTATTTAAATTTGCCGCCGACGCGCCGCGCTTGATGTGATAGAACCTTTAATGTGTACTATGGGGACCTTTCAATGTGGGATTACTTGCTTAAGCTTGGTCGTACATCCAGATCAATCAATTAATTAATCAAACTTGTATAGTCGGGTTTTAGATATATTAATGCATCTTTGGTTTACTTTACAATGGGATTTAAATATAAATGGGTTTTGAGTTCGGTTTATTAAGCAGTATTTAGTAAAATCTGAATATTATTTATTTATCATTTATTATTACATATTTAGTACCTTTTATATTCTAATATAATACTTTAGTAAGTTTAAATTTAAATTAATTAAGTAGAAAGGATGGGATATGCCGGAAAGTCTATTATTTATTAATTCTGATAAATGCATTTGAATATGGATTGGCAGAGACAAATTCAGTGGTTGTCTAGAAATGTTAAATAACATTCAGCCCCGAGCATGCGAACTCAATATTGGTTAAGCCTTGGTTAAGTGTTTAGTAACAATTGATTAATGTTGAGTTGAATTTCAGAGATGCCTGAGAAATGATGAAGCTTCCGGAAATTTAAAAAATACGATGGTACATATCCAGAGTTTAAAATTGTTTATTAAGAATTATGATGTCTTGTCATACATATCTCATGGGTCCGGGTCAAAATGCCGCGTTTTAAAATGTCGCGTTTCAAAATGTCGCGAGGTACAAAATGTCGCGTGGTACAAAATGTCGCGTCTTAAAATGTCGCGTTTCAAAATTCCGCGAGGTACAAAATTTCGCGTGGTACAAAATGTCGCGTCTTAAAATGTCGCGTTTCAAAATGCCGCGAGGTACAAAATTTCGCGTGGTACAAAAAGACGCGTTTTAAAATGTCGCGTTTCACAATGCCGCGACGTACAAAATGTCGCGTGGTACAAAATGTCGCGTTTGTAAAGAAGGAATAAAATAAATGTTATATTGAGATAATAAAAAAATGTGTATTATTAAACAATATAAATGATTTGGGTGAAATTGAAAAATATGGTTTTTCCTAAGTACTGTTAATTTCGTTAATGAATTTTTTGTAAAGAGTTAGCTACAAATGATGTTTCATTGTCATATAAATTCATGGATGTTCCTTTATGGATAAGGAAAACCGTCATTCGTTTTTAAATCAGTTTCTAAATACATATTTAAAAAATTTGAATAAATAAGAATTCTTAAAAAATGTTTCAATTTGGATTAAATTGTGTATCTGATAGTGATATCAACTTCCGATATATAAGGACTTAACTTTAACATTTTAGTGAAGGAATATTATAATAAATTTCAACATTTGCGTTCTTTTTCTTAGACCCACTTTATAATTACATAAAATTACATTTATAAATAATTTCCATTCAGTGAGGGAAAATTTTACTATATGTTTAAACACAATTTGCTTGTTTCAAATAATTTTTATTAAATTATTTATTATTTCACATCATATTGTGTAGATTTATAAGGGATTTTTCAAAACGCGTTATTTTAAAACGCATCATTTTAAAACGCGTCATTTTGTACCACGCGGTTTTTTGAACCACGCGATTTTATGAAACGAGACATTTTGTACCACGCGACATTATGTACCACGCGGCATTTTAAAACGCGACATTTTAAAACGCGACATTTTGTACTACGCGACATTTTTTACCTCGCTGCATTTTGAAACGCGACATTTTAAAACGCGACATTTTGTACCACGCGACATTTTGTACCTCGCGGCATTTTGAAACGCGACATTTTAAAACGCGACATTTTGTACCACGCGTAATTTTGAAACGCGACATTTTAAAACGCGGCATTATGAACGGTTCCCATATCTCATATACATATATTGCTAACATAAAATACTAATTATTGACTACTTAGGTGTCTGTAATGGGTCCGGGTCAAAATGCCGCGTTTTAAAATGTCGCGTTTTAAAATATCGCGTCTTAAAATGTCGCGTTTCAAAATGCCGCGAGGTACAAAATGTCGCGTGGTACAAAATGTCGCGTCTTAAAATGTCGCGTTTCAAAATGCCGCGAGCTACAAAATTTCGCGTGGTACAAAATGTCGCGTCTTAAAATGTCGCGTTTCACAATGCCGCGAGGTACAAAATTTCGCGTGGTACAAAAAGACGCGTTTTAAAATGTTGCGTTTCACAATGCCGCGACGTACAAAATGTCGCGTGGTACAAAATGTCGCGTTTGTAAAGAAGGAATAAAATAAATGTTATATTAATAAATGAAGGAATAAAATAAATGTGATATCAACTTCCGATATATAAGGACTTAACTTTAACATTTTAGTGAAGGAATATTATAATAAATTTCAACATTTGCGTTCGTTTTCTTTGACCCACTTTATAATTACATAAAATTACATTTATAAATAATTTCCATTCAGTGAAGGAAAATTTTACTACATATATGTTTAAACACAATTTGCTTGTTTCAAATAATTTTTATTAAATTATTTATTATTTCACATCATATTGTGTAGATTTATAAGGGATTTTTCAAAACGCGTCATTTTAAAACGCATCATTTTAAAACGCGTCATTTTGTACCACGCGGTTTTTTGAACCACGCGGTTTTATGAAACGCGACATTTTGTACCACGCGACATTATGTACCACGCGGCATTTTGAAACGCGACATTTTAAAACGCGACATTTTGTACCACGCGACATATTTTACCTCGCTGCATTTTGAAACGCGACATTTTAAAACGCGACATTTTGTACCACACGACATTTTGTACCTCGCGGCATTTTGAAACGCGACATTTTAAAACGCGACATTTTGTACCACGCGGCATTTTGAAACGCGGTATTTTAAAACGCGACATTTTAAAACGCGGCATTATGAACGGTTCCCGTCTGTAATATGTGTAATAATGGTATATGGAGGGTCTAAAAACTTGGTCGTGTACATCAGTCAATAAATTAAAGGATGCTTAATTATTAATTAAACGCCAATCTAACCAATTTTGCAGTAAACATCACAGTCTTTTGTATTTATTAAATTTGTTTCAATTTTAAAACATTATGCTATGTAACATTTTGATATTTCCATAATATTTAAGTTTTTTCGGATATTCGGTAGTTAAGTATACCACTCTATTAAAAATTTACATTGGAGAAACCGCCAGACCCCGCACCGGTTTCTTGTACCAGATAATATGGTTTGTGCACTTTCGAAGAACGATTGAAATTGGCAATGGAAGCTTCAACTTTACTTATTTATTGAAAATTGCCTCAAAGCACAAAACAAACTATAGAAATACCCCAAATCCTCTAGAACTTTAAAATATGGGAAATCTAAAAATTGAGACAAATGCACTCTTACTTTCAACTGAACGGGTCACAGGAATAAATTCAGATAATTCGGTACCACAATTTTATAACAGAGGTAAAGAGGTGTGAATCGAACCGTTCACTTCACTTCAGTTGTTTCAGTTAAATCATTCACCCCAATCGAATAACGCTCTTCGTTTTTCTAAATAACAATGTGTCGAGAGGAATATCCTTTTGTCGAATCCTGATAGAGGAAAGGGATTCACCATCTCATTTCAATCAGGCTGGCATGTTGCTAAGCAAAATATCTAGGTAAAACTGACCTTTAGTCGAGGGATTTGGCTGCTGCATAAGATTGGACGTTAATACTAAACTGCAAAAAACTTATAGGAGTCCTCTTTGCTGACTATAAAAACATCAACAAACAAACAAAAGTAGAATAGGTTCGCTCATTCTCTCTGGTAACGCGCTTTCCCAGCTTATGTATAACAAAAAGATC
This sequence comes from Tipula helvola, assembly GCA_963556165.1. Lineage (NCBI taxonomy): Eukaryota > Metazoa > Arthropoda > Insecta > Diptera > Tipulidae > Tipula > Tipula helvola. The sequence goes on along the minus strand of OY744483.1, from coordinate 143,143,209 downwards.
TTCAAGCTGACAAAGATTCCCGTTGTTAATATCGTATAGTAACAAATAGCTGCCTATGTAATAAATATCGAAATCATACATTCAACCTATTATAAACATATGTAAAACCAAATAACTCTATCGGGTTAAGGAAATCTAACCGCACATTTAAATTACAGTAAATAATACTTGTGGTGCAAAAACTTAAAATTATTTGTATAATCTCTTATCATTGCGTATTTCTCGCACATAGCTAAACGTGTTTTCTTCCACCTAAGATAAGATTAGAGGGGCACAAATAAAAAAAAATTCATCAAACACATTTCTTACAAATAATTTAACTATTTATTACTCGCGTGCGCTTTCATTATTACGTAAATAAAACAAGATCAAATAATTGAAGTGAACTTGAATATATCTACAAAACTTATAACCATCATCGCATTTAATTGAAGGTTGTGTACAAACGTAAAGCGCCGCACGCCAATCAAAACATTTTACGCACTCGTCACAAATAAATTGTCAAGTTGTTTTTTTATTTTTTTTTTATGTCAAACAAGAAAACATAATTAATTATAAATATTTAAATTAAGTATGTACGACATTGTATTGTTGTACACACAAAATTATAATTGATTATAAAATGTGTATTTCTAACACTAATGTATACTTACTAATATTAAGCTTCTTTATCTAATTGGCTTAATGACCGATATGCGTGTAGAGTTACACGTATTGTGTGTAAGTATGTGTGCAATTTCATATTACAGTTAAAAATTCGAATCGAAAGGCTAATCTAATTATAAGTGTATTGCTTTGGTAAAAAAGGATTAGATTTAGATTTGGATTTAAAATTTCAGAAAGCAACCAGCAAAGATTTGTTTTTGAATTTAATTTTTGTTTGATGTGTTTCATATGAAGCAAATTCTAGTGGTAGGTATTGAAACTAAAAATCGGATTTGATTTAAGTAAATTCAAAAAATAATTGGATTTAGCTGAATCTTTTTTGGATTTATTTAATGCAATTGTTGTTGTATTTTTCTGTAAATTTACCAAAGCAATACACTTTATATTTAGTTAGGATCTGTTTAGGTACCAAAAAATTTAAAAATTTGGATTTCAATAAATTGGCTCCATTTATTATTCAGGTTTTTGCCCTGATATTTACCTGATATTGCATTACAATTTTTATAGTTTCATATTACAACTGGTTTATTGGCATTGCAATATATTCACCATCGAAAAATTAGGGCACGCATTATACTACTCGCTGTACACGTCATCAAAAGTCGTGGTCTGAAAAATTGCTTTTCAATCGATTGTCGACCCAGAGAAAGTTTCTAAATATATTCAGCGATTTTACTTCTTTGATTTTGCTGTTTTCCAGTAACTAACTTATTACCTCTTCCTAACAGCGTCATGCTGGTACGATGTGATAATTTATTGGTATGATGCGTTAGTTGCGGGCGTATTTATTGTAGAAACATGACATTTTGTGTTTGCAAGATTTTTGAATCATATCATCAAATTCCCAATGTGCTTTACTAATTTCAGATTTTGAGAAAATTTACTAATCAAAAAAACTTTGTGTAATTCCGTCTAATTGTCGTATTTAGTATATTTCTTAAAATTTCAAATCAAGGAGAGATTTTTGATGAAATTCTTTAAAATTCGCAACATGTTTGTTTTATATTCCCAAATTCCTAAATTAATCGTAAATTTAAGCAGCTCCATATTAAGTAATTTACAAAATCACTTCAAAGCCAATAAAGTTTAATAAATTTCATTCCGTCGAAAAATGATTATTTAATACCTATAATAAATTGAATTCAATAATGAATCTTAATGTCAATAAGAAATTGGGCTGCCCATTTTTGTTTTGGATATTTTTCAAGAAAGTGAATTCAGTAGTCGATTGGAGCTCAGGCCTCATAGTAATCGGAACGACAATTTTGTAAAACTGCCTTTTCTTAGCTTTTTCAATTGATTTGGCGAATTTATGCGGGTAGCTTTTTCGGTCATTTTTGGTCATGTGATGAAACTTTTAAAATTTAGGTTCGTTGTTGGCGAATAAAAATGAGCCTAAGGTATTTTATTTCGAAACGAAAAGTCTCCTCGCGAGAGTGCTAATGGGTTCTAAACTTTACTTTGTAAAATTTAAAATTTGCTCCAGCAAAATGCTAATGATAATGACAATAACATTCGGATTTTCCCTTTCTGACATTATTGATTATTATATTTAGCGCAATTGAAGTACACATTAAACTTAATTTTTGATGAAACTACTGTGGATAGCGTTTTGTCATCATATTCTGGTCAGCATTAAAAATTCAAGGTGTAAGTTCGTGATCTTGGCCGATATAAAACCGATACATCAAATGCCACTTGAACAAAAATAGGGCAAGAAACAGTACCAGATTTACACAGACGGACCCTAATTAACATTACTATACTTAAGCACGTCGAATAACCAATAGTTATATGGTGTCTCACGTAGAGATTCCTTAAGAGCCAAATACCCTTGGTATGACTGTTATCCAGAATCTTGTCGTATAGGCTTTGGGTTCTTAATTAAAAAATTATTATTTTTCTATAATAATTTTTCAAAAAATTATTTTTTCTCCTAATTTTCTACAATAAGGAGACTTTTTTAAATTTTGTTTTCCTCATCTAGAATGATTCACCAAATTTTGAATTCACCGAAATCCGCAAATCAAACAGCGGAACAGTTCGAAACATAACCAAAAAAAACCTTAATAGCTATCCTACCAGCTCCAAAAAGCCCATCTTCTTACGGACAAAGTGAAGCTCACACGACTTGAAAAATGCAAAATATTACTGAAGTGATTCGGAGGGCAAAAAAATCCAGAAAAATTATTTTTACCGATGAGAAGCTGTTCACAATATAAAAATGGCCAAATATAAAAAACACTTCCTCTTAGAGAAGCTCGAATTGTTGAAGCCAAAAAGTTGAATCTGTTATGGTTTGGGCTGGATTTACCGCTGTGGGAAAGCTACCGCTCAAATTCATCAATTTTATCGACGTTATGCAATGGCCACCATATTCTCCGGATTTAAACCCTCTCGATTATTGGGAGACTAAGGCCTGCGCCATAAACATTTGGAGTCATTACGTGCTGTCCTTGTCAAGGTCTGGGATAGAACGCCACTAGAGACTCTTCAAACTACTGCTGATAATTTTAGTAAACGTTTAAATTTATGTATTAATGCTCATGGAGGCTATTTTGAAAATTTTTAATTTTTCTTTTAAATAAACGTGTTATTTACAAGCCTATAAAATTGTCAATTGATTTGGTTCAAATTCTTTAGAAATATTTGGAATTTAAGCAGTCCCCGTATTTCATTGTCAACCGGTATGTAAATGAGTAAAATTCATAAATAAATTGATCGACATTCAAACGAAAGAAACATAACAAGTACAATGTACTCAAATGACGAGACTTGGAGACGTTGGACTTTAGTGAAATTGAATTCATTCATTCTTGTTCCGGGTAAATGCAACAGAATACGCAGTGCCTAGAATGAAGAGCTGGAGCTGTGACAGGAATGGAACGGGTGGATAAGCAAGAAATAGAGTTGAGGACATTTCTACAGAAACAGCCCTACAATCAAGATACTGTGTAGACCGATTTAAATAAAAAATTTAAATTCTGTTGAGATGAGTTCTAGTTTTGACGTATTTTTCAATACTATTTACCAAATATTTTTTTTTTTTTCATATTCAGCCCATCAGTCTTCAATTGTGAACTTCCAAATATCTTACTAGCGCCTTACAACTTTGACGTTTGCAGATATTAAAACTGTAGCAGCGGAAGTGCACTCCACAAGGCGCGATTGCCAACCGGCATTCTGTTCTGACAACATATTCAAAATTACATGATAAATTCACAAATGGCATTTGCCAAGCAACTTTTAACGTTTTATCTATACTTAGTGGACCTGAATGCGCCCAATGTGACAGATTAAATATCATTAATTCCTACACACATTTTTAAATTTTTTTTCAAAACACTTGTTAAATATTTCGCAAAATTACAAAAGGTTTAAAAAATCATTCGATCGATTTCGGCTTGTTAGGCCATCATCAGGAGTATCTACAAATCTACTAAACTGTAAAAATAAAAATATAGTTATTTATATATGAGCCGTTTATTTTGAAAGTGGAATAAGTCAAATTTTTAAAAAATTGAGTTAACGTTATATAACATTTTAAAGTATCGTGAACTTTCATATTTTGTTACATTCTTGCGCTTAACTGTAAAATAATTCCTAGAAATAGTGGTTAAAGAATGAATACTAAACGCTATCAATATTTTGTTTATTATGAAAGTGGAATAAGTCACATTACATGCTTGTTCATTCGTTTAATGTCATAACAACTAACAGTATGATGAGTATATTATAAAGCTAGAAAGCAAAAAATATAACAACAACAATTTACATTTAAGATTTTAGATTTACTACTGGCTCAACCAGCGAATCAGTAACAACTTAACGTAATAATGCGATATACATAAAGTACGTGTTACTGGCCAGGGAATCTTTTAGAACTTTTCGTTCAGTTCAGCTGTCACTTAACAGAGCGAAAATTAACGCGCGAACTGAAGGAAATGTCAGAATACATCAAAATTTCCAAAGCATACTTTTCTTAAAAATAATAAATTTTAATATTCACATTACTATTTTAATACTGTATTTGTCAGTTGTTACGGATGCGGTGGCCGATATGTCAAATATTCTGTAAGAAAATAATTTCGTCAAATTCTGTAAGGATTCTTACTGATTCGCTGGTTAGCCCATACTGTGTCCAAAAAGTAAAGCCAGTTTTCAATTTAAGTCGCGCGGGTAAACCGTACATCATAAATATTTTTTTTCTATCAGTGATCAGTTTTTGTTTTACCCTTGGTTTTGTACGACGCTAAAAGTGCATTCGGTGATTTTTACAATTTCTAATTATATTGAGCAAAGAAAAGTTGCATTAAATTTTGTTTGCGGAGTGAAATTTCGGCTGCAGAAACGTTAAGGATGTTGCAGAAAGCCTTCGGGGACCATGCTTTGTCGGAAAGGAATGTTTACAAGTGGTGTAAACAGTTCAAAGAAGGTCGTGAAAGTATTGAAGGTCATGTTGACAGTTTTCACCGATTATCGTGGTGTTGTCCATTCAGAATTCCTTCCACCCGGCTAAACCGTTAACAAATAGTATTATTTCAGTGTTATGCGTCGTTTGCGTTCAACTGTTCGCAAGAAGAGGCCAGAATTGTGGGCAGACAATTCTTGGTATTTGCACCACGATAATGCACCTTCTCACACTGCACTCGTTCTTGTGACTTTTTCGCCAAAAATTCATCTGATTTAGCACCGTGTGACTTTTGGCTATTCCTGAAACTCAAAATACCACTGCGGGAAAATCATTTTAGGACGATAGAAGAGATAAAACGTGAATCGCTACGCGCCCTGAAGGCTATCCCGAAAGGCGACTTTAATTCTTGTTTTGAAATTTCGAAAATACGTTGGCATAAGTGTATTGTGTCGAGAGAGGATTATTTTGAAGGCGACGAAATAGAATTGGAAGAATAAATAAATATTTTTTGAAATAATTAAAAACTGCCTTTACTTTTTGGACACAGTAGTATATGAGATTCTCCTTATTAAATGTACTACAAAACATCCTTGACTAGTGATGCAGAGTTTTATATTTTGAACTTAGCATTAAATAGAGATGACCAAACAATTTTGGTTCTATAAAGTTACTGCCGTTATATACTCAAGTGGGCGACCGGCAAGGCAGAGAAGTAACGAATTACATTTGTTGGTAATGAAAACACAAATTGTAATTTGTATTTTAATTACTCGTTTTCTAAGTAACAGTATCTTGTATTTTAATTACTTAAATTCTAAGTAATTGTAATTTGTATTTTAACTACATCAGTTTTTGTAATTTTTACATTTTTGCAAGGTTCATTAAGATTTGGTTCTAGAACCATCAGTATAAAACCTTATGTTAATAATCGTTATTTTAACGATATGTTTTTTCACTAAACAAATTTCGTCAAATCAAATTTTTCAATTTACAAACGTAAAGTACTTAATTGTAATTTGTATTTTATTTACTGAGTTTGCTGTAATTTGTAAAAGTATTTTAATTACTCAGTGTAATGTAACTTGCCCAGCCTTGGCGACCGGTTACAATCGCGAAATATAAAGACATGATGGATTTGCTCCCATATATTCCACCTGTTCATCATGAATATTTTCAAAACTTAAAAAAATTCGGATCAACTTGTTGAGGAGCAAAATGAAATCCAAACCTATCAAGTTCATTATAACTTTCTCTTTGGAATAACAGGATGTTATTTATAATGTAAAATTCTCTTTAATGAATTAAATCAATATGGAATGATGGTATAAGTCATTTTTATTAAAAAACATTTATTTTGAAAGTGGAATAAGTCACTTCTAGTACAAAAAACTCGTATTTTACCAAGCCTTATTATGAAATTCATCACTTTAGCTAAAAGTAGTAAGTATAGTAATATCATGAATGCAAACACTTTAAACAAAAGATGTATTGATTTTTTTTATAACATGAAAACAAAAATGTTTAATTATCTCAATATTAAGAAAACCTGACTTATTCCACTTTCAAAATAAACGGCTCATATATAGTTGGAAAAAGCAAAAAATGAAACAAAAATATACAAATAAAAAATGTGGGAGTGGTAAACAATAAAAATGGTGAGAGCAATAAACATTAAAAATTAAAAGAGGGTGAGTTAAACACAGGTATATGCTTATTGATAATTGATTAGTCAACGGCCGAATACAAAAATTCCAGATGTTGTTGTTGTTTTTTTTCCTTTTTTATTTTATTATAACCCGACGTATTAGTCATTTTATGGGATGGTATGAGTATTGGAATAAAACTGTGCGGGGTCGGTAATTGGTGAGAAACGGATTTCTCTCTATTCGTTGAGGATATTTTGGTTAAGAAATATAGCTTTTCGGATTTCGTATCTAAAATTCTAAGTTGTCTAAACGTCTGCTTTTTTTTTTTTTTTTTTCGCTAGCGCTACATCCCACGGAGGGATTTGGCCGCTTCATTATGAAGTTTCGTAATCAGTTTTTAAACGGATAATGAATGATTAATTCATTGATCCTACCGTTAACCAGCCGTGATTTTTTCATCACCCGCCAGGAATTGAACCCGGGACCTCCGGAGCTTAAAGCAAGCATGCTAACCACTGTGCCACCGGGGCGGCTTTTTGGTTGTACATGTAATATTTCTAAATTGTTTAAACTGGATGTGTGATTTTCTAACGTTAAATGATTATAAAGGGATGATTCATGGCTACCAGATAAATGTTCTTTAACTCTAACTTCAATATTGCGCCCAGTCTGTCCGATATAAGAGGAACTACAATCATTGCAATTGATCTTATAAACGCCAAACTCAGAAAGGCGATCAATTCTTGGTTTGTTGTTAAAAATCATTTTCTTAATTGTATTATTGTTATAAAAAGCAAAGCCAATATCTGTATATTGCGTCACGATGTTACTAATCCGTTGGCTAGTTTGTCCTATATACTCTAAGCGGCGCCAATTTTTCGGCATTGGGCTATCAGGTGGATAAATGTTATCTAAAGCTTTATGTTTCAGTTTTTTGTTTAATAGCTTTAATATAGTCTTAGCTGCATAACCGTTATTCGCTGCTATTTCTAAAATTATATTAAGCTCTTTGTTATAATTGGATTTGGTCAAAGGAATGTTTATTAATCTATCTAAGAATGAGTGGAAAGCTGACATTTTAATATTATGGGGATGGTTTGAAGAGTTAGCTATAATGGCGTCTGTATACGTGGGTTTTCGATAAATTTTGAACTCTAATGAAGAATTAATTCTGGTTATTGTTATATCTAGAAAGTTAATTGTTAATTGTTTTCTTCTTTTTCTACCGTAAAATTAATGGTGGGATATTGAGAATTTAACAAAGTGAGAAAAGAGGTTAATAGCCTATCAGTTCCATTCCATAGACATAGTATGTCATCAACATATCTGTACCAAAAGATTACATGACGGAAATAAGGATTGTTGCTTGATACAATCGTTTGTTCGAAAAAATTCATGAAAATTTCTGCTAACAAAGGTGACAGAGGGGAACCCATCGGTAGACCATCAGTGAATCTGAAATACTTATTATCAAAACAAAAATCATTTTATTTAATACAAGTTTCAAATATCAGCTTCAGTTCATTGCGTAGGCTCCCATCTACAACATCCCTATCTAAGTAATTATAAACTATTTGAGACAAAATGTTAATTGGAATAGAAGTGAAAAGACTAGCAACGTCAAACGAAACTAGTTTTGAGTGTAGTGGAATATCAACATCCTGAATTTTATTAATCAATTCTACCGATTTCTTAACCGAGAAATCCGAAACGAAATTAGTATGACTGTTGAAAAAGTTTATGAAACCCTTACATAGCTTGTAGGCAGGTGCATTGCAATACGCTACTATTGGTCTAAGAATGCCTTCTTTATGGATTTTAGGTAAACCATAAAGAATTGGGGCAGATGGATTCATAACCGTGTACCTCCAACCAGTGCCATCAAAGACCTTTGGGCAGTGGTTGATACACTTACTGACCAAATTCTTAAATCACCTAGTAGGATCTCTATTGAGCTCTAATGCTTTGCTTTCTGTAATGAAATCAGAAATTTTATTGTAGTAATCGACTTTTGCGAGAACAGTGATCGTATTGCCTTTATCCGCTTTACACGCTATCAGGTCATGATCACGTAACTTTTTCTTAATCGTACCAATCACTTTAAGGTTATTATTAGAAGAAACAGGAGATTGAGAGGAGATAGAGGAGGAAGCGTTACCCAAGCCTTTCTTAATCTATAACGCACATATTGATTTCAGTTGGGTTGACTGGCCGTATAAGGCAGTTTCGGCATCAATAGCGAGACCCTCAAATGACTGAACGCCGATTGTATTTGGCACAGGAGCAAAATTTACTCCATTGCTCAGCATTTGAACCTCAACGCCACTGAAGCCAACGGAAAACAAGTTCTTAAAACGTAAATGGAATTGGAAACCAGACATACCACTATTACCTCTATGGTTACGTGGATAAGCCTTATCTCGCAACACATCCAGTTTAGCTTTTTGCTTTACATATTCTTTACATATTGAATATGTGAAATTTCTGCTACCTCGGCACGAAACTTATTATCCAACCAGTCAAACTCAACAGAATGCAATCGAGCCGCTAACTCAGTGTGAACAACTTTAAGATGGAGGCATAAGTTGTTCCTGGTAGCATACCCTTTACGTAGCTCACTATTCCTCCAACTACTACGGGCTAAATTAATAGCTCTTCTTCCCTTCAAAGGTTTAATATTAAATTTTATATTTGTATAATTCGGTAACAAATTCAACTTTTTACAACTACTGTTAAACCAAATCTGGTTATTATTAAAACTAATTCTTACCAATAGACGACGATATGTTACGGCTAGGATGGCCAAATCTGCCAACTTAATACTTTTTACACCTTCTGCTGTAGGCACTTGGTGAAACACACTTAATACAAATTATTATTATTCGCAAATATCCCACTCGTTAGGCATCCTAACTGATTGCATAAATAGCTATTGTGGGGTTCAAAAGCTGTGCTACCGTGATTGTCTTTTTTTTTGTTTTAACTTCCTCAAAAGGCAAAGTAATGGGACATTTTCATAGCAACTAAGTACATTACTTAATTCGAAAATACAATATCTTTAGGCCAGCCCTAGATGTAACGTTTAGTCGCTTATGCCAGTCATCGCCTACACAATAAAAACTATTGCTAAAATTTTAGCTCCGTTTTGTAAAAATTTCATTGATGAAACATGGCACCTTAAAATGAAGACCTATATAATTTATCGTATTTTCATTTTCCTTATAGAATATTAGAATCAAAGGTAATGTATTCCAGTTTTAGTTGTTTCGAGATAATTGAAAATACATTTTATGTCCAGTGAAATTTATTATTTTAGCTTTTTAATTTTAACTGACTTTAATTACAGATTTATACATTTAATTTGATAATCTTTAAAATGCGAATAAAATAAATTAAGAAATATTTAAAGAACGTTTTTGGGATAATGCTGTTTTAAAAGTTAATCCTGGATTAGAGAAGTTTTAAATATAAGGCAGATGGCACGAAAATAGAGACATCTTGAAACAAAGTACGACCGAAACAAATATAAAGAGATAGCTGGTTGTATAATTCATTATTAATCAAAAATTCATTAATAAAATAAAAATTAAATTCAATTTTGCCAAAAAAGGCAATCACAATAAAATAATCACATAAATTATAAAAAATAATATCGATACCAAGTGCTATGTCCATATTTTGAAATTCCTCAACAATGTCTCTAAATTACAAAATATTTTGAATTTTCATTCAATGTTCTTTTAAATGTTCATTCAATGTCCTTGGAAATATTGTTCTAAAAGACTGTAGCACCAGAAAACTGAACTATAAATGATCGAAAATACCTTTCGGACATCCAGGGTGGGAATAATTAAGGGGGTATTCTGGTCTAGAGGCATACATTTTGAGCGTTTTGTCGAGCTCGATAAAAAAAAACGAATATATTTTTACCATTCTTTTTTTTTCAACATATTTATTGACACTTTGAGAATATATAAAAAACATTTTGAAAAAAAAATAATTAATTAAATAAGATATAAGGTGGTAAATTTGGGGGTAATCGGCAAAACTAATTTAAAACAAACAAGTTGATTTACTTAAATCAAAAAAAATCAGATTTTGTAGTTTTTTAAAAAATACATGAAAATACAAAACATTTTTCACACCCTGCTGACATCTTAATTTTGTATTTACCATAATCCGCAATAACGCCATCGATGTATTCCATATTTAAGTCTCGGGGAGGTCTTCATTTCTAATAAACCACGGGGCATTTACAATGTTCCGCAGTACTTTGTTTTTGAATGATTTATCATCTTGACATTCGTTTCCTTGGTACAGCCTCAGAGCTGTATACCGTAGGCCCTCACTGGTTTTAAAATTTGCCGGTACAGAAGCAAGCAGTTCAGAGTGTCTCCCTATGAGCCAGAACATTTTCCTATGTTCAGCTCCTCGTTTTTCTTTTTAACTGGTTCTTTCCATTTTTACTTGGCATCTAGCGCCATACCTAGATATTTCGACGTATTCGCATAAATAAATTGTTAGTGTTGATTATGATTGGGATTCTGTTAGAATTGGTTTTATTAGTAAAATGCACATGCACAGATTTGGTTTCGCCTGAATGACTTATCGTAATATCATTACATTTTTTGTTTGGCTTTAAGATCATGATTACCTCTACCATCTTCGACTGTCTTGTCTTAGAACGTATCTTAATCTAAACACTTTTTACACTTTCTGCTGTAGGCACTTGGCGAAACACACTTAATACACACATTTTTAAATTTTTTTAAAGACACTTGTTAAATATTTCGCAAAATTACAAAAGGTTGCACGGTTGCAAATAGTTTATAAGCGGCCTGGCATTAAAATACTGTGATCAAAAAATAGTAAGACTTCCATTTAAATTAGGCAAGCTTATACAAGCGAGTAGTTTCTTTCTTAGATTAGTAGCAGCCTAACAGACACAATCATGTGTGAAATTTCGTGTCAATATCTTTAGCAGTTAATGAGATACGATTGTTTACTTGAGTTCAGCAAAGAAATTGCATCAAATTTTGCTTCAAAAATGGGATTTCGACTTCCAGAACGTTGGAAATAGTGACAATTTTGGTAACAACGCAATGTCCAGAGCGAGTGTTTTTGATTGGTATAAGTTGTTCAAAGGGGGCAGAGAACGCGTTGAAGATGATAAACGTCCTTCGACGTCTGCCATCAACGAAATCAAGGATTTGGTGCCCAAAAATCATCGATTGACAATTAGAGATTTTGTTAACATTACGCAAATATCGTTTGGGTCAGAATTTTGGGCAGACAATTCTTGGTATTTGCATCACGATAATGCGCCGTCCACGCATAGTTGTTTGTGACTAAGTATTTGACCAAAAATTCGACCCATATCATTCCACAACCACCCCAATCGGTTGATTTAGCTTCTCCTGACTTCTGGCTTTTCCCGAAACTCAAAAAACTGCTCCGAGAACATCGTTTTCGATTTAAGAGATACAAGCCGAATCGAACAAGGTTTTGAAGGCCATTTCGGAAGTCGACTTTAACGTTGGCATAAGTATATTCTATTCGAATTAAAATAATAAGCGGTTTATATTTTATTTAAAAAGTCTTACTACTTTTTGATCAGTCTTACAAGGCAAATTTAAAAATGTTTTCGGCAAACTATGAAAATTTTATTTTCTCCGCACTATATAGGTAAGTATGTATCTGAAAAAAATTTCTTCCACCATCTTTCTTGTTTCAATCCATTATTCTAGGTATTTCTCTGCAACAGTATAGCTCAAAATAAATGCATCTGATCGTTAGACGACATTTTGGAATCATTTTGGACATGTTTTTGGTTTTAACATTTAAAATTTGTGTAGGACAAGGAATAGATGAGTTTTAATTGTTAAATATGAGTGGATTACATTTTTTTTTGAATTTTACCCAATATAAAACTTAAAATCGCTCAAAAGTGCACCAGCTTTTGAAAACTATCAGTTTACCAAACCACTATTTTATCAAAAAAAGCTTTTATAGATCGAGAAAAATGTTCTCCATTTGAATGTGGATTTGACTCAATATCATCTTCTCGTCTACCTTACCTAGCATTCAACAGTACGAAACAAAACCAGTTATCTCAATTTTTAAGAAAGTGGAATATAATAACTTTGATTCTATAAGACACACTTCTTCCATTATTAAATGGTATAAATACCTTTTATACCAAGCTAACAAACTAACAGCTCGAAATCAAAACTGAATTAAAATAATTACGAACAAAAAAGGCACTATCTTCCCCTACACACAACGATGTATCAAAATCGATGGACTTATGCCAGCGAAAGCAAAAATGTCAAAACATTTTGTCTTCTCAGTCGCAATATAGATCTTGTAGAGTGAACATCTTTATTAAGTTGATGGTCCCGGGTACTGCGCATTCGTATAAGGCCCGTTATATCGTGTAAATGAGCGAGGGTATCACAATATACAGCTTAATAAAATAGATAGTGGTTCCGGGTACTGCATTTTTATATGTATTAGGCCTATAATATCCGTGCAAGTCGGAGGTGTCACAAAGTGCGACTCCCTGAAAGTTATAAAAATAATAGGGGCGTCCATTACTTCTTCTAGAAGTTTTGAATTTAACCGTTTATAAGTTAAGAATTGGGTCATATACAGCTATTTATTGCTAGTCGACCTGAGTAAACGAAAATAACAACAACAACAACAATTTTGTCTTGTACAAAATTGGGAGTCACAATTTTACTAATCAGTAGTAGTCATGCTAATCTCAAACGAACAGTTCAGCGAACGATTCACAAACAAATTTTTCACCGTTACCTAAGCCAGCTTTCGTTATGGGTAGGATTGCCGGTGACAAAAATGTAAGCTTAAGGTGCTATTCTTGATTCCTTAAACTGTTACGAAAATTTTCGTATTGCGAAAACTAGGAGTTTCGTAATACTTTACTCGCAATACGAAAGTTTTCGTAATAGTTGAATAATAGCATACCAGCATCTCCCAAATTTTGCAGTTACAAAACCATTCAGTTTGTTAAACAATCACCAATTGCCCAGTAAGAAAATGACATGAATGAAACAAAAATATCGCACACAAAAAGACCTTGATACACTTGATTTAAGCTGATTATAATTTATTACAAAATATTTATGAGTGCGAAAAATGAACTCAAATACGTCACTGTGTCCGCATCTGCCTGTCAATCCACTTGCTGCATTACGTTTTTAATATTTACTCAAATCGAACAGTATTAAAAACGCGATAACAACAAAAACTCCAAATGCAATAATTCAATATTATGGACAAACCAAATATGTATGTAATTATGACTTTATAGAAGAAAATATCAAAAGAACGAAAATGACATGACATCTTATAATAGTGTACAAGAAATTTATTTAAGACATCTATTTTTAAATACATTCATCTCTGTCTAGCTCTTTACGAATGTATGTTACTGTCGTAGCTTTGTTTATCGATATAACATTATTTTACGATACGTTTTCATTTAATTTTGATGAATATACCATAATTATAAATTAATTATTTTCAAAATTGAAAATTAAATAAATCTTATTATATTTGTAAAACAGCAAAATACTCTTAAAGATAAAATAAAAATATCAAGTGCAACAGTCTGCCATTTTTATTATTATTCTTTTTTTTGTGTAAACTGTGATTGTATTTGTGTGTGACATTTTTGTGAACATAAAAAAAAAATGAAATTATGAAACTTGATAAACAGCGAGTGAGACAAGTATATTTTCATTTTTTTCTTCAGAATTTGGAGACTTTGTTAGTACTTTGCGTCATTTGTTATTCAATAATATGTAATAGCAATTTTGTGTACATATTTTTGAGAAGGTTCGGGTTTGTTTTGTTTTTTGTTATTTTTTCGATGAGGAAATCGAAAAATAATAAGGGTGAGAAATTTAACAAGTTTTTTTAGCGGGAAATCCAATTCTTTTTTTTGGTATTTCGTTTCGATCAAAAAAATCCTGCTTGAATTCCCTCGTTTTTATTATAATTATCAGAAGTTAAAAAATTGTCCGTTAATCAAATTGATTTTTCGTATTTATTATAGACAATAAGTATATTATTAGTAGTAATGATATTCACAGTATTTTCGATTTGGTAAATCAGAAAAATAAAGAGGCTCATAATATATCTACTGGCAAAAATAGAAATATCATTACCCCCCCTTACTTTACCTACGGGTTATACCAATGAATCGACTCCCACAAATGAGAACCCTCCTTAAGTTAAATTATGTAGGTAGTTCGGTTTCGTACTGAAAAGTAAGGTCTACTCATCAGGTAGCTACTACTAAACTACAAAAATACAATTCTCGCTTAATACCTTAAGTATCAAGCAGTATTGACTTAGCGAATTATATTCACTAAAATCAAAAAACCCAAGGAGAAACCTCATTTGTGTGTATTTATGCCCACACGAATAATAGAAATTAAAGAATTGTCTGTTAATCAAATTGAATGTAATGCCATTCACAGTATTTTCGATTTGGCAATTGCAAATCAGAAAGATACAGAGGCCAATCACTCATAATATATCTACTGACAAAAGGAGAAATATCATTTTAGAAGTCGAATGTGGGTAATAAATTTGCGGAAGTTTTAAACAAAATTAACGGAATTGATTTCCATTTTACGTCTGTTACTGAAACATGGCTTAAGCCATTGATCTCTTCTAATTCAGTTCATATTCCGAGTTTTGTATTGTTGAGGAATGAACGTGTTTCTCATGCTGACTACGAGCACGTTCTTATTGCTGAAAATTTCAATATAAACATGTTGGAAATTTCAATATAAACATGTTGGAAATTTCAATATAAACATGTTGTGGTCCAATAACACCACAAATACTTTTACTTTAGAAGCCCAAACCCTTCTTTACTGAAATATCAATCAACCCATTATTGCAATCAATGAGTTTTTTCACAATAGTTCTAGCTGTTACATTTAATAAATACCTTCGGTTCGTCTCAAGCAAAATTTGATAAGCTGATTCAATTGGACCTGTCTCAGGGATTAATAATTATTTGCCAGCTGCCTAAATTTAAATTGGAATTTAATGCTTGAGGAAACATTAATTGTTTATTATCAACTTAATTTTTACTTTTTAACGATTTTATTTGTTATTTATTTGATTCAAGTGCCCATTAAAACTTTTGTTAAATGCCAAAATACGATACCTGGATGGTCTCGGTATTAATCGGGATGCTGTGGCATAACGAAAAAAAACGATTGACAATCGTGTTCTGGTTCTTCGATGTAGGCGAAATATAAAAAGGCTAATTATAGATCAGCAAGAATTTTTTTTATTAAAAAGCACCTAAGTAGATCCAAAATTATCTTCGAGGAAACCTTTGCGAAACAATTTCCGTAAAATTGGCTTTTCTTAAGACAATCCAGCCTGCGCTCAGTAGTGCAGTCAATCTAAATGTGTTTCTCAAAGCATGGTTACAAATTGAACAATTTCCATTGATGGTGGACCACCAGCATAGCACGACGATTCCGATGGATCGTGGTCATGTGGTTTTGTTACTTTTATTATAATTTTCAAAAGCTTTTTTCAATAAATTGGAACTTAGCGTACTACTAAGGATTGAGGTTAAACTTCAACTCCTCGTGTCAAGTCACTAAATTAATTAAACATTATTCTACCGGTCGAATGCAGTATGTTGAATATAATGACGAAGTGACATCCACTGTTATATCTGAATGTTATTATTTTCTATGTTTATTAACGATATGGTGCCAGTTATTAAGTCATTGCCATCAACGTTTAAACGCTAACGACGTACAAATATATAGACGCCCTGATTCAATAGATTTATTAGCTGATCAAGTCAATGGTGTTCTTGGAAGAATTTTCAATTGTGTTAAAGAAAATTAGATGCATTTAAATTTCGATAATACTAAGGTTTTATGAATTTATAGGGGAAAGAAGTAAAGCACAAAACCTGGGATTTACATTGAATTCGTAACTTTCACGGGCTGAACATGTTACTTAATTATATTTGTTCAAATATTTATTCGGGTTTGAAGATACTGTCCAAATCAGACATTCCCATTGCAGGAGCTAAAAACGCTCGAATTTTGTTATTGGTAAACTGGATTATGAATCTAATAGAAGACTTGTACTTGCACTTAACTCAATTACTCGATACAAGTATAAGTCACATGTCTAGATTTGATCATATTACCCCATATTCCAATTGCCTATTGACTAGAACTACATATTGAAACTTACTTGAAAATGAAATACAGGCAATGTATGATGCTTTTTCCAGCTATTCAAGTATCAAACAAATGTTATATTCGTCTCGATTTAGACTAAATGTTTCAAATTTTTTGAAACTCGTTAATTTTTTAACTTTTTCACACGATAATTTATACCAGGTAACCCATTTTAAAAAATTAAAAAAAGTGTAGATACAAAAGCAGCACAATTTTTAAGAGGGAAATCAAGTGATGAGCTTGAGTTTGACCTTGAGGTCAAATTTCAAGGTTATTTCAAGGTCAAATCGTTGTTTTTTTAATGCGAACACCTATTTTTGACTTTAGATTCTGAAAGTGCGTGAAATTCTACGCTCAGCTAGCCATACAGTATCATCTTTCAGAATCCAGAGACAAAAATAGGTGTTAAAACCGATTTGACCTTGAAATGACCTTAAAATTTGACTACAAAGTCAAATTAAAGTTAGTCATTTGATTTCCCCATAAAACTTGTGCAATGTTAGGTTCTTATTTAAATTTGAATTGTTTAGATTATATAAAAGATCTAATTCCTTTTTCATATTTTAATAATGTACTAAACAATTCTGTAGTCACAAATCATAATGGATAAGTCTCAAATTCGCGTTTTTCAGAAAAATATTTTTTTAAATTAACTCAAAATCGTATGTTTTTATATTGTTGTTTTTAAAAACGCGTTTGTTTGTAGTAAAAGCGCACATTTTGACTTAAGCCATTATGATTTGTGACTACAAAATTGTTGGAGCTGGTTCTTAAATACTACAATATACCGATTTTGCAGATAATGTAAATTTATGAATTTGTGTCAATAATTTTGCCATTTGGGCACTTAGAGACCACAAATCAATCTTTCCTCGATAAGGGTGTGCGAGATTGTAATGCCCTGTTATCATTTAGAGTAGCTGATTTGTCAGTTAAAAAAGAGAATGATGAAATGTTGATATTAAAGTTGTTACACCACTCAACATGGTCACGATATTTTTGGTGGCCGGATATGATTGTGAGTTAAATTTTTCTCATTTTTTTTTTTAAATTTACAAAAAACTTTTTGCAATCAATTTGTTGCCACCAATCGCGTTTTTCGATGTTTTCCGGGCATGTAAATTGTTTTATTATCGACAATTTTGGAGCATTTATAAATATGTCAACGTTAATTCGATCAAAGGGCTCAAGCGACACAAATTCTGAAATTACGTTTTTAATTGTTTATTTTTCTCCGCTCTGTTCCCTTTCGATAACTCTAAACAGAAAAAAGATAAACAAATTGGTTCCGTTGTTTTTACCGTTTTTCTATAGAACGAACGGCAGAAGTGTGTGGTTTCGATAATTTTTTCCAATGCAAGTGACTCAACTCAAAGAATCTAAAAAATTTGAAAATAAATCTGTGGTCAAAACGTAAGCATCTTATTTCAAGTTTCATAATTTTTCTAGAGAGTTAGAAAAAATTGAATATTATATTCATTTTTCACTTATGTCGACTAAAGTTGCTATGGTTTTGCGACCAAAGCCTTTAGCCATAAGTCACACGTCGTTTTTCTATTATTTAACGTAGAAAGGTTCGAATTCAGTTTTCGAAGAACAAACAGTCACCTTCAACGAGCCACAGCTCGGTTCACACTGTACCTACAGAAATACAAAAAAGCCAATCGATTTGTTATTTTATAAGGTTTATTTTTGCTCATCATGTTTTTTTTTTTTTGATAAAACTTAGTTTTCGAATTATTCGTGAAAAATTGCTAGACAAAAATCAACATTTTCAATTGCGAACAAACTTCATAGAACATTTTTTGCTTAGAATTTATCCCTCTATCGATTTCTGCGGTTATTTTGAGTGTACTAATTTACACCCTTGGGAAGAGGTGACATTCGCCCCAAGGGCAACAGCACACATCTGCACTGTAAACTTTTGTTCCTTGAGCCATTCCCTACTTACTGCCAAAATTTCGGATTTGTCCGAAAGAATTCTGCAAGAAAATAAAACTTATTTTTACCGTAAAACTCTGGACTATTTGTGAAATCAGTTCACCTAGAAAAGAAATATTCTAGTTTGACTCAATAATCTCAAAACAAGCAACATCTGAAATTCTGAAGTAATTTCAAAGGGTTATAGCTCAGTCTGTTTCAATCGGATCTAAAAGCAGTAAATAATGTTTTATACCGGATTACTGTCCCAATTTGGTAAGGGACAAGTCTTCTTCCAAATTAATCACCCCTATTATGATTGACGAGTTGCTCGGCAAATCGACACGATTCTGTGTTGCCTTTTTTTGTTTTTCATATTGTTAAATGTTAATTTAATATCAAATGAAAAAACGAAAAGGAAACACAGTCATGCCGATTGTTCAACGGCTCGTCAATCATATGGGGGTGAAAATTTGTAAGTATGACTTCTCCATGAATTAGGTTAGAATTTTCGATTGGCCACAACTTTGAGGCGCTATAATGATTTCTGGCGACAGAAAAATGATTGAGGGCCTACCGTTATGAAGGCTTTTTGTCATGAAGAAACTCAACATTTTCCAAAACATAATCGACCCACAGTTGAATGACGGGCCAACTACTAATGTGTGAAATGTGTGTCGGTCAGTTTCAATCAAAATGTTTTCACATATTCGATTTCGATCGCAGCTTTCGAATGTGTCATACTCCTAGGCCGTATATCATCACAACGAAATTTAATGTTAAAAGCCGAAAAGGAAACACAAAGTCATGGCGATTGTTCAGCGGCTCGTCAATCATAATAGGGGTGAATATTTGTAAGGATGACTTATCCATGAATTAGGTTATGATTTTCGATTGGCCTCAACTTTGTGGCGCTATAATTTCGTAAGTTGAAAAGACAGAAAAATGATTGAGGGCCTATATTAACGCGTTATGAAGGCTTTTTGTCATGAAGAAACTCAACATTTTCCAAAACATAACAGACTCACACTTGAATGACGGGCCAACTAATAATGTGTTTCATATCAATGATTTAGGGTTTGTCGCTCAGTTTCAATCAAAATGTTTTCACATATTCGATATTTTCGTGTCATACTCCTAGGCCGTATATCAGTCACAACGAAATTAAGCCTTTGCCTCATTTGCCACACTGATTCATATTTTTCAGGTGCCGTGCAGTTAATGTTATATAGAAATTACTTCCGTACGTAAGGCTATATGCTTAAGGATCATTATATAAGGTTATAAAGGTTTAAATAAATAACTATTTCTAGAATTAACGTGATGTTAGCACGCGCAGATTCAGACTCATTTAGGCAACTATTTTTTCCAAATATTGAAATCTGCTGATTTTAATACAAGTACTGAAAGATAATTTCGGAACAATTTGCTGAATACAGAAACTGGCTGAAAAAATACTAAATAATCATTCGAAGAATACAATCATGGAAATCACTAACAAAATTAACTTACATCATTTGAATTGAACAAACACATCTAGTTTAAATTTAGAATATGAGCAAAATAAAAGATTACTACTATAAACGAAGAAATACAAAAATAATAAAAATTTAAAATGAATAATTCTCGTGTTTTATTAATAAAAAAATAATTAAATAAAACCGTACTTGATGTAATGCAGTTAATCCATCCACGTTAGCCGTATTAATGTCAGCACCTTCGTTTAGTAACTTTAAAACCTCATCTTTATCACCAGCCATACATGCAGCTAAAAAAACGCATCCCGATGAAAATTTTATTTTTCTTCCACTTAAATTTTTTGGTGCGGCTGGTTCTTTATTTGTGTCAGATTCTTCCCAACGCTTTAATTGTTCGGCCCGTTTAAATAGGGCAGAATTTCTTGTATCCAATGCCATTTTGAAATTCGAACAAAAATTTTGTGTGTATACGAAAAAAAAAAATTCACTAAACTTTTTTTTTTTTTTTTTTGGAGAATCACACAATTTTTTTTTTATTCAATTCTCCACATTCACACACACTTTTTCATACATCTATATTTATATACATATATTTTTCTTTTTCTATTCGATTAAATTTTTTTTTTATTTTTAATTATTTGATTCTTTCACACCACTATAAAATTAAATTGTCATATGAAAAAAGAAATGAAATAAAAACAAAAATTTTAAAAAACGATATACATATTTTCTTCTTTTTTTTTTTTATTTTAAAATGAGTTACACAACATATTTAAAAAAAATTAATTCTGTTTATATACTATTTTCACGCATTTATAAATTTTTTTTTTTCAATCTAATAATTTACACACTTTTTAAAATTACTAATTTTATAAATTAATTTGTTTATGTTATTTAGATATTAATTTTAAACGTTTGGGAGCGGTCGATAGTCGCCACTTTTTTTTTTAACAAAAATTTAAAAAAAAACACAAAAAAATCTCTACGCGATTTTCACCATTTAAAAAATATCAATAAACTGGTGGAAAAACAAAAAAGATATGAAATAAAAATGTCTGACTAGATTTTTTTTTGTTTTTTTTTTGTAGATATCATAAAACTAATGTGGTATTATGGAAGAGTAGATTGAGGTGGCGTCATCTATGAGAATTTTTTAATGGAACGAGTTTTTTAAATTACCTACAGGCTAACAACGAGAGAGTTCAAAAGATCAAACAACAAAATGTATGGTAATTTGTTTTAATTAATTTACAAGTTAGTATATAATTTTATTTTTAGATTTTAATTGTTCGGTTAATTGTTGAGTATGAGTAATATGTATTTTTTTTAAATCAGAGGCGCCATCATTTTATATAATAATATGCACCGATTTTAATAATTGGCAATATCGTAATGTGTGGATTCAATCGAATTCTATTTCGTATAAAAACGAATTGAACCTTATCAATCTTGCATTTAAAATATACATAATGATTTTGCTCTAGAATTCAGAGAAACGTATTTTTATGCAATGTAAGCGTGTGTAACTAATCTTTCGAACGTTTCTTTCTTCGTCCCGCTGGCGCTACATCCCATGAAGAAATTTGGCCGCCTCAATGATGTTCCTCCAAATAGTTGTATCCACTACAAGAGAACGCCAGACACTGTAACCGAGTATATACTCGTATAAACATATGTTTAAGTCTATTGACGGTGGTTTGGCGTCTATTGGAAGGGGCTCCGTATCCTTCCAGTAGGCGCAAGTGTACGTACTGCCTCCTCGTGGCAACCACCGGTAACTGTAACCATTAGGCTGAATAAAGACTTTTGTGACAGGCTAAAGTACGGCGCTAAAGGAGAAAACCTTGACAAAAAATCCCTAATCTAAGGTGGAACAGCATATGCCGATGGATGAATGGCTGATAGGTTAATTAGTCTATATATGCGGACTCTGGATACCAGGCACCCTCCAGTTTTATTTAGCCTTCCTGTAGTAAACCTGGGTGACCTACAGGCGACTTTTTATTCCCAGCAACTCGCAAGAGTCAAATCAAAACGGTAGACGAGGCACGGGAAGGAATACACGGGAGTGGGTCTGCCCTCTCAAAGTCCTTGAGTCCCAATGCTACCGCTTTTCTAGCAGAAGTAAATGTTATTACATCTAGGAGGGAGAGCAATGAGCCCAGATAGTATGTATCACGTATAGAAGTACTTCCAACAGTAAACATCTAGGAGGGAGAGCAATGAGCCCAGATAGTATGTCCCAGCAACTCGCAAGAGTAAAATCAAAACGGTAGACGAGGCACGGATAGGAATATACGGGAGTGGGTCTGCCCTCTCGAAGTCCTTCAGTCCCAATGCTACCGCTCTTCTAGCAGAAGTAAATGTTATTACATCTAGGAGGGAGAGCAATGAGCCCAGATAGTATGTATCACGTACCGGTCGGCAGTATTATCAGGTTCATTAAGAGCCTGAATATTGGCTGGACGGATAATTAAAACATCTAGGAGGGAGAGCAATGAGCCCAGATAGTATGTATCACGTACCGTTAGGCAGTATTATCAGGTTCATTAAGAGCCTGAATATTGACTGGACGGATAATTAAGTAGGGCTTATGCACAAAAGATCTTTTAGGTTGCAGTGCGGGGTGGCTTGAGCCCCCACATGGCCCTCAAGTAATAATAATAATAAGTCTATTGACGATTGTAAAAGTAGAGAAAGCGCCTCTCGAGGAAAAAGTTAAAATGATGTACCTGATAAAATAACATTTGTCACAAATGCGACGAAAGAAAATTTAGCAATGCGGTAATTAAAAATTGTTTTTATAGTCCGAAATTAGAATAATTTACAATTATTAGCAATCCGGTAAGTAAAAATTGTGTTTACAGATCAAAATTGGAATTGTTTACAATAATTTCGAACGTCAAATTATCAGGCACCTCAGTTTAAAAAATTTCCACTAGGTGGAATCCGTGATGCTCCAATCGTCAATTGACGATTGTAAAAGTAGAGAAAGCGCCTCTCGAGGAAAAAGTTAAAATGATGTACCTGATAAAATAACATTTTATCACAAACCCGACAAAAGAAAATTTAGCAATGCGGTAATTAAAAATTGTTTTTATTGGCGATTTTCATCAAATGTAGTTAGCGTTGGTTTCTATGTAAATAAAGGGGACGAGTATTGTCAAATTCAAATGTTTGACAGTTCTGATCCCCCTTGTTCTATGGTTAAATTTTGTTCATATTGATTTCACCAGATGTCAGCTACTTTGTTGCAAATCGCGAATAGTCCAAAATTGGAATTATTTACAATTATTAGCAATCCGATAAGTAAAAATTGTGTTTACAGATCAAAATTGGAATTGTTTACAATAATTTCGAACGTCAAATTATCAGGTAGCTCAGTTTAAAAAATTTCCACTAGGTGGAATCCGTGATGCTCCAATCGTAAATTCCATCGTAATCGGTAAAGTTAAAGCATAGACATTCATACTAGATTTCTCATTTCATTATAACTAAAGGAAAAAAACAAAACTTCCGATATTACATTATACCTCAACCAGTCCACGACTTCCTTTATCGCAGTTACTTCAGCTTGAAAAATGCTACAGTAGTCGGGGAGACAGAAGGAGAGGTTTAACATAAGTTCCTCGCAGAACACCCCAGCCCCGACTTTTCCATCCCGTTTTGAACTATCAATGAAGAATATTAAAACTAAATTCAAGAGAGAGATTAGAGTCCGGAACTTTCTATCAAAAAAAGATAGTGACGGGACAGTATAGTCGGTGGTCTTGGGAAACCCTTTGTTACAAAGTATAGATGAGTGCTCTGTATTGTTGCAGGCCCACATTAACGAGGATTTCAATCATATGGCAGTGCAAGCTGCTCACTGTTTTCCCAAGATATCTAGAGGAGCCACAAAAAGCAGAGTCTCCAGTGCCTGAGTGGATGTGCTCCTCAGTGAACCACTGATCCACAGAGAGATTATTTTCTGAACTTTTGTCAACAACTTTTAGTTGACAGTTTTGTCCAGAGCAGGCCACCAGAAAGCCACCATACAGAAGAATGGGTCTGACAACTGCAGTGTCACAGGACCATCACTCCCCAGGATGACTCCAACCTTGCGCTTTTGAGCCTCCAAAATTACCTCGCCTAGAATGACTGGTGGAATGTTCACTTCATCGTAAGCTAGGTAGGCTGATATTTGCCAGAGGTTTCGTTTATTGACCTCAATGCTGACCGCTGCCACATCTTCATTGCTGAAATTTGGCAGCAGAAGACAACTTATATTTTTTTAACGAGAATGCACGACCGAACCCTACCTTCTTTTTTCGTGTTCATTAATCTATAATAAGGTGTCTTGAGTCCAAGTACCCGGTCATCAGCGACCCAAGGTTCTTGGATCAAGACAATATCCGTCCCTTCCCTTCCAATTTTCAAAAGGAGAGCAGCTGATGCTGCCTTTGAGTGGTGTAGGTTGATCTGTAAGAATTTCGCCATCCTTAGACCACCCTCTCTACCACTGTATCATCAGAGTTAGTACTGTATCATAGTTCATGTGCCAGCCCGCATCCCGACAAGCCGGAGCAAGTCCTGGGTTTTCTGCCAGGATATTCATGTAAGTGGTGGTTAAGGCCCTTTCCACTTTTCTCCAATTGGCGAGCGTGATACTGCCCTCCTCTTCGGACTGCTCAACAACTGCCACAACCAGCTGATCCCTGACTACCTCGTTAAAAGGCCTCATTTCGGTAGGATGGAGCTTCGTTCTTCGCAAATGTCAACTTGAATCCCCCGAGCAACTTCACGCCTGACTGCCATAAATAAAGACTAAAGACTGCGCCATCCTAATTTGGATTCATTACGTGCTACCATTACAATCCCTGGAATGAAATGCCTCCAGAAATGCTTCGAACTGATCCTGATAATTTTAGTAAAAAGTTTAAAGTTATGTTTTGATGCTCATGGAGGATATTTTTACGTGTTATTTAGAAGTCTATAAAATTTGCAAATCATTTGGTTGAAATTCTTTATAAATATTTGGAATTTAATCAGTCCCGTATTTTATTGTCACCCGACAAATAGATATATAGGTAGATAAATAAAAATGTTGTGTTAATAGAACTAGTGTGCATTTAACTGTAACTAATTGAAGTCAATTTTGCTTGGAGTGGAATATATATCTTCTTGACGCCCCTCCGGAAATGGATCACCAAAGTAATCAAAACAATTTCTTTAAAAAAAAAAAAAAAATTTTGTTTGCTTTTCGGCACCACAAAATATGAGACAGTTCCAAATATTTATTGCATATTCGAGAAATTTCACAATACTAATCAACAGTGAGTATTTTTCGCATAACTTCATAAAAACCTCTCAGTAAAATGTAAAAGATAAGATATCTGTTTATTCAAAAGAAAAATGACGAGAGTAAGAAAAAATTAAAAATGCGCAGACAAAAGAATTTTTTGTGTGAATTTTATTACAAATCATTTTTATAAAGAAGCATTACTAGCTGAGATCGTTAATAACATAGTCCTAATTTATGGTGAAAAAGTAACTATGGTTCATTCTAATTTTCAAGTTACAACGATAGTTTCAGCCGTTGCAGTATTTAGTGAAAAATTGAAATCAATATGTAAAATGAAATAGTTTATAATTGAAATAAAATAAGTCAGTAATTTTTCGAACCTACTTTCGATACAACATTTCACAAAGGCCATTTCGAAGAATCGGTAAATAGATATGTAGGTATGTGTCAATCGTTTCATGGTTAAGTTATTTGTTATTTTGTTTCATATAAGCGATAACACAATTGAATAGACTTCAGTGATCAATTGAACTTCAAAGTATGTCAGTTATACTGTGTGTATCTATTATTATTGTCGAACTAATTCTAATTCAAAGGTGAACCAATTAAAATAATAATTTGCTTAAAATCATTTATGGTTTCTCGACAAGAATTACAAATAAGTGAGTAAACAAAGTAATGTCAGTTATTTAAAAAAAAATAAGAATTTAATTTATTTATGTCCATTATTGTATGGAATTTTGAGTTGGCTTTAACAGCCGATCAAAATTGACAACTTCTAAAGGTATATGCCAAAGGTTTTCGTAAATTTTCCCATATTCTCAACTTTAACATTTTTCAACTTTAACTTTAATTGTTGTCATACCAATCATTCATAAAACTTTACGTTTTCCGGTTGTCAGCTCATACTCATCAATGAAACATAAACTCGCCACCGCCATGCACTTAAGAATAAAGCCAAGTATCAAGCTTTATATTCCATCCAATCGTCGCGTGACGGTATTTGTTTTGCTTGCCTCATTGTACGTAAATAATTCTTTGTTATTTTAAATTAGCAAATAAAATTCCAGCAACATATTTATTTTTATTGTCTGTTTGAGTGTTGTTCTAAAGATCAGAAATAATATTATCTTTCACTTCTTACACTTTCTGCCGTAGGCACTTGGCGAAACACAATTAATACACACATTTTTAAAATTTTTTAAAAACACTTGTTAAATATTTCGCAAAATTACAAAAGGTTTAAAAAATCACTCGATCGATTTCGGCTTATTAGGCCATCATCAGGAGTATCTACTAAACTGTCTCAGTTTAGTAGATACTCCTGATGATGGCCTAATAAGCCGAAATCGATCGAGTGATTTTTTAAACCTTTTGTAATTTTCCGAAATATTTAACAAGTGTTTTTAAAAAATTTTAAAAATGTGAATATTATCTTTTTTCAAAAACCTTATCTTTAAAAATAATCAATAAAATTGTTTTACGGTGCGTCAAAATAATTATTCCTATGTATGTTTTAATTAAGCTAGATATATTCCGCTATTCCGGAATGAATAGATGCAAACCAAGTTTTTGTTGGTATAGAATTATTCTAGTAACAATTTTGATTTTTTTTTGTTTTTTTATTTAATTTTTAAGGTTAATTAATAAAAGTAAAAAGAAAATTATTTTCGGTTTTAATTTTGAGCATAATTTGCATTTTTATTTTTATACCAATAAACTATTCAAGTGACCAAAGTAAGACGGCATTAAATTACACTATAATGGTCTAATTTAATGGTCAAAATTTACTGTGAAGTTACCCAAGGTCTAATTCCGAAAACGCCACATATGATTCTCGAGAAAGCAAAGAAGTATTGAGTGTGTAACTAGAGAAAATATTTTTTCTTATCTTTCCATTATCGAATTGTCAAAACTCAAATTCAAATTTATTAGAAATTTTGTTTACTTTTATATTAGTTTTGGTTAAAATAGTTTCAAGAAACAAGATAACTAATACGAGACATTAAGGTGCGTATTTGTCTAACCCTGCTTTTATATAGATAAAAAAAATTGTAGAATTTCTTTGGTTTTGATTTATATTTTTTTAAATAACTTCGAGTTCGAAATTACACTGTTAAGCTTATCTAATTTTTCGGTAATACTTTTTACAGCTATCCCATTTTAGGCATCTCAACTTAGGCAAAGCGCTAGAGCGAGAGAGATGCTTTATATCCCAGGTATTGATATCTGTTAACAAGTATTAAGTCGAAAAGTACTTATCCGATTTTCATGAAACAAAGACAGACTTATAGACCTTGATGAGATAAGAACAAAATGGTATGGCTAAGATCTTTAGGTGGTCGGACTCCAAAGTTATAGATGCGTAAAGATTTCCTTTTCAATTTCACGTAAAAAAACAAAAAAAAACAATTGCTGTGTTCTATTGGCCTGAGTAAACTACTCACAAGTACTTGTATCTACTCGCAACTACTCATGCTCAAACGATGGTGTAGTTGAGAAGTAGTTACACACAAAATTTACGGCAGAGGGATTTCAGTTTAAAAAATTCTAATAGATGGCTCTATTGACTCTATTGAGCATCACGGATTCCACCTAGTGGAAAATTTTTAAACTGAGCTACCTGATAATTTGATGTTCGAAATTATTGTAAACAATTCCAATTTTGAACTGTAAACACAATTTTTACTTACCGGATTGCTAATAATTGTAAAAATTCCAATTTTGGACTATGAAAACAATTTTTAATTACCGCATTGCTAAATTTGCTTTTGTCGCATTTGTGATAAATGTCATTTTATCAGGTGTATCATTTTAACTTTTTTCCTCGAGAGGCGCTTTCTCTACTTTTTCAATCGTCAATACCAATTTTGTTTGTGGGGATGGGGAATGTCATTTTTTTAACTCTAATCCAACCAAAGTGTGCTTTTTGATTCATTTGATAAATGCATCGATTTTCAAAATAATGTTAATTTAGTTATAAACTTGTATGTATTTTGTTGTTGTTGTTGTTGTTATTTTCCTTTGTTCAGGTCGACTAGCACTTATAGCTGTATATGACCTATTTTTGTTTTTATATAAAACGGTTAGTCCAAACTTCTAGAAAGAAGTATGGATGTCCCGAGTCTAATTATTTACTTTCACTGAATCGCACTTTGTGATACCACCGACCAGCACGGATATAATATATCCGTGCTGGTCGGTGGTATCACAAAGTGCGATTCAGTGAAAGTAAATAATTAGACTCGGGACATCCATACTTCTTTCTAGAAGTTTGGACTAACCGTTTTATATAAAAACAAAAATAGGTCATATACAGCTATAAGTGCTAGTCGACCTGAACAAAGGAAAATAACAACAACAACAACAACAAAATAACAACAACAACAACAACAAAACCCATATTATGGGTCTTAGACATTAAAAATGCAGTACACAGTACCACTATCTATTTTATTAAGCTGATTATTGTGATACCCTCGCTTTTGTACACGATATAACGGGCCTTTTACGATAATGCGCAGTACCCGGGACCACCAGCTTAATAAAGATGTTAACACTACGAGATCTATATTGCGACTTTGTATGTATTTTATTTTAAAACATTTCCATACAACGTACTTGGCATTCTTTGCAAAATTTTAGGAAGTTATTTGATTAGAATTTGAATGTACTGATATAACAAAAATATGCTGGTTGGACTAGGGTTAAAAAAAAAAAATTTGTTTATGTTTGTGATGCGACACGGCAATTTTTAAATCGCAAAAATATTTTAATTATTTTGTTGTTTAATGTTTCATTACGTATTATTATTAATTATTATTAATGGAACAATGAGTTTTTCTACAAAATCGACCAGTTTTATTTAAATTGAGGTTATGTTTTACTACTGTCACGAAAATTCGCGTTCCATTGGACATCTACTCACAACAAATAAATTATAATATCTGTAAGGGAAATTACTCATAGCAAAGCTTGAAGCAAACATCTGCTTGTTGGGTTGCGTTAAAATGCTAGTACCTTGGGTAGAGATGGCACCACTAGCCGTTGAACAAAGAACCCTCCAGACCAGGTGTATCATAAACGTACGGTTTACGAAGACTTTGCTATACTAAGGAGTTCGTAAACGTTACACTAAAACAGTACAAATGTAGTACGTAATGTGTACTTTTGTCACATGAGAAGTGAAACAAATTTGCGAAGACTTGTGTATGTATTAGTGTGTATTAAACTGTTCGTAATGTGTACGTCGAAACGTAACGTTTACGAACTGTTTTAGCATAACGTTTTTGAGCCACATAGGTGTAACATTTACGTACGGTGTGGATTATGTCACAAGTATATAATTTTAAAAGAAATCAATATATGTAATACAAATAAATTGTTTTTTAAATAAAATTTATTTTTATTGTATTCAAATATAATATTTTCGAACATATTTTTCATGGGTTGAATCCGATCTACCTCCGATATGTTGTACCTAAGAAAAATTAATTAAATATTAGTCGGCATCACAAGACATAACGTGTCAAATTTGTTAATGATTAATCCTTCTGAAATGAAATAAAATGTTTTAATCATACATAGATTAAGTTCTACGAATATTGCTTAAATACCTTTTAAAATATTTATTTTTATGATTTTTATACGATATTATGGATATCATGCTGCTCATACCGCGAAAATTTAACAATAATTGTCAAAAGTTTTTATAATTTCACAATACGGAAACTTTAATTTAATTTGTACAAACAAAATTGAAAATAAAACAAAGCTGCGAGATATAATTGACAGTACTGTGTTTAGAATGTAAATGTAGTAGTGTGTTATAAAAAAAAGCGTTCATAAACTGTTCGTAAGCTGTACAATTTTGCTGTATACATTTTTGCGCCGGGAGGGATGAAAAAAAAAGTCAAAACAATGGGGCATGCTTATAGTAACAATATTTGCCGCTGTTTTTAAATGCAGCACCCTCGGTAAAGGTTAGAATGTCAAATGGTATTAGTGTGTTGTATAGAAACTGTATTGTGAATTTAATAACACAAAAGAATTTGTATTTTAAAATGTTTATAAGTCGTTTAGCGACGCGTTCGAATTTCGTAGTCCATAAAATTAAACGTTAAACATTATTGTAACCTTTATCACGGCGGTAATGACATCTGATGTGCGGAAACAAAAACAAACTCTTTTTGCATGCCCCATTGTATTTGTACATAAAATTGTTCGCTACCTTTCAACCGAGATTTTATTTGTTTATTTCGTTTAATATTAATATTATATTCGCTTTAATATTTAATTGAGTTGTTTATTGGGATTCGTTCAATTACTAGTAATGCCATCTCTACCTAAGATTCATGTTGTCTTCAAAATTTGTTAGCGATTTCCCTTATAGGTTATTATAATTTATTTGACTCACAAAGTACTTGCAAGTAGCAAATTGTTTCCAATGGAACGCTACAAATGAAAGTACGTAATAGTAGAACACATGTTCAAATTTTTTTTCCTTTCAATGAATGAAAATGATTTTGTTTGAATGTACGTAAAGTAGCGTATGTAAATTAATGCCTCAATTCCATGGGAAAAATTGACTGACAGTCAAAAAAAACGAAAAGAGAATTTGATGCCCCATATAAGAGACAAAGCCAACATGTATTACAAAAAAATCGTACAATCGTTACGGGTTAACAAGTAACTAACGCAAAATGTCAAAAAAGTCGTTTTTTTATTTTGATGATCAATTGTTCCTTTAATTGTTTTGTAAAACTTTGATCAATCTGTCCGGAAAAACGGTTGGATGGATCAATTTGAAAATAATACAGGGCTATTAGGAGTACATTAAATTGTAAAATGACCTAGCAATATTAGTCTTTTCATCAATATTTGTAAAGTAACGGTAGATTTAATAAAACAACCTAAAAAGTCGTTTTTTGTACTTTTTCCAAATCAGTATTGAGGGTGATAAAAAAATTTGTTCTCAACTAATCATTAAAGGATCTTGCAGGAAATTTATTCAAGTGTTTAAGACTACCCTAAAATTTACTGTGCAATTATTAGTTGCTGAGATATCGATCATCAAAGACAAAAAAATGTTTTTTGATTCAAAGTCAGATATCTCAGCAAAACGTTGACATATAGCAAACAGAAAGAAATTAAATTTGCGCCTAATTAACAGACTAACCGACCTATGTATTGGTTTAACTCAAAAAAAATTTCCCGAGCCCATGGATCCTTACAAAAAAAAAATCGATTTTTTTTCGCGCTCATTCTGATGATTGCGTGATACCGGTATCTAACAAAAATGTTCCGCTCAAAAATCTCAAAACTAAAGATTTGAAGCTTTAAAATGATTTTCTTTTCATCTCTGAATACGACCATATTCTACAAAGATACAGCTCTTCAAAAAACACTAAAAAAATTGAAAAAAATTTGTGTTCCTTTAATTTTTTGGAGTAGTGTATAATAACTGCTAAAGTTTTAGGCAACTTAAATTTTCCGGTTTTATTTACTACCCATTGGAAAATATTAAATCCTCTGTAAAAATAGAGAAAAAACAAGTTGTTAGTGATAAAATAACTATGAGGAAAAGGTGAAACAATCTTGTTGTAGCGATATTTGCGGTACTTAAGCTCTCTTTTGTGAGCAAGTGCTAAATAAATTCTTAATTAGCTAAATATTTTGAAAATTCTTCATCAATTAATTAAAACAATATTATTCAGGGAGAAAATGCAGGACTGTTACCTATCTATGTGTATACATAATGCACATTACCTACCAAAACTATGAATATTGTGAAATATAGTAATCTTGTTTCTGATCATAAATCGTTGCACACTGCCGTCCATTAAGGACAAACCATAAAACATTTTTGAGGAGGTCACGATATAATCTACCAAAGTTTTTTCTTCTTCAGTATTGAATATTTTATTTACTGAATAATTTGGTACCAATCTTGTCTCCTGATCATCTGCGTATTTTTTTACATACCGCGACAATGTTTTGAAAGCCAGTCCTTTTTCCAAAGCTGCTTTTCGAATACTCATTCCATTTTGAACCAGTTCAATTGCTTCCTGCATAACTCGTTCGGTAAACTTCCCGTATGGCAAGCGCTCAGTCATGTTTTCTAAACTAATTGGTAAAAATACAATGTTATTTTAAGAATTTAAATTAATTTAACATACGTTAAACACTGACACACATATGTTAAACAATGGCATACTGGGTCACTGTTCGAAAATTAGTTGTGTGTCACTGTTTAAGGTATGCACTATGAACACTTGTTATTTTATAACACAATTATTTTTATAATAACTAATATATAAATGATGCACATTTCATAAATATCATTAAGTTACAAGTTTGTATTACATATATAAATGCACTTACTCAAGTGATTTCTTTATTAATTTATGTAAAAAGTCGATTAACCGCAAAAATTAGTTAGTTAAAAAAAAACATGAACATGTCTCAAACATGTCTTCCTTCGATCACATTTAAATTCAAACTGAAATATAAAGAGAACGAACAAATAATTTTTGGAACGAAACAAAACAGAAAAAAATAGTAACGTAGAAGGAAATATTTTGATTGTGTCACTGTTTATGGTGTGTCACTGTTGAACACTCTCCTAGATTTTGAGCAAGCAAATTATTTACAACCATACTTTTTTCATGTTACACAAACATAACCATCATTTATGTTACACAAACATGACCGTCACAGAATTTCGTTTCAATTTTCTTTTGCTTTTTTTCGAATCAAACCCTGCCTAAAAAAGTTTCACTTCAAAAAAGATTCTTAAAATTAAAATGTCTAGTAATAGTTTGACAAAGGAAATTTAAAAAATTTGAGAAAGAAACAAAATGGCGGTCACTGTTGGCAGAACTTTTTTTGAAATATCTGCCATTTAGTTTCCTTTTCAAATTTGTTCAATTCGCTACGTTAAACGTAATGTACATTAATTTTAAGAATTTTTGTTTTGGTTGCTTACAGATGATGCATGCTGCTGTTCTGCTGTCAATCACTAATACCAATGACAGACTAGGGATTAGCTAAGCGCGATTAGTGAAACGAGATTAGCTAATCCACCACAAATCCATATGCGTTGACAGACTAGAGATTAGTTTCTTGCAGAGAAATAAAATATTATTACGGTGATTCGCTGAAATATAGCTGGTAAATCAGCTGGACTCATTTTTTAATTCAATATTTCTAAGATTTATACATTAAAACACACTAGATTTTCTATTTCCTCACAATTTATTCAGCACAAATTTTTTAAGACGTCATTGATTTTATAACTCTATCGTAAATTCACGCCACTTGCATTTTCAGCAATGTTTAAATAATTATTTCACATTGTAGTACCACTTGTACCATCACTAAACCCAATACAACGAGATAAGCTCGAAAATTTTCAAGGATTAGTGCGCTAATCTCGATTAGTGACTAATCCTCAAATAAAACGAGATTAGCTAATTTTCAACTTGACACACTACAGCTAATCTCGAAAAAATCACTAATCGCGCTTAGCTAATCCCTAGTCTGTCAAGGGTATAACAGGTTTTTTAAAAGAACACCTTTCTAGAATCGGCCTTGTCTTCAGACATGGCCGTATAATTGATTAAACAATTTTTTTGTATTCCTTAAACCTAGCTCAATTAATGTGCAGAATTTCAAATATATTGGTCAAGTGGGTTTTTTATAGAAAATACGAAAAAATACATTATTTTCTCAACTTTATTCTGGTCTAACCCCTTCAGTCTTATAATAAATGGACTGCCAGGGCGCCAGCCTAATGATAGTAACATCTGTTTTTCAAATAAAAGGTGTGTCCAACATCTCCAGCGACTACGTATTTGGGTGGCAAACATTAAAACTAAGAGACTGCCAACTTTTAATACTTCTCAACTTTTCGTTAGATTGCTTACCGTTTTATTATCAACCACGATAACTAAAACTCTATATAAATTTATTTAAATTCAGGTACTCAACTGTAAATTTTTATTATTTTACCCTTAGACCATAGCGAAGTGACGTTTCTATATAAAATTGTAAAGTAGACTGTCTCCAACACCTGCAGCGCAAAGTAGCGTTGTAACCGATAGGGTAACTATAACAAGTATAATCAAAATTAGTACCCACAGATGTCACTACACAATTCAGTGGATACATCTAGTATCAACAGATGTCACTGCATATTTAAATTTTCATATAAATAAAATAAAAAACGATAATTCAAAAAAATTTTTTTATTGACCTATAAAATGGATAATTTTATTTAACTTTGTTCTAACATAAGATTTATTATTTAGATTTATAAGATTTACGATGGATGAATTTGCAGTGACATCTGTTGGTATAAACAAATCTACTTAATTTGGTAGTGACATCTGTGGGTACTAATTTTGATTATACTTGCTATAGTTACCCTATCGGTCACAAGGCTACTTTGCGCTGCAGATGTTGGAGACAATTAAAAGCCATTGCTAGCGGTCCATTATATTATATGTATGGTCTAAGATTTTTCCAACTTTATCTGTAGATGTCACCTTTTAAAGTTTATATTCGATACATGGTTTTTAACTTTGGCGAATAAATTTTGTTATATAAAATTTAATTGAAAATGGATAGTATTAAGTTATAATATATGTTTTATAATTTAACTTTGGTTTATTGCCTTGATTTAAAACTTCACCATCAAATTTTTTTGTATAAGGTAATAAAACAAATTTGGTTTTATGTACAAATTATGAAAATTTAACGAACTTTTTAGTTCGTTTATTTCACACGTTAGATACGTAGGCGCTGCACATGTTGGATTTATGCATGAAATTAGCGACTGGCGGTCCAGTTTAAAATTATATAGTCAAAGCGTTAAGTAAAGAGGTTATTGTTGTACGAACCATCTGCCTGTAATACATAAATAATAAGTTATCTTGAATATTAATAATACCTAATTAGAATTTATATTGCTCAAACTGGTAAGATACAACACTTGTATAATTAGATTATGATTTCATTACACAACATGAGTTCTGACAAACTGAAAAAAACAACTAGGTACATAATTTCGAATTCGCGGTTGACTAGTTTGTGTCTGTCGAACGGATACATACATACATTCACTCATGACATCAAAAATTTTACTAAAGTGAAGTTAGCGGGAGTAAAATTTGTTCGAAATATCCGGAAATATTTTCTATCCCAAAATATTTTCTTTCAATGAGTAAAAAAAAGGAATTGGTATTACTGTCGTGAGATAACATATTTTTAATTTTATGAGACAGGCTTGATTTCACACCGTAATAATAAAATACTTCTATATAGTGTTATGCGGTGTGAAACCAAAGCTAATTAGTTAAAATATGTACCTACCAAATTATATTTTTCAAGAATTAAAATTGTAGGAAATAAAAAATGCATAATTTATATACATAACTTAAGTTTTGATTTCTCTATTTGTTAATTTATCAATTCTAAAAGGGAATGGCTAGCAAATACATATTTCAGTTATCTTATCTCTTATCTTTCATGATTAAAAAAATATATATCGTTTAGTAGTCATTACATTTAACAGTTCACTGTAAAAACTTCTATTAATCATTACCTAGTCATTTATTTTATTCATTTAATTAAAATGTTGAATAAATGTAATCTGCAACATATTGTTGTGAATTAATAATACCAAGTAAGTTCAAATAAGTTTAATCTATTTTAAAAGGTCACAACCGTATTCTCGTTCGTTTTTAGTTATCAATAATCGGAATGTAGATTGGTGATGTGTAATTTTTTATCTTCAAAATTTTACGAATAAAATATATAAAAAAAAATTATTTTTGGTGAAGAAAAAACAGAAACCACTTAACAATAAAAGTAAAATATGAACGTTTATTAGGCATTTATGGTTCTTAGGCCCTTTCCGAAAGTTATACTTATTTATTTAGACACACCTATCTAAGGCTGTTTTCCAAACGATACTTATTCGATACTTATTCGATACTTATTGACTTATTTGGCCGCCATTTTAAATAAGTAAGTAAAGTCATTCCAATTGATTTAGCTTACTTATTTTGACAGCTGCATCAAAAGAACAAAAATGCGCCATATTTACTGCACAGCGATTTTTTTTTTTTAATTTATTATTATTAAATTTATTATTCTTGGGATAATTTTATTTTAATTATTTGTATTTTAAATTTATGTTATTTGTGTTTGTGGTTTTTACATCCATATACATTATATTTGTATTAATTAAAATATGTATAAACATAAACCAACACCTTAACCCTTTCACTCGTACTGTACACAATTGCGTACATCACTTTAAACCTAATTTTTGGGATTCAATGCAATAATAATGGATTTTTAAGTGTTATTATGTTGGCTCTTAGTTTTAAGCTACCTAAAAAGGATATTTAGCGCGAGAAATATTATAAAATTTCAGAAATACTCAGTTAAGCAAAATAACAGGCGTTTTAAAATAAATGACGAATCAAAGGGTTAAAGTATTTTTTGACATTACAAATTAGATCTTTTGGTAAGAAAGAGATAGAAAATAAGTTACCTCGCCAAGTTACTTATTTGAATTAAGTATCCACAAATAAGTATCCGTTTGGAATACAGCCTAAAATGAAAACAAAATGATTTTTTTGTAGACTAAATAAATAAGTACAACTTTCGGAAAGGGCCTTAATGTTTTATCTGCATAAATAAAAAAAAGGAGTTGCGCAATAGCAAGTTTCCAAAGCAAGAAGCATAGTGGAAATAAGAAAAATAACGTAAGAGAGCGAAAAAGAGGGAGTTGTATGTATTGTATGGTCTAACTCAAAATAAGAAACTTATACCCTTGACAGACTAGGGATTAGCTAAGCGCGATTAGTGAAACAAGATTAGCTAATCCACCAGAAATCCATTTGCGTTGACAGACTAGGCATTAGTTTCCTAGGCAGAGAAGTCAAATACTATGATGGTGATTCTCTTAAATATAGCTAGTAAATCAGCTGGATTCATTTTTGAATTCAATATTTCTAAGATTTGTACATTAAAATACGCTAGATATTCTTTTTATAAGCATAACCTCAAAATTTATTCTACACAAATTGTTTAAGATGTCATTAATTTCCCGCCAATGTTGAAAGAATTATGTCGCATTGTAGCGACACTTGTACCATCATTAAACCCAATACAACGAGATAACCATCAAAATCTTCAAAGAATAGTGCCCTAATCTCGATTAGCCACTAATCCTCAAATAAAACGAGATTACCTAATCTTCAACTTGACAAACTACAGCTAATCTCGAAAAAATCACTAATAGCGCTTAGCTAATCCCTAGTCTGCCAAGTGTATTAGATGAGTTCGGTTAAAGGGTTAATCGAGTGAACGGTCTGAACCACTTGCGTCGTGGTCCCACTTGCCTTGACATCAGTTAACTATTTCTCGAGACGTTGAAATTCTGTTTAAAATTCAGCTTGTAATTTATGTTCCACTTGTTAAATCTCCATTTTGATATGTTGAACATCCGTTTACTGTTTCTGTATTTCTGTGTGTACATTTGTAGACAATTCTAGAATTTTATTGTCCATTTTACGATCCATAATTTTGATTAATTGTTTAATATTCTCCACTGGTTGTTTCATCTGATATTTCAGTTCTTGGTTTGACTGTTTTATTGTCTCAAACTGTCGTTGGTTTTGTTGTTCCATGATTTCTCCTTTTGTCGCTCGATCATCTGGTTCATAACAGGCATTAACTGCGACACATCGAAACTTCCAGAAGGTACTTGTACTGTTTCGACCAATGTTTGCGTTTCACCTTCTGTATAAATCTGTCAGGACAATAATTCGGATAGAATTATTTTCTTTGTTTTATTATTTACAATCCCACCGCTGGCAAAAATTGTTACATTTTCGCCGTGTCAATCAAGGTTCGAATCACTGGATTGTAAATAAAACAAACCATTTCAATTAATCACAAACTAGTTTATTTATTTAACACAAAAATTAATTCAACACAAATATTAGCACTGTCGCGTTTTCACTCAAACCAAACTTCTAGAAGTTTTCCCCAGTAAGAATAGTCTGGTAAAATGTAGAAAGTTTTAGCATGGGAAATTTTTATTTTAGTACAGTAATCATTGCGCTATTAACTAACATATTCAATGCTGCCCCTAGATGTCGCCGTAACAAGGCACATCGCGGTCAAAAAAACAGCTATAGATGGCATATTTCTAGAGATGGTAGTACTAGTTTTTCTTAAACATGATTTTTTTAATCGAAACAAAAATGTAAACAAAAGCAAAAAATAAACACTGCTGACCAAAAATTAATTTTATTATCTATTTACATATATACCAAAAATTTAAAATTCTTAAAGCTCAAATCTCTGAACGTTTGCCTATAATAATTTTCGCTTATCAAATAGTAATACAATCTTGAACCATAGAATAGAACGGACCGCCAGTAATGGCTTTTAACTGTCTCCAATATCTGCAGCGCAAAGTAGCCTTGTGGCCGATCCGATAACTAGAGCAATCATAAGTTGCTTAGTTATTATAGTTACCGGATCGGTCACAAGGCTACTTGGGCTGCAGATGGAGACAAGCTATTTTACAATTTTATATGGAAACGTCACTTTATCGATAAAATTGCCTATATCTTTGACCGCTAGTTTACTATGGAAAAATGTAGCAATGCCGCTTTTAGAATTATAATTTATTTGGGCTGCAGCATAAATCACTATTCTGCCCTTATAAAATGTATAGAAAAAAATCAATTAATACAATTTATTTTTATTTACGTTACAGGAGGTCTATTTCACCGCAAAATTCCAAACTTAGGGCCTTACTATTGCTTTTATTAAATAAAGTTTCATAATAAAACAAACAACAACAACTAACAGTAGCAGAAGCTCAATTTTCGACCAATCGTTAAATATTAGAAGCTTCTAAAGACTGGTACAATAACGAAAGCTGTAGTAAGGCCCAAGATTAGGGTATCAGTAAGGAAATCCCTACAAGGCCACCAGTTTTCTCAACCCTGTAAGTACCCCTTATAATACGATTTTTCATTTATCTCCGAGTTCGCTGCGCGATAATTAAGGAATGCACATTGCACATTAGTATAATTTTTTTATCAATTATTTTTTTATAATTTCATAATCAGCTAAAATTATCAGAACGGTCATTGAGTAACAATGCACAAAGAGAAAAACACAAAAGGTAGCAACAATGAACAAAGAAGAAAACAGACGAAAAACATTCCAAAATTACACATCAACGGAGTATCCAAATTTCAATGCAGCACTTTTTGCAAAAGTTGGATTTTATTCAACCGGCAACGGGGAGGAGATTAAATGTCATTTTTGCACTCGTACTTTATCGCGTTTATTGAGTGATGATCCAGAACCAGTTAAATTACACTTAAGAACAAATTCATCGTGTCCACTTATTCGAAGGCGAAATACTAATAACGTTGAACATCCTCCATTTGACCTAGATACATTGTTACCGCCACCTTTTGATGATGTACACGGCATTGGTGTAAGAACAAAATATCCAGAATTTGTATTTTTCGATAGTCGATATAGGTCTTATCGCAATTGGCCAATAACAAATCCGACGGCAGATGATTTAGCACGCGCTGGATTTTTTGCTCTTGGTGAATCAGACAAGGTTGCTTGTTTTAGCTGTGGCCTAGGATTGATGCAATTCGATGAAACTGATATTCCATTTGAAGAACATGCTAGATGGGGGCCAACATGTGATTTCCTTATTCAAACTAAAGGAGAGGATTTTGTTAAAGAAGTCGAAGCAAAATACAATGCTTAGTTTATTAATACATACCCTAAATTTGTATAGTAAGAATGTTTTTTTTTAGTTACTTCCCTTTTACAATGTTGGAAAAAACAAAGGTGGCTTTCTGCAGAATTCCATGAAAACCAAGTATCATTGCTTATTGGTACAACAATTTCACTATTATTTCGCTTTTAGTGTTTTTCAAAGATATCTCCCAGAAAATTATTCGCCAAATTTACTGAGCAGTTTGCATTTTTTCAGTTACTATTTTAGGTTAATCTAAAATTGCCTTCCAAGTACTTTTTAACCGAATTGATTCCGTAGGAAAAAATTTAAGTGGTTGCGCATTTACTTATGTAGGTATTAACCAACTCGGTCGAATACCAAAACACGTAGTCTATCGAAAATTTAAATTTCTAAGCGCGCTAAATGCAAAATAACTTAGTAAAAAATATAGTCTTAGTCTAATACCATTGAGGAAGAACAATAGAGAAGTAATTTGTATGAAAGATAAAGGACATGAAATAAAATTTTGCATCTTTGTCTAAACCGTTCAGAGCGATAAAATGAAAAGAAAGTATAAATTTCTAATATCTCTTTGTATCCTATGGTGTTCCTATGCGCATTTAAATAGATTGGCATAAAGTGAAAAATTATCACAACAAATCATCGGCAGTAGGGCGTGGACAAATATTAATCCAAAAACACACAACCAACACGAAATAAAAAATACGAATTTAATTAAAGAATAAACGAAATAAAAAAAAAAAATTCTAGTTTTTTACATTTTGAATTTCAATAATATACAAAGTAAGTAAAATGAATTTAAACAGTTTGCTTTATATTTTAAAGACGAACTTGTCCTATTGTGTTTAGAAAGAGACAAAAAAAAAATATGCTCAAGTGTCTTCTTGGAAAATAAAAAAACTATGCTCAAGTGTCTTATGGAAGTATCTCAAGCATTCAACAAAGTATGGCACCGAGGCCTGGAATATAAACTACACATGAATCTTCCGAAGCAGTTTTACCTGATTTTAAAGTCATTTCTAGTTGATCGACACTTTCGTGTAAAACATGAAGAGGAATACTCCGAATTAAAGAAAATATCGACTGGAGTTCCACAAGGAAGTATTCTGGGGCCGATACTCTATATAATTTATACGCGAGAACATTTGCCAATGATACTGCAATCTTGGCAACTGGAAACAACAAAGAGGAGTCAATCAGTAAATTATAAAACGCTGCTAATTCATTGAGTAATTGAACGATAAAATGGGGCCATCAACTCATCAAAACTAAATCTGTACATATAAACTTTACCAACAAAAATGTTAATTGGTTACCTGTTCGACTGAATTCGCAACCAATTCCACATGCAAACACGGCAAAATATTTAGGAATGACCCTTGATGCTAAACTCAAGTGGAAAGAGCATGTTAAAAAGATAAAAGAAGAGTTAAACATCAAATATAGAAAAATGTATTGGCTCATAGGAAGGAACTATCAGCTAACATTACATAATAATCTGCTATTATATCGACAGATATTGAAACATGTATGGACGTATGGTATACAGCTATGGGGCTGAACCAATAAAACTAACGTAAAAGTAATTCAAACTTTTCAAAATAAAGTCTTGCGTAGTATGGCCCACGCACCATGGTACATAAGGAACGATAACCTTCATAAGGATCTAAAAATGGAGTACGTCGATGAAGAAATTAAGAAATATGCTAGGAAACACGTACAGCGCCTCAGTCAACATGAAAATGCGGATTTGCGTCGTATGCTGAACAACCAAAATCCAGTAAGACGGCTTCGAAGAATGAAGACCTTAGAACTAGGACAGTTAAATTAATGAATTAACCAATCTGGAGCTAACCGATGAGTTATAATACTCCTCAAACAGTTAACAACATTTAATATAGATAAATTATTAGATGAATTTGTATTCAGTTGTAATATTTGTTAAATAAAAAAAAAAAATAAAAAAAAATGCTTTATGGCTGCGTTGACTTTGAACTTAGAATTTAATTTTTATTTTTAATAATTATCACTTAAAAATAATTTATTTTAAAACAATTTCAAAATATGTATGTATTTCTATAAAACATGACACTGTTAATCAAACAAAACCAATAACAAAACTTAAAAGTTAAACGAATTTTCATTTTTGAGGTTCAAAGCCAACGCAGCCGGTATCTAAAGCACTTTTACTCCGCGCGTCGGTAGTGGAGTACTTTTCATACCAGGCACCTCGGCTTTGAGCTTCAAAAATAAAATGTATTTATTTCATTTTTGAATCATGTAAATTAGTTTCATTTGATTCATAACGTTCAATTTTATAGAAATAAATTCAATTTGTCGAAAAATAATTTATTTTTTATTGATAATTTTAAAGAAACTAAAATATATTGCAATGACTTTACAACTGCGGCATTTTAAAGTATAGGACGTGTTTTCGTTTAGTTCAGCGATCACTCTCAGATGGTGTGTAAGGGATTTCATATAAATAATTTTTTATAAATCTGAGTAGAATTAATTTTTATAATTGCTGGCACTCATATTACTTCATAAAAACCAATAAATTGCCTTTATAAAACAACACAAATTATATCTTCATACCTTTTGCTTGATATTTATAGTTAAATTTATTTTTAACTAAAATAGACAAATATTTACAAATTCAAGTTAAAATGTATTTATTACCACTTTGTAAACGACAATCACCTACATTAATTTAATAAATTAAATAAAACCATTGATTGTTTTAAATTTATTACGGCTTGCGTTACATAGGATTCCTGTGTAAATATTTGACATTTGAGTTTTTATCCCCGACTTGACCTGCACCATGCGTCAACAACTGTTTTATATTTATCGAAAAATCTAGCTAATATGTACGTTACAAATTCAGAATATCGCAGTTCTTGCTATAATTCTCGTGTAAAATGTA
Source organism: Tipula helvola (assembly GCA_963556165.1). Classification (NCBI taxonomy): domain Eukaryota; kingdom Metazoa; phylum Arthropoda; class Insecta; order Diptera; family Tipulidae; genus Tipula; species Tipula helvola. Next base: position 143,099,795 of record OY744483.1, on the reverse strand, counting down.
CCAAAATCACATATTTCATAACAACCGAATGTTCAAAGCCGACGCCACCGGTATGATAGGGTCTCAGCTTCACATTTGTCGTAACTAAAAATTTCGAGGCGAGGCGTCTGGTTTGGAACTATGGATCCGTCAGAATGACGGATTTACATTTATTGAATTAATTTTTTTTTATTATTATGTTAGAATTGTTTTGGAAATTTTTGATGATTTTTAATATGCCAATACAGAAATTATATTAAAAGTCACCAAAAATTTCCAAAACAATTCTAACATAATCATAAAAAAAAATTAATTCTGTAAATGTAAATACGTCATTTTGACGCGTCCGTAATTCTAGTGTTAACGATATGTATGACACAAACGAAGCCAAACATAAACGATGCACATTTATTATAAACATCGAACTCACACTCTTCCACAATCCACAAGTAATCAAACAAGTTCTATGAATTCGATATTATTTTTATTATAAAATAAAAATGGCAGCAAATGTGTTTATAAAAAGTTTAATATGGATTTTAATATTCAATTATTGCAAAGGTGATTTTAATTTAAATAAAATTAGAAAAAAAATATTCCAAATATTCTGTAACATAAAATTTGTGTAAACCAAAATTTGTGAAATTGTTTTTATTGAAATGCAAAAAAAAAATATCTACGGCGTCTCGTAGTACAATACAAATCTTTCATTTTTATTTTGTTGTTGTTTTTTTGATGGGTGTCAAAGTTAAAAAATTCTGTATTTATTTATTAAATAATTAGCTAGATAGTTAATAAAATATAAGTTATAGTGACTGATAGCGATTTTAAAAAGTGATCGTTTCGTTTTCTTATCTAAAGTGTTTTCTTTTAATTTATTAATTGTAGGTGAAATAAATGGTAGATTACTGGATGAAAATGAGGAAAATATGGATTTAGATTTGCATTTATCAAATCGTGATCTTCCGCATCAGAATTCAATTGATACACATCCAAGGTAAATATTCTTAAATAAATTATTGTTTTTAAATTAACCCTATCTGACACGGACAGTATAATAAACGTACAAACATTTGTTTTGATCAGCCACTTGTGCAAGTGTTGTATTTTGTATATGTAGGCTAATATAGAAATTTTCTATTAATAATTATGTATATTTTCTAATTTGTTATTATTAATGCTAACATAAACGTAAATAAATAAATAGGAGACATGATAAATCAAAGCGACGTATGAAGAAAAGGTAATAATTGTAATTTCCGTAAATTATCGTGTACATTTATGATTTGCTTTATTATTTTATAAACATCCTGTAGAAGAAGATGATCCTTTCAAGTAATTTGGCCATCTGTTTCGATTTTTCGCACTCAGTATTTTTAATGCTACTGTAAGTAATTACAATGATGAGATATTTAGTCATGCTCGTGATGTACTTGTTTGTAGTTAGCAGTGTGATTAATATCAATTCGTTATTATGGTAAGTGCACAATTGTTTGATTCGGTGTTCATATCATAAACTCGTTACTTCTTACTTTCTTTATGGATACAAAGGTTGTCTGCAAATGAATTTTTTTGTAACGTAGCAGAACAATATAAAATTCATCAAAGCTGGTGAATTTTATAAGAATCGTTAACCTCTTTACCTAGACTTATATATCAGACCATGCAGCTTCTCGTGCCTTTTATACCTTCGGCAGATTACAGTCGATTGGGGTGTGCTGGCAATAATTTGTGATCACGTGCAATTTTATCTGTTCTGGTCGTCAATCAACCATCTTCCAAAACATCACGCTCAAGCCAGATATAATTATCGCCTGCAGAACGTGGACGAAATTATAGTGATGCACGAATCGTTTTTCCTCCGACTCTCCTAGGCATAGATTTCTTTTCTACTTATTTCGGTTCGATTTTTAAACTGTGGAAGTTGCCAGAATGAATATCTTTCCTTGGTAGGTGTTGCGAATATAAATTTTGAAAGAAATCCTCTTCTGAAAACTTCTCTCTAATCAATATGGTTTATAAAAATGGGAATTTCTGTTAGTTCGGTTGAAGTTTTTGGTTAGGATTTAGAGAAGTATATACTATATACTTAAAAGTTTGATTTTGTCTGATTCTCCAAGTCTAAATTTGTAAATCCTGTTTGTGAATTGTTCCAAATTTGAATTGGAATACACCGAATTTTGAATTTTGAAAGACCAACTGTAAAGTTCTGAATTCGAAAGTTTATCTATTTCTAATATTTCTAACAAATTTCGAATTAGCTTTACCTATTTTGAATTTTATTAATATTTTGTTGTTTTGTAAATTTGGATTTGGGTAATATTGAATATTTCGGTGAATTTATAATTTCATTCCTTATGTCTTGCTGACGCATTCTCATAGTTTTATCAAAACTCCCACAGCCTTTCAAACACATTTCAGAATTATCGAATTCATTTTTAAAAAAAATTCAATTCCACAATCTCTACTCCAAAAACCAAACTCTAACCAAAGCTTATCTTAAGTCTTAATTCTTAAACATAATATACATACTATATGTATAGGCAAATTATTATCAAAATATAAACTTCCGATTTTTAATTATAAAGTCAAAACTAACATGTTAACTACAAAATCCAAACTTACAAAAAACAGTGAAAAATTTAAAATTTCTTATCATCAACTATTTATGCGGCCACAGATGATTTCTTGAGTTTTAAAAGTAGATTTATGGGAAACAAATGTTGAACACCACTGAGTTAAATGAAAAAATCGTGCACAAATATCTACTCTAATCTACACAAATAAACTCGTAATCATGACCGGAAATCTTTATTTCTGACTCGAAACCCTGAATAATAATAACCGCTTCTGAGAATTATGTTATAGAGTTTTAGCAGATTTACATTCAACGATTTTCTATCCATATTCTCTTTATCAAAATTGTGTTTCCTTTTCAAACAAAAACACAAAATTTAAAGAAAAAATATCATAAAATGCTAAAAAATTTATTGTTTTTCTTGTATTATTGAAACCAAATGAAACCAAAAATTCAGTAAATTGAGTAGATTATTGCAGCATTTCTTTAAAAATTGATTCTATAGAAAAGGTGTAAACCTCAATCTACATGGAAACTACGATAGAATACATGTCCGGTATTAACAAAATTCAATCCTTCAATCAACCCTTAAATTCGTCACTTGAACTATAGCAAAATTTTCTATAGAGGATTTTCTAATAAAAAAACACTATTTTCCACTTATTTGAACGTTTAGAAGTCCTGCTTGGAAATTGTGTGTGCAAGATCTGATGAATGCGGCAGTTAGGTTTATACTTCTTAGGCAATGTCCTTTAACGTGCCTTTAACTGGTTTTGTAGTGTGTGATGGTGCATTATTATGAAGCAGAATTAGTTTGCCATTCTAGTCGTTTTACAATCAAAGCGTGGTTCAAATTGATTATTTGTTGTCGGTAGCAACAGTCACAATTCTATGCAAAAAAAGACTTTCTTTTATAACGTTGAAGCAACATTTCATAAATTATGCGTGTACACGATCGGAAATTGTTTGCTGAGCAGCTTTTACACGCATCATCATCCAAAAATGTTTGCAGTTGTTGGTTTTGAAACTTTTCCGGTTGACCTGGACGTTCTTTGTCTTTCACTTGAAAATCGCCACTTTTGAAACGGTTAAACTAGTGTTCACAAGTATCTCGAGATGGAGCATTTTCACCATAACTTCCCGATGAATACGGTAACTTTCAGCAGCACTTTTCTCCAAAATGAAATAATGAATTCAAATTTCCCGCAAGTGCTCTTTTAATGAAGCGAAGACGAAATAATGGTGACCGTGAGAAGGCAGACTCGTGGAGACTTCATTTCAGGAGATACTCAATATGAAATGGTGAATGAGTTCAAATATCTAGAATCACAGATCACTGAGCAAAACTCCGTTTCTGTGGATAATTCATCGAGTATCCAAGCAGGATACCGAGTATTTTACGCTAATCAAAATATTCGTTTCCTCATATATCGCGCGAAATAAAATTGGACATCTACAAGGCGCTGATAAGACCAGTGATCACCTTTGGTTGCGAGTCTTGGCTGTAACTGAGCGTAAGATCATAAGAAGAATTCTTGATTCCATTAAAGAAGGAGCCATGTACAGAATGCGAATGAATCACGAGATCAGAAATGATCTCGATGAAGTCGACATCAGCGGATTCATAAAATCGTCAAGGCTAAGATGGTTTGGGCACGTACTTCGTTCACAAAATCGGACCACTAAACAAGTCTTGGAGTCGGCACCAATGAAAGTAGGACCTCGTGGGAGACCACCTACCCGATGGATGGACGTCGTTGAAAGGGACCATCTATACACACTCGGTCACCGTGTCTGGCGTTCTCTTGAGGCGGATCGAATATTTGGAGGAGCATTTTCAGCGCAAACAAAAACTGAATTCGCTTATACACTGCGCCAATTAAAATTGTTGCGTTATTGAAGTTTTAGTGTGTTTAAGTTTTAGTGTTAAAGTGACTTAAAATTTTATCGTAGAGTGCTAAGTTTACAAGATAAAAAAAATTTACCTCTACGCTTTTTGATACATTTTCTCTAAAACTTCAATAACTCGACAAGGAGTGGCCGCACAGAAATTTTCCTAGGATCATTTTGCAAGGTTTCTAAATTCTCTATAAAATGGCCGATTTAGATTTTTGAATGAAAAATCGAGCAAGTTCGTTTACAGTTTCAAACAGCAGCAAATTTTTTTTTTTAGACATCTTTTGTTTTACTCAAAAAAGTCATAAAAAAACAAAATGAAATAAAACGGTTTATTAAACGGTTTAACGGTTTAACAAAATGAAATAAAACAAAATTTCCTTCAACTACAAACAAAATTTTTTTTCTGAAAGGTGCTATTTCACCAAGATACATGCGATCAACTCTGGGTATTTTTTCGAAGAAAATTTCTGTTCCGTTTTTTAATTGGCGCAGTGTATATCAACACATGTATAACTCCATCTAATGAAAAAAATTCGCATAATTAATAGGTAAACCTGGTAAATTGATCAAACGCAAGCAGTAACTGTGCTCTCTCGCAAATATTGCACACTGTCTGGATGGCTAAAAAAGGGAAGAAAAGAAGACCAAAGTCAATCCGCGTATTCGTTACTTTATGAATAAAAGCAGGAAGTCGGAAGGTACCATTAATTCGACACTTGAAACCATTAAACATTTGGTTGCCCGAGCCGCTTAGTTTGAATAGTAGCAAGTAGCCACATGACATGAACCACGGTTATTTTTGCTAGTGCTCCTTGAATGTTTCCCTTTCATTGGTTTGTCTTCTCCTTCTGGGAAGATCCAATGAGCCGACTACCGCGTGGTTCCTGAGTAATAGATGGCAGTAAATCCATATTTTTCTTCAAGACCTCACATACCTGAAAGTGACATCTGTCAAGAAATAGCCGAACCACAAAATTTATATAAGTAGCCGAGGTTTGGGGATTGTTGTCGATTCGGGAATTTTTTTCAAATTCGCTTTCTAACTTTGGTTCAATTATTTTAACAAAAACCGTCGAATCCATATCATTTCTTATTTTCGCAATCCGGGCAACTTCAACTAAAACGATTTGATGGATTTTTGCTGAATGACTAAAATTTGTTTTAACATAAAATCAATTTGTGAATACATAGGTAATGGGTTTGAGCAAAAAATGAATTCTGACAAGATTGATTTTGAAAAAATGGGTCGTGGCATAATGGGCGTTAGTATTATTATTATTATTATTATTACTTGAGGGCCATGTGGGGGCTCAAGCCACCCCGCACTGCGACCTAAAAGATCTTTTGTGCATAAGCCCTACTTAATTATCCGTCCAGCCAATATTCAGGCTCTTAATGAACCTGATAATACTGCCGACCGGTACGTGATACATACTATCTGGGCTCATTGCTCTCCATCCTAGATGTCTACTGTAGGAAATACTTCTACACGCGTTACATACTATCTGGGCTCATTGCTCTCCCTCCTACATGTAATAACATTTACTTCTGCTAGAAAAGCGGTAGCATTGGGACTCAAGGACTTTGAGAGAGCAGACCCACTCCCGTGTATTCCTTCCCGTGCCTCGTCTACCGTTTTGATTTGACTCTTGCGAGTTGCTGGGAATAAAAAAGTCGCCTGTAGGTCACCCAGGTTTACTACAGGAAGGCTAAATAAAACTGGAGGGTGCCTGGTATCCAGAGTCCGCATATATAGACTGATTAACCTATCAGCCATTCGTCCATCGGCATATGCTGTTCCACCTTAGATTAGGGATTTTTTGTCAAGGTTTTCTCCTTTAGCGCCGTACTTTAGCCTGTCACAAAAGTCTATATTCAGCCTAATGGTTACAGTTACCGGTGGTTGCCACGAGGAGGCAGTACGTACACTTGCGCCTACTGGAAGGTTACGGAGCCCCTTCCAATAGACGCCAAACCACCATGGGCGTTAGTATTAGAAATTATTGTAAATTTCTGCGGGTGGCATGTGTATTCGTGGAATAACTACAATTTTGCCAGAGGACCGGTTAGCATTTTGTCAATAATTATATTTGACTTTGGCAGTAATACTAACAAGATACCTAGTTATATCATTTTTTCACTAAAACTTTTGTTTTTTCTTTGATAATTCTCTCAGTTAAAGCGTACACACTTAGTGGCTTCGTCCCATATTATAATTTGAGATGATCAAAATACTTCTGCATCTGCAGAATTAAGTTCTTTTAACTCCCAATTGTTGGTTCTTAGGTATTCAAAGAATGTTGCTCATGGAACATGGAGTAGCAGTAGTCTTAAGCAAATCTTTCAGTTCAATGTAAAGTAAAACATCTTTGTCTGGAAGTTCTGGTGACATATTTAGGAAATTTTGATTTATGCTCTTCTGTCAATATTATAAGGATATGAGCATGGAGACGTCCATATTTTGAAACTATTTCAAGGCCCTTGGCAACTGGAATACCGAAAATATACTTTCTGTTTACTTCAGTTTTATAATTCCTTCCCATTGTGGATGGCAAACTAAAGTAATAAAAGGATCATGTTTTTCATAATTCTTGATAAAAAGATGGCAAAAGAGGCCTTTTAGAGGAAGTAATTTTTCATTTTTAGAATTTAGGATTTAGTTGATTAGTCCTTTACATGTCTCGATCCTAAGTCGAGCTGATTTTGAGAGAATGTAAGTTGGGTCTATTTTTATATTCACACGGTGGAGTGTAGTTCATTATTTTTCCTGTTTGCTTTGATTGTTTTCTATTTAATAAACAGGGAAAAATTGTGCACTGTACTGCCCGGTGAGAATACAAAACTAGACCCGCATCCATTAGCGATATCAATTGTACTTAGATGCTTCTTTTGAGTGTCATTTCATCTTGGAATTCAGGGGCCTAAGTAACTATGGAATTCGACGACTATTTTCGATGGCGAGCGTTTTATATTACAAGGTACAAGAAGAAAAAAGAAAACAATAACTATTGTTTTCTTTTTTCTTGCATCTTCTAATATAAAACGCCCGCCGTCGAAAATAGTCGGCGAATTCCATAGTTAGGCCCCAGGATTAATTGCCCTGCACGCTCGAAGCATTGTTCATTTAATCAAAATAATTTTTAAAATACTCATGCTGGTTTAGGGCCCAATCAGCTGGGAAATGCGAATGCTATACAATTATACCCTTCTTAGAAAGTAAATTTTAGGAAATTTTTTATCTGGAGACTTCCTCAGAGACAACTGTTTGACACTGTAAAATACATAAACTTTACCACATGAGTGTGTAATAACAGCATTTTCAATATCTGTCTGGTTTAAAGCCATTTGGCGTTGTTCGTATACTTCCAAAGTTGTTCTAACTCTTAGCAGCATTTTCTTATGCCGCGTTCTCCCTTGATTGAACAGGCCTCAGTCGTGTTTTTATTTCATTCTGTTCATATGATTCGACTGCTTTTTATTCGGTGAATTTATCACTATTATTCTCCATTGTTGTCCCAATGTCTTCACGTTGAAGTTTAGAATCAATAAGCTAAGGCCCTTTCCGAAAGTTATACATACTTATTTATTTAATAATTAGACATACTTATTTAAATAATTATGTTGGCGAAGTAACTTAAAATAAGTATGTAGGTTGATTTACATATGCGACGTGCGACGTGTGACGGGAGCTTCTAGCCAATCAGAGACGAATATTTTGGCATTCATCACACGGCACACGCCACACGCCGAGAGATGGTTTAATTTTATCTTTTCCGTCACGGTCGCACAAACACATACACATTTTTTGTATGTATAAAACAAAATAATATGGTTTGACGAAGCTTTTTTGAAGAACAAAAATTAAAATATAAAAAATTTTATAAAGTGTGCGTGGCGGATCTCGTCACAAATGTAAATTATTGTCAAAAAAGCGTCACGTTTATTTCCACTTGTCACACGTCGCACGTCGCATATGTAAATCAACCTTCAATCTACAAAAAAAATCATTTTGTTTTCATTTTAGATTGTATTGTGCAAGAAAGGGATAGAAATATACTTATTTTAAGTTACCTCGCCTACTTATTTAAATAAGTATATCTAACTAAATAAGTGTAACTTTCGGAAAGGGCCTAAGCCCAATTTTATAAAAAATTATTTGCAAAAGTTCTGTTATTTTGGCCGAGATCTTATTTTAATTGTTCACAATTGCACAGCAAACAACAAAAGATAAAAGTAATTCCGTTATTTTTCATTGTATTAGATGCAATTACAGTTAAACCTGTTTTTGTGCGATTTTTTTTTATGGCATATTCATACCGCATAAAAAAGTCGCATAAAAGAAGACCGCACAAAAATAGGTTTGACTGTAAATGAGTACAGCTCAACGTGGGTTACACGGTTCTTTTTACATACATAATTTTTTTAAACGATGTTAATGTATCTACCATGTAAAAATAGGTTTAGGCGTCATGATATATATGTACGTAAAATGTTTTACTACTGATCGTAATGAAATGATATTGTACGAATACGATCGTAAAGGTATAGTTTAAAGTTTAGGCTTTGGAGGATACAAGTGAATTTAGATTTATTTACACATACTAGGTATAGGAGTATACGTTTAACGAAAGAAAATGAAAATTTAAATATTTAATAATTTAATTTTCTTATAAATTAGATGTGATTTGCCCTATTAGATTGTTTTTTCACAGTATTCAAATTCAACAGCAAAAACTATTTAAAGGTTGCCCATCGGTGAGAACTAAATAAAAAATAGAACTAACTTTTTGAATTAATTTGATGACTGCAAACTCATTAAATTTTTTGATAAACATTCCTCACATTTCAAAGGGAACATCTCAAATAATCTTGAATATTCTCGAATAAACTCTGAGTAGTTCAATAATAACGATCGGGTTGAATAATCTCGAAAATTTCAAATAATATCGAATACTTTTTAAAATATCGAAAACTGTAGAATACTCTCGTAAACTCTTAGGAATCCTGAGCGTGAGCAAACCTCTCTAACCTCAAAAATTGCGAAATTATTGAATAATTTGGAAAATCTTAAATAAACTCAAAATACTTTGAAAAGTAAGAAAATTCTAAAATAATACTCTTAAAATTAAACGCAGAAATAATCTCGAAAAATCTCAGCCTCAGGTACTCTCAGGTCTCAGCAATTCATCGGAGGAGGTGGTAAAGTGTGGTTTTTTGTTTAGTTAGAAGTTTCCGAAGCGTTAACTGTCAAACGAGCTGTCATACTGCGCTCCCTGTTTGTAATTTATTATCAGTATTACTCTGATACTCTCGCTTGAACAAGGCTACCAAATTACCCAAATTTACTTTAACCCTCAATCCATGAAGTTATTTTAGGCACCTTAATTCCAATGAACCATGGTCGTTTTCGTCTTTGCGCTATAAAATCAACAATTATCAATAAAATAATCTTTAATAACTCATGGATTATTTTTAGATATTCATAAAAGGTAAAAGGTATTCTTAGGTAAAAAAACTATTAAGATTTTTTTGTTTTTAATCGCATATTGAGCAACCTTCGGAAAAAATTACAAAAAGTAGTTTTGGCCAGGACGAAAACGATCCTGGTTCATGGATTGAGGATTAAAAATCAATGGTCGATTCGCGCAACCTGTAGGCGACTGTGATTTTAATGGCGCACCATGATCAAAGATTTTTTGTTTGAAAATATTAATGATATTGATCCGGACGAGATGGGGTTTCAATCATCGACTTCACGGAAAAAAATAAACTGGTCCTCAGCTAAGAAAACGGACTTTTAATTCAAGAAAATGTTCTTTTTCTTGATTTAAAAGTTAATTTTCTTATTTATTTCGAGTTTTTCTTCATTTCAAGAAACACAATTCTTACATGAAGAAAAAATCGATTGAAATAAGAAAATTAGCTTTTAAATCAAGAAAAGTACATTTTCTTGAATTCAAAGTCCGTTTTCTCAGCTGAGGACCAGATTATTTTTTTCCGTGTTATTGAAATCAAAATTTGGTAATATGGACCCTGTCAATTGGCGATCAAGTTCGAGCCATTTGACACCTTTCGATTATTTCCTGTGAAGTCAACGGTTTATACCAGTGTTCGCAAATAGTTGGTTATTGGCGTGCCAATAAAATTGTTTGTTTACACAATTGTTTTTTTGCGTGCCAAACTAATTTCGTAAAATCATTTTTTTTTATGTAACATAAAAGTTCAGTCAGAATCGAGCCATAATACGCCGGATTTTTCTTTTTCAATGCAAATTTTTATAGGAAGAGAGCGAATAAAATAACTTAAGATAAATGTTAATATCTCTGAGTCGGGTCCAATGTCTTAACCCCAGATAATTGTCTTTGGCCGTTCGGATTCTAATTATTTTTACAATATTCATCTGTAAAAATAGAAACTCACAACGATTTGTCGAAGGAAAATCTGTTAGTTCAGCTATTGTCAGCTGGCGCGCCAAATTCTGTTATACGATAATTGGCATCGTAAAATAAATGGCTAAGTAGGTTGCAATAGATGAAGTAAAAGTGTAAAACGATTCTGAATTTTAAGTCTTCATTCGAACTTACAGTTCCAAATCTCTTCCATACAATGTGTGTGTTCCATTTGGTGCTGGAGGAGGAAAACATTGATTGGATTGGTGTATGGAAAACCAAAATTGGCAAATCTAGTTTTTGATTTAGGATATCGGCCATAATAACATTAGTATGAGTAGTGTTCCAAAATACAATCATACCGTTGGGCCTTGTTTCTATATACCAAATCTAATCCCAGCTCAACCTTAAGGCCGAAAAAATTCTTCAGGCCATGAAATAATAGGTTTTATATTAGGAACTATTTGTAATATCTACGACATATTTCAGATATAAAATTTCACAGAAATCCGTCAACAAATATACTTGTTACATTTGATGCTGGAGACTGAGAAGAAAGTCTGATTAACTCAGTGTGCAAAAATAAATTTGGCGAATATAATTTATCATTTGACATCATTGGAGGTGTTCCGCAATATTTCTTAAGATAATATGGGCGGAGGAATTCTTTAGAGCCGGAATTCATTAATTTTCTATTAGGATTAAAGAAGCGATTTTACAACTCAAATCCCAGAAGTAAATTTTTATTCAAGTCCATCCACAAAAGTGCCTCCTACTTACATTTTGAGCTTGAGACGTATCAAACTACCAACCATAACATCATTAGTAGTGTTCCGCAATATTTCTTGACTTGGCTCTTATTTTAATGCAATTTTATATTAAGAGCTACTTACTGAATCGACTTAATAACCTAGATATGAAATTTCACTGAACTCTATTAACAAACGTGCGTGTTCGATTTAGTGCAGGAACTGTAGAAAAGGCCTGGATTGGTTATGTATTTAAAAAACAAATTTCTCTTTGGCAAATTTTTTTATTTTTGTATTTTATTTAAATTTAAATAGGATTAAATTTATATACCAAAATATAATTAGCAGTGTCCTGAAATATTTGTTGAATTCTGGCCATGTTTTATTTAAGAAACTCAATTCCTGCTCCAAACGGAACCTCTGCGATTCAGCACCAATTCCATTCTAATTTATTATCTGACTTAACCAACATATTTGATGATAAATAAATTAGTTGTGACATACTCAAATTGTGAATCGAGGTGGCGGGTTTTGAAACTTTCCTAGAAGAAATTTCACTACAAATCTGTTTTCTAACCAATGGATGGTCGTCAACACCAAACCAATTTTATAAAGATTTTTTTTATAAACACAACAAATTTCGAGGCTTAAAAACTGTCCTGAGTTTTTAAGTCGAAATGTTCTACTTTCTCAAAATTTTTCAGATTTCAGTGTTTATTTTGAGGGTCCACCCCTAATAAGGGGTCCTATCCACCCCCGGCGTAAAAGCACACTTCGACACTATATAACTTTTGTTCCTTGATCCATTCTCTACTTATTGTCCAAATTTCACGGCAATCGGTCTTGTCCGTAAGAATTCTGAGGGAAAAACCGTCAATGACTGGACTATTAATAAAACTCATACAAACAAATATTTTTTGTGTTGAAGATAAAAAACTGACATTTCTAAAATGTTATTTACTTTCATGCCCACCGTCCTGCTGTCTTAAGCAAGCAAAAAGTTTTTCTCTACCTCTTAACGTTAACAAGTTAAACGAGTTATGCGCAGAGGCAGAATGGAAAATTTCCAATTTTCAAAAATCCATTTCGCCCAGTCAGAGTTTTTTTTCCGCAGAAAAAAAATTGCGTAGTACATACATATATAAGATGTACATTGTACATGTTCCCAAAGTTTCATAATTTTTTGAATTTTCGGTTTCGGGATCATCCCTTGTAAGTAGTTTTGGCCAAAAAGTTTGATGGGTTCGAGAAAACGAATAAGAAGGGCGAGAAACGTGAAAAACTAGCAAAAATGACAATTACCCTTAAATTTACGATATATCAGTGAGTTTTTAACCAAATAGAGTAATTCCAACGGGGTTATAAAGGTAATAAATATAAATTTATTAAACCCGTAGTTTTAATCCAGCTATCAATAATTTTGCTTTAAAAATTATACGGATTAGTGATTACTTTGTAACGAATAAAAAGTAACTAGTATTACGTAAAAAGTACCGAGTACCCGTGATTACTTAAAAGTAACGAAACTGCACATCTGTACTATACACTTATTACTTACCCAAAAAGTGCAAAAAAACCCAAAATAGAAAACACTTGAAGGTGACGAAAAATATACACAAACTGTATCGCGGGGTGAAAAACCACCCCAGACGCACTTTAAGTCTTTACTGCTTTACGTGGTACTGACGCGGCAAGTGTGCTCTCTCTACTCCCAGATGTTGAAATTGAATTATGGTTACGGTCCCGGGTCGTAAACGTAAGCCACTTGCGTTTGGCGCGAGATTTAAACCGCTCTGGGGTGTTTTTTCACCCCGCGATACAGTTCTAGGGTTAATCATTTAATTTTAGGTTAAAGATTTTTTTTGTTTACCTTCATCATACGATTAATTAGTTTCTAGTCTAACGGCCAAATTATTCATTCGGTTTAAATGTGGTTTATTTTAGACCATGATTTGAATCGTTTTAGACCAAATTTTTTCTAAAATTTCATATTTTTCACTTGGTTTAAAAAATTTACACCAAAATGTTTAAACCAATTGGCCGATAAACCACGCCGATTTTAAACCGCACTCCGACCATTATTCACTCCTTTTTCAATCCAACCAGTGCAATCGTGTTGTGAGTTTTATCAAATTAAATTTATTTTTGATTGAAGGTATAAGTTCATCGTTAGATTTCGTCATCAGTTTGTTATTTAATTGACGAGTAGCATGCAAATGCGCATTCACATCAACTTCCTCTTTCACATATACAATTATGGTGTCGGCCAAATCTAGTGAGGTTTCAGCATTCGCAGAATTTCCATCATTCTGGCGAATTTTGCGATTTTGGTCTGGATAGTTGAGGGAGTATTCTACTGGATGTTCGTTTGATCGCAGTGAACTCACCAGGTTCGCAATGTCTGCGATTGATTCCTATAACAGCAACGACAAGTGAAAAACAAGTTAACAACAGAAATCGATTAATTGTAAATAATGTGTATTGCTTTAATGTGGTCAGTGCCACATCCCACAATTGGGACTGCTTCCATTTGATCGCAAACTCTTCCCGTTTGATTGCCAATTCCACCTTTTTCACGTCTGCGCAGAGAGAGTGCCATTCGTTACGGCGACCATTCTCGTTAGCTATTAGGTCAGCTTTCGATTCATAATATTTGTCACGAGGCACTTCTGATGAATTCGAACTGCCCGGCAGCTGCGAGACTTGCCCATTCATGTAACGCTTTCGTTGATTTCGCTGCTTTTGGATGGCAAAGTATTGAGTCGATGATGTCGTATCAACTGTTCGCCTGACAGTCTTATTCGATGGAAATTCAAGTGCGGAGTTCGATTGAATTTCAGGTGCGGAAGTCGATGAAAATTCACGTTTGGGAATCGATTGATCTCGATCGATTGAATTCGATGTCACTGGCGTTCGATGTAATCGCTCTCCAAGGCGATGACGTTGTCGTTGATTTTGGTTGACTGGCATTGTTTACAAATATCAACCACATTTGGCGACAGTGCTGTGTCCTCCGCCAAAACCGCCGCATCGCTGTCTGTTGGCCGAAGCCCAGCCAGCTTCACCTGAAGCGATGCCGCGTAGTCTTTCACTGCCTTCGAAAGATCAAAAGACACTTTCGGAGGCTTCGCTGGTGGCAGCAGCCCTCCTCCAGTGGCCATTGTGCATGCCACTGTGTACGGCGCTAACTTTTTCAAATCCTTTTTGATGTTGTTTGTCCTCTTTTTCAACCCACTTGCGTCTCGTTGTTGGACGCCGGGCGAAGCATTGAACCCTCACGAAAAAGAGACAAAACAGACGACAAAAACCAATTTATTAAATAAAAATGCACAAAAAATGTTTGTGCTTTAATTACACGAATGACGCAAGATTAATATGGAAAGTGAAATAACAAATGGCTGTCAAATGGTTGTTAAGTGTAGCAAATCTGACTTTCCATGGCTGTTAAACTGGTTTAGAAAATATAAACCAATAGCGAAATAGACCAAAATAAACCAAACAGATTTAAACCAGAAAAGTAGTGAATAATATGGATATGGTTTAAAATTTTCTGGTTTGAAATCGGGTGGTTTATTCTGGTTTATTTTTTGGTTTAAAAGCGTTCAAACCACGTTTTAAATGACGCTGTAAATGACTTTTGCCTGAAATATTGAACTTCATGATTTTTTCTTCTTGTTTTCAAATCTGTATAATTATATTTTCTGTGATTCTTTTATGTTCCTAAAACTTTCGCTTCAGGCTTCCTTATAAAAATATTTCTGCGTATTGAAGAAGTGTCTATTGCGGTCGTAAAATACGCCTAGAAATCAATATTCTTAAGTACTGTTTCTGGCTTAAAGTTTAGATTAGGACCTCTTCAACATTAAAATTAACCTTGGCAGACAAAAGAGATTTATGCGGAAATCCAGATTTCGTCTCTCGTTTATTACGACTAAAGTCACTTACGACAGAATGTCACTTGATTTTTGACAAGTGACAGGCGAATACCACAAAATCGAAAGTCGCAATTATTTTATTTTGTTTTTTGAATAATTTTGCGCACTGTTTTAAATATGTGATAATAGTATTGTTGTTATACAACGATTTTATTTCTAACATATTTCAAGTTGCAGTCGTGTCACTTGGTTCGCCTTCAAGAATATCAATTTTCAAGTGACGTGATACGACTATAGTCACGTCACTTGAAATGACACGACTATGGGAATTGGGATGATGCGTTCAGATCATGCGACAATAAATGCAGCTAAAATACACAATAAATCAATAATACAGAGCAAAAATAGTTTTGGTGTTTGGATTCTGGCTCCTGGTTTCGTACACAGTCACGAATCGACAAAAAAGCCAATTTTGAGAGAGTGATTCCCATGAAACGATGAAATCCGTTGGTAAATGTGATGCAGCAATAATTTTTCAATCGTTCATACGAAACGATTGATCATATTTTAAAGTAAATCGAAATTGAATTACAAAACTAATGATCAGTTGGCGGGCACTTCCTCTCGAATTTTGAGAATTGAAGAAAAAAACCAAAAATATATTTTCACTACAAATAAACAAAATTAAGAAGGTATTTCCGATAAATTGCTTGCACACGCCATTAAATAATTTTTCAATCAAAAATTTTTTTTTTTTTAATAATAATAATAATAAACAACCTAATCCGCTAAATGTTGTTAACTATTTTATCGGCTTTGAACATTTTCATTTGTGCGGGGTGGCGCCAAATTACGTCAAGTTGTCTGCTTTTTATTTATATAAATATACATTTCTTTTCTTTTTTTATTTATTTCATCTAACAATTGTTTCAATTTGATTTTTATTTTTTTATTTTTTATTTTGTACTCATCAATTCGATTAAAATTTAAATAATTTACAAACATGTCTTTTTTTTTTTTTGTTTGTCTTGTGGTTTTTGCTGCGATTATTTTAGATATAAATGCTATTCGTGTGATCCGCCCGATTGTTCTGATGTCCCGGATAAAAATCATTTTTGTAAAGATGCGGTACAATGTTGGAAATCTCGTACGCGAGATTCATATGGATTTGAACGGGTATCGCGGGGATGTACAAAAAATCACGATCAAGTTACGTTGTTGTGCAAAGCGGCACGAAATGTAAGCGAGTTTTTTTTTACATTTTTTTGGCCACATTTATTAAACAAATAATTTTTTCAGAATACGAATACCGGTCCACGGAAACGGCAAGCTGGACATTATAATATACAATGTTGCGAGGGGGATTACTGTAATGAGGGAAATTTTCCAGAATTGCCACAAGTTTTTACAAGTATGTACCATCAAAATTGGAATGTATATGTGGTGAGATTTAATTTTCTGTTGTTGCTTATTTTGTAGCCGACGTCAGTCAAATGGATGCAAATAGTAGCTATTTACTAAAATTATCATTTGCCATATTCTCACCCGTATTGATTATAAGTGCACTAGCCGTTATTGTAATATTTTTCATGCGGCGAACACATCGAAAACGTTTGCTTGCGTCCCGAAATAAACAAGATCCGGAAACTTATTATGCAAGCGATGAATTATTACGTGTAACTAGTCCAGGCGATAGTACACTGAGAGAGTATTTACAGCATTCGGTCACATCCGGTTCTGGTAGTGGCCTTCCGCTTTTAATTCAGCGAACATTGGCGAAACAAGTATCGCTTTGCGAGTGTATTGGACGCGGACGATATGGTGAGGTGTGGCGTGGTATATGGCATGGAGAAAGTGTAGCAGTTAAAATATTTTTTAGCCGTGATGAAGAGTCATGGAAACGTGAGACTGAAATTTATAGCACATCACTACTTCGACATGAAAATATTTTAGGTTATATTGGATCCGACATGACATCACGGAATTCATGTACTCAACTATGGTTGATGACGCATTACTTTCCGCTGGGCTCGCTGTACGATCATTTGAATCGAACTGCATTGACCCATCATCAAATGGCTATAATTATGCTATCGATTGCAAACGGTTTGGTACATTTGCATACGGAAATTTTTGGTACCCAAGGTAAGCCAGCCATTTCACATCGTGATTTAAAATCGAAAAATATTTTGATACGTGTTAATGGCACATGCGTTATTGCTGATTTTGGTTTGGCTATTACCCATACACAGGGGACTGGAAAAATTGATTTTGGTACAAATCCACGCGTAGGAACCAAACGGTATATGGCACCAGAGGTTTTAGAAGAAAGGTTAGTTCTCATTTCCAATTAATTGTTGAAAATTTAATTAATTTTTAATTCTTTAAAATTAGTATAAATATGGAGTGTTTCGAGGCATTTAGACGAGCTGATATATATGCATTGGCCTTGATATTCTGGGAGGTGTGTCGCCGTACATTATCGTGTGGCATAGCAGAGGAATATAAAGTACCATTTTACGATGTTGTACCATCGGATCCAAGTTTCGAGGACATGCGAAAAGTTGTGTGTGGTGATAATTATCGGCCATCGATACCAAATCGTTGGTCTTCAGATCCGGTACATTTTCATATATTTTGTGTTACAAGAATATTTGCTAAGTATACATTTTTTTTTGTCTATTTTGTATAGTTACTTGCCGGCATGTCAAAATTAATGCGAGAATGCTGGCATCAAAATCCCAATGTGCGTTTACCAGCGCTACGAATAAAAAAGACTCTACAAAAATTGGCGACTTCCGATGATACCGTAAAATTAAATTATGATGCCGAGGTATGTGTTTGATTATTAATTATGAATAAAACTATTAGTGTTAAACAAGAAAAAAATTATTATATGTTTTAACGTTAATATTACCAATAATATTTAATTAATTAATTAGTTTTTATATTAAGAACTATTTTTTTTTCTGTTGGTAGTTTAAGTACAGTAAGAAACTAAACATTTTTTTATGTTTAAAGTAAAAGGAGACTTGCCTCTCTACTTTTTTTGTTTATGTAAATAGAAATTTTTTATTTTGTTTATGTTTATCTTAAATTTTATTCAAAATTTTAATTTTTGTGTTTCGATATGATTGTTATAATTATCACACATCCGAGAATAAAAACTATTACGAGAGATTTAATTGTTATTGAATCATTTTATTAGAAGATTTCATTTGGCTCGTTTTGAAATTATCAAGAAAATGTTTATTCATTTGATGTCGTCTGTTTTTAATATTGTATTATATCGCGAGATGACGAATCGAACAATAAAGTTAGTTTTTGTGAGTGTGGTGGGTCTGTTTAAATTAAAATTTAATTTACAAGAATTTAATAAAAATTTTAACTAGGCAACTATAGTATTCTGATTTTTAAGCGAAGCTCAAAGTTCAATGAAACCGCTTTTATTAAAAATTTTATTCGATCGTTTAACGGTTTGCCTTCGCTCGAAACACTAACATAGCTGTTCGATAAGTTGCAAAATTTAATTCATTTTCTGTAAATAAGACTGTTTTAAAAGCCAATTGAAATTAATAATGCAAATGATCCAAACAGGTGCAAAATGACCTGTTAGGCGTCACATTGTGAATTCGCCATAATACAATCATTTCGTATTTTTACAACAAATCCAAATTTAACTTAATTATTTTTTATATTTTATAAAAAATATTTATAGCAAAGAATTTAATTAATTAAAACTGTAGACTGTAAATATTAGTAATAATAATTAATTATTTAGAACGATATCGTTTATTTTTGAAACGATATTTATTTGTAATTACTAGGTGAATTATTTCCCATTTTATTTGAAATATGCTGAATATGTTTTGTTGGTTTTATTATTTCTAAAAATTAATAACAATTTTTTTTTAGCCCCAATGCATTTAAAATTGAAAAAGATGAAGTTATAAACACATCAAACAAATATTTAAAAAAAAATATAAATAAATAAATCAAAGACTAATATTAAACTTTATTTAATAAAAATAAAAACTAAAAATATTAAATTAACCCACCGGTATAAAATAAAGCGTTTATAATTATTATTTCTTGTTGTTATTAATATGTTCAGCATATTTTAATGTAAAATAATTAAATAACTAAATCCTAAATGATGATAGGGGAAATCTGAAATATATAATTCAGAAACAAATAAATGTTGTCCGA
Organism: Tipula helvola; assembly: GCA_963556165.1. NCBI lineage: Eukaryota > Metazoa > Arthropoda > Insecta > Diptera > Tipulidae > Tipula > Tipula helvola. Next base: position 143,080,117 of record OY744483.1, on the reverse strand, counting down.
ATAGTTTAAACTAAATAATAAACAAAAAAAATAATAATTATCATTAAGATTTAAAAGATAAATAAAACGTGTAAATATTTAATACTAAAAATTAATAAAAATGTATAAAATAAATGTAATTAATTAAAATTTCGAATTAATTTAGACTGTGTTTCGGTTAGTATTTTTATTTTTATTTATTAGAGTTCCGATTTATTTATTTTTTATATAATGTATAATAATGATTTTGGTAGCTAACGCAGGTTCTTTTTTTTTGTTAATTTAATTTATCATCTATAAGTAAAAATTTATCATCTAATTCTAATGAACACAGTCTAATATAATTTAATTTAGAAATTAACAGAACTGAGTAATAAAAAAAAAAAACTAAAATAATATTTGATTAAAATTAATAATATAATATAAAATAAATATATCGTCTAAATTAAAAATAATATTAATTAATTATAAAATTCAAACAAATAATATCAACACCAAATGCATATTACAAAATATCTTTTTAAAACCAACAAAATCGCGACCCCGATTGTTAGAATATGATGAAATTATTTAAAAATTTTGGTTGTTTAGTTAAATTAATTTGTTTCGTGTTAATTTTATTGTTTTTGTCCTTTTTAAATTTTTATTTTTATAGAAGTAAGTAAGAGTCGATCACACCGTTTTCTTGGTACGTGAATAATGAATATAAAGCGGAAGCCCTTTTTTCTTCTAATATTTCGTATTATTTGGTAATTTTACCATTCTACTCTGGTATTTTGTCTAAATTTTGCGTTCAGACAATCGATCAAAGGATCAAGTAATACAATTTACGATCGGAATCAAATCTCTTAACTGACTTTGTCTATTATTATTATTGTTATTTCTGCAATCTAATTTTCTATTTCATATCAGAAAGTTGTGAAAATGTTTAGTCCCAGTGAGATGTTACTTTCAGAATCAAATAGTTATTCTGAAAACTAAACCAAATCCATCGCTTCAATCAACTTTGTATAAAACATACCCAATAGACTATCAAAACTAAACAAAACAAAACAAAAAACTTGTTTTATATTATTTAAAAATATTTTGTTTTATTTATTAACAACAATAAAAAAAAAATAATATCATGTAATAAAGAATAAATAAATAAACAAACTAATAAAACAAATCATATATTTACAAGCAATTTATTAAATAATAATAAAAAAATGAAATAATACAAATCATATATAAATATTTAAATTAATATAAATTTAAAATCTTTATATTATTAACATATCCGAAATATTTAAAAATAAATTAATTAAAAAAAAAAAAAAAACGAAAACATACTCAATAAATTATCTTTAATTTAAAATAAAAATTAAATTTAGTTAATTAGAATTTATAAATTAAAATCAATAATAACGTCTTGTCGACAGAATCAATGCGTGTCACCTGTAATAAAAGCCTCAAAAATTAGTTAAATTCTGCAAAAAAAGATGCAGATTTTATTACAGGTGTGCCGATGATAAAATTGAGCTTTAAAAATCGAAATTAATTTACATAATCGTATTTTTTGTTTTAAATATTGGCAAATTATATTTAAAAGTTGATTAATTTTAAATTTTATTTAAAAAAATTAAAAATTTGTAATTTTTGATTTTTTTTTCTTCTGTTTTAATATGTTTGAAGTTAAGAATGGTGACTTTAAAATCAAGGTGCCATCTAAATTTTTATGATTAAAATTTTTTAAAGTTATATAAAATTAATGAATATCATTGAGGGGTGGGTGTATTTGAAGGTAAGTTCAAAAAGAACAGAAAAATATTTTTAAAATGCAAGCAAGATTGATTTTATGTTTAGCTTTAGGAGTGTGTTTGTCATCTGACAAAAAAATAATTTTTTGTATTAGAGTGTCTCACTAAAAGAGGTTTTTTATTTCAGTTGTTTTAACAAAACACTTTGAATTATTTAGCACTTTATTTTATAACTGTATTTTTATTTTTTTATTATCAGAGTAACGTGTACTTGCACGTTGGAGTTTGTCCGGCTTCTCAAAGTTTTTCATTATTCAATTGGTTAACGGAGGCATTTCTATTGATTGGATAATCTCTGCTGTGGTTACTTTATGGAATGCCTCCAAATGCATTATTTCTTTGTTATTTAGTTTTTGGAAGATATCCAGTTTTTATGCACTTACTTTCTTAATGTTTATTTACGTTTTAAATTTATTTAAGACAATTATAATAAAAGAGAATATTTTCTTTTCCGTGATGTTTACTTTAAACAATTTAATTACATATTAGTTTCGAGCCAAAACCAACAAAAATGTTTATTCAAGCTTGCTGTTCTCTCATGTGACAGATACCGTAAAATAAATATACATTGATTTGTGTCATTGTGTTAGGGGTGTTATTTAATATCTATTTTATGTAGTGTTTGTACACTGCAACAGAATATTAATACCCAGGATATATCAGGATAGCCTGACTTGTTTAGACATTAGTGTTGGTTTTGTTCGAGCCTATCTAGCTTCCCTTCAAAGGTAGACTTTATACTTATTAATTTTAACCGGTATCTTTTGTATGCGTTTTTTTAAAGATCCAGATGGTATCTTGAATCCTTCTCTCTATAATAAAAACTAGTTGAATAAAATATTCATCAGTTTTTTTGTAGGAACCTTAATACTCTTGTGCTACATATTATTACGTTGAGGTAGTTAAGGAATTTAAGTCTTTTGTTGCCGCAAATTATTGTCATTCCTTCGTGTTGATCAAACAATTCATTTTGTAACTGACGCAACCATTCCAATTCTTGCACCGTTGCTAACATATCCCGCATTTTTTGTTGAGAGTGTGCCGGTCGATTCCCTTTTCATAGCTACCATTGGCCAAAAAATTAAGCACAGTTAACTTTTTAACAGGTTCCCTGCCTGTGTACCATCGGTATATTACAATGGAAACCACTCTCACCAGTCAGGGCTTCAAAACACATACATAACACACTAAATTATGCAACAAGCTGCCAGAGTGTCAGAGACCATCAGTATCCTACGCTTAATATTTCCAGCGGCCAGTTAACACTGTTTGTCTCGATGAATTATTCTGCTTCGTACAATGATCCACTGGCCGATGGCTGTAATTTTTTGCATGGTATACAGGTGGCCACTGACCGCTTGTATAATTATTTAACATGGATACCGGCAGGAAACGTGTTAAAAATGAGAACACACAATTTTGAACTTATTATAACTATCTAATTGAAGGGAAATTTTTTGTTGGGTGTCTATTATGTCCCCAGCTTCTCGAATTTCCTCAATCAAGTTTAGTGCTACTCTTATTGGTAGTCTCTAGTCTATACATTACCATGGACCTAAAAATTAGAAAATTATTATTCGTCATTTTCCAAATGTTATAAGGGGTACAAATTGAAAATGCGGGATTGATAACAGATGGCGTTACTAACGCTATACGCATCAGGCAGTACTGTGACTATGTTCATGTCAAAGTTACGTCTTATAGCTTTAATTTTCAGTATGTGTCAATTTGTCGCAGTGTCAAATTCATAGTTTTTTTGAGCTCTCAATATGTCGAGTTTCGTGCCAACAAAACAGCATTTGCGGGAAGTTTTAATTTACTTCTTTAATTTGAAGAAAAGTGCTGCTGAAGCACATCGATTGGTCTCCGAGACTTATCCGAGTCATGTTCCATCGGTTTCAACGTGCGAGAGATGGTTTGTGCGGTTTAGAAGTGGTGATTTTGACGTTGAGGACAAAGAGCGGCCGGGCCAAGTGAAAAAGTTTGAGAATGCTGAATTGGAGGCAATACTCAATGAAGACTCGTGTCAAACTCAACAAGAGCTCGCAGATTCATTGGGAGTGACACAACAAGCCATTTCCCATCGTATAAAAGCCCTCGGAATGATCCAAAAGCAAGGACATTGGGTGCCGTATGAGCTGAAGCCGAGAGACGTCGAGCGCCGTTTTTTTGCATGCGAACTGCTGCTCGAACGGCAAAAACGGAAGGGTTTTTTGCATCGCATTGTCACTGGTGATGAAAAGTGGATCCGTTACGATAACCCGAAGCGCAAAAAATCATATGGTTACCCCGGCCATGCATCATCATCGACGGCCAAACCAAATATTCACGGCGCCAAGCTCATGCTCTGTATTTGGTGGGACCAGCTGGGTGTGGTGTATTATGAGCTATTGAAATCGAACGAAACCATCACAGGAGCACTATACCGAACTCAATTGATGCGTTTGAGCCGCGCACTCAAAGAAAAACGGCCACAATACGAGCAAAGACACGACAAAGTAATTTTGCAACATGACAACGCTCGGCCACATGTTGCAGCGCCGGTCAAAACATACCTACAAACGCTGAAATGGGAAGTCTTACCCCACCCGCCGTATAGCCCAGACATTGCTCCTTCCGATTACCACCTTTTCCGATCGATGACACATGGCCTAGCTGACCAGCGCTTCCATTCTTACGAAGAAGCCCAAAAATGGGTCGATGACTGGATAGCAGCCAAGCCGGCCGAATTTTTTCGCGACGGTATCCGTAAATTGCCAGAAAGATGGGAAAAAGTTGTGGCTAGCGATGGACAATACTTTGAATAATTCATTTGTTACCATTTTTTCAGAATAAACGTTCAAAAATAGAAAAAAATCCCGCATTTTCAATTTGTACTCCTGTGAAGGGAAATTTTTTGTTGGGTGTCTATTATATCCCCAGCTTCTCGAATTTCCTCAATCAAGTTTAGTGCTACTCTTATTGGTAGTCTCTAGTCTATACATTACCATGGACCTAAAAATTAGAAAATTATTATTCGTCATTTTCCAAATGTTATATAGAGTACATATTACATTGATTGTTATTTATTTTCTGGTGTATCAAGAGGCTTCATTGTATCTCTCATCCTGTTCCGTAATACTCTCATATAATGGGTATTTTCATAATTATAAGCTGCCACAGGCACAATATTAATCTTGTTTATTACAAATTCAAAATTAGTTATTACCGAAATAAATTAAGATGCTTTATTTAAGATCAACTGTTTTTTAGTTTGGCTTGGAATTAGTGGGGCATTTGGAACTACTATTTAAAATGTTGGTAATCTCGTCCTACACCTTCATTGGCATCCATAAACGCCACATACACATACTTTTGCTCCATAGTCGTTTTTTCTTCTCGTTTAGTTTATCTTCTTAGAAAAACATTGAATATTTAAATTAAAAATCCTAAAACATTTTTTAATGGAGTCGGGAAGGTACCATGCCAAGACCAATACGACGCTTGATTCAAATGTAAACAAACTATAATTACTTAAATAAATAATTAAATGAATTACCTACACGAACTTTCATCCAAATTAGAGATAGAACTATTCGTTTCCGTGGTGGATTCTAGAAATTTCAACAATGAATACCAATAAACAGTTGGTGTATAAACAGATTCAACTTCCGTACCACTCTTTCGACTTTTCTTTATCTACAAAATTAAACACCTAAAAGTTAAAAAAACTCTTGTAAACTTTTTGTATACAATTAATAACAAAAACATAACCTTACAATTGATGCATTTAATTTTGCACAATTACCTACATATTGTACGATAATTTTAATTTTACAACGTAATATTAGTTTCTCAAACTACTTATTTTACATTTCAATTCTTTGACACCTAACCCACTTTGGTCAGCATTTAAAACTTTGTTGTATATGTATATTGGGATAACAAGGGTTAATAATATTTATATTGTATGCGTTGAGAAAGGGTTATACATAACTCGTTGTACGCGGAGATAACGAAGTTAGTTGAATAATAACCATCACGGAAGATCATGAAATAAAAGAAATAATAATAATAAATAATACGAGTTTATTTTATACAATATTTGGAGAATACATAATATTGGCGACGAGGATGGGATAATAAAAAAATCACTGTATAATACTAAAGTAATAATAATAATCAAAACATTAAAAGTCATTAAGTGAGTCAGTAGTGTAAAATTTTAAACCATTCGATAATATTAATTAATCACACCATATAACGGAAAAAAACAACGGATTAAACAGAGTACAGAAGAAAACTGTTTGTTATTGTGGTGAAGAAAAAAAAAATATATAATATATAAATAATAATAATGGCTTTAATCGGGCAATTAGAAGCGTTTATTCCCGGTGAGGACTTTGAGTCCTATGTAGATCGTTTAGGTCAATTTTTTATCATTAATAATATAGAGGTGGAAAAAAAAATACCGTTATTTATAACGTTAATGGGTTCTGAGACTTATAAGATATTAAAGTCGTTAACAGCCCCCGATGTGCCAAGCAAACTTAAAATTGATGACGCTATTGAGATTTTAAGAAAACATTTTCAACCTAAAGTTAATAAACGAACCGAAAGATTTAAATTTTCTAAAATAAGTCAACACGAGGGAGAGTCAATTTCCGATTATATTGTGAAGTTAAAAGAAGCAGCCCAGTCGTGTAAATTTGGGACGTTCTTAGATGAGGCTCTCACTGATAAATTCATTGTTGGTTTACAAAGCGAAACAATTCAACGGGATTTACTAAAAAAGGATGATTTGAGTTTCGAAGAAGTTTGTAATGTGGCTTTAAATTTTGAGATGTCCGACAAAGAAACAAAAGCCATTAATCCGAATCACCAATACGCGGTTGTAAAGTCAGGATCAGTAACTCGAAACAATCGTCAATTGTCAGCAAGCAGATTCAGAAATCAAAATTTTATACCACAGAAATATCCAAACAATAGTCCGGTCAATCAACATAAAGGTTCCAGTCAAAGTCGACAAAGAAGTGGAAGTCCAAGTGGGTCAAAAAATTATTTTAATCAAAGAGACGGAAGCCCAGCGAGTTCAAAGGGAAATAATCGTCAAAGAGACGAAAGTCCAGTTAGTTCAACGTCAAATGGGTCCAGTATAGAAGTATGTTGCCGATGTGGAAGGTATCAGCATCTTCCACAGCAATGCCAAGCAAGATTTTGGAATTGTTATGTGTGTGGAAAGCAAGGTCACACAGCAAGGGTCTGCAGATTTAGCAACAGATTAAAGGTTATCAACGGAGTTAACCAACTTAACAGTCCACCAACAATTACCTTAATAGTTGAAGGGATTAAATTAGAATTTGAAGTAGATTCAGGAGCATGTAATTCTATTATAAGTATCCAATTTTATAAAATATATTTTTCAAAATTGATTATTTCAAAATGTACTCAGAATTTTTCAACTGTTACAGGTCAATCCATAAAGGTTATAGGGAAAATCAAGGTCATGGTAGAGTACAATGAATTACGGTCAGAGTTGGAATTAATTATAATAGAACCGGAAAAGGATTTTAAACCGTTATTAGGACGGACATGGTTAGATGTGTTGACTCCAAACTGGAAAAAAAACATTTTCATAAGGTCAGTAAAATATTCAGTTGACCATCAAGAAATTAATAATAGTAATATGAGACACTGTAAAGTTGACGACAGTATACTCAAGGAAATCAAAATAAAATTTCCAAATTTATGCAGTAATAACTCGGAAATTGAGGATTCGATTGTTGGATATAAGGCAGAGATACATCTAAAAGAAAACATTTGTCCAATTTTCCATAAAGCATACACGGTACCATTCAAAATTCGGGATAAAGTGGAAAGTGAGTTAAACAGGTTGGTAGAATTAAATATTTTAGAACCTGTGAGGTATAGTGCGTGGGCTAGCCCAATTGTGTCAGTTCCTAAAGCAACCGGGGAGATTAGATTATGCATCGATTGCAAGGTTACGATCAATAATTTTATTAGAGATGAACATTATCCTCTACCAAGGGTCGATGATATTCTTGCCTCTTTTGCAAATTGCAATTATTTTTGCGTTTTGGATTTGTCCGGAGCTTACCAGCAACTTGCGGTGACCGATCGATCGAAAGAATTATTGACAATTAATACCCATAAGGGGTTGTTCAGATTTACGAGACTACCATTTGGAGTGAAAAGTGCGCCATCAATTTTTCAAAGTGTGATGGATGAAATATTAAAAAATTTTGATCAAGTAAAGTGTTATATTGATGATATTATCATTGGAGCTGGTTCTTTTGAAAAATGTAAAGACATCTTGTACAGAGTATTAGATCGACTAAATGAACATAAAGTGAAGATTAATTTTGGAAAAAGTGTAATATTGGTAAAAGTCGTAAATTATTTGGGACATACAATTTCATCCAAGGGAGTTCAACCTAACGAAGAAAAAATCGAAGCAATTGTTAAAGCACCATCTCCTAAAAATATAAAAGAACTTCAATCTTTTTTAGGTCTCTTAAATTATTATAGTCGTTTTATTCCGAACTTATCGACAGAATTAAAGGATTTATATAAATTATTACAGAAAGAGGAACCGTATGTGTGGACCACTGGTTGTGAAGAGTCGTTTGAAAAAGCTAAGAAGCTGATTAAAGAAAATAATATATTGGAAATATATGATCCAGAGAAGCCCTTAATTTTAGCTACAGATGCCAGTCCATATGGCGTTGGTGCTATTTTGTCACATGTAGTTAACGGAATAGAAAAACCAGTTCTGTTTGCGTCTAGCTCATTATCACCAGCCGAGCGCAACTATTCACAACTTCATCGCGAAGCTCTTGCTATTATATTTGGCCTTAAAAAATTCCACAAATATGTATACGGAACAAAATTTACCATAGTGTCAGACCATGAAGCTTTAAAAGAAATTTTTAATCCTAAGAAATCAACTCCATCAGTAGCCGCATCAAGATTGCAAAGATGGGCAGTAATTTTGTCCATGTACGACTACGAGATAGTTTACAAAAAAGGATCACAAATGTCAAATGTAGATGCATTATCAAGGTTACCATTGAGTCAAGGGACTACTATTGAAAGTTCGAAAATAAACTATTTTAATTTTTCGGAAACTCTTCCTATGAATGTTGGTAATGTACAAAAAGCAATGAAAAAGGATATACTTTTAACGCAAGTATATAACTTGGTATTAAACGGATGGCCAAACAGTAGTAGTGGATTGAGTAATGGGTTAGTTACGTATTTCGGTAAACGTAAGTCATTGTCGTGTGAAGATAATTGCTTATTCTATTTCAACCGTATTGTAATACCACAAAGTCTGCAGAATACAACGTTGGAATTATTACATGACAACCATTTAGGAATAGTCCGGATGAAAATGGTGGCTAGGTCATACTTATGGTGGTTAAATATAGATCAAGACATAGAAACGTTTGTCAGTCAGTGTTTAATATGTCAGCAAACAAGAAATGTCAATAAAGAGAAACAGTTTTCGTCATGGCCAGAAGCAAGATATCCATTTGAAAGAATTCACATTGATTTTTTCCAAGTTCAAAATTGGTTTTTGGACTACCAGGAGTGATTATATCGGATAACGGACCACCGTTTAACTCATCGGAATTTACAAAATTTGCAAACTGTCACGGCTTTGAGCTAAAGAAATCTCCTCCGTATCATCCACAGTCGAATTCTCTAGCCGAACGGAATGTCCAAAGTGTAAAAAATGTTCTAAAAAAGTTTCTTCTAGAGGAGTCTAACAATTTAACCATTCCAAAAATAATACAAAAATTTTTAATACATCATAGAAATACGCCTAACTCCGTGAATTCGTGTACTCCGTCTGAAATGATTTTCTCATTTAAACCAAAAATTTTATTAGACTTAATTAACAAAAGAAAAGTAACTTTCTCAGATAAAGATGAAATAGTAATTGTAAGGAATAAGGGAAATTCTAAATTTAAGTCAAACAATATTGTTAATTCAAGTACTACTAGAAATACTAATACTAAGTCCTGTAAAGTTGCAAAATTTAAAGTGGGCGAGAAAATATTTTATAAAAGCCATTATAATAGCTATATAAAATGGATTCCAGGTAGAATTGTAAAAAAAGTTAGTGATTATACTTATTTAATTAAGGTTTATGGAAGAATAAGATTTGTTCACGTAAATACTTTAAGAATTTCAAAATTACATGATAAATTTCATCCTGCTAAGTATTTCATTCCAAGATGTATACCGATGAACAAATCATATTCACCTGAACATGCAACCGTCAAAAGAAAAAGGTCGCTAAGTGACTCAGAATATGAATTGTTAGAATTAAGGCGTTCAAAAAGAGAACGAAAACCACCACAAAGATTAATTTGTGAATTACCATAATAATTGTAAGGGTTATTTAAAAAGGGGAAAATGTTGTATATGTATATTGGGATAACAAGGGTTAATAATATTTGTATTGTATGCGTTGAGAAAGGGTTATACATAACTCGTTGTACGCGGAGATAACGAAGTTAGTTGAATAATAACCATCACGGAAGATCATGAAATAAAAGAAATAATAATAATAAATAATACGAGTTTATTTTATACAATATTTGGAGAATACATAATAAACTTCTGAGGATACGTTAGTATAACACCACTCGCTTGTTCCGGTTTTTGTAATTCGGGTGCCGCGTATTGTACAAAATTTCATTTTCTTTATAAAATATAATTCTTTTGTGGTAGCCATGCTACAGTCGAATTTTAAGCTGCTAACTCGTATTTTTCAATCACATTTTTATCACAAGACCACAGAAAAGACAGAGAAAATATAATTCAATATTACATATTTCGCTTCTCTTCTTTGTATAAAAAACAAAAAAGAAGAGAAGCGAAACATATTATTGTATTATATTTTCCCTGTCTTAACTGGTTAGATTAGAGCAGGAATACAATTTTTTGATTGAATATTTCTATGTAAATACTTCACATGGAACTTCCATATCTGTTCATTCTTTTCTGTGACAAGACGGCAAATGAAACATAAAGATCTTATCACAACACTTAATCATTATTTTGAAAATATATTTGATTGTCCAGTCGTTATCCAATAATAATGATTTTTTCTGATAAATTCAATTAATCTCTGGATTCGATGCCGTAGTAATTATTTTAATGTTATCTTTTCTTTTTTGTTTAATTATAGTTTAGTTAGTTTAGTGTTTATTCCACTATTAGGTCGTTATATTTTCTGGCTTGATCCGTTTATTCCTCACCATTAATTATCTTTTATTTTTTGTTACTAAATATTTATTAAGCCACTTTATTACAATTTCTATATTTTATTTTCTGAAGAACAACTAGATTAAGGTTGTACAACATCAATTATGTAATTCTGATTTGTAATTAATCAATATTTTAAATTAATTCATTACAATAATATTTAACTATTTTGAAAATATAACCGATTGTCCGGTTGTTATCCAATAATATTGTTTTCTTTTCTGGTAAATTCAATTAACCTCTCAACTCGGTTTTGTTCCTCTACGGTTCCAATATCGATTAGATTATTTCTTTTAGTAAGATTTTAATGTTATCGTCTATTTTTCGCCTTCCTATGATTTAATCAATCATTAATTGGTCACATCTAGGTTATTTTATTGTTGATGCCTAATCTATTTTGGAAATAATGTTGCCTGTTCGGTCGTGATCCAATAAAATTTGTAGTCACTTGCAAAGTCTATTCCAAACCTTTAAAATAAATCTACGTAAAAATCCCCTGTTTCTTTTTAGTTCGATTAATTCCCTCATAATTATTTGATTCATATCAGTTAGTCGATCACATATAAATACTTGTTGTTGAACCGCTTTCATAAATTCAAGCTTTCCGTTGTCTTGGTCAAAAAATAGTATCAATAATGTCGTAGAATTTTTAGGTTCCTTTTTAGTTTTTAAAATCTTCTTGAATGAACCTTTGATAGCCGCATGATCTACAAAGTGGAAACTTTAACATGTTATTTACTAAATCACTCGAGCTTGCTTGTAACTTGCTTGGTCGGTAGACCAGTGATTAGAACGTCTTTATTAATCATTGATTGTTTTTTTGCCATTACCGTTCTAATTTGTGTACTTTTTCTCGAGTAATATTATGTTCAGTCGTTAATTTCCTTATCTCAGTCTCTAGCTTAGTACTTAAGTTATTTCGATTTGCAGCGATAGCTGCCATAATGTCTTTATTTGTCTTATAAAACCACTACTAGTGGCACTTTTTATACTTTCCCCACTCGCCAATAGAGACATACACATTTTATTTATAAAACATAAGCATATTAAATATTGCTGAATAAATGTTCAAGTCTTTGTCGCCGAATCGTAGAATTAAACTGTTATAATATTTAAAATTTAACGTTTTAATTTAATTTGTTTTACCTATGTCGTGGATATTCTTAATGTTTAAAGCATTCTTCTTCGGTTTGGTGTCTTTAATATGTCGTTAGATGAGTTGTTCTGCTACTTCACAAAATTGTTGCCACTGGCTGACTAATAGGGCACTTTTTTCAGGAAACAAAATAATCCAAGACTCCACTTGCTTAAAAATCGTGTTATTTTTTCTGTTGTAGATCCTATGGAGTTTAATTCGTCCCGCCTACTGGGAAAAGTTAATTGCCGCTTGAGTTCAACCACATCCCTCAATTGATAAAAACAGTTAAGCCACCTTTTGTCAGCTAAACGGGTTTCGTTTAAAATCCCCAAATTATGGCTTTCGTTAGTTTCATCTGTTAATAAAATTCACATGTATACAAATCGGTTTATCAAGATTAAGAAATATGTTGTAGTTTGTAACGATAGCGATAGTGGGCCATCGAGCGTACAAGAACATTTTACCTGATTAGAGGCTTTGGAGCTATTAATGTTTAGCCGGTTAGAGCTCAGGTTAATGGGGTGGGGTTTTCCAAATCATAAACAAGTCTTGATAAACCGCTAAGGATAGGAGGATAAGAAATTCGTTAGAATGGGAGACGGCACAAGGCACGAATCAACTTACCACAATACTGCATCACAAATTTGTTGATCTGTTGAAAAAACAATCTTCTATGGATTTCCTTATACTATAGATATGTCCATAGGAGCATTCAACAACTGAATTAGAGCAGTTGGAGTTTTATCTCCTAAAAGGTTTTCAGCGTTTTCTTCAAGTTCAGCCGCATTTGGATCAGCTGCTATTAATAATTCTTGAGCTAAAATCCGTATTTTCAGCAAAATGATGTTTAATCCTTGCTGCTGTCATAACCATATAAGCTTTTGAAGTTACTACATAGGTAGCATTTTTAGATCTTTCTGAAGTGTTAAGACATCCTAATGCTGAAATCCGAATCCAAAGATGGGTTGACGGACATATGTACAGCATGGTATCCAGCAAAATAACTGTTAATCTAATTGAAGTTGATAAATTTGACATCACATCTTATTTATAATTAATCACATCTAGTGTATCGCGACACATGAAAGACAAAATTCTTATCACAACATTTTGTAAATGTATTTGATTGTCCAGTCGTTATCCAATAATAATGGTTTTTTCTGCTAAATTCAATTAATCTCTTGATTCGTGTGTTTTCCTCTTCGGTATTTTATATCGATTAAATACTTACCGTAATTTAATGATATCATCTGTTTTTTATTTATTATTTAACATTGTGGTGTTCAGTCCACAATTTTTTTTTAGTCCTCACCACTAATTCTCTTTTACTTTTTGTTATTAGGTACATACATAATTAAGACATTTTATTATATTTTTTCTATTTTATTAATTGATGTACAATTTTGATTTATAATTAATCGCATCAAGGGTATCGCGACAAATGAAAGGCAAAGTCCGTGTCACAGTATTGATTTTTATTTTATGGTAAACTTAAACTCTCAACTCGCTTTCGTTCCTCACCAATAGTCAATAGTCATATTATATCCATATACAATGCTGGGAGCAAAAAATTGGTCAAGCATATTTTATTACAAATTAGAGTCTTTTTTTGCTAAAATTACAAAACTTTTGAAAGTAATTGGCTTATTGTCAGTTATGACCCAATTAGTTAAAAAAAAATTACCTGCAATTTAGGGGGAAAAATCGAAAAAATGCCAAAATATTCAATATCCTATTTTGGACTGAAAGGCGTAGAAGTAGTGGATTAAAGTAAATACTTTTTTTTTTGTTTTTTTTTGTTGGACCGCCTTTTGCTTTTATTATGGCGATAGATCCCTGCAAGTACTGGGCAAAAGCATTGGTCAAACAATTAGTTAATTTTTACGCCTACCTTCCTAGGACGTAAGGGGATCTTGAACGAGCAACGGACAAATGAATTTCATCAAGCTTTGTGCGTGAGAAGAATACTGGTTAAAACTGTCTTGTGAGCACTTGAAACAGTCTAGAAACCAGAGCTCGCATTATGTGTCAAACAAAAACAATGAAAAACTATTTCCTGTGGGCCCAGGAGTACGTTTCTTGGACTCAAGAGATGTGGAATAAAATGATTTTCTCCGGTGAATCCAAATTCAAGCTGCATGCTTGAGATGGTAGAATCCTCGCACGAAGAGAACCTCGAGAGAGGCTTTGTAATGAATGTCTTTTAGTGCGTCCACCGAAAACTGAAAGAGTTTTGGTCTGGGGAATTCTTATGGCGAACAAACCGGTCGAATGTGCTTCCTTAGTTCTAAAATCACAGTAGCTCTTTATCTGCAAGTCCTATATAACGAATTTCAGCCCTCTTTGTTGGAACTTTTCAACGAGACTTTCAGATTTATTTTTCAACTTCATGCAATACTGCGAAAGTTGTGAACAACTACCATATTATATTAATTTTGAATTGTAAATATGTAATAAAATTGACTTTCAGATAAACAATAATTTATTAAAATCCTAATTTTTTTCTTATCTCTTCATTTAGACGTAAAAAAGTACTTCGGAGAAAAAAATATCGATGTGTTGGACTGACTGGCCCCGTATCACCCAGACTTAAATCCAATAGACAATTTTTGTGAAGCTAAACTTAGCAAGAAAGCGCCCAGAATCAATTCGAGCTTTAAAAAGTTTAGTGATGAACATCAAAAAGCGGCCAATCAACGTATTTTGAATATTTTGGCATTTTTTCGGGTTTCTCCCCTAAATTGCAAGTACATTTTTTTTCTTCCAAAAAATGGTTAAAGTCCGATTTAGACGTACCAACATTGTTTTCCAACAAATTTTTTGTTGCCACTTAGAGCTACACGCAACACAAAAAAATGTACACGCGACAAAAAGAGAAAAGTATAAAACAACAATGGCGGCCGTGCCATAATTTTTTGGCGGTATAAAATCGACAAGAAAATTTTTAATAAATACGGCGCTGATACTAGTTTATTTATCAAAATTATGGCTTTTTCGGGTAAAATGAAAAAAATTCGAACTTAAATTTTATTTTATTATAGTAAAATAAATTTTAGTAAAATATAATAAAGCGCTATAAAAATTTCACAAATCGCCATTTTTATTGTGTTTGTTGCTATAAAATATCAAAAATATACTCGGGTCAAGTATATTTTATAGTCAAATTTATTTTTATAGTAACAAATGGTAAAGTAGTTTATAGTAACAATTGGAAAAAAATCCAACAAAATTTTTGTTGGTAAATATTTTTGTTCTTGTCTTACAAATGAAAATCATAATGTACTAATATCTTCATTTTTTGTTGGGAAAAGAATGTTGGTACGTCTAAATCGGACATCATGCTTTCAAATTTTTGTAATTTTAGCAAAAAACGACTCCAATTTGTATAAAATATGTTTGACCAATTTTTTTTCCCAGCACTGTATGTAAGTGGGCTTAGTGAGTAATCTTGTTTGACTCCTAATCTTAATGGAATGTCTGTTGTAGAGGCCGATTAATGTTAAAATTTCCTCAAGTAGAGTTTTATCGGATATTCTATGCAGATTTAGCCTGTTGAAGATGTGTTTGTGTGAAACTGTGGCAAATGCTTGTGACAAGTCAAGCTAAGCCTGAAGCTATGCAGGATATTTTCCGATTCCGATGTGTACCTTCTATGAAGGGCTGAACGAAAAGTTATGTTCCGTACAGCCGTCAAACGGCATAAAAGGTGAGCGTGATTAGCTTACACTTACCTAGATCTTCTACTGTACCGTTTTTGTGGAACAGAGTCCTTTTATGCCTTAGGCATTCTCTTGAAGGTTTTAATTTTGTTGAATAACGCACAGAAAGAATCGACCAGGAACCGTATTCTTGAAATTCACCGAAAAAACTCACCCGTGATTTTCTAGTGAAATACGTCATTTCAGTCAAAATTTAAATTGTTTTATACCAAAGTCACCGGCGACTTTTTTCCGTGAATTTCAAGAATACGGGCCCAGCGCCTTTTCGTTAATTGTGTCTTTTATTTTATTTGAGATGTACATATGAATTTATAGTATTTTTTACAACCACAATATTTATCAAAGAAATGTTTTGTTTAAAAAACCAGACTATTTAATAATTGTTGAAACGCTACAATACATTTAATTTATAATTAATCCTGTCTATGTCGAGTATCGCATCAGATGAAAGACAAAGTTTTTATTAAACAACAGGCTGTTATATCTTCTGGCTTGAGTTCTTCGTACCATAAATTCTCGATGTTACTAAATATTTATTAAGACACTTTATTAAATTTTTTGTATTTTATTATCCGATGTACAACTTGATTAAGATTGTACAGTAACAATTCATGGTGATTAAAAAACAATATAACTTTATGAGAGTTTAAAATTAAAATAAAAATGAAATTATAAAAGAAAGAAGAATAAAATAAAATATGTAAAATAAAATTAATGTGATAAACCAATTTGGCAGATAATTAATTCAAATTTTGAGCTCGGATATTGAATTGCAAGAACATCAGCTCTAATCTGCGTCCTATTGTTCCTTCCCTTGATCCGCGGCAATGCTCCAACTGTTGAACAATATGCCTGTAAACTATATCAGGACTGTATCTACGTCTCTCGACACGTAGTAGATCTATCACAGCTTGAGGAGACATATCACCGAGAAATGTATCCTGATGATTAGGATCTGCTCTCAAAGCTGCTCTCCTATCTTGTTGTTCAGCCTTGTTTGCATTTGAAGACTTCCTTCCTTTAAGAGCAAGTCCGGTTACAACTCCTGCCATCATTACTGCATAAGCGCACGGAGCTTCAATATTAGTGGCATTTTTACTTCGGTCACTCTGTAAACAGCACCCAATACAATGAATCCACAGGTAAAGTGCGGGACAAGAATATGCAGAAAATGGAGATTTGGTATATAAATGTGGGAAATCTAATTCTTGTTTGTCAACAAAAGCATCAATTAATTCATCACAAACAACTTTATCCACGATGTAAATAAGCACTTGTTTTGGAGTTAGTCCTGAAATTTCAGAGATATGATCAAGCCCCGAAATAATTGCATAACCCTTGTTTCGAGCCACCATCGTGGAAATTCTTGCTCTTGAATAAAGGTGATCTTTAAATTTAAAGAAAAACATATCCAATATTGCTATCATTTTAGAGTATTCTTTGTTTTTCGATAATTGTAGAGCGTATCCTGTTACTTGTTGGTAGAGAGGTCCTTCTGTATTGAAGGGAGCCCTTGCAAATATCGAGGCGGTTCTTGGCAAAATGACATCTAAATAACCATGTTGATTGGCCTCTTGACCCCGGCCCATTTTGAAGCATGCAACTAAACTCCAGAATAACATTTTTAAATGGTTTTGATCTCTAAATTTGCCTTTTATAACTAAGTGGGTAATATTGGCTGTGACAATATTTTCCACTGTATATAGACTCATAGGTGTTATTACGGCATGATTCTCTCCAATCACTCTCCCAAAAGAAGTCCACCTTTCATTCAAGGTTCCAGAAAAAGATGGTGCATTTTCTGTCATATAAAGATGCATAAATTCAATTACTGATTGTATGTGAATCCCATGTCCTGTATCGAAACTGGCCTCTAAGAGAGCTGCAGACTCTTGTAAAGTTCTTCCGACAGTGATATTAAATCTTGGTTTACCAGTGTTACTTACGTACCATACGCTCGGCAATTCTGCAGTACTGTCCAAATATGCGACAGGTACAGCTATTTGATTATATTTTGTAGTGTCAATCAAAAATAAGAGATTATCACTTTCCATTGCTTTTTAGAAGAACTCTTAAGTGTGAAGAGAAAAATTCAGAAATTTTTATGATATAGCTAATATATTAAATTAAACACGTCAAAAGTATCGCGACAAATGAAACGCAATATAAAAGTCATGGCAATGTGTATGCATCTGCATGTGTAATATTTGAAAATATAACCGATTGTTCGGTTGTGATCCAATTTAGCGTATTCACACCATGTATACAGCGCATCACAACACCGCAACAGCCTCGTGTTCACACTATGTTGCGCCAACTCTTGATATTTATCTATGTATAAGTAACATTTTATTATAACAATACTAGATGAACAAAATTTTAACTATTTTGATTGGTTTTTTATTTGTTTAGTGAGTTGCAATTCGTTCACCATATAAAATTTTTGTTGAAACCATGCAACACAAAAATTACCCCTCCATCAAAGTTTGTAGGTAAAGAGGGAAGAAACGAGGAAGTGTTGCGATGCGCTGTATACATGGTGTGAACACGCTAATTTGTAGTATACATTTTCTGGTAAATTCAATTGAAGCCGAATTTTGTTACTTTCTGTGTCGTAAAACAAAATGGAATGAAACGAAAGACAAGAGACATGGTTATATAGATGAATTGACAAAAAGGTTTTTTGAAGTTTTGAAGACTACTTCAAAATTTTTTAAATTTAGAATTTTTTTAGAACTTAACCACATGACAGTAGAGTAGATTCGTTTTTTTCCTTTAAAAATAAATAATTAAAAATTCATTTTATATTTTATTTATTTTATTTTGAAAATTTGTCATAAGTGCTAGTAAGGATTACAAAAAAAATCAAACCGATATTATATAACCGCAAAGACGAAACGAAAGCAAATTGACTCGAATCAATTCTTCCGTTCGTTTTCATTCCGTTTCTTCTGTATTTTATAAATTTTAGTTAAATGAATTTCACAAACTTCATTTATAAAATGCATAAACACAAAATATTTTTGTGGTTTTCTGATTTTATATTCAAAAAACCAATCGTTGGTACGAATATATACGATAAGCATACGAACAAAAATGACTGAATCTGAATTCTGAACTGAAACGACGGATAGTATAAATTCATGATGTCTGACACGGTACATGTAGGAACTGAACTGAACGGATAATATAAATCAGCCTTTAAGGTGCAAACACAATGATGTCCGTTCCGTTTTGCTTGGGGGTTTTCTCCCAATTTACTCTATAATTTTGAATGAAAGACGGAAACATCAGAACTTTAAACAAAGGAGAATAGAACGAATGCCAAATTAAGTTTCGATTTTAAATTTTTCAGTTAGTGAAACGTCCGAGGTGGACCAAATAAAAAGCGAACGGAACGGATGTCATTGTGTTTGAACCTTTAAGGTTGATTTATATTATCCATTCAGTTCATGATAGAGTTATCATGTCAGGAAATAGACTATTAAATAGAAACATAGTAGTTCTAATTTCACCCTAAACAAGTAAGAGCCTCCTAAATAAGCTACGGGTCCTGAAAATTTAAGAGGTGTTTTACTAACGAAATTAAATCCTGATATATCGACCGGTAACCTAGCTCTAACTCATTACTTCAGGAATCTCTATAATGAACTGTCCTTGTGATCCAGTAACACTAGCTGGTATCGGTACAGTTTCTATATTTGGTATCTCACTTCGATACTTTTGTACATTGTTTAATAATCGGACATTGATTGTCAAACCTTCACAATCTGAAGGAAAATTTCCCGCTGTTATATCTGATGTTTCTAAAATATGCCGATTCATTTGAGTTAAATCAACACAAGGTGCATATTCTATGCACCGTGAATTCTATACATGGTCCAAATCATTTGGATGCCTTTCCTCTGGATAATCTTCTACTTCAGTATAAGCAATATCTTCCATTATTCGTTGAGCAAATACTGATATACATGGATAAAGTGCGCATAAATAATTTTGATCCATATGTTCAAAATAACCTTCATCTGTATAAGTGTAAGGTTTTGTATCAAATTTGGACTCAGGTCCACTAGGAATCTGAGCATTACCAAATCCTGATAAGTACATACCTAATGATTTAGGTAAAATATAATTACCTTGTTCGAATATTATTTCGACAAAGTCACGTTCAAAAGACATGATACAAATTCACGATTCTTATTCTCATTTTATATGCATAAGCTGAAATTGATACTGATCTTTTAAAGTTCAGTGAATGCGCAGAAAATTTTTCGAATGTTTCGTTGATTAACGGCATCAAACCATCAAACCCCGGGTAATGGTTTAATTCCTCAGCAATCGTAACTAACTCCTCTGATGGAGTTGGAACGAAGGCTTCCATATATAATGGATCATTCTTTAAGTCCGATGATGTTTTTGATAAATGCTGGCCTGATGGTGGTCATCAGCCTTAACATCCTTGGTAACATCTTTTGTGTCCAAGAGTTTTTGAGTTGGTTTCTTATTCTGAGAAAAACCTCTACGTCGGCCACCTCTATCGCGTGGTTTATACTGATTGGATTCAAAGTGTTCTTCACTATGAAATCCGGGACGACTTGGTCCCTCTGGACGGTAATATCCACCTCTTACATTATTATTCTGGTAGTATCCTCGGTTCTGATTTAAACCGTATCTACCTCTATTACTCATTTTATAATCAAATATGCCTCTCCGAGGTCTTACTGTTTCGTAGAATTATACGACGGGACTTCCGTTTCACAAAAGTGTGCAGAGACCTAAGGCTCTTACTCACACTATAAACACAAATATTTTGTATATTTTCCTTATAAAAAGGGAAGAAATCATAACCAGAATGAGGAAAGCCAAATTGTTTACAATATTAGACTGAAAAAATGGGTGAATGGCTTCGTCGGCCCCTCTATCGGCTTTTTACATTCCTCTGGTTTGTAGTTGGTTACTTCTAGAGCATCGCGGCAAACGAATGAGAAAGCCGTATATCGATGATAAAGATGATTAAAAACCATTTGGAGGATATTATTAACATTTAACCAATTTTGGAAATAAGTTCGACTGTCCTGTTGTCATCCAATAAAATTGTTATTAACTTTCAAAGTCTATTTCAAACTTTCAAAATATATACATACATATATACGTATTCTGCCTTGTATATTGTTTCGTAGCATTTTCAATGAACCTCTCAATTCGGTTGTTGGCTGAAATATTCGTGAACCACTGCACACAAAATTGTTCAATCCGTAACTCATTCTCACATACATACATAAAAAAAATAACCTCAAAAAGTGACATTTGGAATAAATTAAAAAAAAGATCTATCATGATTCATGAATAGGAGTGAAAATATGCATATGTAAGGTGGTTGAAAATTTACAGTAATGAACTGAATTAGTAAAAATGGAACAAACGTAGCAAACGTTTGTAACTGAAGAAAAAAAAAAATTAAAGATAGCAAGTTGCTACTTTGATCGATCGAACCAGAACTTTACTTGTCATTTTGTCTTGGAGGGGTTGTTTCAACATTTGGAATCTCCTGTTCTCGATTAATCTCTAAAAACGTGTAACTAGGATTAGTACCTACTTGGATTGAATGGGCATATGCCACATACTACAAACGCTGATATTCCGTTACTGGTTGACGCTTAGCCATTCCACGCCTCTGAAAGAAGCTCTCCAAACTGCAGGCGAGTAATTTTTCTGGTAGGGTTGTTTCTTATAAATAGATAACACGCCAAATAATAATAAGATTTAAATAATTTAAAGAAAGTTCTATCCAACGGCCGCAGAAACTGAGTTATAAAATAATCTCATAATAAGATTTTTCATCCATGTACACGTGCGACCCCGGAGGCATATCATGCTCAAACTCTTTTATTTTTACCTGAAAAGTTAAAAAAGAGATAAATACAGATAGGTGTAATAACAACTATGTATAGGACGTGAAGCAAACCTTTAAAGATACACGCAGTGGTAAAAAGGATTGTCTCACCCTTTTCAGCCGACGACGTAATTGGCGCTAAGTGGCACGCAGTCTCGTCTATATTACAGATAATCCAAGGTTTGCCCATCAGGTCATTTTCTTTCTGTACCTTTTTCAATAAAATGAAGTACGCTTTAACCTCGTCTCCGTTCATTCCAAGTGCACGAGCTTGCGAAACTCGTTTTGATTTCCTCATGGTTAAACTTGGATGGCGTTTCAAAAATAGTTTAAACCATCCTCTCGCAGCTTTCTTTTTATCACGTCAAAATAGATGTTCGATTTTATACTTTTCAGTAATCCCATACGCCGGTTGGTTACCATTTTTAACTCTACTTCGTTGCCCAAGCAAGAGGAAGATCCTAATGGGAGTATTTTACTACAGTGGCTTTAAGGATGCCTTCTTAATGTAGTAGACGGCATTTTATGATGCTTTATTCTCTTTTTATTTATTAATTATTAACCATAGCGCGGCGAGAACTTACTCCTCCAAATTATTACGACAAACTGAATGTAAATAAATACTTAAATATGTATATAAACTGAGGCGCTTAAGTGGGATATATTTGAAATGCGCCATCTCATCCATATTTACCTACATATAAGCAGAAGTATCTGCAAAGCTGCCTCACAACCACTTCGTCTATTATTGGATTTTTACCGATAAGTAGAATTATTTACTCTTTCTCACCATTTTCACTCTTTTACTTTTTGGTATTAGATATTTATTAAGAAAAATTTCTCTATTTTACTATCGATACATTATCAACTATGTACTGCAGTGCTGACATGTTATAACTTGCAACTATAACTGATTTGCATAATTTATCCATCAAGGGTATTGCAACAAATGATTTGTTGACCATATCACAAATTTAATAATTTTCATAATACATATTTGACTATTTTGAAAATACAACCGACTGTCCGGTCGTCATCCAATAAATATGATTTGTTCTGGAAAATTCAAATAAACTCTCAACTCGGATTTGCTCCTCTTCGGTTCGTATATCGATTAGATAATTACTTTAAGCTTAGTAATGGTTTCGTTTCACTTTTATAGGCTATCCATAAATATAATCTCTTTTTAAGTAAACCTTTATAAGTACCCTTTTCCTCTGTTTTAGCAGTGGAACACATAAAGGAGTACTATTTCATTAATCGTTGACAACTTTTTTAGGATTTTTTTTTCTTCTGTTAATCTAATCAACGATTTCCTCATTATTTTCAACACAATTTGAACATTCGTTTGATTTCACATTTAGAGTATCGGGACAAATAAAAGAGAAAGTCATAAAAAATATTATTATCAGCTAATCCATTTTGGAAATATGTTGGATTGTCCGGTTGTGATCCAATAATATTTGTATTCACTTCCAAAGTCTGTTCCATATTTTCGAAATATTGCTACGTTGTTAAATTCGATTTTCACGTAATATTTTCAATCAATCTTTCAATTCGATTGTTTGTTGGAAAAAAATATCGATTTAAAAATTTTGACCCGTATTACTGCGGACGTTACAAAGCAGGTTTAAATTCGCTGACTTCTATCATGACGAACTACAAAATTGTAAACAATATTACACTACGTTCATACCCTGGCCAACTAACTTCGTTTGGCCTACCAAATGACGAATGGATGCGCGATGTTGTAATTTTTGCTCGTACTTGTAAACAAGCGACTCTGCGCAATGTCTCGACCTCTGCATCGTCGAGTGGGATCTGCATTACTTGCTGAATGTAAGTAACTGACTCTTCGGTGATATTAGCCGCATTTCTTGACGTTTGATCTGACCCGGATCAGATCATGTCTCATGAAACGACACCAAAATGCGTAAAACTAACAAACATCAAATTTCAATTTTCTGTCTCGTTTTGTTTTGAATCTTCCTCTTCATACTCGTACTGTATTCATATTATTCTTTGTCGCTTTACTAAATACTGCTCAACTACATTTTAATAGCTGAACTAATTTTTAGATCACCATTTGTGATCCAAAATGAATGTTGGATCATGTGTTGTTGTTGCTTCACATATAAATTGTGATCTGATCCGGATCACTACGCGTCAAGAAATGCAGCTATTATCAACACTCTCAATGCTTAGAGGAATCTCTCTGGGTGGCTGGTTTAATGGGCTACCCAAGCATCGTCGCTGATGCTGCTGTAACAATGGGATCTACATCTCCCCACTTTGAAGCGAGGTAGTCACGTATTTTCCCGTTGGTTTCCAGATTCTTCTTGTCTCTGAAGTTCTTATCTTTATTCTCTCTAGACCCTTTTCCACGTCTATAAGACGGCTTCGCTTGCACTGGTGCTGCGACGGGAGCGCATATTGGTGCGCTTAGAACATTTTGTTTTTCTTTATGCTTTACGGGAGTAATCGGGGCTAATTGTTGGGAGGTTTGATTAATATGGCATCTTCACTAAAATTAAATGTTTTAGTAAAACAACAACATGTACATATAATAAATAAATAATTTGTGTTTATGTATCAAATTGCATTAGATGGTCAATAAAGAGAGAAATAGAAAATATATTTTTGAATACTTATATTTGAACTTTATAATTGTAGTGCTAAGACGCATAAACGAAAGCTGTTTGGAATACACAATTACATGAATATAATATAGTGTGTCTGAATGAACCGCTACAGGACTTCTCCGCAAGTGATTTCCCTCCTCCAATTAAATCCTTATACTATGCTGACTCCATATTTTGTTGTTTAAGAATTGTACCTCGTTGGTTGCTTTTGTGTACGTCTGACTCCAATTTTATCGTATATGATATGCATGAATTAGCAGAAAGAAAAAATAATGGCGGCATTAGTAAAATTTCCGAAAATGTTTTATACTTTAAATATGAAGGAATTGGCACTTATCAATGGGCCGGTGCTTTGATTTCGCACCAGGCCGTTTATATTTTCAAACACCAAAATATTTCTTTTCGTTGATTTTATAAAACTTCTTGTATGTCTCTTGAAATATTTTTGTTGTGTACTTTACCGTAAAAACGGTCGACGGTGGTCACCAATAATTTAATTAAACTGATACAGGAAAGAAAAATAAAAATAAAATTAAAAATGTTATTAAATTTGATAATAAAATTATAAATCGAAATAAAGAAAATCATGTTATTAATAATGAATTAATCGTGTTCATCAGAGTCAGAGTCATCAGCAAATGAGAGAGAAGGCTCACCACGTTTTTGTTTGTGACGCTTTCCTGACTCATAATCTCTTGCCAATTTGTCCATCAAAAGAGCATATCGTGCTTCTTTCGATTTCAATTCTCCTTTTTTCTTTGCCTCTTCTATTGGATCATATTGACACACTGTTTTCAGATAGTCAATTTCCTGAGGAGAATAGTTTTCTCTTGAAACGTGTGTTGTGAAATCTAACAAAGTTTTGTCTACTATTGATTGATGACATACTGCAGCAGCAATTAAATAATTGAAGTTTTTTGATATTAATATGCGGTCATTTGAGACGATAAGTTTCCTGTACTGTATTGGAATTCGTTCTTTTTCGGCCTGGTTCCACTCCCTCATAAATATGATGGCCTCTTGTATGACTCTTTTGTCTATGTGAGCACGAGTTTTAATTGGACATTCAAGAAAATCTTTAGCAATTTTTATAGATCTCATACCCGAGTATTCCATGAGACCCATGAAATGCGAAATTACTGGGCTGACACTTGAGACATCTTGATAGAACTCGAATATACATCTTCTTAAATTCGGAGCTGCAGAATACATAGTAGAGGCATGTTGGAATAATTCAGGACTGATACCAGGAAGTGAAATATTGGCGTCCGTTCCGGCTTGTTTCATGTTGTTTACTTGGGCTACCGATTCAGTGTTCCTAAAAGCACAGAAGAAATGAAAGGCCAAAAGAAAATCAATTTGGGATGAAGTGTGAATAGATGGTTTTAGTATTTCATTGTGATAAGATTTTACCACTTCAGAAGGCTTTAATACAGCATCTGGATTTGTCAAATAATTTGAATAATTTATTAACCATCTTGTACCAAACTTCATCAATAAGGATGTATAAGTTAATATGTCCATATGGTTGGTGTAAGGACAAACTTGAAATACCTTTGGTAATGGTTTCTCATTGAGTCAAGACTTTCATGATAACGAAGTTCACCTTCAGCTTTGTTGCATCCTATAAGTTCTGCTGGCTGTATATTGCATTTTAATTCAGGGAAGAAATATGTCAAGACGCTTGCTTGAGTTGCAGTCATGAATCTTCTGTTGTTGTCTGCATAATAAATGTATTTGATATGTGCATACTGTGATGTAACTTTATTCGTTGTAGTTTCTTCAGAAAATGTATAATCATCAGATACAAACTCAACTCGAGATTAAGAGCTCTTAAATACTCTAATCCTTTTAGTTTCATTTTTGCATAGTCTTCCTGACTCATTTTAATTGATTTTTATTATTTTTAAAATGATGAATATTATGAATTTTGTTAACAATTGAATGAGTTTTAATTGACTTTACTCGCAATGATGGGATACCAATGATGAGGTTATCAATAAATATCGCCGATTAAGGTGCCGACTTAATATGTACCATTTGTCGTCTAAAATCAGGATTAGTGTTGATCTTGTTCTCACAGCATTTCTTCCTGGCGCTATTTACTTCCTTACTTGGAGACGGATAGTGGAGTGTAAAATTGTTCACCCAACTACGTGGCTACAGTGCAATTCCGTTCATCGTCCTCTATTGTTTCAACAACGCGGTTCATTCTCTTTTAATTGTTTTAAATACAAATTTGGAGTAGGTAAATACTACAGTTTACCTTCCGACTTGAAGAGTAATTTATAATAAATTTGTATGCTAATTAACGCTATTGATTAGTTTAAAGAAGTTGGCAAATAATATGTATGGTAATCATCGGTCAGAGACTTATTATTAGTTATTTGAATTCAAAAGTGAAAAAAATACAGAAGAATTAGGTGTAATTTCGATTCAAAATAGTTTGCATTTGATATATTGAGTTGGCCAATACATACAAGAATCAAAACTTAGGTCTGCCTTACAAATCTTTTGGAAATCCAAACAATTTAATTTTTTCACGAGTGAATTCATTTGAATTTCGTTTGAATCTTTTGTCGTCGTTGCTGTTGCACTAACTCACTGCTCAAATCATCATTTTAGCCACTTTTGTTTATTATTAATTAAAACTAATTTTTTTTCATCCACTTGCTGAAGCAACACTAAATAAATAAAATATTTTTACGATGTGCGTGACGTATTAAAATGAGAGAGAGAGAGACAGGATGCAACAAGCGCAATGTCATAACATTATTTCTGTATACCTTGTCTCACAACCACTTCGTCTATTATTGGATTTTTACCGATAAGTATAATTATTTACTCTTTCTTATCATTAATTCTCTTTTACTCTTTGGTATTAGATATTTATTAAGACAAATTTCTCTATTTTATTATCGATACATTATCAGTGCTGACATGTTGTAACTTGCAACTATAACTGATTTATAATTAATCACATCAAGGGTATTGCGACAAATGATTTGTTGACCATATCATAAATTTAATAATTTTCATAATACATATTTGGCTATTTTGAAAATACAACCGACTGTCCGGTCGTCATCCAATAAATATGATTTGTTCTGGAAAATTCAAATAAACTCTCAACTCGGATTTGCTCCTTTTCGGTTCGTATATCGATTAGATAATTACTTTAAGCTTAGTAATGGTTTCGTTTCACTTTTATAGACTATCCATAAATAATCTCTTTTTAAGTAACGCTTTACAAGACCCTTTTCCTCTGTTTTAGCAGTGGAACAAATTAAAATGAAACAAATAAAAAATAATAAAATAATAACTGTAGATTGCGCAAATCTAAGATGTGAGGACGAATCCTAATGTTGATTTCATGATGTGCTTCCATTTGCCTCGCACCTAGATGGCGTGTCAATCGCAACATGTGTTAATTTATCGCCTTGTAGTTACTGTGCAAATCCAAGATGTGAAGACGATGCCAGATGCTGATTTCTTGATGGGTCTCCGTTTATCTTGTATCTACATTAGGAATGATTCTTGACAGACTGTCAGCGTTAGTATTTTTCCACCCTTTTTCGTTTTTTATCTTATAATCTTAACGGAAAGCTTTAACCGTCATCGAACTAATTTTAAATTAGGCTGCTTGAAGTTCATAAGCCAAGTTAGAGGTTTGTGATCGGTGACGTTATCGAATTTTGTACCAAATAAATATTTGGCTTCAAGTCGCCGCTCGTCCGATGGTACCAGTCGTTCTAATAATGTTTGCTTTAGTATTGAATATTGGTAAGCTTGGGGTGAGTTTAGTAAAAAATCAGATAATGTTTCGCACTTATCGGGAGAAAGTGTTGCTAAGACATAGGAGTACTTTGATTTTTCTGACGTTATGTTGCGCACCTCGAATTGAATCTCGGCTAGTTTGAACCAGTTGCTTGTTTGTTGTGGCCAGAATGGTTGTAATTTTATTTTGGTATAGCCTGCCACTTCTCCTGTTGAGCGGCCTGGTAGTGGTTGTGTTTGGTCTTACAATATGGATGCCAAATTGTTTTTATTTTTATTTTCTCGTTCCGCCTTTGATATGGATGCTAAATTGTTTTTATTTTTATTTTCTCGTTCCTTTTCTCCCACTCGCGGATTGCACCACGAGTTTTTTTTTCAGTTGTGTTATTTTTTCTTTTCCCCTAACCATAAACACCAAAAAACACTTTGTTTTATTTTATAATCATACATGTATCAACAAAATATATTATTCTATTTTATAGACGCGTGATGTTATTTTACTTGCGAGTCAAATTTTTTTCCTTTTTTTTTCTTAATTAATTTTTGACTTTTCGTAATTAAATCACATTTAATTTAATTATTAAATTTTACAATTTATATCCATTTTGACAATACAAAATATTCATAAATTTCTTATTACAATTGCAACACTGTCATAGCAGAAATAATGATTTTAGATTATCACTACTTTCCAATGTCATTTTCTCCTTCTTTATTCTGTACTAAATTCCAACAGGAACTGCGTAAATCAGATAGTCCATAGTGTTGTTTACTCAATACAAAATGAATTTTTCTTTTAGTTTATACACGCACATCTACTTTGTTATAAAAATCATAAAAATCAAATGGCATGTTACATTTTTACGATTAAAGAAAGACCAAATATATATCCCTCTTGCATTCGTTGCCTCACACATACTTAATTCACCCATTTATACATAAACAAATACAAATACGATCGAGAAAGAGATGCCTCATGTAGCAAAACAACAAGCAAACACGCGCATTTTTTAATCAAAAAGCCTAAAATTTAAAAAAAATTTGATTCCCCTTAACATAAAAACCTGGTAAATGTTCCAGATGGATACATTTGATCCGTAAAATCACTGTAATTTCGCTGTATAATGTCGCGTTGTATTATACGCCAAAATCCGTTGTGAAATAAAACTCGTGGGGTTAAGTTTTAATAAATTTACAATTTATTTTATTTTAAAAATTAATAAAATTCTTCACAATATAATCGAATTGAATTATTTCAATAATGTTTGAAAACCGAATAACGACTGGCCCAAAAAAAATGTAACAACCAAAAAAAAAATCGAAGCGAAGTATATAAATATAAATATAAAATAAATCGCCGAATATAATTGTGTATTGGTGTTGGAATATTTTAGTGTATTGGTTTTTTTTAAAATTAATTTTAGTGGTGACATACGAAAAATCGTAATGTCAAGTTTGGTCGTTCTATTGCACACGAGATGGAACCACAGAGAATATCAATTTAAGTTTGAATTGAGGAAAATAATGATGGAGCATCGGAGAAAAATAGAAATTCGGTTGACTCGCTATTTTGTTAGGTGACAGTTCATAACGTAAAAGATATTTAATGCATTAACCCTATATTGTAGTAATGCATTAACCCTATATTGTAGTGGAAAGTGAATATTAATTTATATAAATAAATGTTTAATTTATATGTATGGATGAATGAGCCACTACAGGACTCCTCCGCAAGTGAACCCCCCCCCCCCCCCCCCTCCTTTTGTGACTGAGGAAATCAAGAGTGGATGCGCCAAAGACGCATTTCGAACTATTGATGTGAACATCAAACTCAGTTAACCTGTGGAAGAGTTGTTCCAGGTGGAGTTTGTGTTGTTCCTCAGTTTGTGATGCCATAAGAATATCGTTAATATTCGGTTTTGTAATAACTTTTTCAATCATAATTTTAGTTATTTTACTTTCAAAACCGTAGTAAACAGGTTGCCTTCAGTTTTAGAAAATTCCACGAGCCATTATCACTTGTACATAAATTGCAGGAGAGAGTACCGTATCACTGTTTTGATCATATTCGTAGGATTTTTGTATTTTCATCTCGTCCGCCATTAATATGCAAACCTTTTGGCACTTAGTTAGATTGGCATTTCCCATTAAACTAAACACTACACCTAAGTATCCAGGATTTACATCAATTTTTCCAGCCCATGTTCTGAGAGTTGAAATGGTTGGAAATGGATATTTTTTGTCCAATAACATACGGTATGCCTTTGGCTCACTAGCATATATATATATCAATGATTTGTGATGACTTGTGATATGTCATTCTCATTACCTTCCCGTTTTATTTGTTTGCCTTTATTTTGTATTTTTCTTCGTTAGCCATGACTAAATATTTCTTTTATAAATTCATTTTCTTGTTTCAGAACGTTACACTCTTGCTTCAATCGATTACACTCTTTCATCAGTTTAATATTTTCGTCAATTCCATCATTAATCACTTCCATTCAATTTCGGCTGCTTAAACAAAATTATTTAATTATTATATTACAAAAACTACGATTCATGATATATTTACCCCTCTTCTGCCAACTGTTCGTTTAAATCTGACGTCCTCGTGGCTTCTTCTAGGTTATGTGGAACGATTTCATAAATTACAGGCAATATTGCGCTATTTTTCAATTTTGGAATCGCTGAGGTAACATTTAAAATATCTGTGACTATTCGTTTTGATTCTCGACGTTCTTGTCACTTTTGTCATTTTCTGTTGAAACGTCATCTAATTTTAAATTTCGGCTATTTTTCGGTGAATAATTTAGAAGCTCTGCTTCAAATTTCCAGAAAATTGAGCGGCCGTAAAGTGTTTTGCGCATCTATATGAAGTTTTAATATTAAAATTTTATCTTTACGACCACATTTTTGGCGCCACATTTCTCTATAGGTAGGATCTTTTGGAAATGCTCAAATCATCATTTTAGCCACTTTTGTTTATTATTAATTAAAAATAATTTTTTTTCATCCACTTGCTGAAGCAACACTAAATAAATAAAATATTTTTACGATGTGCGTGACGTATTAAAATGAGAGAGAGAGAGACAGGATGCAACATGCGCAATGTCATAACATTATTTCTGTATACCTTGTCTCACAACCACTTCGTTTATTATTGGAATTTTACCGATAAGTATAATTATTTACTCTTATCATTAATTCTCTTTTACTCTTTGGTATTAGATATTTATTAAGACAAATTTCTCTATTTTATTATCGATACATTATCAACTAATGTACTTCCGTGCTGACATATTGTAACTTACAACTATAACTGATTTACATAATTAATCACATCAAGGGTATTGCGACAAATGATTTGTTGATCATATCACAAATTTAATAATTTTCATAATACATATTTGACTATTTTGAAAATACAACCGACTGTCCGGTCGTCATCCAATAAATATGATTTGTTCTGGAAAATTCAAATATGCTCCCAACTCGGGTTTGCTCCTCTTCGGTTCGTATGTCGATTAGATAATTACTATAAGTTTAGTAAGATTTTAATGGTATTTGGATTTTAATAATCTCTTTTTAAGTAATCCTTTATAAGTACTCTTTTCCTCTGTCTTAGCAGTGGAACAAATTAAAACGAAGCAAATAAAAAATAATAAAATAATAACTGTGGATTGTGTAAATCTAAGATGTGAGGACGAATCCTATGATGCTGATTTCTTGATGTGCTTCCATTTGCCTCGCACCTAGATGACTTGAAAGTTGCAACATATGTTAATTTATCACCTTATAGTTGCTGTGTAAATCCAAGATGAGAAGACGAAGGCCGAAGCTGATTTCTTGATAGGTCTCCGTTTGTCTCATATCTATATAGCCTTTATAACAATTAAATTTGTTAATTTATCTGCTTGTATTGTAGTTCAGTGACAATGATACATATAAAAAATAATAAAATAATAACTTTATATTGCGCAAATCCAAGATGTGAGGGCAATGGCTGACGCTGGTTTCTTAATGGGCTTCCATTTGCCTCGCACCTAGATGGCGTGTCAGTCGCAGCATGTGTTAATTTATCGCCTTATAGTTACTGTGCAAATCCAAGATGTGAAGACGATGCCAAACGCTGATTTCTTGATGGGTCTCCGTTTATCTTGTATCTACATTAGGAATGATTCTTGACAGACTGTCAGCGTTAGTATTTTTACACCCTTTTTTGTTTTTTATCTTATAGCTTGTTACGAAGAGGTACGCATATTTCGACTATGCCACAGCGCTGTAACCGGTTTGGGGGATCATGGTTGTAGGACTCGAACTAAACTTCCATCTCCCTCAGCAGCCAAGTTGCTCCTCGAAGGAGCTGAAAGTTCGGAACGAATCCGCACCAGGTCATCGTGATACCCGTATCTGATCACCCCTCTTCGTGCCACACGTTACCGTGGATAACACCCTGGAAGGGGTGATAGACGGACCCGATACAGACCTGCGCCTCCCGACAACAGAATATTTCGGCCGACATCACCACGCCTTTGTGACCTGCTAACACAGTCGTTGAGGGGGTGGTGATGTGTGATGCCGGACAGCTCTCGACACTCACCTTACTTTTCACCTGTACACAAATTGACACACATACATCTCCACGCCGCCATCCAATCACTCCATGAAATTTAGATAATTAAAGACACGCCTTTTCTTTATATTACGTTATAAAAACTTTTTATTAAATTTTCCTGATTACTTTTTTTTTCGGACGACGCGTAGTCGGCACAAAAAAAAAAATTATCAAAACAAGTTTTTTTTTTTTGTTTTTTTGTTTTTGTTCTCCAATGGCATCTGCGAGTGCACAGATAGCTCCAAAGTGGCCCCCGAAGAATTGAGTGATGACCCGCGGATGAAGAGCTCTGTTACCGAGGATACTATAAATAAACAAACCAAAAAAAAAACCCACGCCACACAAAAAAATAACAGTGCCCCTGTGCAGTCACGATACTTACTAATTATTCCGGAATTCAGTTACCTTTGTCCTTCTATGCATCGTCCGAAAAAAAAACTACTTGGGCTGGAAGTCACTGTTGGTCATCTATACTTCCTGTGTATGATGAGAATGCTGCTATGCCGCTATACTGTGCTCGTTCTGTGCCAACAAAATGACCGCTCTACGTTTTATTCCTCTTTCCTTTTTGTTGTTGATGAGAACTGGTATGGTTCAATTTTACTGCCAAACTGGTTAAGCAATGGTTTTTGAAACGGGTATGGTGTAATTTTCAAAGAGTGAGAACCATTTGGATCTGGTTATTAGTTTCTGCTTTCACCCGCAGCCTTACTCCATCACACCATCACTCAAAAGAAACCAAAATGGCTCCACCGCGTGGTAAACAACCAGCAGGTATTTTACTTGACACACCGACAAACAAAAAAAAAAAACAAGCGGCTTATATAAATTTATATATTTTTTTCCCGTGAACATCACTCTTCAGGAAAAGAATCTAGAACAATACAAATATAAAAAAACTTAATTCAATAGACATGCACATTTCTTCTTTAAATAACTCTGGCCTCATACAATTTGTTCGGCAAACGTTCTTTTTTGCAGCTTTACTTCAAAAATGTCGATAGCAGACACCGTATGTAGTGGTAATGTAGGGATAATAAATGACGCATCTTTTTCTATCGTACTGTTTGAGCTTTTTCTGATGTACTTGACCAATTCTGGTAGGATTTCTGCAATATTTCTCATCGTTTTTTCCATTACATCAACTTTACCTCTTAAATGTTGAATTTCTGTTAATATCCTGGTATTAGCATGATTTATATTATGAGCATCGCTTGTTGATTCAGCTCCCCCAATAGTTGGATTGCAACGAAACACTTGTCCTATATTAAATACGTTTATTTATACTATTACATATGTTATTACTAGATTAAATTATACCTAAATTAGTGTTTTTTCATTCATCGACACGTTTAATAATACCATAAGTTGTTCTAGTACAAGACATAACAGACCGGTAAATCTTTTGCTTTGTCTCCTTGAGAAAGGACTGCTCCAATTGCCACATTACTAGCGTCGGTGGTTACTAGGAAGGATTTATTAAAATCAGGGTATTGTAATATTGGTTGATTACATAGAAGTGTTTTGCAATGTTGAAAGCATTGAGTGTAGTTTGCATCTAATATTATTTTTTTTGTCTTTTCTAAGACATTCGGTCATAGGTTTTGTGACGTTCACAAACTTTGGGATGAATTTTCTATAGTATCCCATGAGTCCTAAGAAACTTTTGATTTGCTTCTCAGCAAGCATTTTAGCAGGGTGAGGTTGTACTTCTTTTGATGTGACTAGATGTCCAAGAAATGCGATTTCCTTGTATAGGAATTCGGATTTGTACCTTTAAGTTGGCTTGATGGAGTTTTTGGAAAACATTAGTTAGACTTTCTATGTGGAAAAGATAATGATGTTATTCATATAACATAATCATATCTTCCCCTAAAGTTCGCCAAGCGTTCGTCCATTTCTCGTTGGAATGTGCTGGGTGCATTTTTGAGTCCAAAAGGCATTCGAATGTATTCTTAATGCCCATGATCGACAGAAAATGCGGTTTTGGGTATATTTCTGCGATTGACTTCTATTTGGTGGAAACCAGAAGCAAGATCCAGAGTAGTGAAATAGATGCACTTTCCTAGTTTATCCAAGATGTCAGTGATGTCGGGTAGTGGGTATCTATCTGATACAGATTTTTTATTGAGCTTGCGATAATCTATCACAAGTATTCCATTTGGTTTTTCCTGAAGTATTTAGCTTTTAGGAACTATCCATATTCCACTACTCCAGGGTGAGAAGCTTGGGCGAATGATGCCTTGGTCCAACATGTGCATAATTTGTTTCTCAACTTCCTCTTTATGAATGTGAGGCTATCGATAACTTTTGATAAAAACGGGTTTCTCACCTCCTGATTTCGTGTTTGATTGCCTTAGTGAATGTAAGTTTTTTGTTTTCCTTTTGAAAGATTTCTTCGAAATTTAGGCAGAGTTTTTCTATGCCTTTCTTTTCCTCTGTAATACGATGTTGGGTTCGATTAAGCTGGGTGATAGACTCGCTATCAATGGACATTTGTTCGTATTCTGTTTGATTAGATATTTCGAAGTGGTAGTTTTAGAATTTCTCTGTTTTTATTGGGTGTTCTATTACAAACGTATGTTCTTGGTTACTGTAGTTAATTACTTCTACAGTGGCGTAATAATTATGACTTTGACACACACCTTCAGGTATTACAAGGTTTCCGTGTAGCACGATAGGTTTGATGTAGATTTCTCCATTTTCTTTGTCTACTGGAATTTGGGCAATCAACTTGCTACGGGGAAGTATTTTGTATTGTGGAGATATATAGTTTGGCTTGAAAAGTAAGGGCATTTTGGGTGTTAGGTGTGATTAACTTGAATTTTCCAAGGTCTATCGTTATTTGAAATATTTGCATTAGTGCTAGACCTATGAGTCCATCAAAATATTCATGGAATTTGAAGAGAATAAATTCCATTGGTTCGTTTGTTTTGAATTAATTAAATCCGTTGATTAATTTAAGTTTGTTTTATAATATTAATTATAACAGTAATATTTTTCGGGTGGTTCATATTCTGATAATAATCTATAATCGGTTTCAGTAGTTTCTTCTGATGATTCATATATTTTTCGTAAGCCACTAGGACCTGCTACCGGTTCTACAATGCTAGATTCTAAGTCACTATTTTCATTTTCTTCTGAGGATTGAAATCCAATTTTTTTTACCAATTGCAATCAATTTTCTTTTATTGGAAATGTCATTTCTATTGCATAATAAGAAATCTTTTGATGCTTCGTCAATCAAATCTAGTGCATTTGCTCGAGCAAGATCTTATTAGAATCGAGTTTGAAATCTTCTTCGTTTTTTTTTTCTGAGCACGGCAATCTCACAATCTATTTTGCTTTAACTTATTGTACTATTCATACAATTTTTTAAATTTAAGCACAATTTTGTAATCGTCCATAGTCGGAATATTTGCTTCTTTCCATAATGCAATAATTTCTTTCGTGACATCTTTTACACTTGTTTTTCTATCTACTTTGACGATCAAATGAATATGCTGGAATCGGCAAAGAACTTGAGCTTTTGATGGTAGTGATCTGTAATGCACAAACATTCAACTTGAACTTCAAGATATATATTTTTTTTATTGAATTATAAAAAACACACACAATTACTAACACACTTATGTGTATAGACGTGTTTTTGACCGAAATATTTCATTTTTTCTAAAATAAGTCATACAATTTTATAAAAAGTGCTCGGAACTACCCTTAATGATGACAAAACAAGAATTTTTATGGTTTTAATCGATAGTTCATACAATTTTACTTCAAGAAATGGTATAGTCAATTTTTTTTGAAAACGTATGTGAGATTTATATTTTATTGGCAAAAATTCGGCAATTTTTCGATTTTTTTTTGCATGTTTTTGCGTTGAGCACCATCTAATTTTTAACTTTTCTAATTTTTTTTTACCTAAATACATTATTTTGAACCTACTTTCAGGTTTTGCCCGGTGAAATACAATAGCATTCTCGACACAAAGTTTTTTTTGTTCACCCTAATTTATATGTAGGATTAGTGCTACAGGCTGGTCTGCAAATTATTAGTATTTCTTCTCCAATTTGGATAAAATCGTATAGACCGTTTTTATCTCCTTTAAATGTAGGTAAATCCTTGATAGCATCAGGAGTTTTTAATTGGTTGATCACTCGATTGACGGTATCGACTCGACATGCTTCCTTTTCTTCTAAGACACACTGAGCTTGTATCCTTCGATGCTCGTCAATTCGTTATTGAAGTCATTGAGCAGTAATTCGTTCTACTTGTTCATCAAATTGACTCCGTTGAGGATTAATTTGGTTTAAATTTACACTGGTTAGATTTTCTTGACTCATTTCAAAATTTTAAAGCGAACGTGTTATTTTCTCGCACTTTTCAAATTTATTTTATATTTTAACAAAAAAACAAAAAAAAAATATTTATTAAGACTACATATTTTCTAATTCAATTTTGACTTTAGAATTTATTTGATTGAATTTTTTTTTATGTCAAAACAGAAATGATGGTATTCTCACAATTAGGTATTCTCATTCATGTACTTGTTCCTCTAATGTCTTGTCTTGGTTGGTTCTGGGAAATATTGTTAATTTTGAAAAATGTCCGTTTTTTAATTCCGCATTGGCAGGCTCAGGCCCACAATTTTTTTAAATTTTAATTGTTTAATTTCATTTCAAAACAATCTTATTATGGTTTTTCGACTCTGCTACTTTACTGTTATCAACGCTGAGCAGGGCCCGCCCCGCATGCCAACACGTTAAAAACATTAGCAGTGAAGAGTATATCGATAATATTCAAAACAAATGGATTCAAGACGGTGTAAATCATTGTAAAAATAAAAAATTGATTTGAAATAAAAAAATTGTTTTTATTCATTAATTTCTTAGTGTACAACACAAAGATCATTTTTTTTTTTGCTTACATAAAACTAGTATTTCTTTTTTTATTAAATTTTCATTGTTTTATGTTATGTTTGATAGTTAACTGAATGATCCTATTCTTATCCTTTCTAATTTCCTCTAAAAACTCATCTATCTCTTCAATGATCTGATCAAGTTGTTTATTTGTCTCATCTATCTCTTCAATCATCTGATCAAGTTGTTTATATGTCCACGCCATTCTCGCCTCCTCGAGTTCTTTAGGTGCAAACGCTTGCACATACATATTTATATAAACTTTAAGGTAGCGAGTCTATATAGTAATATATGTGGCTATTAACTATTGTTTTCGTCGACAATTCTTGAAGTGATACGGGGTTATATTTGATGTTGTTCGACTGCATTCTCGAATTGCTGTAAAATAGAAATCAATATTTGAATACATCATAATCAATATTTAAATTTAAACTTACCTTTTTTATAATACAATATATTTAGTTCAGAATACGAATACCGTTATAATGATAAAAATATATTGAGTTAGTTAGTTTTGTTTTATATCGTTTAGCATTTCCTGCCACAGCAGTAGAAATAGCTTTTAAGCAATTTTAAGTGATTTTTGATATTAAGTTATTTTATGAATTATGTGTTGCACACATTTAATTTCGCGTGGCTGATATAATAATCATCGAACGTAGCTTGATACAACACCAATAAATTATATTTATTTGATACCTGTCTAAACAGTGAAATGTTTTTATTATTGATTTTTGTTTAGTAAGTTATTATATGGGACGCTTTAAAATAATATCACACCATTAGAGTGGAGAAGGTTTAGGAGAGCTGGGAAATATATAAAATGAAATGCAATATGACAAGAAGGTGGGAAACCACTTTTAAAACGTGTGTATACATATCCTAAGTTAATGCAGACAAATAAATTTAAAGTTGGAGATTTCATTCGAGTTAGCAAATTTAAAACCGTTTTCGAAAAAGGTTATACACCAAATTGGACTACTGAAATATTTAAAGTTATCAGTATTAACAAAAAATTTTCTGTGACGTATTTACTTGAGGATTATAAAGGTCAGCTAATATCAGGTCGGTTTTATGAAAAGGAGCTCCAAAAGACAAATCACCCTGATACTTACCTTGTAGAAAAAATCTTGAAGAGGAATGGAACTAAGGTTTATGTCAAATGGCTTGGTTTTGATTCATCACACAACTCATGGATAAATAAAAACGATATTATTTAAAATATTATACTGTTTTTTTTATTTTAAAATAAGAACTAATATATTGTTTTACATATAAATTCTAAATTAATGTTCGTATACTTTACATACAATTATAATTATTTTAAAATATGAATATAAACCTAATTAATTGGGACTATTCAAAATTAAAATTATCGATGTGAAATTATATTGTTTTACGTACATATAAATACTAAATAAATGTTCGTATACTTTACATACAATTATAATTATTTTAAAATAAACCAATTAATTAAGACTATTCTAAATTAAAATTATCGATGTCTTTGTTCCTCCAAGCTAAAGTTTTATATGAGTTCGGTATAATAAATCTTTTATCGTCTTCATTTGAAAGAGCAAGTTTGTTTATTAGTTGAGTATACAATTCATGTTTTTTACTTTTAAAATTTTGTTGTGTTCTTATGATTTTTTCATTGGGATTCAAACAATTTTTGTAATCATTGAATGATAAATTATTTGAAACCACATTTTTTTAAATTCCTTTAACTTTCTTAGTAATTTCATCATCATCTTCTAACAGCAAGCAGTAAGTTTTTGCTTTTAAACCGATGAATTCTGTTAATATTTTACCGTTACACTCATCTTTAAACATCCCAACACTTTTTTATTTTTTAACG
Source organism: Tipula helvola (assembly GCA_963556165.1). Classification (NCBI taxonomy): domain Eukaryota; kingdom Metazoa; phylum Arthropoda; class Insecta; order Diptera; family Tipulidae; genus Tipula; species Tipula helvola. The sequence continues at coordinate 143,040,499 of OY744483.1, read as the reverse complement.
ATATTCCGAAAACATTGTTATTAGGGAAGTCTGAGGTATCAAATCTATCATCAATGTCTGATTCAATATCTTTATAGAAATCCTCAGTTTGAATTTCATAGATAAAAGAATCGGTATCAGTGTACAATAATGCAGCACGATCTTCATAAATTTTGTTACAAAATATCTATAATAAAAATCATACATTATTGTCTTTGATATGTCTAAGACACTGAAACCAACATAGATCGGTTTGTTTGTCGTTATTTTTAATCTATTCATTTGAACAGCTACAAGATTTTCGGTGAATACGGATGATGAATGAAAATTTGGCTTACTTATTAAACGGCTAGCACCCGATTTATTTGCGATATTTTCCCAATGTGTGAGTAACCTTATATCTTTCCGTTTAAAAACATCTTCGAGAGTTTTACCGAAAACGCTGTTATTCAAAGAAATCCCTTTCAAATGAATTTTTAGCTAAGATTCGAAGCCTCGTATTCAGATCAATATATGCCTTAAGCCAAGGTTTTTGACTGAATTCTAATACTCTGTGTATTTTCTTTAAAATCAAACCTTCGCCTAGACATTGTTTTAATTTTTTTTGATGAATGACATAATTAAACTTATGATTAAGGTTAGCCAACAGCTTATTTTGTTTGGATGATGCATAACCAGGTTTAGCATTTTCCATACAAAATGGTAAACCATTATGTGTTTTGTGAAGATTTTCTGGGTACTCCAAATCAACTTCTAAAATATATCCAAGATCCGACGGTACGATAAGATAATACTGAGGCGACGATATGTAACTGTGCTGCCATCTAACGACAAGTTGTAAAAAGCAATGTACGTCATCTAACAAAAAGTTAAGTACATAATAATAAAAAGTTCGAAGCTTAAAGTTTATGACTGTGCTGCCATCTAACAAAATGTCTTAAAAATATATATATCGTCGCTTCAGTATTATCTTATCGTAAGTGCCACGGTATGACAAGATACTACTGAGGTGACGATATGTAATTTTCGGGTGGCCTGAAACCATCCACTCAATTTTCGGGTGGCCTGAAACCATCCACTTTCCACTACTTAAGGGAGTCATTTTCGTGGTGGAATGTATTGTGTTGTTATATATTATTATTATGTCCGTCATTAATTTCTCAAAATCCGTGTTTGGGTTCATGCAAGTATTCTTTGTAATTCTGTAGATTTCTATTAGAGTTGAGTGGAATCTCTCCACAGACGAGTTTCCAGTTGAGTTACCTGGGATTGTAAAATGTAGTTCGATATCTTTGCTTGAACAATATGACTTAAAATGGTTTGATGTAAATTCACTTCCACTGTCAGTTACAATTTTTCGAGGTGTGCCATGTATCGATATATCATTTTTCAGTTCTTTAAAAGTACCGTTACTTTTTCCGTCCGTTATTAGTATTGCTTGCCCGTATTTTGAGAATTTATCTAATATTGTGAGAAATGTCCTTCCTTCAATATGAAATGTGTCTAATGGTTTGGTTGAAGTTTCTGTTATTCCTAGTTGAGTTTCCTTATTCGGTCTGTCATATTTGTTTGCTAGGCAGGTATATGGAATTTGTTAACGTATTGTTATATAATTCTTTTCGAGTTGGGGAAATATATTGTACGTCGTAATTGGAGATGGTTTTATTCGGAACCGCGGTGTTGCGCTGCTAGTTGAATTTTGTGTATCTGTATTTGTAGTCGTTATAGATCTTCTACGTAGGTTAGCAAATTATTAGTTCGCAAGATTTTACTTTTCGTTGGTGTGAAAGGGGAAATTTTAATTTGGATTGGAAGTTTTCAAGAAATTCATGCCTGTCAGAGAAATATGGGCTTTAATTATATGGTCTGTAATAGCTAGCGTCCATATATCTATTGGTTTTTGATATAGTTATAGTAGTTCTAATAATCAGTAGTTCTTCAATAATTTTATGGAATTCCTTATATTCATTAAATATTGTTACGAGTTGACTAATTGAGTCTTGAATTCGGTCCGCAATTTTGTTGAAACATGTTTCAAACAAAACAAAAAAAAATGTGTTCGATTTTTGAAGGTCCGCAATCTTGTTGAAACATGTTTAAAACTTTGTCGTTGTGTCGATTTTTGAAGGTCCGCAATCTTGTTGAAACATGTTTCAAACTTTGTCGTTGCATCACTTTTTTTGCGTGGCGCAGACGTGGCATGGCGGGGCGTGGCCAATCGCGGACGTCCAATGTTCATGGCGGGGGCATGGCTAGGCATGGCGGGTGCATGGCGAGGCATGGCGGGGGCATGGCGAGGGCATGGCGAGGCATGGCGGGGGCAATGGCGGGGGCCAATCGCAGACGTCATACGTCCAATTTTAGAAAGTTACCACGTTAATTAACAATGGCGGAGCTTGACCAAAAGTATAAATTGAGTTTGATTTGTTTGGTTGGAGCACAGTTCAAGAAGAATCATCACCATGGATAGACAAACTCAGCAGTTATTAGAAAAACTTAATAATTTGGTGTCGTTCGCCGAAAAAGTGACCCTCAAGTTTGATGATCTAGTTATTGGAATAAATTTTCATATCGTGGAGATTAAGACCGTGAATACAAGATCCGGAAGGAAGACACTTGTGGAGACGGAGGAAAATACAATTTTTCTTCCGGAGCGGTATAACATTTTAAATGACTCAGAAATACAACAAATAAGAGTATTGTGTAACAACGGTGCATTAACAATGCTAAAATCGGACCGTTATAATATTAGTTTTGGTGCATAAATAAAAGATTTTTTATAAATTTGTTGTTTCTTTATTTTCATATCATTAATAAATTCTCTATAACTTCCATAGCACAGCGGATATGACTCCTCTTCTTCTTTACCTAGCTTCTGTTGAATCCATGTGCACGATGGTGACCATCGAAGATGTTCCACACATATGTCGTCTCCTCTTACCCAACGAGTTATTTGAATACCGCAATAGTTGCACATTACCCAATCTTTTGCTTTTAGATAAAAAAATCCGTAGTAGGCCATTTCCTTAGGATCTAAGAAATTTCGGTGAGGCCAATCTCTAAATGTGAACAGTCTATTTGCTTCCACATCCATTTTATTACTGATTTAAAATCTAAAATATCTATATATATATATATGTGTGTACAGTCTGAAATGTTCTATTTAACGATGAGTCGCGCTCACGAGAGTTTACTAACAAATTTCGTACTTTAATGTCTTGTAGCTTACCGACAATTGCGTACTTTTGTTTTTAATGGTCTATTTTTAGCGTAATACTTCCCAATAATAATGGCTCTTGGCAAACAAAGATTGTCTGTATTATTAACAGATATAATACCTCGTCGCTCTCTACACTCCTCGTGATAGTTATTATAATAATCTTTACGCTTTCTTCCCATTCGACAATATTTAAATTGTACGTTAAACATCGATAGTTTCAGTTTTCAATAGTATAGATTATTTAACAAAAACCCATCGATAATATCGATATTATCGATAACTTTAAAGTGCGTACGGAAAGGGAAGGGCCGTAAAGTTAAATAAATAAAAACACACTTGCATAAGTTGTATATTCATTTTTTTTAATCAAAAATCAAATTTATTCATTAAAATAAAACGAATTTTGCTTAATAAATAATAACTCATTTATCTTTAAGCCTATTTCGGCGTTCCGTTATAATTTGGCCAACCTTTGAGAAAATCCTCTCCGAAGTAACGGATGTTGCTGAAATCCAAAGGTACATTTCTGCAACTTATTTTAGTCTACTGTTCGACCTCTTCCAGTATTCCAGTATTGTTACTTATTTTTGTCGATGACAGGCTTTTCCAAATATTGCCTGGAGTCTATAATGTAGTTTTTTCTGGTACATCTAAGAAGCCCAATAAGTCATCATTTTTTACTTGGTTTTCCACTTGACGTTGATGGTGCTGTTGTATCTACGTCAATTACCACTTCTGAAAAGCACTGTTTTGGTTTTGCGATCAAATGGGCCCATAAGCCTTCTGCAACCATTGGTCTGCCCTTGGTGCATTTTTGTTCTCCTTTCGTATGGTTTAAGCCTGCTGTCAATAGATTACTTCAAACGTAACATTATCAGCTTTGCTTCATCCGTAAGTAATATTTTTTCAATGTCTCCCAATCTGATTTTGATACCATGAATCAATGGTAAGATCAATGACAATGTTACATAAGTTTCCCCGCCGATTTTTGTCGTAGCTAACTCAAATGGCTCCAGTATTTTTACTTTCTCCGTTTTTATAAAGCTTTATAGTTCGTGATATTCCAGGATTATATAGGAATATACATGCCTATATATTGCGAATGTGCGGATATGTGATCCACATTCGCAATGGAACTAAAATTTAGCATTTCATTGTTATATAAATGAAAACACTCAAGCGGTTTTTAGTTCAATTCAATTACAATTTATTGAATAAAATTATTAACAAATTGGTATATTATTAATTTAATTATAATTTACTTTATGAATTCCCGCACGATAGGATTATACAATTTTATAGTTTACCACTTGTAATAAAAATTCCGGAAAAAATGGCGAACCGCGTTGTTTGCAACAAAAATAATTTTTTATTTTTTTGTGCTGACGTTAATAGATCGACTCTCTCAACGAAGGTAAGCAAAACCTATAGCTAAAAGAGAGAGAGAGAGAGCTAAAAATACGTTCGTACAAAAAGAATCGTGAAGTAAGCGAGAATGCAATTCTGCATAGAAAATTTCGTTTGTTGGTCAATCGGTTGCGCTTGGTTGTGTGTCATGCGTATGAGAGCGCTGAATTATAATTGATATATCGCGCTGATGACACGAAATATGACACAAGTGTGCGCCAATATATGTATGTGGCTGATATATTGAGGCGTTGAATGAATAAAATATTTGTGAAAATGAATGAGTAAGTCGCTATACAGCTTGATTTTCATGAGAAAATCTTACTGCAGTGATTAGTATATTTTGCTGAAAAAGTCAGAGGAGTTAAGACAATTAAAAATTCCATTAGAGTGACAAAGATAGTAATTTTTTTTTATAGCAAAATTTGTTGGTTATATTTTGATACATTAACATAACCAATAAATTTCATAATTTTTCGTAATTCGTTGAGTGTGTTTCATTTTTTTTTTGTATTTTCGATAAATTATTTATTTTTGTGAAAAAATTTAACTTAAATTTGTGATGGATAACTTAGAAACCGATTTAATGGATTATTTGGAGCCCTTAAACATAATGGATATGCGGCCAGAAGAAACTAGGCAAAATGAAGCTGCAAAGCCTTACTATTTGGAGCGAGACAGAACTGGCAGATTTATTTGTATTTTTAAAGAACTGCAAAAGACCCGCAGTTGTTTTATTGTTCTACCAGGATGGGTTTTGTTGTCCTTGTCCTTTTGTAACGACTCGGTTATCCCTTTGATCATCTTTTGCTGTCCTTTCAGCCAGTATGTTAAACTCAATGTTTCTAAATAAGATTTTATTGAGCTCAAGAATAGATCTAAATCGTCGGGGTTGCTGCTGGGACCCTTGAAGTGCTCTATCGCCGCTATAAGGTGAGTGCTTCATCTTGATAATCTTCTAAAAATAAACGATTTATTATAATTTAACTATTATCACATTATTTCTACTTACTCTTCATTCTGTTTGGGCAAACCTTCTCGACATCCTCAAATCTGTTGGAAGAATGGAGGTCGACACTGCTTTTAGTATCCCAACTCAACTCTATAGATCTGAATAGAGAAATTAAAATAAATTATAAAAATAAATGTTAGTGGCTTATCCGTACCTTCTTGGCTCATTAGTGTCATCCAAAAATGACAGAAGCTTTGAAAACTTGTAAGCCTTACTAACCCCTCCTTTAGAACCACTTGGAGTCCGATTTTTGGAGCGCTTGTAGGTGGCCTTGATTGTTTTTCCAGTTTAATTTTTAATAACTTGTAACGAGCTGGCCAACACGAGTCGGTAGCCTGTTATCAGAGCCCACCTGTATCACGGCCTGCAGCATTTTCCTTGCTATCGCGCAGTCTAGGGGTGTGAATTGGCCGTGTCTATCTACATAAGCTGTTGAGGACTGGACATTTTCTAAAAACAAAACAACGCACATTATGCACCCACGTCGCACATCATGATCACTCCCTAAAGCTGTTTAAAATTAACAACACATCATTTTAAAAATCATCACACTTATATATTTATATTTAAATTATCAACAAACATTAGTTACATTCAATAATGAGTGAAATCCGCCTGAGAGATATTAACACTCGTCGTTCGGGTAATAAATTTGCTGCGGTGGTTTGGCTGTCGTTGCGCACGGAGAGCTCTACGAACGCGATGACTCAACTAAAGCGATAAACAAATTGGAAGCAAAAATCCACACATCCTCATACCTCTGGTCAAACCACACACAAAATTTGATTAATTTAAATAAAAAAAGCAGAAATACAATTAACTCAAAATAAATGGTGATATTACAATAAATGATGAAGGATGTTTATTTATTTATTTATAATATGTATATTTATGATACAATAATTTTGGCACATTTTATTTTGAGCGTAAGCTCATTCACAATAGAGTGTGCAGTAATTTGCCAGCATATAATATTGATTGTATCACACACAGCCGTGTATTTCTTCGCTGGGACACCTAAAGCTCCGTTAGACTTCTTTTTGAAAATATCTCAGCCGGTTTAAGTACATCAGCGGTCCTATTCCAGTCTTCAAAATTTTGGGCCTAAAACATTATTGGGAAAAACTGCACTTTAATAGCTCCAGGATCACATATCAGTCGTTCAATTTAATTCACAGTTTCGCTATTTGCTCTGGATCGTTGAATCGTAGAAGGCAACCATTTTAATGTTGGTTTCACACGATCCTTCTTAAGTTACATCGAAGTCGAATGCAAACGATATCTGACCTCATCATGCAGAAAGATTTAAAATGATTTTTGAAAGTAGGTCATCATGATGCTGGTTGCACACAAATGATGATGTACACAATTTAATCGTTTTGAATTAAAATTTAGAAACAAAAAAAATATGAAAGAAAAGGCAGGAAAAACGTCCTACTGACACAAAAGTCAAAGCCAATTATCCAATTATATTTCATTGGATGTTTCCCGTTCCGATAGTGGATGAGCTGGAAATTCGTTTAACTGCTTTTACGTTCCAAGTTCAATGAGATGTCATACTTTACCGTTAAAATACAGTGATATGGACCCTTGGTATTATCCACTGACTAATGGCACTAATTACCAGAATTTGTTTTCTTGGTAGTAACTGTATTTCCCGTTGGTAAAAGCGATCGGTTAAATTTGGTTTTATCTTTCGCCACATCTAACTAAAACTTTTGTTGTTTATTTTCAATTTTTTTAATACACAAATAATAGATACAATTCTTATTTTTAATTGATCTTGTCCATGCGCCAAACAAGACACTTGGATAGCACCCGAACGTGATCACCTAGTGATCCTACGCATCCAGAAATGATCCTAAAACGAAATTAAACCACAAATACAACGACCTGCTCGTTACAAACTTTAATTACTTACTCGATTCTTTTGTAACTTCTTCCCAAAGTCGCGCTCGAATATCGCGATTTTTATATTCTCCATCGTGAATCATAATAATTTTTCTGTAGAATTGTTTATCAATTTGCGAAATAGCAATCACTAAGTTTCTTATCTTAAATTTAAATATAATCTTTATTTATTTTATTTTATATTACACCATTCGATTACAATAAAAAGAGTTTTATTTTTTAATTAAATTTAAATATGTTTTATTTATTTTATTCTAATGGGGTATCTAATTGCTCCGGACTAATTCCGGACAGCACTAGTCGGACTCCTTAGTCAGATGAATTTCGGGGTTCATTGTCACATTAGTTATTTCCATAATTATCGCCTCCTGTTCCTTCTTATAGTTCTGAAATATAAAGAAAAAGAAAATTTAAAAATTAATATGAAACTTTAAACAAATATTATTTATTGTCTAACTAAAAATACTTACGGTTAGAATTGTATTGGGCTTAGTTACTCTAACACATTTTATCTGAGATTGAAGCGTTAAATCTCTTTTAATATACTTCTTCTTCTTCCGCTGGCGCTACATCCCATGAAGGGATTTGGCCGCCTCAACGATGCTCCTCCAAATAATCCGATCCGCCACAAGAGAACGCCAGACACGGTGACCGAGTGTGTACAGGTCCCTCTCAACGTCGTCCATCCATCGGGTAGGTGGTCTCCCACGAGGTCCTACTTTCGCTGGTGCCGACTCCAAGGCCTGTTTAGTGGTCCGATTTTGTGAACGTAGTACGTGCCCAAGCCATCTCAGCCTTGACGATTTTATGAATCCTATGATGTCGACTTTATCGAGATCATTTCTGATCTCGTGATTCATTCGCATTCTGTACGTGGCTCCCTCTTTAATGGGACCGAGAATTCTTCTTATCATCTTACGCTCAGTTACAGCGATTTTCTGGATGTTTTGCGCTGTTAGTGTCCAAGACTCGCAACCAAAGGTGACAACTGGTCTTATCAGCGCCTTGTAGATGTCCAATTTTATTTTGCGCGATATATGAGGAGACTTGAAAATTTTGATATTGGCGTAAAATGCTCGGTAGCCTGCTGCGATCCTCGATGAAATGTCCACAGAAACGGAGTTTTGCTCAGTGATCAGTGATCCTAGGTATTTAAACTCATTCACCTTTTCATATTGAGTATCTCCTGAAATGAAGTCCCCACGAGTCTGCCTTCTCGCGGTCACCATGTATTTGGTCTTCGCTTCATTGATCTGAAGGCCTATTTGTTGGGCTGTTAATTCCAACGGGAGGAGGACCTCTTTCAGAGAGATGATGTTGCGACCCAGAATGCAAATATCGTCAGCGTATGCTAATAGCTGGGTTGATTTATAATACAGGCAGCTACGCTGAGCTATATTAAGCTGACGAATGACATACTCTAATGATAGATTGAATAGAGTTTGAGCTATTGGGTCTCCTTGCCGCACTCCAGATGTTATCTCGAAGGCATCCGAAATTTTGCCTTCTATTAGCACCTTACATATTGAGCCATCCATTAAGAGCTGGCACATTGAAATCAATTTTGACGGTATGCCCAGATAGGATTTTAATATACTGCCATAGTAGAAATTTCTCCATTTTATATTATTTTCTAATAAGATTAACTTTGTAAATAAAATTAGTTTTCCAAAATACATATATCATTTAACATATATACTTAATATTTCTCACCAATACAATTTAAATTTTAAAGAATTATAATTTGAATATTTTGGTGTATTAAGAGACCATATTTCACATTTTACTCAAACTTACTCGATTATACGAAGTATAAGAATCCCGTTTGAATCGAATACATGAAATTATATTTATATAAACTTGAAGCCTAAATAGTAATATATGTGGCTATTAACTATTGTTTTCGTCGACAATTCTTGAAGTGATACGAGGTTATATTTGATGTTGTTCGACTGCATTCTCGAATTGCCGTAAAATTGAATGTATATTAAACTTATCAATTTCACTTTCATTTAGCTATTTAAAGTTCGCATATGGAAGATATTGACTCATAGCATATCCGTATAAATTATTAGCGTCTAAATAAATAAGATATGAAGAATCCTTAACTTCTTTATAATTTTTCATATACTTATTATTCGCCTTACTATATCTTTTCGAACATTGTGCTAATCCACCAGGAACCCCTTTGTTAATGAAATTGATTATGTTAATTTCTGTGAGCAATTCCATTTCGATTTTTGTAAATTTCAACATGGCATCCCAACTTAAACCTGGGGAAGTGTAATAGTGTGCTGGATCTAAATCGTAATACGTAATCCCCCAAATTCTTACATTCCACACTTTAGTTGCATGATTATACTGATCTTCAGTAATATTGGAATCATTCAATTTATTATAGAAACTAGATTGAGGAGGTAAGCATGTATGATTAAACTTTTCATGGTTATCAATAAAATCATATGGAAATAAACCTTTCTGCCTAACCAAATTAAATTCATTTTGATTTGGAAAATATTTCTGTATTTCATTAAATTGATTTTCTTCAAGATTTTTACTTAAATTATCAATACTTGAAGGCATACATTTGAATGAATCTATGAATCTTAATTTAATTGTTTTATTATCTAAAAGTTTAAAATGTTTTGTAAAATATATATATCTCTCCTTATTTTGAGGGATTAAATTAATTGTTTCTGTATCAAATCCAAGTTCTTTGATTATAAAGTGAGAATCATATCCACTTAAATTAGGACAAACAATTGGTACAAAGTCAGGTAAACCATAATTTAAATTACAATTGTTATGAGCAGCTCCGCGGAACTTTCCAGTAAGATGTCAATGGTCTCTTACTTTATAGTTCAAACAATCAATAAAACTTTCTTTACTTAAGTACTTATATAACAAGTAGATGAATTTTCATATGGTTCTTTTTCTTCACTTGTTAGTGTTATCATTTTTATGTTTGTATGTAATTTGACGATTTTCACTGTGACTCACTGTATATCGTCGCCTCAGTATTATCTTATCGTAAGTGCCACGGTATGATAAAATACTACTGAGGTGACGATTTATAATTTTCGGGTGGCCTGAAACCATCCACCCAATTTTCGAGAGCCTGAAACCATCCACTTTCCACTACTGACTCATGAATACACATAACACAAAGTGTAAAAATAACGCCAAATAAAAATAATAAAATCGTATTACAATACTAAAACCACCAACACGCATAGAGAAAATAAATGTTTTCATATAATCTTCCATGTGCGCAGCAGGGGACGTATCAATGTGTACATGTCTAATTTACATTATGTACACACAAAACACTTATAGCAAACGACAACCAATTATATGTATATAAATATATTAAAATTATATATACTAAAAACCATACAAATATTCCTGATTTAGGCATCAAAGTTCAAGAATATATTTGTGTCGATTATACATAGAATAAAATAAAAAAAAAATATGTTCAAACAATTTTATATATGGGTGTATATTACATAATATGATAGTTTCCCAGTAGACTCAAACTTACTCGATTATACGAAGTATAAGAATCCCGTTTGAATCGAATACATGACATTTTTGTAACTTCCTCGATTATTCGAAGTATAAGAATCCCGTTTGAATCGAATACATGAAATTTTTGCATTTTGTAGCTCATGGTATATAAAGAGCACTATAGTTGTGTCATGTATACACAGAACACACAGAGTAAAAACAACGCCAAATAAAAAAAAATCGTACTACAATACTAAAACCACCAACACACTTAGAGAAAATAAATGTTTTCATATAATCTTCCATGTGCGCAGCAGGGGACATATCAATGTGTACATGTCTTCTCTACATTATGTACGCACAAAACACTTATGGCAAACAAAATCTAATTTTTTGTATGTATATAAATATATTAAAATTATATGTACTAAAAATCATACAAATATTCTTGATATATGCGTCAAAATTCAAGAATATATTTGTGTCGATTATACATAGAATAAAATACAAAAATATGTTCAAACAATTTTATATATACATATTACATAGTATAATAGTTTGCCACTCGACTCAAACTTACTCGATTATACGAAGTATAAGAATCCCGTTTGAATCGAATACATGACATTTTTGTAACTTACTCGATTATACGAAGTATAAGAATCCCGTTTGAATCGAATACATGAAATTTTTGCATTTTGTAGCTCATGGTATATAAAGAGCACTATAGTTGTGTCATGTATACACAGAACACACAGAGTAAAAACAACGCCAAATAAAAAAAAATCGTACTACAATACTAAAACTACCAACACAGGTAGAGAAAATAAATGTTTTCATATAATCTTCCATGTGTGTACACACAATAAATTTATGGCGAACAAAATCCAATTATATGTACATAGATTTATTAAAATTATATGTATACAAAAATCATATATAGTTATAGGTTCGTTTATTGAAAATAACTAATTTATTTGTGTGGTTTTTATTCATAATAGTCTAGCTTGTTACAATAATAATATATAAATGAGCTAGATTTTATGGTTATTATTTATATAGAATTCTATTTTAATATAATAAAGGAAATATATGTTTACATTATATTTTAAAATAAGAGTTTTATAATTAAAATTTGATACACTTATAATCTATGTTATTGTTTAGTATTCTTATATATATAAGCAAAGTCTGGTTTATGCTGTGTCGATGCTATTTAGCGTGGGCAATAAACGGGCTGTTGGGGGTGGTTGACGTAACTATACAAATATTCCTGTTCTACGTATCAAGATTCAGGAATATACAAAATAAAATACAAAAATGTGTTCAAGTATGCGTAAAAATAAAATAAGATATGAAAATTAACTTCGTATATTTTATATTTTAATTTTAATTTTATCTAAATATGAGATTTTGTATTTAAATTTTATGTACATATAACCACACAAATATGAAAATCATGCCCTTCATCGAGAAATCAAGAAATTTGATTTCTTTCGCTATAAATATAAAACATTGCCTGATAAATGCATCCCGGTGGATTGCATTTTCCAAATTTAAATTAAACTATTATACTTATTTAACTTTACACAACATTAATTAATTATAATTCCACAACGAAATTTTTATCATATATCTATGTATTAACTTTACACAACACAACACAAAAAACAGAAATAAAATAAAATTTAATTTTCAAAACACGTCTATCCTCTTTGAGCGTCTCTTTAATTGCCTTTTGATTAAAATAATCACTATCAGAATCAAAATTATTACGTCGAGGATTAATAGTTGGCAAAATAAAGTCATATAATTCCCCATCGGCTTCTGATAATTTCAAATTTGATGGTCCTCCACTTGTACCCAGAACATCTATTCGTTTCAATGCAACATTTTTCCTTAATTTTCCTTTCCAATTAATTAGCGTACGCAGCCTTTAATTGTTTCACGCTTTTTGATGGACCAATTATTTGTGAATATGTAGTATTAATTATTCTACAAACAATACAAATCAAATTGATTGATGCTATTTATTCTGTTATAATGTACATGTTTTCTTCATTCTCATTATATTTCTTTAAATTATTTTTCTTATGACTATTATACCTTAAATGGTTATTCAAATTTTTCTATTTACCCTTACTTTACATACAAATACTGCATAAAACGTGATCATCCACACTAACTTGGCTGCTTTCATCCTGATTTATCTTCATTCTCTTTGCTAATTCATAATTGGATGGCCCCGGTTGTTGTGAATTATGAATAGCAAGACGATTATTGCATATCTTTTGATGAAATCAAGCTTTCGTTTATTAATTCATCCGCTAATATTCTATCAGCTTCAGCAGCATCTGTAGCAAAATGATGTTTGGCTATTCCTAGTCTATCAATCATCAACGGTGCAATGCAAGCTGAAACAACTACTGTTCTAGCTTTGGGGCGGGAATATAAGTTGCATTTTTAGATCTATTTGATGCATTTATACAACCTATAGTTTGTAACCATAAGTGTGTAGCAGGACAAACTGATGCCGAATACGATGATTTATTCGACAATCTCATCTCTGTTAGATAACGGGCATAAGAATCAGGAACACCCAATTCTTCTCCATCTTTAATCAAATACTCCATTTCTCCTTTAATTTTATCAAGCACATTGTATCTTGCAAGTTGTAAACCAGTTAATCACACATCCTTTATACCTCCCAACCATTGTCGAAATTTTAGCAGCAGAGCACTCATGATATTTAAATTTATGTAAGAATATATCTAAGGCACACATGAGTTAAAGTAATCAAAATTTCTGACCAAACCAGCGCTACCATTGAACCGCTACAGGACTCCGCCGCAAGTGATTTCCCTTCACCATTATATTATAAACGCGCACGATAAAGAAAATAAAAATGGCGATTCGTTTTATTTTGTTTTTGTGTTACGAGGTAATTTTTAATATCTTGGTTTTTAATAATTCGTTCTTCAGACTTCAGAATACCATTAGAGGTTATTTTGTGAGTGAGGAAGTCAAGAGCGGACACGCCAAAGATGCATTTTGAGCTCTTGATATGAACGTCAAACTGAGTTAGCCTGTGGAAAAGTTGCTCCAAGTGCAGTTTATATTGTTCCTCAGATTTTGATGGAACAAGAATTTCGTCAATGTAGACGAACACGAAATCCAAGTTTCGTATGACTTCGTTCATGAATCGTTGAAACGTTTGAGCGGCATTGCGTAAGCCGAATGGTATTCGGGTGAATACGAATAGGCCAAATGGTGTTGTGATCGTCGCTTTATGAATGTCTTCAGATGCGACGAGAATTAAATGATAGGCTCTGACCAGATCAATCTTGGAGAAAATTTTGCATCTATGCAAGTGCATGGAGAAATTTTGAATGTGAGGTATCGGGTTGCAATCCGGTGTTGTGACCGTATTTAAATGCCGATAATCCCCACATGGTCTCCAATCTTGATCTTTTTTCTACACCATGTGACGTGGGCAAGAAACGGGAGATGCAGATGGCCGGCAAATCCTTAATTCCACCATGTTCTGTAAGAGCTACTTTATGGCGAACCTGATCTAGCCGATGTGGTATTGACACTGGCAGATGTGTTATCACGAACCATTGTGACATTGATTGACAGCTTAGTCGCTGAATTGTAATGAAATAACCTCAGCTCGACATATACAAATTTTTGCTTCTCGACCGCTGCTGTCACCCCGTGCGGTATTTGCCTGTGCTCAAGGTGGATAAAGGTAAAATTGGTCGTAGGGATTGGGATGACGCAGTCCAGAAACCTAGTTATATCGCGGTTGAAAGGAAAATTTGATGATCATTAAAAATCACAAAAAAAAAAAAAATTGGTGGGATTGATTGAGATGTCGGACCTGTCTTTGGTGACTACCGAAAATGATGGTAAATGTCCAGCATGAATGGACAATAATGGGGCGTTAGCCTTATTATCAAACTAACAGTGCAAAACAAATTTTTCTTTAAATTTGAGTGTAGACGAGAACAAAAAAATTTTTTTTAGTTGTTCGTATAGATTAAATCAGTAACACGTAATTGACCAAAGGGCCACAACGTAATGAAGTGCGCTTTCACCCGCCTCTAATGAGGCTGTCCATTAACCCACTACTGAATGGGCTCCTTTTTTGGTTAGTTACATACACATTATACTTACCACTAATTTGATGTTTTCTCCTCCGGGTTTCTTCTCTTGTGTTTTTGTTTAAACAAAAATAATTGTTTCGAGTTTTATTTATTTTTATTTGGTAATATAAATGTAGAATAAACACGATTGAACAATCTGGAGTCTGAAACTCAAGTTATCTATATACTAAACTAGAACTAGAGTGATGTATAAACTTAACTAGACTAAAAAAAACTTGAATGATTTTTTTTTTTTTCAGTAATTTTCAACCGCTCACTGAATACCCATACCCTCCATAGAAAAAAAAATTACTTTAATATTTTGTTTTACTGCTAAATTTAAAAAAAAAATAATAATTCTTTAATACTTGAAAACTGATTCTAAATAAAATTTTTATGAAGTTAAAGTTAAGTTTCAGGTTTTTCATTTTACAAAATTATTTTTTTATGTATGTGTCGGACTGACGCGGAAAAAAGAAGAAAATAAACATTCGTGTTCACTTGTCTTAATGAATATGAAATAAAAGATGTTTACTCTTTTTGCAAAAGTTGTACGGCATTATCAACATCTTGCTGAGTCCAGAAACCATTCTTTTTGAATCTTGGATCTAATAAGGTTCGAATAATGGTTACAGTTATTGTGCTAAAGGGTTTCAGCCTTTCCTTGACTGAACTTGTTAAATATATTTTGTAAACTCCTTTCGCTTCTGCCGTTATAAATTTGCCTTCATAGTCAGTGGTGTTATGATTGAGGAAGTGACATATTGTTATAGATTTCTCTATTTTCCTTAAACTAAATTATTAACTTGATTACTATTTGATGTTATAGATGGCAGGCGGTTTCTAATGTTATTTGTAGAAAACCGACCCACAAGAGAATTATTTTTTGTTAATTGCTTAATTTCCCATTACCAGTCGTCCAATAACTTTGTACTAGTGATTTTACTCACATTTTCGATCGTTATTAGCTTTCCAATAATGCTGCTGTTTGTTAGTAGGTTGGTATGTTAGTTAATACTTACAATGTTGTATATTCTGCTTCCTTAAGTTTTGTTGAATATTCTCAGGGTGTTTCAATAGAAACAATTGTGATAATTTTTCTTGTAATTAAATTATTCTTTATTGAATTTCAATTATAGTTTATTATTTAGAAATCACTATTGAATTTAATACTAGTATATGCACGTTAGGCTTAAATTGATATATTGACTTCTAGATTTACGAATGATATTCTGTTGAGTTATGAATTACGAATGACTTCTAGACTATGAATGAATTTTAGTTACGATTTTTGGTTCAGGCCCTTTTCCAATTACCGACTTATTTCAAACTTATTGACTTATTTGACGCCATCTTGAATAAGTCAATGAAGTCATTCCAATTGCTTTTATCGACTTATTTTGAAAATTTTTGAAAATACACAATAATTAGACAGAATGTTTCCATGACACCAAAAATAAATAAGTTTTCTATAGTAAAAATTACTAAAGAATAAGTCACCTTTTCAGCAGACTTATTTGAATAAGTTCGAATAAGTCAATAAGTCGGTGATTGGAAAACAGCCTAATACTAATTTTGTTATGCGTTTTACATCACAACACATACAAATATTACATATACAATATTTAAAGTATGTTACAATAATTCAGTTTTCTTTAATCATCATAAATTTCTTTTCAAAACAATATTTTAATTATTTTTAGGTCATTATGTTTCTTTACTTTTTGGTTATTTCCTATTGAATATTAATTATTACAAAACATTCACATTTCATTTATTTTGGTTTATTTATGTTCCATATTTTTTATTACTTTTAGACATTATTATATAATTTTTTATTTTGAGTTATTTATGACCTATGTACATTTTATTATTCCCAGACATAATTTTACGCATGTTAATTTGATTTTACATAATTTTATTGCTTTGTTACTTTGTATGATATCCTATGTTGTACCCTTTTCTTTGTTCACATGAGGTTATTATCCTATGTTACATATTTTTATTTATCTTCATTTTCTTAAACCATAATTGGGAAACAACCTAAACCATTGGTACATACAGTTTTCTACTTTATCGTTTATTTATGTATCATATGTTTCACAACAATATTTTTCTCCTGAAATATTGGTTGTGGTTGCTTGGTATTAATTTAAATGGTATTAAATTTTTGTATCATCTTTTCGTTAATTAAAATTTGGTTGTTTACTTGGTGTTCTAAACTGTTTCGGTTTAATTTAAGGATGTCTAGTCTAAAAAGGTCGCTTACCATACTAAGTACAGCAATCTCTGCATAATGTGTTGTGCTTTTTCTGTCCGATGAACCGTCGAATGTCTTCACCAATGTTGATGTCGATGCTCAAAACTATGTTCCTTGTGTTTATATCACCAATAATATTTAATATTCTTTGTGCAATTGTGTCTATGTTGTTTTTTTCGAAAATAATCCTCTACCACCTAGATCGAAACTAATCCTCTATCACCTGCGCCAATTTTGGGTTTGTTGAATAGATATAAAATATAACTAGTTTTCTCAACAAACATTTTTTTTAGATTTATTTATTTAGATAATTTTCCAATTTTTAGTTTACAAATTTTTACTTTGCTTATTAGGTTTTAACCAAAACGATGTTCTCTCGTCCGATCACAAGTACAATCAAATTCTTCAATTTTTACTTTACATAAATTCAATTAATTTTTTAAAGGAAAAAGAATATCAAATTTAATTATAAGAATTACTGAGTTTACATAAAATTCTTTATCTATATTTAAAATTACAAAAATTACCACGAATTACAATATTTGCTAAATTGCAAGAAAAATGTGACAAATTAAAATATTGAACTTGATACTATGTATGTCTTTAAGTACTTCTTAAATTTATTGGATGATCGTAATGGTAGCAAGTGTTCGCGCACTATTTGTTACTGTTCTAAATAATATCACTTTCTTATGTTTTGTTTTACGGACAAGATGAAAAATGCGTGGTTATACCGCTGTTATCAATTGTTGTATATTTTCGAGGCTTCTCCAAATAAAACTCAACAATGTTTAAATTGAATTAATTATTTTTTGCACCTTATATAGAATGCTTAAATTAATAATTTGCTTTAATAAATTTAATTTTATTATTTATCAAATTCAATGTTTACGGTTGTCAGAACGGTCATCGACTCGTCTGCCGTGTTTTCACCATTCTTAAACTTAGTTACCACATCTAGAAGGGCATCACAAGTATTCAATAGTTTCGACGCGTCCCCGCGGGCTGATGGCAAAGATTCCATCCGTTTCAACCGGAAATATACATGTGTTATTCGGGTAATAAGTGCATTGCATTTATCCTGGTCAGATTCGGCGGTGAACCCATCTTGGAACGGCTCCTGTAAAGCTTTTAATTTTTTTGCGCAAATTTCTAATTCTCGCCGGCCGTGGCGATTTAGCAGCGGTCATCGTTGGGCGAACGACCGCTGAATCTGATTGGTCGGTGAAGATCGCAACAAAGTTTTCTTTGGCCAATGCTCTGTCCAGTTGTTCCACTTGAGTTCCGATAGGGCCGGTTATTTGATGAATCTCGCATTCCATCAGGAACTCATCTAACTCTAAATATCAACCTTGGATATAAAAATATGCTTTGTTTATGTAATTCACTTAAAACTCACAACGTTGTATTTAAAATAAATTTAATATTGAAACGCGAATAATCCGATATACCAGTTATAGTCACCACTTGACTTTAGGACAAAAGAAAATGTTTAACCGACAACCAAATAAAAAAAATCCAAAATTTACCTCTATAGGTAATAACGCGTAATTAATTTTAAACTAAAACCCTCACAAACAACCCAACGAAAAATAAAGAAAATAGTGAATAAATCAATTATATGTATATGTATCTAAAAAAAATAATCATGAGAGTAAAAATAAAAGATACCAATAAATGGACCAAACCTCAAAGAAAAAAATTGATTAATAAGTAATAAAAAAAATAAGAAAAATATATAATATAGAAAATTGAATTAACGTTAAATTATAACGATATACATCCAATGGATCACACTGAATTGTATGGTTTGAGGAGCTGGGAAAGCTATATTTTGATCCCACGGAGTTGTTTTTTCAACACTCCCACTTGGGCTCGACTCAAATAAGGAACGAAACACCGCACTTTCAGGTTTATTCCACGGAATACGATTATAATTCATTCAAATAAAGTAAATAGCTATAAATATATAGTCTAAAGAAGGAGTACGCTATATAAAAAAAATTTTTTTTTTTTCTAAAATTAAACAAAAACTATTTTATAAATATATCAAATTAATAAGGAGAGTCGTCGTGAGCGAGAATCGCTCCCCGTGCCGAGAAAAAAATAATAATAATAATAACCTGTCATGCAAACAAATGGCTGGGTTCAAGAAGACAAAACACGATAATTAAAGAAGGGTGACCAAGGATGCACCGCTGACCTCCGAAACGATGAACCGCTCAATCAACACTACAGCAGTGGAAACAACTGGTTTCGACGTTTCAAGGCACATGGAACCACATGAAAGAACGCTCCGGAAAGATCAAACAGCACACCGGCCAGGAGATGCGCTGAACGCTTCATCCATGAGGTGGTCGGAAAAAAAAATTAATTGAAATAAATGGAAATATAGAGTATATTGATACAAGGGAAAGTAGAAACAGGAAAGTAAGAAGAGAAAGTAAATTTCAAACAAAACTAGGGCAGCATAGGGGATATAAAGAAACTCGCTCAACCGATGAACTGAGTAAAGGGATTGAACATCCACATCTGTGCGCAATCAAACAGCTATATGCCGGTTGCAATCATAGATGAGGATACCAACCGGGAAGGAACGTTGATGCACGCACTCGTGTGCAATCAAACAATGCGGACATTGGAAACAACTACGAACGCGTACACCAAAGAAAAAAATAATATTTGAAAAACTGAAAGATGAAGGAAAAAGTAGCCAGAAATAGGATTGGGCGCCACTGTAACGGAAGTCCTAAGACTCCGTTAACAGACACGATTTCAGAGGTCCGGGGTGGTATGAGTAGCCGGCTAGGCTCAGGATATGGCGTGGGGGTTTCCGGACATGAAATCGAGCTTGAATAACCGCATCATGAAAAAAAATAAAAAAAGGAAAAGTAAACACAACCAAATGTCTGCAGGAACAATGAAATTTTCCTCTCCCAAACCTCTCCCACGACTAACTCAACCTGGCTCTACTACTCCCTCATCATTTCGGAGGATCTAGGATCCACAAAATAAGCTAAGAAAATCTTTATTGCACACACGCTACTACTGAAAGAGTGGTAACGGCAAAATACCGTAATAAAAATGAATATTTGGAGCAAAAAAACTAAAACACGTGTTCGAGACAAAATCACGCCGGCTGGAAAAAGAAATTTATTTATACCAACAAAAAAAATTAAATAAGAATTGTTGTTTTACGTGAAAACCTCAATTTTCTTTTTAGAATACTTTGGTTTTACAAAGGAAAATTTAAAAAAAAAAAATAATGGCAGAAATAATATATTAAAAAAACGATACCTTTTATTTAGGTAAACTACAATTCGTTACTGACTTTCTGGAACATGTGTAACACAATCCCCCCCACAAGAGGGATTGTGTTAAACAGAACATAGCAATAGAGGTCTGGTTGCGGTATTGCACTGGCTGAAGCTCGCCGCTAGGCGTGGGGGTTACCAGACATATTACTATGCTTGAAAACCGCATAGAGATAAAACGAAGGGGACAAGAAAATTATTCCACCTTGCCACGACCACAGTGGTAGATAATCATAAATGGGAGCGTTCGACAAGGACGCCGGTGCCACTCCGGCGACCCTGCTCAAGGCCTAGGTCAGCATAAGGCCGCCCATCCTCACGCGATCACACAGAACTTAACTTAACGACACATCACTAACAACATACGAAAAAATCTGTAATTACGCATGAAAACTGAAGCTAAATAAAAAAACTCGGAAAATAAAAATGGAAAAAAAATTTGCAACAAAAGAAAACCGTTAAAAAAAAATTGTAGAACCAAAAAAAACGTGGTGCGAATCGATTTGGGGTGTCGCATGTGACGCCACCCGGAACCTGAAAACCGCGAACAAAATTTAAATATATAAGAATATAATAAAAAAAAAAACACAAACCCCCGTCAAGTGAGGATCACAAAAAAATGTTAAAATATAAAATAAACACGCGGTGTCCCTGGTTTCTTATATATTTTACCAAGTTCACCTTACCTGAACAAATAAAATTGGCCCGTCCGACCACAGATAATACAGCTACTCAGCGCCGTCGCAGGTTCCCCCTCTTGCGCGAACCCCACTCTGATTGGCAGAGTTGCTGCCACAAACCCAATTTAAGGACACTACTGTCCACACTACCGGAACATAACGGTCTAACCGCAATTTGTAACAAAATATCCCTTCTTATTTTTTTTTTCTTTTTGGTGAAAGATTTCTTTCTTTCTTTCCTTTCTTAATTTGTATTCACGCTCATCAATAGCAAAGAGAAGCGGAAAAACCACGTCACCTCAGGTCACTCAATACGAAAAAAAACACATATACTTTATAGTAAGGATTACAATGTCATTAATAGATACACTTTTATTAATTTTTATTTCAACAAAAGAAACTAATCATGTCATACCTAAACATTGGTAGACATTCTTATTTCGTTTTAAATTTATTATAACAAATTATTATCAGCCTATATGCGTACCCCGCACTAATTTTAATTCAATCAAACAACAACAAAAAAAAAATGCACGTCTCTTCACAGACTCAGACCATAATCAAGCAATTACATATTAATTTATCATTATTAACTTATACTATCATTAACTTCACACATGTATATTATTTTGTTAGCATTTTATAACATTTTTTTTTTTTTTATTAAATTCTATACAAAACTTAGTGTTGTTGATGATCTTTTTACAAACATTAACTACAAAATTTCTTAATACTCGATTAAATTTCTCTTTTCCAAAAAAAAAATTAAATTACACAATATAAATTCTGGTTAGCCTAACCTAAGCCATTCCACACTTGACAGTTTTCGTCTTCCAAATTCAAAACTAGACTGTCCAATACAAAAAACACCGACGCGTAACAAATAAAAAATTTTCCCCCCCCACCCAAAAATTATTTACTAAAGAAAGAAACCCGAACGATTGATTTCGGATGACGTACACATACGACATCACCCAAAATCGATTCGCACACACCAACACTATTTAACCAACTTTCTAGAATATTCCATTTACATGGAAAATCCACGCGCTAACCAAACCACACAAACGAAGCAATACACCAACCACTATACATCATTACATACCATGAAACAAAAAATAATCGCATGAGCCGACCAAAAATGAGGAGAAGTATAAAAATGATTAATGGTATACTCGACCAAGAAAAATGAAAATATTTTCTATTACAGAATTAAGCCACAGAAGGAATGATGTATAGTGGAAGAGATTTTGTGCAGCGCAGTGGATAAACATGCAACCTTGTTGGGATTTTCAACCGTAATTACAGATTTATATTAAATAGATCATAACAACCACAAGCGGTTGTTACACATGCGACGCAGGTGCCCCCTCACTACACACCAACCACGCCCCGTTGGTTAGACCGGGCTGCTGCCAACTCAATTTCAATCCAGCGTTCCTCACATCGTGGAAACTTTTCACGTATAATAATTAGGTACATATGTATACCAATTCTCAACAATATCGTACGGCACTACGCAACCTTAATCACTCTATCTGCGTTTGTCACTTATTGGTTTTTCTTTGAAACGATCATGTTATTTAAAACTTTTACGCTTCGCTTTGCCTCTTCACCAAGCCCCCAAAAAGTTGCTCATCTCCATACTTTTGAAAGTCCGACGAAGAAAAATTTAACTTTGACTTATTTCTCAATTATATTTTGTTTTCTTCCTCGATTCAAACACACGATCCAATTGTTTTTTTGTTTAAATGAAAAATCGAAATTTCAAGAAAAAAATGGCTACCATCATATACAAACTTTATTTTGTTTTTCTATAATTTACACTTTTTTATTTTATAGAATCTAGTTTTTCTTTTAAATCGGTAAGGCTAATAATTAACTTAAATTATTGCCACCGTTTATTTTTACACTTTTATATAAAAATTTTTTTTGTTTTTCTTAGATTGATACCAAAATGAAAATTTTATCCGACATTCAAACTATTGCTTTCGTTTTATATTAATCTTCATATAAATAAATTATATTAATTCTGCCGTCTTTTCAAAATAACCAAATTAGACTAAAAAAAAAAATCTGAGTCGTAATCTTTCACCCTATATATGTAAATATATTTTCGTAATTCTGCTCTAAACCCACGCTATCTCATCTCGAACACTCTCTCTCCTCCGTAATACGATATACGACACGATGCCGAACCCATACAAATGAATCCAAAGCGAGATGAGTAACAACAAAACAACATAAAAGATTACATAGTACATACATACATATACATACGTATATATAAAAGAGGAGAAAAAAAAACGTACATTAAAGTAGTACAATCCAATACGCACCTACACACATAGAGGGATTATGTATACCACCAAAACCAACAATAGTGTACTACAAGCCTAACTGTCACCAACATTATGAATTTATTTTTCGCTTATACATGAAAGTATTGGTGATCGGATACACTATATAAATGCGTGAGAATAAATTCTCTAGGAATTTTTGCACCAACACTTTCAAGTATAAGCGATTAAATGTAAGAGGGCATCTGTGTACTTCATTACGGAATCAGGCTTGTAGTACATTAGTGTTGAAAGAACCGACTTAGCCCATCACTAGTTTTGATACCACTGTCGATAGAAATAGTAAGTATATGTATGTATATGTATATCAAGATATTCTATATTTTTACTTATGGGTATAGACAAAATACAATTATGCACCACTGGACACAAGAACATTTCGGTAGTAGGTGCGTGTATAGTCTACGTGTAACAAATAAAAACTGGTACGAAATTATACGATTTCGTAACACCTTGATTTCGTACAGCTGTATTTTATGTGTATTGTACTTTGTGTACTTCATTATCGAAATATTCCTGAAATTTTATGAAACCCTTTTGCCTGCTACCTCTTATACAAAAAAAAAAGTTGATTTCTCATATAAGTTGATCAATTGAGTTAGGAAGCTGAGATGCAGCAGACAACGAAATTAAATTAATCTTAGGGCAAATGTATCTATTTACTACCAATTTTGGTACTAACTCTTAATTTTGCTTGGACGCCGGTATTTTTCCCCATCATAACGGAACAGTTGTCAGCTGTAAATCCAATTGGGTCCAACACATTCAATAGAGCGATGAAAATAACCAAAGCGGTGAAAATAACCAAATAACCAAACTATCATGATGTTTTTTTATTTTATAGGACAATGTGAAATTGTGAACTTTTCATGATTCTCCTTCAATGCTTGCCACATTTCAAATGGTGTGGTTTTGGTTAGTCAGCGTATACATAATATGTATTAATTGGTCGTCTTAAACCAACAGGCCTATGTGTGCATGAGTCCACAACAGCCGATAGAACCTCCTTTGTGAACAATAATTCGATTTTAAATTTACAAACTTGATAGTTTTGATTGTTTAACTTCACAATTTGAATTCTTGTGGCCGCCATGACGACTTTTCTTTTTGGTTTAAATAAATAAATCCCTATAACCTTTATTCATGCAATGTTGCTTTTCTTATCCGAAAAATTACTCGCTTGGCCAACAACTTGTTGGATATTTTCGACGTGTGTGGAATTATCCGATTTTGTGAATTTTGGTTTTAAAAACAAACTACACATGAAAAAATGCCTTCCACTGGTTTTCAGGTCATTATTTTTGACATTTCAGTTTGTTTTAGTACAATAAAAAAAGTTACGTTTATGTGTCAGATCAGTCTTTTTAATACAACCGCGTTTACACATAAATAATGCTATAACTAACAAATATATCATTCAAATGTTTTGAATTTTTCCTTGAGCGCGATCACATTTTATTTCGGAATGGAATCTCGTACTGTTCCTACGTCTTCTTCATTAATTATTATGTTTGTATCACGGTCGACGGTGACTTCCACTACATCTTTTGGATGGGTTTATACATCGGTACAGTTACTTTCATTAGTAACGGAAAAGCCCAGGATGCTGCTTGCCACAAATGATGGATTTATTGTAAGATTGTTCCTAGCAAATTTATGGATGAAGCTGAACCATTTCCAAGTTTCCTTCTATCCGCACCATCCTCCGTTCCGATGTCAGAGTGCGTGGTGACACTTAAAACCCTAAAAGAAAATTATTTTTAAATATTTCACTTTATATTTTTTGTAAAGGTAATTCCATTTTAAGCGGATTTGCTCTAAAGTGTACCCACTGAGTTTTACTGTATTTTGCACTGCACTAAAAGGAAAATGATTACCAATAATTTTTATAAAAATTTCATAAAATAAAATACTTTTACAGCCACACCTCATCTCTGATGTTAGTGGATTATTTAACTGATTTATTATCTCTTATTTTAGCTGTTTCAGCTCTCGGTTGGCTCCAATGAACTTAGTACCGTTACCGCTCTATATATGCTCCAGACTTCCGCGTCGTACGATAAAACATCTGAGTGCTGCCAAGAATGTCTCGGTTTCCAGACTAATCATTGCCTCTACGTGTACTGCTTTTACCGCAAGACACACATAAACAGCCATCTGACTGTGTGTAGCATAATCTAGGCCGGCTCGTTAAAATGGTCGACTCTGATTGCATGAGACTGCCGCTAGATCTTCCATTCGCTTTTGAAAACTCGGTAACTTATACATACTATGGTTTCTTTATACATTTTTTTATGAAACACTCTGCTCCTATAATCCAATATCGGTTTCGTACGACGCTTAATATCAGAGAATTTCCTGTATGCAAGTGTTTGACATGAATATCTCGCACTATTAGCTCGCAAACTCTGTTGTTTTTCGATAGTATGTTAGGGGGTTTCACGGAATACGATAGTGATGATCTACCTAGCCTCTCACCGACTCGAAGGATTCCGTCAGCTTCAACAAATGGATCAAGCGACGATATTGGGTGCTTAGAAGTTAATGGTGTCCGTTTGCTGATAATTGTTAATTTTTGCTTTAATCCTAATCGTTAAACGTTTCGAAGCAACGTAATTTCAGCATCATGCATTTCGACTGAAGTAATTAGCCTATTTTGGAAAATATTTTGAGCTTCATGGAATTCAGAAGATGTAGATCCCCTTGTACGTTTATAATTCGATACCAACATTTTTATTCACACAATTTATTTATATAAATGCCAACACCACTTATTCGCGATACGAGTAATTATTATTAAAAACTATTAATGGTATTTTCTCACTATTTCGTTTTAATTTAATTGAAAGAAACTAAATTGTAAAGCTTTGTATTTTGATAATTCACTAAAAATTGTTGCCTTGTTGGCATGACAAGCGAGAGTCTTCTTTCTGTCTGTTTTTTATGCGTCTATATTTTGGACGGTAAACTAAAAAAAAACATAGACTTAATTTCTGCGCACTAGCGGCGTACTGAAAAGTTAAACAGAAGAAAAATTAAATTAGCTAAATGAGTTGGTTGTATATCACGACAATAGATGGTGGTGAATACTTTTTGGTTGTTGTACTAAATGTGTCTTTGATATTTATTTAATACAAATGTAGTGAATTGTACTAAGTAAAATATTATGAAATAGATTTATTTTATGAGTACAGATACAAATCTGGAATATGTTAGTTAAATATTCTGTAGGCGTCACTACTCGACTGAAAAGAGCTTTTACAGCAGGGTTACATTTCGAATAATTGTAGAGATAAACGAATGTGTAACACTTTGCCTGATCTGGAGGATATCCAACTGAAGAATTAACACAAAAAAAATAAACTTACTATAAATGAAAACAAAATTAGGAAAAATTTAAAAGAAAAAAAAAACTATCAAACTATCCTCCAAATCATGCATCTTGCTAACAGAAATTGGACCCACGCAGGGACTCTTACCCGGTATTGCCGGCTAAGCATCAGGGTTATGGGCGTGATTCCGATTACCCACCTATATGTATACTAACACTCACCCTTGCTCATCCTCAGCTCGACAGTTTTCAATTATCTCATTTTCTCATTTTTCAAACTTGGCACTATTGAAATAACCATATTTAAATTTAAATGAACCATAAACAAAATTTATTTCATTGTAAAAAGAAAACGTAAATGATGATTAACAAATAAATGTGACGTAAAAACTAATTAACCTAACCTAGCTACACTAAAAATACCCTGCACCGGAATTTAATGCTACTTGTCTTAAAAACTATTCGACTATACATATGTATAAGCAAATGGAGAAATAAAAGAAAATATGTATCTTAAAAGAATATAAAATAAGTAGATATATGGAATATATGAATACTTAATTATTAATTAATTATTTAAAGAAAACAAATTTATTATATAAGAAAAAGTCAAAAAAAAAACTTATCAGTGTTGTATTGCAGCCTGTTGATTGATGATGTTGATTGATGAAAAAAAAATTATCGTCATTTCGGCGCGCGCCCATTAAAATATTTGATGATTATATTTTTTTTATTATTATTTATAAAATTCGCTACGTTAACACGTTTATAATTAGATGGTACGAGGTATGATTTCACATAATGTTTATGTTTGTGCCGGTGTTCATTTTATTATGTTCCTATTATTAATTCAATTGTTTTTTTTTTAATTTTTTATGGAACAAAACGACACAATCACAGTATCACACGACACCTCGGTTATATTGAATTTTTTAAATTAAATGTTTGTATATGTTTCGTATAGTGATAGTCACTAATTTTCACAAATATGGAAATATCACACATCAGGGCTGTCGTTTTGTAAAAATCGAAAGTAGTATTTAAACAATTTCCAGAGGAGCATTTTAGGAAAATGAGGAGTATAGTTAAAAATCACAAAACAGTCGTTCTTTTTATTATTATGTTTATTTCAAAAAAACTTAACAAAAATTAAACACAGTAATTTACCGTTCTCATTCATTGGGAACCAAAAATTAACTATAAAATATGAAAAATAAATTAAATATTCAATGTAAAATATAGGATTCATAAATCATAATAAATAACAAAAATATATTGCAAAAATAGGAACTTAATTGGACTATATTATAACAGGATATAATTATTTGTAATATTTATTAATTAATTCCTTAGAAGGATTCCATTCATTAGAATATGTTCCATCTAAGAGCTCTTTGGCCATGAGAATTGAATTTACGGTTGCGGTTAATAAAGAGTTTCGTTTTTTGTCCTTAATCAGATTTACATGTGAAAAAATGCGTTCTGCAGTTGCGCTACTGTGTGGAAAACTCATTATCGATCCAACAAAACTTCGAAGATGTGGATACATTTCTTCGTTCATACCATTTTTCAAATCGAAAATCAATTTCCAAAATTCTTCAACATTTTGTTGGATATCGACACTCTGCTGGTGACTGAAATTTCGCCATTCATCATTTAAATCTTCAATGTGGTTCTCATCGATAAGATTTGGAAATAAGTGTATGAGTGGTGCTAGACTTCCAGATATCTGCTTTGGATCTAAGCATTGAACAGCCACCAATATATCGTCATCGAATTTTATTCGACTACTGATTTGTTTGCACAATTCTTTGTAATAAGCACAACAGGTGTGTTTTATAATTTTCACTCTATCTTCTGAAACCGTTCCTCCATGGATAATGATATCAGCCTTTACTCCTATGTAAATTTTATCAACATCTAAAATATTATGATATCAAAATTTGTAAAATCGATTTTGTCCAAAGAATTGTCATTAATAACTTCCGGTTTCATAAAATTGGATAAAATAGTTTTAAAATAACCTTTTATTGTCGGAAGTAATACGTGTATGCGTGGAGTTTCAGATTGGTATTCCTTATTAATTTTATTCGTTTGCTTTAGTATATAAGAAATAAAATGAAAATAAATTAAATTTTCATCGGTCATTCCAGAATAAATCTTTTGGGCCATATCGGCATTCGAGTCCAACTGATATAATAAAAAAAAATGTTTTAAAGCAACCCACTGCTCCACAATTCTTGATGCGACAGCTTCTAATGATAACCATCTCGTAGACGACATTTTTAAAATTTTGTGAGTTTCTATATTGAAATATTCCTGAAATTGCCTAAGCTCCTGTTGCCGCTTTGAGCTATGGGCGAAAAATAAATGTATGTTTCGAGCCATATGTTCTATATTTTCGGGAAGTTTCTTGGCAGCAGCAGATGCACATAAGTGCAACGAATGACAGGTACATCCCATGACATACAAGTTTGGTTGCACGTTTTTCAACAGAGTTTGTAGGTACTCCAGATTTACTCCCCATCATTACTGATGCATTATCAGATGCAAAGCCGATTAAATTGTTTATTGGCACTTTTGCCGTTTCAAAATATTTTATAATTTCATTATAAATAGATTTTGCATCACAATTATTTAGTTTTATGAGACCAAAAAACCTGTCACGTACTTTCCCCATAACGAAATCAAAGTATCTCACTACTAAAACCAAACATTTATTAACACTAACATCTGTGGTTTCGTCGACAATCAAAGAAAATTTTTGTTTTCTTAAATGCTTTGCAATATTATTCAGCCCTTCTTCTAACAAATGTGTGTTGGTGGTTTCAGTTGCTTTTGTTTTACCACATTTCAAATCTTTAACTATTACTGAGTCTCCTGCTACAGATTTAATTAGCATTATTAATGGGGTAACTAAGCAAAAACCTAAATTGTGTTGTAGTATAAACATAATTATACGTAGCTCGGCAATTTTAACTTGGGTTAATTTTTTGGCGAATAATTTAGTTTGATCAGCATCAAACACGGCCGGTTGATTTTTCAACGATTTAATTTTGTTTTTATGAAAATTAGAAATATCGTGTCTCGAAATATGTACTATATTATTTGTTAGAATTTTGTGACAAAACTTACATTTAGATATCTCTTGTCCATCTGTTCCAATTGTTTTTTCTAACCAATTATATTTCTGAATCCAACCAGGCCGGAATTTTTGCTTATTATATAATTTTGTTCCATGTATTTTGAGTGTAGGTTCCGGTGTCAAATTTAATTGATTCGAATCAGATTCACTTTCAATTTGTTCAGTTGATGGCAACGATGATGATTTTTTCGAGTTGGATGTTGTTATTCCGGGTAATAGTGGCTCATTAAGCGTCGTTATTGTTATTTTGCATGCTGAATCATTTAATTTTGCGGTATTAGATGAAGAAGCTGTGACTGTGAAATCATTTTCTACGTCCACGATCGTATTTTTTTTTAATTTAATGAGAAACTTGTCCATTTTTTATAGTTCGAACACAAAATTTACCAACATTTAAATTTATTTAAATTAAATAAAGATTTTTTCTGTGCATGAAAAAACTAAAACTGCGCATTAAATTGAAATGAGAATGAATAATTGCATTACACAAATACACAAACACTAACTAACAGAAAGGGACAAACCATTTAATTCGTATTTCATTTGTTTAGAGCAAATTAAGAAGAGAAATCTGAAAAGGCTTTATTTAATTTTCTGTCTCTGGTTTAATTATAAAAGCCCCTACAGACGATGCAATTTGGTTGGTTGATTGGTGCGATTTGGTTGGGTTGGAGGTAAAATTGCATAGTGTGTATGCATGTCGGTGCGATAAAATTAAGTTGCATGAGTTGCAAGGAAAATTCTATCCAACCGGCCAACCAACCAACCAACCAACCAAATTGCATCGTGTGTATTGTTGTCGGTGCGATATTTCGTCATATGTGGTGTTTTCATAGTAGAATTTATTCATATAGTGCGTTTCTTAAAACAAATATCTCCGAAAAATAATAAAATAATTATTGATTTATTAGAACTCTATAGAGAATTTAGTTGTCTCTGGGATACATCAAGTAATCTTTATTGCAACCGAGACACGGCCTGCACAAAGCGCTTGAAATGCTCACCGAAAAATTTAAAGAACTTGAAAGTGATGCTACGATCGCCACAGGGGAAAAAAAATTACATAATATGAGGACCGCGTATAAAAGGGAGTCGAGAAAAGCGAATTGTGGCGAAATTGCCGCGCTGAATTTCAAATCAGCATAGTTCGCCCTGTTGCAAAATATCTTAGAGTAACAACTAATCGCTCTTCAGCACTGATCGCTTCTCTCATGACTGTGTCTTGTTTCGATATTAAAGGGTTAACTAGCTGTAATAATTCCATGAAACAGTCGCTATCCATTAGCAGATAATTGCGAAAATCGTCACTATTCAGCTCTTTTAATAATATCATGTGGCTAAATTTTTTTCGGTCCCTTAGCCAGTTTTTAGCCCACAAATTTCTAGGCCTGGTTGGTGGTCAGTTACAAGTTATTGAGGCTGCTAGTGCAATTTCAATTTTTCGTTTTTTTGATAAAAAAGACATGGCGCGTTTGTTATTTTTTAACGAAAACTAAATGTCAAATTCTTGTACCAATCAACAACTAAACGTCAAAATTGGTAACATTCAATTGCAAATCAAGTTGCATGGTGCGTAGCCAATACCAATTTGGTTGGACCAACCTCAGCAATTTGGTTTTTGCAACCAAATTGCATCGTCTGTAGGGGCTTTTATATTCTGCAGCAGAGTGAAGAAATAAGAAACTAAGAAAACCGCAAAAATAAATGTTTTGTGTGTGCGTGGATTTGTAATAAACGAAATGGTATGGAAACAACAAACAGAGAGAACTCGATTTTATGTTAGTGAATTTTCTAGTTTTCTTTTCAGGGAGTATAAATTGCAGATGAGTAGTATGGTAGTACAGTGGATTTGAAAGTAGTACATTTACTCCCTTAGTAGTACTTTCGACAGCACTGTCACACATTACTTATTTTAGTAACAATAAAACTATTTCGTTCATAGAGTCTATACAGTCTTTATCGAGAGTGACTTATTACCACTAATAAATTTAATTTAAGGAACATACATATACTGTAAAATTCTTCACTTAGTGTTAATAATTTTTATTTTTTTATTATTTTATTATGATTTAGCACATATGGTCAGGCACCGAAATTGACCGTTCTAGAAAATTCATATATTTTGAATTTTTAGTTTCTTTTACTGTTTATTACACTATGTTACTTCACTAACACAAAAAAAAAAAACCACTATCACTTAATGTCTTGAAATTTTTCAATTTTTGATTATTTAGAGTTCACTCTCATACAAATTGAAATTGTTATTATTATTATTGATAAAAACCAAAATTAATTAAAATTAATAAATTAACCCTTTCAAACGCCATTTAAAATTGAATTTCTTCCAAAAATAAAATACGTAGCACAATTATGCACTGCTATGATATGGGATTGCATATAAAACTGTAGTGTGAACATAAATACATAAGAGAACGATCGCACAAGAGAAATGAGACAAAAATTAAAAATTACGGTTGGTCGAAGTGATGAAAGTTGATGTACAATATATTGTACAAGGCGTTTGAGAGGGTTAATAACAAAAGCAACAAATGTGTTACTCGTTATTTTATCTCGGATTTTTTTTCCCAAAACTTTCGAGATTGTTCTTTTGGTTTCTTAATTTATCACTAATGCACTAAATTAACTGAAAATTTTATTAACAAATTTTTATTTTCTAAAATTACTGATTTGAATTTGAAATTTTTTTTACAAAATCATTAACAATTTTTCTTTTCACATTTAATTTTTTATTTTTTCAATTTTTAATCAAAATTTTGCTTACTGTACTCTACAATTTATTTACCAACTGAACCGCGAGAACGTCATACGCCCGTATTTTATATATGCACCCCCCCACCAAAGACAAAGATTTTTTTAATATTTACGCGCGTAAGAATTTGTTGGCTTACACACACCCGTTCATGCAACCTGCGGCATCTATCACCAAAAGCAATCATTCGATAGGCACTTCTTTATCGACAACAAAGAAACATTTAAAATTAACAATGTTTAATGGTAATCATTTAGGCGTTATGTAAATGATAATAATAAAAAACTCAAAAAAATTATACCAATAATCAATTATGGTTACAGCGAAGCTGTTACAAATGGGATAAACGGATTACATGAGTAAATCACTACAATTCAAATTTATTTAATTTAATTTAAACAATTTTTAAGTTTAAAAACACTTTCTTTATTTGTGAAATTATTATATTTTTATTTACACACTACTAGTTTCGAACATAATTGTTCATCATCAGGTAGTTTTTAAACTGAACAAAAATTATATTTTACAAACTTATTTAAATACTTTTGGACCATATTACATGATGTACATACATATAAAATAAAATATAAAACAAAATATACATATAACATTACTAATTGCAATCTATATATTATATACTATGGCTCCTCGATCCAGGTTATTGGGCTTCGATGGCCATAAATAAATAAAACTGCACAATTATTCGAGCGACCACACAATTTCGCTATATGTGGTCGGGAAATTTAATCTGCTACACAATTTTTATTTTACAAATTATACGTGGATTAATATCCACCACCACTGTATTGTTACGCGGAAACTAATCGCGAATTTTATATATAATTGATTTTATTAATTTAAATTATTCACTTTATAATTTTATTAATTAAATAAATCCACAATTTATTAATTTTTATATGGACGATGCGTCGCGTATGAAAATATGAACGAGAGTGTTTTCTTGTATAGAAAAATGGCGTGTGTCAAAAATGAAATATTGAAGAGGTAAAAAACTTAGATTCTGTTTCAGCAAAAAATTGTATATTGCGGAATGAATGATTTGTGAATGTCGACAACAGATGGTGTGAGGAATTTCGGTTGCTGTATTAAATTGTCCATGATATTTATTTAATACCAAATAGTGAACTGTACTCAAATATAGGGAAATATGTTATTTGCGTTGAGTACAGATGCAAACCATACAACTTATGTAGGTGTCACTATAAACCGAAAAGACTGTTCAAATACAATTATATTTGAAATTTGAAATGCATTACATTTCAAATAAAATATGATAATAATTGTGGCGAATAAACGAATGAAAATTGCCGATTTGAATGAGAGAATCGCTACAATACTAATTATATACTCGTAAATTTGATTTCTCCTGATTTTGTCATTTAATAGGTTTGTGTTGTTTCTGTGTTGGTATATTTCTATTTCTTCCAACCTATCTAGTTTATGGCTCTTATTGCATTTATGTATTACTGACATAAATGCAATAAGAGCCATAAACTAGATAGGTTGGAAGAAATAGAAATATACCAACACAGAAACAACACAAACCTATTAAATGACAAAATCAGGAGAAATCAAATTTACGAGTATATAATTAGTATATAATATATAGATTGCAATTAGTAATGTTATATGTATATTTTGTTTTATATTTTATTTTTTATGTATGTACATCATGTAATATGGTCCAAAAGTATTTAAATAAGTTTGTAAAATATAATTTTTGTTCAGTTTAAAAACTACCTGATGATGAACAATTATGTTCGAAACTAGTAGTGTGTAAATCAAAATATAATAATTTCACAAATAAAGAAAGTGTTTTTAAACTTAAAAATTGTTTAAATTAAATTAAATAAATTTAAATTTTTGTGAAAAAGCGTGTGTTTCGAATCGAAAGATGTCGAGTTATATCACTACAATTCATTATTTCATCTAAAAATTCCACGCTCATAGCTAATCTCCGTCTCTTTCTAATTACATCTTCCTCTTTAGCTTTCGCAATCCTCTCAATTACCTCTATTTTTTTTTGTTGAGCTTAATAATCCGATCAAAGTAATTGAGGCCTCTATATTAATTTAAATAATAACGATCAAATATAATTATACAAACATATAAATAACACTTACATACACACAATTCCACGGCGACCGGCTCTCCAATTCCGAGAGCTTCGGAATTATCACATCATTACCTCCGGTTTGATTGATTTGTATATTAATTAGAGTTAATTTTTTTTTATTTCCCACTTTTATTTACTTTAACTAGAATCAATTAGTTAATTAATTCATGTAATACCAATTATGCAACCGGTCCTAAGACCATTTATGTGTTTTAACAAATAACACGTAGAAGTATATTAGTATTAAAGAACAATTATTTTTAACACCCCAAAGATAGACAGGTACCCATTAAATTTTAATTTTTTAATTATATAATTAAATAAATAAATTTAAAAATTTTAAAAATTAAAATTAAAAAATTAAAATTTAATGGGTACCTGTCTATCTTTGGGGTGTTAAAAATAATTGTTCTTTAATACTAATATACTTCTACGTGTTATTTGTTAAAACACATAAATGGTCTTAGGACCGGTTGCATAATTGGTATTACATGAATTAATTAACTAATTGATTCTAGTTAAAGTAAATAATAATTAAAAAATTAAAATTTAATGGGTACCTGTCTATCTTTGGGGTGTTAAAAATAATTGTTCTTTAATACTAATATACTTCTACGTGTTATTTGTTAAAATACATAAATGGTCTTAGGACCGGTTGCATAATTGGTATTACATGAATTAATTAACTAATTGATTCTAGTTAAAGTAAATAAAAGTGGGAAATAAAAAATAATTTGCTTACACAGGAATAGAGCTGTTGTAAATGTGAAAAAGAAGAATTGTAATTGAATTGAACTGTATTAGTATAATTCGCTAATACTGCCTGTACACAATACATTCCTATATATAGAATGTAAAATTGTTGTACAATCAATCCAGTAGCCATGGCCTGATGAGAGGATTGATTTTTTCATAATCAAAGGCTCATCAGTTCGAAACTGGATTAAATTCGATTACAATTTTTCAGAAAAATATTAACGTCATAATTAAAAAATTAATTTTTTTTTATCTTTAGCTCTGAAAACAGCAAGCTCCATCTCTATCATTACCAGTCTGATCCTCCTCATCCTCCTCAGATGAAATAGATTGATGGTCAGGTTCTGATGTTCGTTTTTCTGTCTTTATTTTGTACCATACCAGTTGATGAGTTTCCTCCGCCGTCTATAAATAAAAAAAAAACACAAAACATATTATTACTTATAATCAACAAAACTATTATAATGTGTATACCTTGCAATCCCACCTCTCTGCGGATCAAACTTAGATCTAGAGGGTTTTCTGTCACCGGTAATTGTGTATGATGCGTGCCTATTTAATAATAAAACTGTTTTTAATTATAATTATTTACTAATACACTTTACTAATAGAATTACCTGGATTTTCCAATCCTATCACAACATTTTTGGTTACAGGTGGTTATGGTGTTAAATTCAAAACCCTCCCATAAATTCTAAAAAATCATCACCGTAATATTGACAGAATATCTCTTTGATAATTATTTATTTACTTTAACTAGAATCAACTAGTTAATTAATTCATGTAATACCAATTATGCAACCGGTCCTAAGACCATTTATGTGTTTTAACAAATAACACGTAGAAGTATATTAGTATTAAAGAACAATTATTTTTAACACCCCAAAGATAGACAGGTACCCATTTAATTAAAAAATTAAAATTTAATGGGTACCTGTCTATCTTTGGGGTGTTAAAAATAATTGTTCTTTAATACTAATATACTTCTACGTGTTATTTGTTAAAACACATAAATGGTCTTAGGACCGGTTGCATAATTGGTATTACATGAATTAATTAACTAATTATCTCTTTGATATTCTGCCGTAATGCTTCGTCCAGTGATACGAAGTTTTCATTTTTTAATTTTTTTATAATTTTTTTAAAAATGTGACCTTTTATATCTATATCATCATCCACGATTTTAGAAATTTTCACTAGTTGACTAGCAGATAGTCGACTTAGAAATTTCATTTTTATATATTCGGATTAAAGTTTTCTTTTTTGAGAAATAAATGAAACTAAACTCGTTTATTGAATGAACACAATAATATTTTATTGTAGATATTTATACTAAAAAACTCGTTTATGAATATTATATAAAAAAAATTAATATCCCCTCGCATATACTACTTACATAGACGTAATTTTCATCATCATCGTCGCCGCTACTTTCCCATATTAAATATCTAGGGGCTGATTCATCTCTACCTATAAAACTAATTTTTAAATTTTTATTTGGTGGGGATTTAGATGCCTGTTCTATAAACGCTTCTGTAACTGAATCTGACATCAGTAAGGTTCCTGTGTCCTGTATGTCGAAATAAAGTTGGTGTCCAAATTGTTCATTTAAAAAAAAATTCAAGTTTATTTAGTGATTCACTTAATGACCAATACTTTAAATTAAACTGTCTTCTAACTGCATCAAAAATATAATTTTTATCTTTATAAAGTTTATCATATAAATCAACTAAATGAAAATGGCTAATATATTTTTTATACCATATTATTGCTTCCTTAAAACTATCATCTTTTTCACTTATATTACATAATATATTATCTGTTAACCAAGATAACGTTTCAGCACATGCCTCTGGTGGACTTATAACGTTATTTAATAAGAATTGAATGACCTGGCGCGAGATTTTGTTTCTTGGACCGATTTGTTCGTCTCTGGGTTTGCTTGTCTCTGAGATGCTAATGCTAGAGTTTGGAGTGCTTAATCGTGTTTTCCGATACAAATCTTGTAAGTTTCTGATCTCGCAGTCCATACTTCCTTCTGGGTTTTCAATTTTGCAGTTTTCCATGGATGTAATGTCATTGTTACGTAAGTTGAACATTTCTGTGCCGGCCAAGTATATGAAATGATCTCTCGTTTGTTGTTCGTTTTAAATAATAAATAAATTATTACTTACGTGGATAAAAAGAGATATTTTGAGATAGATTCCAAATCTCTCCCTAGTTGTATAATGGTGCTATGATGTGAAGATACTCCGATCTCTTAACTCTGGATTTGACTGGAACTGCAGCCATGATTGAACATTTGCAGTTTGGATTTCCGTAGGTGCAATCGTGGATGATGTGTATGTGCGTATTTTCAGAGACTCGGTGGATTCTAATGGCGAAAATGGTTCCTTGGTATCCTCTCTTTCCTTCTGTAATTTTAATTTTTTTTCTAAAATATTCGATCCAATGTTTGATTTCCGCTTCTTCGTTGATAAACTTGTTTTGATTCCCTCTGTATGTTTCTTTATTAATTCTATATTTGCCAAAATTTCTTACAATGGGTAAGATGTCATGTAATAA
This sequence comes from Tipula helvola, assembly GCA_963556165.1. Lineage (NCBI taxonomy): Eukaryota > Metazoa > Arthropoda > Insecta > Diptera > Tipulidae > Tipula > Tipula helvola. Next base: position 143,001,994 of record OY744483.1, on the reverse strand, counting down.
TTTTGCTCTAAAGCTGAGGCTAGGAATTTTTCCCAAGAAGTCCGATAAATTAATTTGTCTAATGGGTCCATTTGTTCATCTTGATTGGGAACTGGATTTTGAAATGTTTCTTTCATTTGATATTTCAATTGTGTTTCGCTTCCTTCTAATTCGTCGTTGTTTTTGTATTTGTTGAATATTATCGTTAATTTTTGGTTGAATAGATTTTGTGCGCTTTCTAAAAAACGCCAAAATTCTATTGGACTCGTCCATAATATTTCATTTGTATCTCCTTTACAAATTTGTGAAATTGCTTTTAAAATTTTATAAACTGTTTCTTTACCCGATGTATCGATTTCTTCACCATTATCTTCTTCGTTATCTGAACCAAATCCCGAATTAGATTCTAAATCATCCACAATTTCAATTGACATATTATATATCAGGATGTAATATTATTTTCACTTGATTTGTTAAAACAAAATCTTTTTGAAAAAATTTTTTTACTATTTGAAAAGTTTTTTCTTTATATGTAAATCCAAAAATTCTATCAATAGTAAATAAATGATTTAAATGTGATTGACTTACTTCTTCACTTTTTTCATTAAAATATATTTTACACTTTAAACAATAATGTATGATTATAGCCATACTACTAAATACAATAATATAAATTTCTCTTTATATACAAAATTTTTACCTTTTTTACCCCGTTTTACCCCGTTTTTATAAAATTTTATATTTTGTTATGTTTCAAAAAAAAAAAAATATTTACATAAAACTTAAAATACAGGTTTTATCATTATAAAATATAAAAACATAAGACAATTTATAAAACAACAAGTTTTATACATAACACGTTTTAAATTCATGGTAATTTTTTGTTTTTCGTTCTTATCTGATTATTTTGTTTTTATTTTTAATCATAAACTTTTAATAACGATGACGTCATCGTTCGATTATTGTTTCTGGGTACTTGTCGAAAAATTCTATTTTTTTCACCAACCATGTAATCCAATTTTAGAAAATTAATTCAAATTTCTATCACTCGCAATTGCTATCACTCTCCAAGCAACTACACTATGATTAACGAGCCAGATACCTCTACTATCCCTTAGCACCTCCTTGGTATAAAAATCTTTTACGGTTCCATCCTTTGAAATAAGGAACCGGCGCAATGGTTTCGAGAAGTCAAAAAAGTCATCAACATAATCCATTATTCTGAAAGCAAAAATTAAGTGTGTTATTATTTAAAAAATTATAAAAAGGAAAAAATAAAAAAAATACTGACCTTTTTATTGAAAACCAAACAATATAACAAAAATACCAGCCTTCGATATTACTCTTGAAGATGGAACAATATCTTTTTACACAATATTAAAGATATCAAACTAGAAGCATCTTATATATGAAAAAATTAATCGATAATTGGGCCAAATCTATTAAAAAATGTTGACAACCGAATTACGCAGATATTTTATTTCGGTGCAAATTAATAATTTGATAGTATGTCTGGTGAAATTGTGTCAAATCTATTATCTTTATTAATTTGTATTAGATATTCACGCTTTCTATGAACAAGTGACCTTTTTCCTTAGCGACAAAATTACATTCTGGCTACCAAAATGCATGCTCTTCCCATGGATTTTTGATAATATTCCAATCTTGTATGCCTCCAACACAGCAAAAACATTTAACCTTTCGTCTATGCCTGTATAATAAAACCCCGCCGATGCGATGGCCTGAGTATCAATCATATAGTGTGTCCAACACGAGTGGCGAAATGTATTCAACCTTTCTGACACTTTCATCATGTGTAGAGCATAATACATATTTCAATTTAGTGGAATTCATTTTTGCTCTAATAATGTAATCCTCTGAAGAACTACTTACGTATGGCTCTAGGTTATGTAGGAGCCAAGCCTAATAAAAAAAACAAAATAAAAAAAAAAAACTACTTACATCATCGGTGTTAAATAAACACTTTATGGAGTCCGTTTCGATCATATCGCCACGTTGTGGTAAGTTTTCCAATTGAGATTTAAACATTTTAAATCTGTTAGCTGTGTAACGTAACAGCAGGTTTTGCAAAGCAAAAGAGCTGGCTAGAGCTCATATGATACCAATAAAATAACACTTCTGATAAGTTCATAAATTCCGTAATATGGAACGGTTAAGCTGACGACTTTTTTTGTTGATCAGCTGTAAAATTTTATTTTGTTCAGCAGCTGTCATCATAAAAAATGTAAACAAAAACAAATTTATTAGGTAAGAAGCTTTACAGTAATAATACATAGTTATGTTTATTACGCGAGTTGTGGTTCGAGCGCTTTCAAATAATATAACTTATTTATTTTAATTTTTTGTAGGTTTCAGTTAATTACACTCACTGAATGCTTTGTATTTCGTTTTTATTAGTGTTTACAAGTTTGAGTTTAAAAGTAGAATGAATATAAAATGTAAGCAGAGTAAAAACTATTAGTACTATTATAAGGATAACTATTGTCGATGAAATTGCGAATGTTTATTGGAAAATTTTAATTTGATGATTTCCCGCATTAATTTTGTCCACATTTTTATTTGTTTGTTCCGTGAGTAATGGAATGTTTATGGATTTCTGCATTGTGACATTGATTCCGATATTATCTAATGGTTGAACCAATGTTATTTTACGCTTATGCAGAATTTTATTATTTGTATATCTCCTATTATTAACAGTAATCGAACATTGCGAAAATTTGATTAATTTGATTCCTTTAATAAGCGCTTCCTTTAAGCTGCATGTAGTGGTTATACTAGTTCCTGCTGGTGATGAGATGTACAGGAATCCATCTTCTAGGAGTATGATTTCTTCAGCTGGCTTCATTTCTTGAGTGTTGCAGCTGGCATTTTTGTTGTTGAGTAACTCAGGTATGCAATTTCCATATATCTTGTGGATTTGATCGATTTGGCACATGTATATTTGTTCCACCATTGGACAAAGGTTATTAATTACCATATAATTTTCTGGGTTTAGGATTATGTGGTTATATGGTTGACTTATGATTTGATTATTGATAGGATAAGTTTTTATCTTATAAAGGTTGAAGGATTGATTATTAAATTTAGGAATTTCAACTATAATTATTAAATCGGTGTTATTATAAAAAGCTTTTATTTTTAAAAGAGAGTAAATTTGCTCTTCCGAATGAATTTTAATTCCGTCTTTATCAAATTCCGTAGTAACGTATTCCATTTGTTCATTATCTAAAATATGTCTACTAATAATATTAATTTTTGCGAAGGTTAGTATGTCATGAACCTCATTGATTTGTTCCTGCACTATCATAATTTTATCATATAATTCTGAAAATAATCTATCTAAATAAACTGTTTCTATCAGACGTTTTTCTGATATTTTAGCTGTATTGATCCATTCGTTCATTTGAATTGACATGTTATTAATATGACTTATGATTAATTTGTTCTGAGTTATCAATTGATCATTTATTTTTATTTGGTCATTTAATTTGTCCACTAACTCATAACGTCCGTTTTCTAACTTTTTAATTGAATTTTGTAATTCTTCGTAGTCTTCTTGATCTACGTTACCTGTTATTGCCTTGATGAAGGTTCCCAATGGGTTAAATAACCCACGTTTTTGACGAAGTTTATAAGTATCGGGTAGAATGTTATACAAAGAGATTTCAAGATTATTTATTCTCCTTTCAGCTATTGCTACTAAAATTTTATCAGAAATTTTATGTTGTTTCATTATTTCCGTAATTCTACTTAGTGTGGTATTGACCGTAATGAAATTATTTTTAATGTCATTTAATTCAATTATCTGGATTAGTTTTGAGTAAGATTCAATTACTCTAGCTCCTCCTAGGTTGAGGGCTAAAACTCCCTTACCTTGCGTTAGATCGAAGTGTTCTAACTGTTGCAGCTGAACCGCCCGGAGCATCCTGTAACAAGATATTATTCTGGTTTAGATGATTGTTACAATTTCTTATTCTACGCTTATGCACTCTACGTTTATTCGTATTGACTGTGACGTCATTATCCTTAGTTACCACGTGCTTTATGTATTTCGGGACCAGTTTGTCTCTGGTGGTAGTTTTTTCGAAAATTGTTTGATTTTCCTGAAATTGTAATGGATCTTGGCGTTTTTCGTTCAGAGCATTAATTATCTTAGATTTAGTTTGTCGATTTGTATCCGAAATGAGCGTTGCCATTTCTTGATACTTATTTCGCAATTCCTTTAAATAATCGTCTGACTGTTCAGAAAGATTATTTGGAATATTTTTCAAACTAATATGTCCCCTATGTAACTCGAATGGTGTTAGACCCGTTGATGAATGGATTGATGCGTTATACGCGAAAGTTGCTTCATCTAATAGCTCACTGATTGACATATTTTTGTTTTGTGATGCTATGATTCGAGTGAGTTCTGTCAATGTAGAATGAACTCTTTCAATGGGACTATTCCCGGTTGAGGCTTTGGCTTTTGTTATGTGTAATTCAACATTATGCATTGCCATAAAATTAACGAAGATTTCGGAATTAAATTCGGTGGCTGAATCAATTACGATTTGTTTTGGAATACCCTCCCTAGAAAAAAATGTTTTAAACATTCGAATAATGGTTTGAGACTTGCGATTCGAAAGCTCGAAAATGGAGAGAAATTTGGAAAATGTATCCATTATAGTTAAGAATGTTTTAGAGCGTAATACGAATGTATCGCAATGAAGTATCTCCATTGGTCCATTAGGTGTAGGGGAGATTTTGAATTTTAAATTTACTGGTTTCCTTTCATACTTGTTTATTTTACAAGTGTCGCACTTACTTATGAATTCCGTAATTTTTTGTTTCATTTTGGGGAAAAAATAAGTTCGCCCAATTTTTTTTAAGTTTTCGTTAATTCTTCGATGATACGGGATGTGAGTATTCTCTATTATTTTCAATTGCTCATCGTTATTAACGATGTCCTTTAATAAAGCCCTAGCTCTTACAAGTCGCTTTTTGTCTTGTATCTCTAAATGCTTTTGAAATAACATAAATGTTTCATCATCAGTATATAAGCCTGAGATGGATTTTGTTACATACTTTTGAATAATGTATTCGATATCTTTTTGCTCGAATTTTCTCTTTCGAAAAGTATAATGTTTGTATGTAAATAACTTGATAACAAACCTTTCATTAAGCTCTTCGTAGTTATCGTCGACTATAACGTAGATTTGCCGCTTGAATTTGTTAATTGGTGTTATTGTTTCATAATTAGCGTTAGCTTGATTCACTATAGTTTCACTAATTTCTAAATTTGAGAAGTCATTTATAACTTCATTTATATTTATTTCGTTTGATGATGACTGATCGGCGCCTGATACAGCATCTTTGTTTTTATTGACTTTACTGTCATTGAATTCATTGGTAGTAACATTATTGTTACTTGGTTTTTTTGTATTCAGAATCCTTGTTAATGATGGATTCATTTTTAGCACGTATTGAGTCAATTGTTTCAGGGTATGAAAGTGAATTTATTTCTAAATATTGGTTTAATTCCATTCGAGAAAGGGCATCCGCATTTGTATTTGATGTTCCCTTCTTATAGCAGATTTGATAATCGTACTCTTCAAGTTTGAGCCGCCATCTTACTATTTTAGAATTAGGATCTTTTGCATTGAATAACCAAATTAATGGTTTGTGATCCGTTAGAATTAAAAATTTCTTACCATAAAGATAAGGTCTGAAATACTTGACCGCCCATACAATAGCAAGGAGTTCCTTCTCTATTGTAGAGTAGTTGGTTTCAGTCTTGGACAACGTACGCGAAGCGTAACATATTGGTAGATCTTTACCAATGAGACCCTGCGATAAGACCGCCCCTATTGCGTAATTTGACGCGTCGGTCGTAAGAATAAATTCTTTTTCGAAATCTGGATAGATTAAAATTGGTTTCGTTGTTAGCAGTCGTTTACAAAGTTCGAAACTTTTGATGTATTCATCATCAATAATGATTTTTGCTTTTTCGGCTAAACACTTAGTTAACGGTTTAGTTATCTTTGCAAAATCCTTAATAAATTTGCGATAGTAGCCTACCATTCCAAGGAATGATTTAATTGCTTTTTGAGTTTGAGGTAATTCAATTTTAGTAATGGCTTCGATTTTCGATGGATTTGGCTTGACACCTTCCGTGGTAATTATATGACCCAGAAACCCTATTTTTTTTGACAGAAATATGTCTTGTCCATTTGAATTTTCAAATTAGCTTTTCTTAATTTGGTAAATACTTTTCGAATATCCAGTATATGCTCTTCTAGACTAGTACTGTATATTATGATGTCATCTAAGTAGCATAGTACATTGTTACCTAACAATTCTCCCAGGACATAATGCGCTGAAACGTACTTGGCGCATTTTTTAGCCCAAAGGGCATTCTTACAAATTCAAAATGCCCTGATTCAATTATGAATCCCGTTTTCGCAATATCTTTAGGATGAACCTGAATTTGATGGTATCCAGAGGCTAAATCAATATTTGTGAAATAAATGGCTTTGCCTAATTTGTCCAGAATATCAGTGACATTTGGCAAAGGGTATTTATCATCTATAGTTTGCTTATTAAGCTCCCTATAGTCAATACACAACCTCCACTTTTTATTTCCTGCGGAATCCGCCTTTTTTGGAACTATTATCACCGGGCTTGCCCAGGGTGAGAAAGATGGGCGAATGATTCCATTTTCTAACAACTTTTCTATCTGTTCTTTTATTTCGGCTCTTTGGTAATTATTATACCTAAAGCGTCGAGTGAATACAGGTTTCTCATGTTCCAAGTTTATTTGGTGTTTTACACTGTTGGAAAATGTTAATTTTTCGTTATTCTTATAAAATATATCACTAAAATTTTTACATAGACTAACAATGTGCTTTCTTTCTTCCTGATTTAAATTTTCGATTTTTAATTTTGACTCAAATTCGTCTGAATCAAAAGGTTCACTACTTATGGAAGATTGAAAATTAATTTCATTAAATTCATTAATTGGTTGGACCGTGATAGGTTCGACCAAAAATATTTCTTTTTTAGTTTCCGATTCGTTTATAATTTCTACACAAGCTTTAGAGGGTTCACTTGTTTTATAAATTCCCTCCTGGATATAGACGCTATCCTGTATTTTGACAGGTTTTATGTAAAATTGACCTTGATCAATATTTACTGGAATTTCCACAACAATTTTGGTTAATGGTTCAAGAAAGAATGGTTTAATACATGATCGAATTTTATCATGTAAAATAATTGAAAATGACGGGCTTTGTAATTTTTTTGATTTCACTAACACATTAGCGTTAAGGTCTGCCAAGGTTTCATATCCTATAAGTCCATCATAGAACTTATGAAATTTCATTATAAAAAATTCAATGGGTTTTCCAATTTCTGGAAAATTTATCTGAGTTTTCTCGTTTAGAGTTGAGGTTTTAAATAGACTATTTATAGTTAATTTTGTTTTTTCAATTTGATTTGGTTTGACATATTCGGGGTTAATATATGATTTATTAGCACCCGTGTCTATAAGAATTTTTAGAATTTTGTTGTTTAATGTTAAAACAATAAAGGGTAAATTTGAAATATTGGATATATTAAATAATTCAGTATTTCCGAGGCTTTTAATTAAAAATTTTCGTCATCAATTTTCGTTTCGATATTATAATGTTCTTTCTTAATGTTGTTATTGTGGTATTTATTTGTATCTCCGTCTTCTATAACTTCCTTTTTTGAGTTATTTCTATAATTATTATCTTTAGCTTTATTATTGTAAAAATTATTTTTTTGTTTAAAATTAGCTTTGGAAGTTTCCTCCTCTTTTTTCACAGAGTTGGTTTGGTTGGAATTACTTTGGTTTTGATTTCTCGAATTCCAATGTGCTTTTGAATTATTTTGATTAGCATAATTTTGTTTAAGTTTTTGTATATTCTCCTCTTTAATCACGATGTCTCTTGCTTCGTTAATATCTTTGGGATTTGATGCCCTAACCCTACTACCTAGTGGTTCTTTGAGCGCCGCTTGATATACGGTTAAACCTAATTTCTGATAGTTCAGAATTTGATGTTTAATAATGTCATCATTTTCATTGTTTAATTTTACTTGACTAGCTAAAAGGGTTAAAATACCTTGAATTTTTGTATAAAGAATTTCCGGTGTTAAATTATTTTTAATTAGGCTATAAAGTTCTAATTGTAAATTCGATTCATCTCTACTATCTGCATATTTTTCAACAAGATGGGATTTAATTTCCATCCAATTATTATGACTTACATTATGCGTAGTGAGCGAATTACTTGCTGGACCTATAATTTTATTCCTTATATTAGCAATAATTATTTTGTAATAATCGGTTTGCTCTATTTTTTCACATACTTTAAGAGTTTGAGTAACTGTTTCTATAAATCTGATAAGATCTGATTTATTTCCGTCAAACGGTGCGATATTCTTGGTAATTTTATCTACATCAAATAATTCCAATACTTCTTTAATATCTGCCATTTTATTTGGAATTTTGCGGATTATTAAAGTTGGTAATTTATTATTAGCTACGTCTAATGAATCTGAAAAAACCAGATCGGACTCGTAAAGAGATTTATCTGGTGAACTATCACTTTCAGAATATACACTAATTTTAACCTGCTTATCTAATTCTTGTTTATCTAATTTTAATTGATTTTTTACCGAATCTAAATTACTGTTTGAATTTTTTTCCATGTAATTATTTCTTAATCACGCCACTATAGAATTTGATATAGCTTTGTCATATCAATTTGCTTTCACAAATTGTTTCGAGCATTAGTCATAGAGTTTTATACTACTAATTCCCTAATTTCTGCACGTACAATTTGATACGTTTAGAAAAAATAAAAGGTTTTTTACAAGTTTTACCTTTAACACTTGGATTCTACTAATTATAATTAACTTATTAACTTGTTAGTGTACTCGGAAAATGTGAGGATAAATTATATATAAAAAATTTTACCTTATTGCCAGGAAAATGATGAGCCAAACTTTCATTTTTTTTTACGTCTAGATTTTTTTTGATTTTTTTTTTTTTTTGATTTTAAAAAAAAAATTGATTTTAAATTTCTCTTTTTTTTTCACTAAGTTTTATCACAACACAATTCACTTAAATTGTTATTTTAAAACAAATTTTCACGTCTTACACTAATTTTATGATTTTAAAACACTAATCACTTTTACTTTTTTTTTTTTTTTAACTATCAGTAGTAACTGCGCCAGTTATGTTTATTACGCGAGTTGTGGTTCGAGCGCTTTCAAATAATATAACTTATTTATTTTAATTTTTTGTAGGTTTCAGTTAATTACACTCACTGAATGCTTTGTATTTCGTTTTTATTAGTGTTTACAAGTTTGAGTTTAAAAGTAGAATGAATATAAAATGTAAGCAGAGTAATTATGTACTCTGCGATAAAGAAAAACAATAAAACAGAAAATGCAATTATGCATTTATAATTTATATTTAATTTACATTTTGAAATTTGATCTGAATTAAAATATTGCAACTTGATTTAACTACAATGTTGCATTTGTGCTGCATTTGTTGATAAGTGCAAACTGTTGTTGATGCACTTTTCCTTGCATGAGGTTACTTGAGGTTGCCCTTGGATGTCGTATATCGTCTGTATGTGCTATACATAACTACATAAATATAAATAATGAACTTTAACTTACAAAAAAGTACAAAGTTCAGTTTACTTTACTGACCTCTTTAATACGTCAAAAAACACACTTTGTATTACTCGTATACAATCTTATACATGTGCCCCGATCGTGGGATAATTTGTCCACGCCATTTCCCAAAATGCCTTCTATATGATTATATGTAATCTTACCTTCACTTAAATATTCTTAATAAATCAAATTATGGCAAATCATTCGTGGGCGCAGGAGGATTAACAAAATTTCCTGGACGCAAAATGTTTGTCGGGTATTTCATCAACGAAGGTGCAATATAAACTATATGAAGGATATGATATAAACATACTTTAATAATCAAAACGACACACAGATTGTATAAATTTCGAAAAGTTTTTTTCATTAAATTGTCCAATTTCGGTTCTGTTTGTTGTTCCATTTCTTGCCCAACTTATATTCATATCATTAAAATAAACTCCCGTCATATTCGAAACTATTGTATCAATTTTCATTTTTTCTCGAAAATCAAATGATAAATCCATAATACATAATCCAAAACCTACAGTTTGCATTACTAGACCTAACAAGCGTAAAAATTTTATCTGAGTCTTTACTAATCTGAGTTTCTTTTTTGAAGGAATCATCCGGTCTTTCGCTAAAGAAATCAATACAGACATTCTCTCATCTTTGGTTTTAATAATTTTTTCAACTGTATCAGGAATTAAAGGAGCTGACGATTTTTATACATGAAACTTACATTTGGCGTTTTATTTCCCAATTCTTTAAGAGGACCCATTGTTATCTAAGCCAATCTAAGTTGACTTACGTGCCCCGGATTTTTATTTGATGGGCTTGCCTCTGTTTCATTGTAATGTAATAGAAATTTAAGCTGATTGTAGCATGAATATAGCTAATCAGTCCCGACCCCGTTTTTTTGGAATTGGCCACTCTGGATTTTTCCCGTGACAGCTGACTTTGCAGAGTACGAATTTTTGTTCGTAAACAATTCATTGTTAATTTGTTACGCTTTCTTTAACTTTCAGGATTTCAGTTAGAATCTTAGTCCATTTTCACTTCGCTTATTGACTTATTAATGAAATGACGATCTAACGGATTATATAAACATGTAATTCCTGAATAATTCAATTAACAGTAAGGTATGTTATTTATTCCAATTATCCTTTGGCGGCGGTTTAACTGGTTCGGCCATATTTCACAAAATCAAGATTATAATATAAACTTAATTAATTATAGTAACTAAAATATTTGTTTTCAAATAATTTTCATTTTTACTGCAATACACATTACAAATACAACACCGACTAAATTTCAAAACAATAAAACTTTATTTTTTGTTTACTTACTGACAAAAAAAAAATTTAACCTCAAAATTTTTGTTTTGTCTCTTTGTTTGTGTTAGTAATACAAATCGAAAATCAAATAATTTTGTTGGCAACAGAAATATCCTCACTCCAAAATTTAGTTTATAGGCAAAACAGTTCAAGTAGGTACACCTACAATCTGAGAAATTTCTGTTGAATTTCACTATGATTATTAGAGGTTATCTGTTGCCAGCAATTTTTGTCGTAAATTTTCATTAAAGTGTGATTTAAAATGAATCACACTAAAAATGTGTGAATTATCCAATATGGTTAACATTTCAAAAATTTGTAAACGCACATTAAAAGTGTGAAGTATTTATTTTAAATGCTGCAAAATCAATGTAGATTACTTATTAAACTGCCGTAAAATACAATCCTATGTATAGTGAATTACCACCAAAGACGCGTGAGTTAAATGCAAAAAACAATGTACATTTCTACTAAAATTGTCGTAAAATACAATCCTATAGTAAATTACCACCAAAGACGCGTGAATTAAATACAAAAAAAAAATTGAAATGCTGCTTTTTCGAGCAATAATTAAAATAATTAAAATGGGAAAATCAACAAAATCAGTGCAAATTTAAAATTAAATGCAGTTCACGATTTTTGTTAGTGAAAAGTCGTCGAAATTGTTGTGAATCATACAATAATAATAGGGATTATTAGTAAAAAAGACGTTAAATTTTATTTCATTTCAATTATTTGTTAGAATAATTTAATGTATTTGATTATTTATTATTCTTAATAATATAGTATTAAAATCGATAATGAATGGAGTTATATAAACAAAAATATCATATATGTAATTAAAATAACATTAATTAAATTAAATAATCATATAATTAATTAAATAAAATAATAATGTAATGTAAGTAAATTTAAAAATAAAAGAGATTTCTTTGTAATTCAAGACTGCCAATAGCTACCAATTTGAATACTGCTCTTGAAACAAAATGTCTAGTTAATTAAATTATTATATCCATTTCACAATTATTTATTGACATTTTATAAATAACTGAATCTAAAATAAAGCGGTTTAGGATATATCAGCTTCTAAATAAATACTGTATTAGTAAAATAAAAGTAGAAAATAAATTTTTAATTAATTGAAACAGTCAATCGGATATTTAATCAATTGTTTTAAATTTTAACTGATTGAAAATTTAAAGCATATCTCTTCCAAACATTTAAAATTTAAAACAATTGTTCCAATTAATTAAAAATTTATTTACTACATTTATTTTAGTAATACAATATTTAGAAGCTGATATTTTCTAAACCAATTTATAACGTCTTTGGATTTTTGGAAAATAATGTCGGAATTAATTGTAAATGCATAGAGTATGAATAAACTTAATTAACAAGATATTTTTTTTAGTAACACTATCTAAATTGGTAGTGATTTAATGTCTTCAACAACTATACTGATGTTGTAAATTGATCCATTTTCTGTAACAACAATTAAAATCATAATTGAATAGTTTTTTTTAAAGAAAACAGTGACTTGTAACAGTGGTATATTATAATTCCAAACACGTTAATTAAAATTAAATTGTATTTATTTTATTTTTTCGCTATATTTTGGTATCTCGTATCATTACACTGAGAGAAATTATTTCTCATACAGTTATGTTTTCGTTAATTTAAGTTACAAATTATACCCCGTTTTGGGATAAGAATATTTTATATCCCCAAAAACGAAAAACATAACTAAAACTTTTAAAACTATAACAGATTTTTATATTTTTCAGTAAGTAAATTAGGTATTTCTTACGGAAATTTAATATATCGAAACTTGCAATAAAGATTATAAGTTATGTTAATCGTCATTTCTATGTGAGTTGCATAATTATCCATAAAAGTTGTATAGGTTTCCACCAAGAGTTATACAACTATCTTGTAAAGTATAATAAGTTTCTTTCTTCTTTATTCATTATATTAATTTTGCATAGAGGTTCAATTAACGAGAGAAGTATAAGTATAACCCATAAAAGGAAAAAGCTTATCCTTATTTAATATAAACATAACACTTTAGCAAAATACTTAGAACCCTATACATACCTATTATTTATGTAAATATTCGTAGCCTTTTAGCTATACAGGCATACCTCGTTTAGCGCTCATATTGCGTTCCAGAAAATTGAGCGTTAACAGAAACAGCGTTAAAAGAGGTGCTACTTACACTAAAATATGGGGTTACGTTCCTAACCAATTTTTTTTGGTACTTTAAAGTCAAAAATAAAAAGATGGTACCATGTTTATTTTGAAATAAAATTTGTATTTCATTTAAAAATTAGAAAATAAATTAGAATTCAAAATAACAAAATAATTTCAATAAAAACAAAAAAATTTAATACATGTCACAAAATAAAGGCGTAAATTCATATTTAACTATTTTTTTAAAAAAATTGTATTTAAGCTTGTTTGCTTAAATAGTTATTTTTTTCTTTTGAAAGTTCCGTGTAGGGGTTTTTTTGTAATAAAGGGTTCATTATTCCTCGTTTTATAGCGCAGGACCTTTCAAAATTGGGATCACTTTCATTTAAATCTTCTAAGGCATTTTGGATTATCCCTAGATTATGTTCCAAACATTTTTGCGTTAAAATATAATAAATAAAACCTTGTAAAAAATATTTTAAAATTAAAATATTTTTTTTCTTCATAAAATCAAAAGAGCGCTATAACGAAACAGCGCTAAAAGAGGTAGCGTTAATCGAGTTATGCCTGTACATATATTCATTGCTGTTTACTACATGTTCATACCTAAAAAAAAACTCATTTTTTTTATTTTATAATTTTTATTCAGTTAATTTCATTTTAAAGACAGTATTAGCTACTATAAATTTAATAATTTTTAATCTTAATTCTAAAACTTATATCTAACATTTACTAGTCAATAACATATACAAAAGTATTAGATTGCACTAAGTTTTTGATTTCAGAATCAATCATGTTGTCAATATTTAAAATTTCGAATTCATTTGTAAACTCTACAACCGTAGCACAAAAATGATCGCTGTAGTACATTGTTTTTAAAACTTGGCACACAAAAAAATTAAAGCTATTGTGCGAAAAAATTGATTTAATTAATCCGTATATTGGTAAACTATCAATGTCAATTTTTAGCAAAACAATCATACCTCTCCTATAAATGATACTTTTATATTGAATAAAATTTATTGATCTTATTTGACTTATGTTTTTGCAATTTAACAGAGTTTTAATTTCGGCAGTCAAACTTTCTGGAATATATGATTCGACCGATTTGCCCAAAATAGTTGGTAAGCTTAAATGTTTGTTATTATATTTACGTTTACTCAATTGCAAAAGATTTCTTTTCGAAATAGTTGAACAGATATTTCGTCGAGATCTGGTATTAGACGCGGTTTTTTTTAAAACTTGATGATGAACTTCAAATCTCATTGACCACAGATTAACAAGTGGGCTTTGGCTTTACGCATTATGCTTGGATAGTGTGTTATTAAATGGTGTTTTGGTATTAAACTATTACCAAAATGTTTAATATATAAATTGTGGTGTTCTTGAATTAAATATTCTAGCCTATTAATAAGAGAATCGTTTATTTGCGAACATAAAACAGTTTTTCCCAAATCGTGCAATAAAATATACAAAGGCCACAATTCATCCGATTTAGGAACAAGGTCACCAATCATTACACCTAAATTTTTTAAAAGACATATCATTTCTGACGCACTACCTTTAATTCTTTTTTGCTTTAATGTATCTAAGGTCATTTCTTTAGGTTTGTTGACTCTATTGTTCAGTCCATAATTAAAATTATTAATTCTGAAGTTAAGAATTTCTATATTGAAATATTTTTTTACAGTTATAAAATTATACAGGATTAATGCTAATTCTAATTTCGCAACACCTTCAAAGATATCGTGCATGATATCCACACTTATATTTTCGGTACAATGAAATTCTGGTACTTCATTAAAGCAGCACTCTTCCTTGATTCCAAATAAACTATACCGTAGAGTGCCAAATAATGTATCATGGTATACTAAATGGAAATTTATGAAATTTATTTATTTTTTAAATTTGTTAATAGTATACCATGATACATTATTTGGAGATTAGAGCCAAATAATATACCGGGGTGGTATACTAATTGGAAACCCATTTTTAATATTCCGGTATTTGCTTTAATAAAGAAAATCATGCAAGATAATGTATTTAGTTTATATTAAAACAATTTATTATATTATTTATAAAATAAAATATTATGTACATCGATAATTCAATTCATTTGTACAAACAATAAAGAAAACAATAAATCTCAATCAAGCGAAAAGTAATTTTTTACTTTAAATTTATGCAGATTCCGAATCTGTAGACGTTTCTGGTGATGTGACGCCCGGTATTTGAACGAGCTCAATGTTTTCGTCTTCTGAAGAAGAATCAGCTTCGTCAGATATATTGAGAACCAAAACCAATTCGTGTTGATCGGTTGAACTTTCTTCATGACCTCTCCATTCCAACATTTGCTTCAATTTCGAATTTAATTTTTCAGTTGGAATACCGTTTCCCCGTTCCCCAATTCAACAACACTCAAAACTTTTTTGATAATGTCCCCTGACAATGATTTTACCGCCTTATCAACGAGACCAACAATCGCTTGATACGATGGTCGTTTCTATAACCTTTATTTGTATATTGCTTTTCGCCACACTCAAGCCATTGATTCCATTTATTACGTGACGCCAATTTAAATGAACGATTTACTGCAACATCTAGATGTTTTAAAAACGGCGTAGATTTCGGAGGTATAAACACAACTTCAGTATTACATTGTTTCTTAAGGTTATTTACAATATTCTGTTTTTTGTGAACTCCATAGGAATCCATGAATAAAACGGATTTCGTGTTTGCCAAAAAATTTCCTCATTTGGCGAAACAACTAAGTATCCATTCGTGCATAACCTTTGTATTCACACTATCACCATCAGAGACTGTAACACTTACTTGTTTTGGTAAAATCAGTTTGGGAATATTTTTAAGGACTTTAAATATGATGAGCGTTCTTATGGCCATTTCATCCGCTGCAATGCATAATACCGTTGTAAATCGGCTTTTCGTGTGCCCGGTAGTAAAACCTTCAATATTATTCAAATTTTCTCTTTTAAACAGCTAAAAAAAATTTAAAAAAATACGGTTTCTCTCAAAAGTCAATTTTTCTCTTTTTTTACTTTTTGGTTTTCATAAAAATGTTTTTTTCGTAATAATATACCATGGTATATTATTTGTAAATTAGAGCCAAATAATATACCAGTGGTATATTATTTAGGGGGGTACATTATTTGGCACTCTACGGTAGTTAGTATTTTGAAGTTGATTTTTATAGTTTTCAACATTTCTTAACTTAGAGGGATCTTCTTTACATAACATTTTAGTTTCTAATTTTGAAGAAAGACATATCCGACAAAACATATTTGAATTAAAACTTTCAGTAAAACCAAGGATGGCATTAACTCCTAAATTATCTCCTACAATCGAAGCAACAACAACATGTATTTGAAAATTTTGTTCATTTACTGATATAGCGAAACCAACTTCCCACAGTCGCTTTAGTTCAGAAATTAAAGGAGCAAATATAATCTTGTTACTATAAACTTGTCTATCGATTGAATTGAAAAGCATAACGAGGAAAATATGTTCTAATCTAGATCTAAATTCTGGAGGCAAATTTGCTACTGAGATGTATATACAACCTAATTTTTGAAGCCCAGCAGAACTACCGAGAGGATTGTTTGTTTCGAAATCATCGAAATATACTATCAAAGGAATAACAAGAGATTGTGTAGGAAAATTGTATTGTTTTTGTTTCCAGAATGTAGTTTGAATTATATTGCTAATTGTTGACTGTTCAGTATTTAGGTTTTTGCTATATTCAATAATGTGCTTTAGAACATTTTCCTGCTCTAAAAAGTTTGTAAGAATATGCTCAACTGATATATAGCTAAGTTTAGCATGAATTGGTTTTAAAAATAGGGAATTTTGTACACGTTTTGTATTCAAATATTCACCAATTTTTATTGATGACGGTTTTATTAATATATTTTCACCCTCTAGAAATCTAATTCGTTTGTAATCGGTATTTAAATTATGTAACGGATTTTTGGTACAATTGAAAATTTTTTCAAGTACAGCTACGTTTTCCCCCGTTTCTCCCAATTCTTTAAATCTAGCCAAAATAGTTTTATACAATTCGGTAGAAATGTTTGAAATATAATTGTTTATTTCTTGAGTAACTGTTTGTACTTGCGATCTATTTAAATTGCCAGAATAAAGATTAGTTATTAAATTCATGTTACAATTTTTTATATTATTTAAGAAGGTTTTTTCACATATTAAATAGGAAATTAATTTTTGATTACTCTTTGCGTTGTTTTCAGCTTGGTTTTTAACTCCTTCTTCATTAATTGTTTTAGTTGAACAACAAGGAACTTCAATTTTAATTTTATTGCTATCATTAAAATGTTTAACAACATGTTTTCTAAACGAGTCAAAAATATTGAATTCTCTATTTGGAACGCAATTTTATACATACGAAAACACAAGACGATTTATGAAAGGTTTTAATATGTGATATGAATGACTTAAAAGAATTAACAAATAAATTGCAACTAAAACAATTCATTTTTATTATATAATTCAGCTTATTACTAGATAATTAAGTGTTTAAACCTAACAATAAGTAATTCTTAATTATATTGATAAATTAATTTCTAATTTTAGCAAAATATATTATCGTATAAAAAACTTCATAATAGTTAATTTATCAACAGATATTAAATGGCTCATTTGCGATTTTCGACTAAACTTAATAAATTATTTACTGATATGAAATTTTTATCCCAGCTTGTTTTTATACCATATATACATTGTTGGACAAACACCCACAATGCCTCCGCACCAATAGGATATTTTGAGTGGGTCACGTGGAAGATTTTAAAGCAAAGATCAATTGCTTTTAATGGACTGCCAACGAGATATAATTTCTCGTCTATATAAATATACCCTATTGGATTATTGTCGCCCAAAATTACAGGCAAAGGCTGGAACGTTTCTTTCAAATTTTGTACTTTTGTCTTGACCTCTGCAATTTTATTTTGCATATGCGTGATATCCTGAAAAATAAAGAGAATTTGGTTACGGCTGTTTTGATTTAAAATAATATTATGTTTTTACGTACAGTATCTTTTATGATAAATTGGTCGGATATTTCTGATTTTGTTAATTTAAAGGAGCCATTTGCCGTTCGTTTTCTACCGAAATTACTATTGATTAAGAATGGTAGAAGAAAAAAAACCGTTAAGCTCGTTACAAATGAAAAGAGTTTGTTCCAGACTATTGCATTTTACTTTCGATTTGGCTATCTCTATTAAAATTTCATTGAGTTTTGGCCAGTCATCTATTAGTTTATTTGCGCTTTCTCTATATAGATGGTTAAAGTCAATCTCGAATAGATCAGCAAGTAAATTCGAGCACTTTAATGATGGGAATTTTAAAAAATACTTAGATAAGTTTTAATCTTGTTGTTCTTTCAGCTCTTTCAATCTGTAATCAGTAGAAGCTTTCCAATGCTGAATTACGTCGTCGTACGGTTCCACGTTATGCTTCAAAAATTCGACAGAAGCTCGAACAGAGTCATCCTGTGACTCAATATTATTATTATTATTTATCTGGACCGTCGATTTAACTATTTTGGCTCGTAGTTTATTGTATGCTGTATACAGTTTACCGGTACTCAATTGCTTAGTAAGTTTGTTATAAGGAATGAAATAAATATTTTCATTCTCCGTACTAAATAGTTCGTTAATTTGTTTAGCCAATTCCTTCAACCGTTCAGTTGTAATTTTATAATTACCAGTGCAATCGAACTCCTTTTCAATTAGTAAATTTGAAAGATCCGTTTGTTGTTTGGGGCCAAGGTGTTTGTTCGCTTCAAAGTACGATTTAATTATCCTTCCTTTCGTGCACTCAAGATAACCATTTATATCAAATCCATTTAATATGTGTATTGTCGACGATGATGTATGTATTAATTCAGGTTGGTGCTGTTCCTATAGAAAACAAGGAAATATTATAACAAATTTTTTAAAATTTTCTAGTTTTATTAATATTTACAATATATACATTTTCCGCATTCTCTAACTGCGCTATTTCTCCTAGTAGGTCCGAGTTATTGCTAACGGTGCTTGCTGAATTAAAACTCTACCAAGGAAACAAGTAAACATATTATATATACCTAAGACTTATGCTTTGTTGAAGAATAGGTTTATACGGAGGGTTTCTATATTCGAAGGGAGATTGAAGAAAAAATATAGTTAAATTGCAATATTGATATTTTAAACACAACAAACATACTTATTTTAGAAATATGAAACATTTGTTTATGTTGTTTTTTTATAAATTTATTGTGTATTTTTCGTTTATTTAGTCATTACTTTTAAGGATAGCTTACTATACATTATAAAAAAATCTTAAAATTAACATTTTGAAAAAATAATTCAAAATGTTTTATATCAAATTTTGAGTGAATATTAATTCAAAATACACTCATACAAAAACAGAATTGTTAATAATCTCAAAACTGCTAATTTAAGTTCTAAAAATATCAAAGTTTCTAAAATTCTACAAAACTACAATACAAGCAAAATTTTTTGCGCGTTATCAAATTTAATACACAAAAATGCATTGGAGTTTTGAGTGCACACTCGAATTATTACATTTATTATATTATAAAATGTCAGCCAACTCAAAAATAAACAAAGTAAATTTTTTCAATTATATTACAAGATAATCAAGACACTAAAATTTAGATATTTGTGTGAATTACTCTGCACTATATCATTACTCGATATTTTTCTAAAAATCAGATTGCACTAAGGGATATAATTCTCCATCATCCGCAAACAACTAATCATATAAAAAATCATGAATAACAATAAATTAAATTTTACTATTTATTGTTTTAAATAACATATTTTTAGCGATTACTCAAGCTATGGTATTAATATTTTTTTTGATTTCTCTTTGGTAATTTAAATTAATACGAGAAACATGAAATATTCAAACTAATTGAGTAATGTAATTGAAACAAACTGAGTTATTTGTGACGCGATGTAGAATGTGTCCCTTAAATAATCTAACACAATAGCTTTAAGTAACAATCGATAAAGTATTCACAAAAAAATTATAATTTTTTTTTTTAATGAACCAAATTATTATTTTTTCACTTACAGATTGAGATAACCAACTTAAGTTTTTAGTATGTATATTTTTCAATCACGGCACTAAGAACAGTTTTAAAATGTTATGAAGTAAATTAATTCCTTGTTTGGTTATTGCTATATTTTCAAACGTTAATAGCTACATACTTACCAACATAATTTAATGATATTTTAGGAATCCAGTTTTAATGTAAATTATATTCACAGATTTCAACTATTGCACAATTAATTATTTTTATTTCCTATAAAAATACGTTTCACTTGGATCTGTTGTTTAGCACTTATGTGTAGCACGTTTAAACTAATTTAATAACTTGATTTTTTATCCCGTTAGCCGATTTCCTTTTTTGTATTATTTATTTCACCTACATACAAACAAAAGAAAAGAGATGAAGCGAAACATCCAAAAAAAAAAAAAAAAATTGTTTTTCGATATTTTTATTTCTTCTTTGGTTATATTCAATGCAAATATAGTTACTTGTGTAACCTTAGTAGTAAAAATTACAATCGTTTGAGATATATTTACATTATGTTTACTGATATCATTATTTGATGATTAGAAAAATAATTTAACTTTAAATATGCATCAAATATTACTCAATAGATTCACAAGCATACCTGAAACTGCATTTAAAAGACCTATAATATATATATATATATACAGTCAAACCTGTTTTTGTGCGGTAGATAGGGACCGTACAAAAAAAATCGCACAAAAAAAAATTTTCGCAAACTCCATAAATCGCTATAATAAATAATTTTGTACAAAAATTACAAAAAAATTTTTTTTATGCGGTGGATAGGGACCGCATAAAAAAAGTTTCCCTTAGAAAATACATGTGTCAAAGTTTTACGAAATAGCGAGAAAATGCTTTCTAAACAAAATAAATAATTAAATTACACGTGGAAACATTTAAAAAAAATTTAATTTCTCATTTTAAAATAAAACGGTAAATTTCCTTTTTTCTTACATATTGTATATTGTTTTAGTTTATGTTCAAGGTTAAAAATCAGTGTGGCTATTACTACGCATTTCATTAGTTGTGAAATAAACATTTCTTTTAACTAAATTATATTCTTTGTGTGCAAGATAATATGTAATTACATATTGAAATTTGCTGGAATATGAAATATATAAGAATATTGAGCATGTCTAATGATTAATGAACTTGGCTGATGCATTAGGTATGAAAATGGCTGAACAGAATCTCGATATTCATATACCGCATAAAAAAAATCGCACAAAAAAAATCGCATACAAAAAAAAATCGCACAAAAAAAACGCATAAAAAAAAATTCGCATAAAAAAAGACCGCACAAAAACAGGTTTGACTGTATATTGCATTCAGAGAAGTTTGTTTATCTTATTTAAATAAAATGCTGGGGATTTAAATTTGAAATTAGTTTCGAAATTTTAGATATATCATATATCAGATATAATAACACTTTCATAGGTATTGAGATAGAATTATTGTTAAAACGGCAAAGTTTAAGGGAAAAATCATTTTATCTATTTTGATGATAATATTTTTTTTCAGTGTATCATTTCATTTGTATTATTTTCGTTCAATAAGGTTTTGTTTTTGAAAAGTGAAAAAAAAAATATTTTATTATTTTAAGCCTTGGTTATGACACGAGACACCGAAATATTGGCGGAAAAATAAAATAAATACGATTTCATTTTAATTAACGAGTTTGGTTTAATTAAGCCCCTGTTTTGTTTAAAAATAAAAAACAGACTAAAATAAATTAATACATATTTATATAATTAAATATGTAATAAAACCAATTAGTAATTAATGATATTATTATGTATGTGTAAGTTTGCTTATTAGCGTATTCATTTTATTTAAATTGCTAATGGTTTTCTTGGCTCCTCTTACTGACTCCGGATAGTATTTCAGTAAAAATCTTACTAAAAATTCCATTAATTGGGAAATTTGTTTGGGGTACATTATATTCATTATATAATATAAACAAATTAAGTTTTGTACAGTTTTGGTAAGAGTCATGGACTGAACCATGATGTGTTGTTTCTTCACAAATGTCTCCTCCGCTGGATCAAAACTCTCTGTAATTAAAATAAAAAATTTTTGTATGAAAATATTATATCTATATCATGATTCTGATCTATAGTACTTACTTATTATAGCCGCCCACGGTGAGTTAGTTGGTAGTTCGCTCTTAATGGCATCTAATGTTGTTCCATGCTGAGAAAGAAAATATTTATATAAAAGTATTTCCATATTTTATGGTAATATGTATTTCTTATTTAATTTACACTCACATCAAATTCTTTTAGCAAAAAATTAATATCTTTCTTGAAATATTTGCTTAAATATTTCAATATTTCAGCATTTGAAATATTTGGATTTTCAATTTTTAGGTATGTACTACTACATAAAAATTGTACGATATTTGTACGAGTTGCATCAAAATTACTTAGAAAAATATCTATATCTATATTTGTTAATTTTTGAAAATGCTGAGCTGAAATTATTTTATCGAATAGATACGGCCACACCTTTAGAACATTTTCAATTGAAGGTACATCCTCCGTATTATTAAGGTAAACTCTTTGCGTAGAAAAACATTCATTCATATACGTTTCTATTGTTTGCCGATCTATTGAAGATATTGACTCTTTTTTATGTAAATCTTTTAATCGTTGTTTTTTAAATTCAACTGTAGAGCTATTTTCATCATACTGCGGCTGCCAATTAGTGCATGTCGATTTTAAAATATTTGTTGATTTTCTGAATTTGATATGTATTGGTGAATGAGAGCTCTGGTTTGGTTGCCTGTTTATTGTGTTGTTGCGATTCCTCATCTTAGTAATAAGGGCCAGTGGTTCAGTACTTAAAAAATTTCCCTCGCTGTCTTTTTCTATAATAGAGTCTGGATATTGTTCGACGGCTTTTTGGGCTACTGTACGATAAACCCCCATTGGTATATATAATGAATGAGCACGCAATTCATCCACAATAATGTTCGCTAATACATTCATTCGTTTGCCTAGCTTTGTTTTGTTTGTGAGAATTTCCAAAATGTCATGAGGCATTTTATGCCACGGAATTTCAAAATTTGAAAATAGTTTTTTGCATGCAGAATTTGTACTGGATGTTGATGATAGTGCCGTGCTGCTCATCGAAAGAGTATCATCCGAATATGTCGGATCAAGTTCATCTTCCGTACTAACGAATAACTTAATAAGCGCTTGGTCAGGTTCATCGATGGAATTACATGTAATTTGTTGCGATTGCTGCCCAAAAAGTATAAACAAAATATTTTACTTTCATAACACTTTACATCAGTAACTTTAAATTTGTTTGGTCTTGGAATTAAAATTTGTAGACACATTAATGGAAATTTATAAAATATGTAACTTTCTAGTTAATTTATTAAGCTGGGTTTCAAAACCCATCGAAAACTTTTAGGGAGCCTTGCCGGAAGTTTATGGAAATGGACAGCAATATAATTCAGTTAATGATTTTAAAAGTGCCATCTGTGAATGTTGGGCCAAAATTGATCCGGAAACTCTTAAAAATGTGACAAATTTTATACCGACTCGAATTTTCGAAGTTATTCAAAAAGATGGAGGCCACACCAAATATTAAATAAAGTAATATGTATACGAAAAATTGTTAATTTTGTTAAATTTTGTTAAAACTTGTTAATTTTAAAATAATAAGTTATATAGGCTAATTACCTAATATTTACGACTTACATTAGCATTTTCATTTCCCAAAGCTAACATTGCGCTAGCTGGAACCCATTGCTCTTTTTCACTGATTACTAAAAATACTGACTCTGGATAGTTTTTTACAATAAATTCTAATGCATCATTCTCGCACACATCTGCTCCATTGTGTTCTAACATCAATTTTGACCCGTGTAAATATTAAAGATATGTAAGAACATAGTATATAATATTGTAAGTATAATAATGTATCCGATTCGAAGTTCTAAAATTATATGTTAAGTTATTATTGTATTTTCAACAGAAATTCATATTTCAAACCAGAGGATAACATAACATAAATTAAATCACTTCAGACTACGGGGCATTACCTTTTTCAATAACTGCTGATATTTCCGGAGAGCTCATAAACAATTTACGTATTTTCCGATCGCTGCTCCAAATATTGAACATGTACTTATCCATTTATTTTGTTTTTGATTGTGTTGTGTTGTATTATATTGTTTACTATTTATTTCTTTTAATATATTGTTATTTTTGATTATTATAAATTATTTTAAAAAAGGCAGAACAACTAAGGAAAAGAATTATTTTAAATTGTGTGCGCACAGTTTGGTGAATAAAAATAAATATCATTGAATTTCAAGATATTGACAGGTTTTATATTTAAAATATTTTCTAAATTAACTAATCTAAATGGTTTGTCAACATTATAGCTTTGATATAAAATTAAATTTTCGGAGTATCACATTTTGATTACATTTCCATAAAATAATGCTTTATCATACGATTTGTTAATAAAAATTGATTGTATTACTAATATTTCTGCATTTCTATGTTCATCAAAATTAAAAAGAAGGGCATCGTTTTCTTTGTAAGTGGTGTTTAAATAAGAGATTTTCTTTGTCACAAACACAAATTCGTTAGAGATATGCAGATTAAACATTTTTTTTTGAAAAAAATTCAACGTGATCCGATAAGATATAAAACTTAAAACGATCATTATGAAAGTTGGTTTGAAAATCCTGATGAGCTTTGGCAAGTGTAAATGTAAGATTTTTAAAGTTTCTACGCTTCGCTTTATTTTTAAAAAATTGATGTTTCTGCTCAAAAGGTAATGTCCATAAATTTCTCAATGGGCCGAATTTTCGAATGAGCTCCGGATAGTGATAAACAAAATGGTGTTTCGGTCTTAATTTTTCAGTAGGAAAGCAATCTTTTCTGTATTCAAAATACACGGTTAAGTTGACTAACGGCATGAGAATTAAAATATTCAACACTTCATCACATTTCCCTGGAATTTTTTTCATATTTTTCTCAATTTTTGGGAAATTTAAACGCAATTGAAATTTTTTTCTCAAATACTGAAGAGTTATATTTATAAAATCGAGGGATACATTTAAATTTGAAATGAAATATTGCACAATTGCCATTAAATCAAAGGGAATTATGCCTTCAAATAAGTCATGGCCTAAACACGGAGGAAGTCCAGGATTGTAAACATGGATATGCTTTAGTTTATTTAAGCATGAATCAAACTTAACACCTTATATCATAGTTTGTTCACTAAAGCTCAATTCAGCAACATTTAAATTATAATTATCAATGTTTCTATTTTCGCAGTGAGTTAGATTTAAATTGGTGAGCATTTCACGATCATAAAAGCAATATCTACAGAAATATTCAGAATGGCTAAAATTTTCAGTGAATCCTGCAATTTGATGACTTCCTAAATTGTCACCCAACATTGCATATAACGTACCATAATATTTAATCGGTAAAAGGGTACTGGGATGCGTAATAATTAAACAGTTTTCTAGTACAAGCATATCCTGAACGATTGGTTCAAAAATTTTCTCTATGCCAAAAGTTTTTACAAGGTTTTCTTTGCATAATGCAACGAGTTGAATATTGTGAATCGAACATCTGTATTTTTTATTTAAATTTCCTATTACCAAATATACGCCCAGCATTTTATGTGTTTTTCGAGAAGAACCTATTGGATTACAAACTTCGAAAGCGTATTGAAATAATATTAATTCAATTTTTTTTGTACCGCAAGTGAAAAATAAATTTTTACTATATACAGATCCATCATTATAATCAGTATACGTATTTCTTGGCGAAGTTTTTTTATCACTAAATAATTTAAAATAATATTTGTCAGACATTAAAGATCTAATAGTTTCTAATATAGAAATATAGTAGAAAAAATATATTTTATGGTAAGAATCGATTCCCAAGTGAATTTTCTTGGGAGCAACATATATGGGATTGTTTTGAATAAAGTTTGATAATTTAAACGAAGAATTCAATTGAATTAAATTCGAAGTTAATGTCGAATTTTTAATAATGTTAAGGATATCATTTTCATGTTGCATTATGTTAAACGTCCGACATAAATTATTATTTTTTGTGGTGTTGTCATTTATATTACGGCTTAAAATTTCTTGAAGCTCATCTGCCAAAAATTTTAAAGCAGTTTCGCTTAATTTAAATTTGGATTTTAATTCTATAAACATATGGGCAAAAACCGAAGACGGCATTTCAATATTTTCTGTAATCAAAGTATTTTCAATGGCCAAAGTACCCATATTACTATCAATTTTATCTACGCTTGAGTAAACAGAATTTCCACGATCACTCATGCGGAAATAGTCTATTATTGCACGATTTATTAGCACTCGTCATCTCAATAGCAGGTGTATATTATGTGACGTTACCTAAAACAAAATGCGGTCGCATAGTTTTTTATAATAGGGGAATTTTCGATATGATTGAAAGAAAGTTTTCATAATAGCTTATTTTCGACGTTATCGAAAAAAAACGCGCGCGTCGAAAATTTCAAATTATCCCCCCAGTTTTTGCAATCCGATGACAAACTTGAGCAATCTAGTTCTCTTAGCTCTTTCCATGCGCGAGTTATTTTGTTGAATTTCCGATGAAAATAAATCTTATATCTTAACCCATGAAATATTGTTCAAAACGTAATTACCGAGCTTCAATTTCGTCCGATGATTAGGTTTTGTTGTCCGATGATTCGACTTTCCGATAATTCAAATGTTTTTCTGTACAAAACAAATTCTTTACTTAATATAATTAATTAACACAATTAAAATAAAATAGGTTTACCTTTGTATCATTTTACCCCAGTGTGGGGGCAAATTGATACAAGCAGTGGGGTGAAATAATACATATATTTCATTTGCAATTATTGCATTTAAACGCTCGTGATGTGGATTGATCAATGGAGCCACCCAGAACAATACACGCACTGAATCCAGTCATCTAAGAGTTTGCTTTGGCTCCATAAATCGTCACATACTAGACACCTTGCATCTTCTTGCGACTCAACAGTTTTTCTTTGATTTTGGTTCTTATTGGTTTCTTTTTTCTTCGGTTTTCCCTCTTCAAATTCAATTTTTACACGTTTTTGTTTAGTTATTTTATTTTTTAATTTAGTCTGTTGTTCTAAATTTTTGGAAGCTAGGCAATTTTTGTAGGGGCTACATGAAATTATGGGTATTGGAGAAATATCACAGAACGTAACGTGTGGATTACTGATATAGGAAGAATAATCTTCGGTAAGTTCGACAGTGCCTTCAAATAAAACTACATTTAGATTTCCCACTGTTGGTTCATCTTCAAATAAAATTTCCATATTTTCTAGATCAAAATCAAGTGTCCTAATGCGTCGGATTTAATAGCTTCTGATTCAACGATCGGCTCATTTAGTATTGTTGGTTGTTGGATTTTACTAGTATTAACAACTGGATGTTTAACATTTTCGGAGATTGCTGTATCCTCAGTTCTTGTGGCATATTCTGAGTCCTTGATAATATCTGGGTTGAAAGTCCAAATTCCAGTAGCATTAAATCCGTTCAATATAGTTCCAACCGTCACACATTTATCAACTGCCAATCTGTAGAGACCCGCAATGTTTTCGATCATGACCCTTCTTCCAGGATGATTCTTGATCCATAAACGGCAGGCTTTATCAGCGTACTAACATCGAGTGGCTGTAACCTTTGAGTGGTATGTGGTGACAGCGACAACAAGATTATGCCATTATTCCATGCATACGATATAGCATCTACATTTTTGGTATGCGTTGTGTGGCCATCTAAAATGAGGAGATATTTTTAACAGGAGAGCAACGAACATTTTTTACAAAATATCGAAAGAACTCCATAATTGTATCGGTAATCCACCCATTGTCAGATACACATTGTAATGTTCCAGCAGGAGCATTATCCATTAATGAAATCTTAATATTTTTTCTAGGGTAAATCATAATAGGTGGTAGCATTTGACCAGCACTATTAACACAACAAACAACTGTTACAGTTTTGCCCCTTTCTCCGCTTGTAATGGCAGAAACCGATCTTCTTCCTTTTTTCGCCAATACCTTAGCGGGCCTATGGACATTTTGCGTTCCAGTTTCATCCATATTGTAAATGTCGCTTGGCGACAAAGCATTAATTTTATAAATTAAATCGAGATTGTCATACAACTTTTTAACTTCGGCTCTGTCCATACTCT
This sequence comes from Tipula helvola, assembly GCA_963556165.1. NCBI lineage: Eukaryota > Metazoa > Arthropoda > Insecta > Diptera > Tipulidae > Tipula > Tipula helvola. The sequence continues at coordinate 142,973,447 of OY744483.1, read as the reverse complement.
GTCCATTGCACGATTAAGTGATAAGCGTTCAGGTTTTCTGATACTGAAATCAGTATGACGTTGAAGAAATGAAGTAATCCAATCCTTTCCGGCCATACCTAACTCCTGCTTTAAAAGATTTGGTATTCCATTTTTTTTTTACAGAATTGGAAAACGAGCCTCCGAAGGTCTTCTAGCGCAATGCCGTAGTGCGATTGCTCCATTTTAATTATGTACCCAACAAGTTCCTCTTCTTGTCTATCCGTAAGTAAGCAAGTTTTCGATCATAAACGGTTTTGGTAGAAGGCGTCACTTGCAAATTTAATTTTCCCCGATAATCGTGCTTGAATAATCGCAAGAAAACAAAAGAAAGGAAAAAAATGATATCTCACCAAGGTTGCAGGATCAAAACAAAATTATAACCAGGGTACTACCGTCCGTAAACGGTCAGCACCTATGCCGTGTCGATCTCTCAGGCCGCGGGCCATGAGAAACCGACACGACCTGAAATGTATGGCGACGGGGAACACGGATAACGAACCCTCACCCATGAGCGACCTAATCCAACGACACTACTCCATCATTATCTATATTGTTGGTTCGGATTAACAAGGATAAAGATGGCTTAGCAAAAAAAACTTATAAATCAAATAAACTGAATCGCAACCCGAATATGTCAATCACCAAAATCTCCACACTAAAATATCGATACCTGACCCAAAATTTAGATGTAACGATGCCACCCGACCCACTATTAAAACCACCGCCCTGGTAAACAAAAAAATAAAAGGAAATCTGTTACCAGTGCACCGCAAAATTATCTAGAGAAAAAAAATCAACCTTGAATAAAAGTGGAGAAAAACTAAAATACAGAACGTGCTCGAGGATTAGACAAGGCTGGCTGGAACAAATGTTTTTATAGCAGGAAAAAAAATGTACAAAATAGTAAACTACGTTGACAAAAAAAAACTGATTTAGAAAATCCTGTTTAACAAACTCTACGTTAATCACAAAAAACTATAAGGTCAGCAATAAAAAATGTACCTTTGGCAAAACTTACGGTTTTTTTTTTCTTTGAAGTGTTGCGATGCAAGTGCCTCCTCTCGCTCGGCTACTACACCCTGCTAAGTGGGCAGGGTTACTGCCAACTTCCACGATCGTTCGCTGAGTTAATACACCGTAAACAGCTTGCAAATTTAAATTTCAATATAAGGCTCGCAGCTCACATATTAACAATTTTCTCCAACACCGTAAACATGTATTTTACCCATTTTGGTAGAAATAAAAAAATTGTGGGTTACAATTTACACGAAAAACACATCACATAGTGTAGTAAATGTGGTCGTCGTAATTTAGAAATAAAATAATTGTACTTTATACATTCAATTAACGTAATTTATTAATCCATAATTATTCATTCAATCCACTTAATGAGCCGAGAGTGTGTCAACGAATGCCGATGTATGCTTATCTTTTTTTGGTACACAATTATTACCCAATGCACAAAACATTTTAGTACAACTTACTCTGAGTTCTAACACAATATATTGTCTTACGTCAAATACTACAAAATCCACATACATCACACATAGTATGTACATACCCAACAAACATTGCGCAAGGAAAGTGGACCACTTTCCTATTCTAAATCGCACGGCGTACTAGGAAAAGTGATCTGGCAGTACACGGAATTCCATACATTTGGCTGAAGAAAACTGTCACTTTTTTCCATTCTTCCGCATGTTCGCATGTTCTTTCTCTCATTCATTACAAATTCCGTAAGAAATCTAATCATGTTAGTAAATCAAATGGTACGTTTTCCGCACAATAATCGAACGTTTCGAAATGTGTAAAAGTGCGTATTTGCGTGCATATCCTGAACACATTCCAAGTCTTTTTTCCTTACCCATTCCAACCTAATTTTAGAACGTGGCCTTTTTCTTAAATGCAATTTTAAGTAAGAACAAAATCTGGAATCTTTTTGTATAGGGTTTTCCAATTGGACTGATACAATTTAAAAATTAAAAAAGAAACACATAAATTATTCAGTAAGCCCAAAATTTTTGTTTATTTGAAAGGTTTACACTATGCCATTATGTATGTAAAATAACATCTTACAAATGACCACCACGACTTCTCCGTACGTACTGCATTCTGTCAGCCCACTTTATCATCACTTTTTCACATAAGTTTGGCTGTATTTCATCAATGTTGATTTTTAATTGCTCAATTGTTGTTGGATTATCAACATAAACAAGTGACTTAACAAATCCCCAAACAAAGAAATCACAAGGTGTTAAATCACACGACCTGGGAGGATAATTAATTGGACCAAATCTTGAGATAATTTCATTACCAAATTTTGTTTTCAATAAATCGATTGTTAAAGTGTGTGGCGATCACAAGAAAAAAAATTAAGTTAAATTTGAAAATATTATGTCACAGACTGTAATTTAAATTAAGTTACCCGAATTTAAATTGTATAATTGCCACATAATAATTAGGATTACCATTGTAAATAAATAAATAAAAAATTAAAATTTTTGGCAAAATTGAGAGATGAAAGGGGAGTTGTAAATTTGATTTGGTCGAGTGATGACCTAGAGATAATAAAAATAAAAGATAATAAGAGGAAGATAAAACTCGATCATTACAATGGTCAATGAAAACACAAAACTTCTGAGTGGAAAAAAATTGTAATGAATAAACCCAAATATATAATAATAAATAATTAATAATTTTAAAATAATAATATAATATTAATCTTAAATTAACTAATAATAAAATAATATAGTTTATGGATTACAAAAGTGGGAAAAAAAAAACGTACATAACATTAAAATGGTGGTTGTCCAATATTGGATTGTGTTCACGTAAAAATTAAAAACACACAAACAAACCCCATTATAGTGAATCAAAACCCAATAAACTTGACTAAAGATCGTAACAGTGAAAATATTACTCAACTGATATACATATGTACATATAATAAATAAAAATAATAAAATTATAAATATAATATATAATAATAATATCATAAGTTTTTTTTTATGCGATTTAATAACAATAATAAATAATTTGATAAATTAAAACTTAAAATAAAAAATAAAAAAAAATACAATCAGCGTTTCTTCGCAGCATTCTTCGAAAATAAACAGCTGTAATCGGATCCGCAACGGTATCAATAATATTAAGAATTTTTCTTTTATAATAGTTAATATTTAATTAAGAATTAGCTAATTAGTTTCTTATGGTGATGGGTTTCTCTTATTATTTTTCTAATTAAAGTTTAAGTTAATTCGTTAATTTGATTAATGATATTAATATTAATCAAGTTAATATCAATCATAATATATTAATCAATACAACTTAATTTAGTTTCATTTTTTTTCTTTTAAAATTAAATTTTATTTAATCATTTTCATTCATTTTTAATTTTTTTGTCTAAATAAATGCTTTTGGTTAATTTTCTTAAAATTCAGTGAGTTTTTTTTATCATGTGTGAATAATTTTTTTTTTTGAATTATATTGGTGATGAAACGGTAATGCTGAACGCTTCTTATAGTGATGTTTTTTTTTATCATTATCAATAACAGCATTTTCAAGCTCTCCTGTGGTCCAGAAATAACCCCCCCAATCCACTGAAACCTAGCCGGTTAAAATTATGCTGTCTGGATAACCACTTGAGAGTCTGTGGTGGCTTTAGACGAAAAATCAAATTCATGATTTTATTCGAAAGTTGTTACAGTGGCGCCCAAACAAAGGTACTGTTTTTGGATATAGTGTTGTGATTTTTTTTTTTTTTTATTTAAACATGTACGGTTAATGCTTATTAAAATTAGATTTCATTATTATAATGTGAATTTCTTTAACCGTTTATTTTTGTTATGAATTGTTTATTGGAGAATATCGTGCAATAATTCTGTCCTTGTCGGATATTTTTGATTTCATTGCTGCGCCATGTTCTTGAATACCCAATTCATTTTTCACAATCCATTGTTAATTTTTTTTATTTTTTTTTTCAACAGTTTCAAAGTTGTGTGGTTCCATATTGATTCCATTTTATTTAATGTTAGAATTTTTTTAATTCAATATATTGATTCAATATGGCATGATCAACTGCGATTATTTGTTATGTTGCACTTAGACTATAAGGTTGCGCAAGAATCTGCATTATGCATTATTCAAAACAATATGAATTTGATTTTAGAATTGCTTGTGTTAGAACCTTACTGAGTTGCTATAAATAACGTAAGATTGTTTTCTAAATTTCATCTATTCCAGTTAGTGTCTCGCGAGCTGTTTAATTTTTGATGTAGATGTTGGAGGGAAAGTAATGTTACGTTATTATTCGAATTTGTTCTTATTATTATCATTTTTTTTTTTTGTCACAACCAACCGTAAATAATCACTGAGGTTTCGGGGTTGCTGTTCATCACCAATATAACATTTATTTAAAAATATTCACATACATACAAAATTATATTACACGTAAATACATAAGTTTATTTCTTTTTAGTACATTATTATCTTTATTATTATTTCATACTTTCAATATTATTTTAGCTTTCGTTTAAAGCACTTAAATAATAAATATAATTTAGTCGTTAGAATTATTTATATATATATATATATATATATATCAATTTTTACTGTTTAAATTCTACTAACGTTCAATTAAAATGGATACATATTGCCTGAGTATTGATGAGCTAGATATCGAATGTGTAGTTCGCAACATTGTTGGATCTTTGACCGAACAAATTGAATTGCTTAAGAATGCGTTAGACCAAGAAACAAAAGGCTCAATCTGCCCGCCGGAAAAAACCCATTATGCTGCTCAAAAATCTCCCCTACGGGAGTTTCAAATTTGTTCTAGGAAATTAAAAGAATTAAAGCCTCAAGTAAGTGAGATTGCGGACATCGATGAACGGGAAAGACAAAACAAGTTGAATATTTTATTTTCTAGAATTGTACATATTGCTGGTCGGTTTCAGCGGCTAGCCAATTCCTCTCCAAAATATCGAACACAATCTATGCACATGTTAAGCGCATGTGATGCCGTATTGGAAGCTATTAAATCATTGATTGAATCAAAAGTATCGGTAGACGATTTTGAGAGATCTGCTTCGGAAGCTTTGGATAGGCCTCTTCCAGGGTCAAATCCGCAACTAGATACCAATTCGGAAACGTCTGACTCAGAGCAAGATGAAGTTACTCACATTAATGTATTACCTAGCACTTCTAAAGCCGCAATGGAAGAAAAGATGATAGAACCGGCTAGTGATTCGAAAGATAATAGAACATCAGCAACTGCTTCCAATATAAATGTAAAACCAGTTTCAGCGGAAGAACTAGCATCTTTTGTGGAAATGGCTCGCAAAATCTCGTTACTGGAAACAAAGTTACCAGATTTACCTGTCAGTAGTAATGTAAATGACTACAATCAAATTAAGGATAGTACACCAAAGGGTAATGTCCTAATCAATCAAAATGCTACTCGTGCTGATCCTGAAATAAACAATAAAGGACCTCAGTATCAAAGGCCGGAGCAATTTAGGTTTCAAAATGACTATCGAGCGTCGCTTCTTCCAGTTCATAAGTGGAACATAATATTCGATGGATCCCCTAGTGGTCCACCAATCGAAAGATTTTTATACCGAGTAGAACATTTGGCCAGCTGCAATCAAATTCCTTTTGGGAAAATGGCAAATGATTTACACATTTTATTGAGGAAGAACGCTTTAGAATGGTATTGGTCCTATTTGCAACGTTGTGGTTTTGTACAGTGGGAACAGTTAACAAATGACATGAGAATTAGATTCCAGGATCGGAGAACAGATTTTGAAATCCGACAATCCATCGTAGCTAGGAAACAAAGACCGCGAGAAAATTTCATGGATTTCTATTCCGAAATTTTAGATTCTACATTATCGTTAAGTCAGCCATTACCAGAATCGGAAATATTTTTTATACTGCGTCAAAACATGAGCTATGATTTGCAACTGAAATTAGCCGGACGGAGAATATTATCGGTTCCGGAGTTGGTTAATCAATGTATCGATATTGAAGACACGTGGAAACGGGTAAACCAACACCATGATGTGCATCGCAAATATGTCCATGAGTTGTCCACTACAACCGTTCCTGCGATTGGTTTCACGGGGTACCACCTTCCTCAAAATTTCGGTTCGGCAGTTCCAGAGTCAGCAAATCATAATAATCCTTATTACGGATATGTCAACGAACAAGTATATCCTTCTTTTGATGTTAATGCTATATCAGGTGATCAAGGGGTTCGTCAATCAGCATTCACAAGATATAGTTCACCTCCGCCAAAGTTACCATCAAATTCGCCAGCACGACAAGGTTATGACCCTCGTTCCACTAGGGTTGATTCACGTCTTGGGCTGGGAACTTATTGCTATGGATGCGGTGCACCCAATGTGTTGAAACCAAACTGTCGCAATTGTAATACGACAAATGCGGAAAACCAACCGAGGGAAGTGAAGAAACCTGGGGTTCATTTTTCCCAAGAGACACACACTACCAGGAAAACAACAGAGGAAGTAGCCTCAAATACGTGCCCCGAGCTTTATCGCAGGCAGATTTAATTACTCCAGATATTCATACGTATAACCATATCCATAACCCACCTATAATCGACAACAACTTACATGTTCATTCGCAAACTTCGTTAGATCAATTAGGCATTTCGCCAAAAGATAAGTGCAACCAATCAACGCAAACCAAATCAAGACAAGCAAAAATTAGATCAAACTCAGGCCGAACTATTCGATATTGGATGTTAAGGAAACAAATTAAGAAAATGATCTCTGAATCTCATTTTAATTTTATAGAAGACAAGCGGCCTTATGCCAGCGTAATAATCAATGGTACTCCGTTTACTGGTCTATTAGACAGCGGGGCGAACGTCAGCGTTCTGGGAGCTGGTTCCGAACAATTTGTAGCCCAAAACAATTTAAAAGTTCATAGTCTACCATCATTTTTGCACACAGCCAGCGGCGAAAAGCAAGCAGTAATTGGACATGTAGTGTTACCTGTTTCGTATCAAGGCACGCTAAAACGACTTCGCTTTCATATAGCTCCAGGCCTTGTACAACCCTTATATCTTGGAATAGATTTCTGGGACTTATTTGGGATCATTCCAAAAATAAATACGCTGGACGTGCAGGAACCGTCTGTTTTTCCAAGTGATCGTCACGAGCTGTCGCCTGAACATGAACATCTATTGGGAAAAATTATTGAAATGTTTCCTTGCTCCACCAAAAATGGGCTAGGGAAAACAAACCTTGTCTCTCACACTATTGATGTCAAAAATGCGGTGCCTATTAAACAAAGATACTACCAGGTATCACCGGCAATTCAGTTAGAAATAGACAAGGAGTTGGATAGGATGTTACAGTTGGGGGTTATAGAGGAATGTCAAAGTGCATGGTCCTCACCTGTGACCCTTGTTCGAAAGAATACTGGCAAGGTGAGATTATGTCTTGATGCCCGAAAGGTGAATGCGGTTACCGTTAAAGACGCTTATCCTTTACCGCTAATCGCGGGATTACTTAGCAGGTTGGACCATACTAAGTTCATCTCGTCGATAGATTTAAAGGATGCCTTTTGGCAGATACCGTTGGATTTGCAATCGCGAGATAAAACCGCATTCACTGTTTCGGGCCGCCCTTTGTACCAATTCACTGTAATGCCATTCGGGCTGTGCAATGCTCCACAAACAATGTGCAGATTGATGCACCGAGTGATACCATACCATTTGCATGACCGGGTGTTCGTTTACTTGGACGACCTACTGATTGTTTCAGCGGATTTAGACGAGCATTTCTCTCTTTTAATGGAAGTTGCCAAATTGTTGAAGTCCGCCAACTTGACAATAAATGTTGAAAAAAGTCGGTTTGTTTTAAAGGAAACGAAATACCTCGGTCATGTAATTGGAAATGGTGTCATTCGAATGGATCCCGAAAAAGTGACCTCTGTAACGGACTATCCAACTCCCAAAACCACCCGACAGTTACGACGTTTTCTTGGAATTGCAGGGTGGTATCACCGTTTTATATCCAATTTCGCATCGATATGTTCTCCTCTCACCGATCTTCTCAAACGAAATCAAAAGTTAAACTGGAATGATGAAGCTCAACAGGCGTTTGAAAATCTAAAAACGGCCCTAACAACAGCACCGGTTCTTCGAAATGCAGATTTTTCCAGACATTTTTACATCCAGTGTGATGCGAGCGCTTGTGGTATTGGAAGTGTGTTGTTTCAGCGTGACGATGATGGTACGGAATACCCAATTGCGTATTATTCGCATAAATTAAACTCTGCTCAACGTAAGTATAGCGTTACCGAGCTGGAGTGCTTATCAGCGGTAATGAGCGTAAAGAAGTTTAGGCCATATGTAGAGGGGTATTGTTTTACGATAATCACCGACCATTCAAGCCTCCGATGGCTTATGGACCAAAGAGACTTGTCAGGACGGCTGGCGAGGTGGAGCTTAAAGCTCCAGGGCTTCAATTTTAATATAGAGTACCGTAAGGGGACCCTCAACGTTGTTCCTGACGCTCTTTCCAGAATCCATCTCGAGGCTATTAACAAAACTGGTATGATCGATGATGGGGGTGCAAGTTTACCTCCTCTGCATGTGGACCTGGATGATGAAGCATTCAACGAAGATGCTTACGTTGGCAGAGTAAAGGCATTGAGAGATAACCCAAACATAAAAACGAATTACAAAGAAGTTGATGGCAAGTTATATATCCTGCTTAATGGTTGTCAAGACGAATTATTGGACCTTTCACTATGGAGACTGGTGATTCCAGAACCGCTCGTATTAAATTTAATACGCCAAGCACACAGTGCACCAACCAGCGCCCATTATGGATTTATAAAAACCCTTGAGGTGTTACAACGACAATTTTATTGGCATTCAATGACACGTGACGTGCGAAATTACATCCAAAGCTGCGATACGTGCAAAGAAATTAAACCAACCAATTATATCACACAACCTGAGATGGGAAGTTATCGGGAAGTACACCGGCCATTCCAAAGGGTGTTTATAGATTTTCTTGGACCGTATCCGCGGAGTACAAATGGGAACACTTATCTTTTAATGTTTCTAGACCAATACACTAAATATGTATTATTTGAACCATTAAGAAATGCTACCGCCAAGGACGTAGTGACATTTTTAAAGAAAAGGGTTTTTCCTATATTCGGCATCCCTGAGTACCTAATATCTGACAACGGCAAACAATTTCAATCAAATTTAGTATCCGATTTTCTGAAACTGTATGGCGTTACACATCAATTTACCCCAAAATATTCCCCTCAATCAAATGCGTCGGAGAGGGTGAATCGTACCATAATTTCGGCCATCCGCGCCTACATTGGAGATAATCATAAGCATTGGGATATGCATTTAGACGAGATTGGTATGGCATTAAGGAATGTAGTACATTCATCAACCGGATTTTCGCCGTATTTTTTAACGTTTGGGCAACATATGGTATGCCACGGTTCATCTTATCGGATAATGAAAGATTTTCAGCTGTTAAGTGATCGTCATTTTAGAGCAGAAGATAATATTGCTCGTTTATCAAATGCGCAGGAACTGGTTTTATCCCATCTGAAAACTGCCTATGAACGCAATGTTACGAATTACAATCTTCGTAGTAAAAATCGAACGTTTTTACCCGGACAGCAAGTATTCGTGAAAAACTTTGTCCAAAGCAATGCTGGAAGCAATTTTTGTGCAAAACTAGCACCAAAGTTTGTCAAAGCAACCGTAATTAGAAAAATTGGCAATGTATCATATGAACTTAGTGGAATGAATGGTAAAAATTTAGGTATATATCATGCTAAAGACCTTAGGTAATTTCAATCTTATGCATAATTCATTTTGTCATATAAATTAGGCAAGTCGGTTTCTTATATTAGGGTGTAAATTGTATGTATATGTATGTATGCATGAAGAAAAAAAAATTCCTCTTTGTTTTGAATTATTTAATTTTTTTATTAGCAATATATGATTATGTAGATCCATATGCCCGGCTTGAGACCATCTCAAGGGTGCTGGGTCTGCCCCACGATTTGTGGCGATCACAAGAAAAAAAATTAAGTTAAATTTGAAAATATTATGTCACAGACTGTAATTTAAATTAAGTTACCCGAATTTAAATTGTATAATTGCCACATAATAATTAGGATTACCATTGTAAATAAATAAATAAAAAATTAAAATTTTTGGCAAAATTGAGAGATGAAAGGGGAGTTGTAAATTTGATTTGGTCGAGTGATGACCTAGAGATAATAAAAATAAAAGATAATAAGAGGAAGATAAAACTCGATCATTACAATGGTCAATGAAAACACAAAACTTCTGAGTGGAAAAAAATTGTAATGAATAAACCCAAATATATAATAATAAATAATTAATAATTTTAAAATAATAATATAATATTAATCTTAAATTAACTAATAATAAAATAATATAGTTTATGGATTACAAAAGTGGGAAAAAAAAAACGTACATAACATTAAAATGGTGGTTGTCCAATATTGGATTGTGTTCACGTAAAAATTAAAAACACACAAACAAACCCCATTATAGTGAATCAAAACCCAATAAACTTGACTAAAGATCGTAACAGTGAAAATATTACTCAACTGATATACATATGTACATATAATAAATAAAAATAATAAAATTATAAATATAATATATAATAATAATATCATAAGTTTTTTTTTATGCGATTTAATAACAATAATAAATAATTTGATAAATTAAAACTTAAAATAAAAAATAAAAAAAAATACAATCAGCGTTTCTTCGCAGCATTCTTCGAAAATAAACAGCTGTAATCGGATCCGCAACGGTATCAATAATATTAAGAATTTTTCTTTTATAATAGTTAATATTTAATTAAGAATTAGCTAATTAGTTTCTTATGGTGATGGGTTTCTCTTATTATTTTTCTAATTAAAGTTTAAGTTAATTCGTTAATTTGATTAATGATATTAATATTAATCAAGTTAATATCAATCATAATATATTAATCAATACAACTTAATTTAGTTTCATTTTTTTTCTTTTAAAATTAAATTTTATTTAATCATTTTCATTCATTTTTAATTTTTTTGTCTAAATAAATGCTTTTGGTTAATTTTCTTAAAATTCAGTGAGTTTTTTTTATCATGTGTGAATAATTTTTTTTTTTGAATTATATTGGTGATGAAACGGTAATGCTGAACCACAAATTAATATATACAGATGCTTTATGTCTAAGAAATTTATGAAATTTTACAAAATCACTGATACAAGCGACAATTGTGTGAGTAAAAAACGAAGTTTGCCATGTTACCCATTGTCTTTGCTAAGAAGTATAAATCTTTGCTAATTATTATTATAATATTCAGTGTCTGCATCTAGCGTAAATATTATTCGTTTTGTCAATGTTTTTTTCTAGCATAGCTCCAACCATTTTCATGAAAAAACCCGATTCATATTAAAACTGAAACAAAGGAAGTGCACGTATGATTTGCTTATGTACGTATTTATTACATCTATAGTATGCATAGATACAATACATACATATTTAGCTTTCAGTGCATTTTGTATTTTACAATTTGGTTTTTGAGAAATTTTCATAAATAAAATAAATGTAGGTATGCCGGATAAAAACAAAACAAAGAATACGAGTAGGGCTAGGTACGTATGTACGCACAACGTATTCTGATTTATTTGAATTTTGAATATTCAAGATAAATATTGTTGTTGTTGTTACGAAAGTAAATTATAATCATGTTCGGAAAGTGAGCGACTCCAAATGTTATCCTTAGTCGTGAGCAATTACTCATCATCATCGACAATAAGCATTACCTTTAAATATAGATTTGGATAGTTTGGTCATTAGGCTTCATGCCTTACGTATATATTATATTATCGAAATGCCACGAACCTCTCATGCCACGAGACCACCTACCCGATGGATGGATGACGTTGGAAGGGACCGTGTGTGGCGTTCTCTTGCGGCGAACTCTAACGATTCGGATGTCAATTTGTGCGTACAGAAACAGTGGCCGGTAATTAATTTTCAATTAAAATAAATAATCGCCACATAAATTTTAATTCAAATTGCAAACTACAAAAAAGCGATTTGCAATGCTTAAGACCACTGTAGCGAAAGCACGCCTCATCTGATCGGAACAATTCTGTGTAAATATTTGCGTAAACAAACAATGGCGATTAATTAATTTTACATTAAAATAAAAATCTACTTGAAGCTAATAATAATATAGATTTTTACAAATAATTATTTACAGACTATCATTATTCTCACTGCGTATAAACGTTACACGCAAACACTTTGTTGTGATACTGGGGTTGATATACTCGTTCTGTTACCAGTCTAGATATATCAATCACAATTCACTAACTAACCTAAAATTTTGCTTATATCTAACTGAAGATGTGATGAGCAATCGAAGATTATTGCTATCATATTGTTATGAATATCGAGGAACCGATTAGCTGTCTGCTATTTTTTTGTTAAGTAGCTATATCTAGCTTGATATTATGATGAATTGAACTGCAATGAGTGCCTCTTTTTCTGTTTATTGACCGTCAAAATTATCGTACTGTTTGGTTGTAGTCAGCTTACCGCTGGTGGGGGCTGATGCTGTCCTGTCGTTCCTAATGTCCTCTGCAGTGAGATGGTGAGGTTAGACCCACCGATGTTAGTTAGAGTGAGGATACCTTAGAGAACAAGACGGTCACAAGGGTAACGTGTGATCTCTCACTTATTTGAACCCCTCCTAGCGGTTGTCAAGCGCTAGGATCGTGTGCCGAAATGTTATAAGGCCTTTCTGTCTGGTATTAGTAGGTTGGTTAAATGTTGGTTATTTGTGCGGAGTGATACTCACCAAGATGAATGTATTAGATGTTCACGCAGATGAATAGTGAAGTATGTCTGGTAATCGTCTCTTCGCAAGTTGAAATTAAAATCGTTGTCTTCTGCTTTGATTGTTGTTTATTGATTAGAATTCGCTGTACAGAGTTGTGGATATAATTGTTTTAAGATTAAGATTTTTACACAAGATTTTTGAAAGTTGAGAAACAGAACTTGATTTATTTACTAGGAAATATTTACAGTTATAATTTACGGAATTTAATTAGTACTGACTGATTTTGATATAAATTTTGGTGCTTATATACTAAATCTACCAATTAGTTTACACTAACAACAATTGGTTTCCTGTAATTTCTTAATTTTGCAATTTTGGTTTGGTCAACATACATATTTTGGAGTTCATTGTTTTCTATTTTCTTTTCTTTACGTGAAAATTGTATTGGTTCGCAATTCTAGTTTATTGACTTTGGCTTGTGCATTATATAGTTCAATACATTTTCGTATATAGAGAATATTCTGTGTTACTTTATGTAAGCGCGTGCAGTATTTGTTGTTGTGATTCATATAGTTTCATTATTATATTTTTACTTTATACGTTCTTACAGTTTTTGTTGTTGTAGATTTTTATTTTCTTTTCTTTTCTTTTCTATATTCATGAATTGTCATGTGTTTATGTTTTTGTTGTTGGGGATTCTTTTATTTAGGTTTGATGACTTATGAATTGTTTTGTATTTATGTTTTTGTGATAGGGGATTTTGGGGTTGCTTGGTTACTTTTGCGTGTTTTATGTGTCTAATTTTTATGTAGGATTTTGGATGGGGGTGTGAAAATAAGGTTGTTTCACAACAACTTGGCCGTGTAGACGACACAGATTTTTTTAATTTGAGAAGTTGCGGCTATAGTGTGAGCTTGTTCTTTTATTTACACATAACTATTTGAACTACTAATAGACCGCTCGCATTTTTTTGTAATTTCAAATTTGAATGGCAACCCATTACTGCGGGATTTTATACATTAATCCAAGGAATTTTCAACGTTTCTAATTTCAACCCAAACATCCTCGATTATATGACTTAAACCATTTTTTTTTTTTTTTTTTTTTTTATTTATTTATATTACGACTGAGTCTTACACCCATTTAGTAATTTACATTGCATAATAAAGTATTTGATTAGTCGGCACAATCACATGATTATCCCCCATTTCGTGTAACTCATCCCCTGGATTTTCGCCACAGCAAGTCTACTGACCTCCTGGTCGCGATAAGTCCAATGGTTTTATTCTTTGCAGTCTTCTGGTTGGTGTGGTAGTCAGCATACAGCGTATGTCCAGATTTTCATGCTGGTGCAGACGTTGTAGGTGTTTTGTTGCATGATGCTTAATTTCATCCACGACAAGCTCGATCTTTAGATCTCGATGGAGGTTGTCGTTTCGAATGTACCACGGTGCATTAACAATACATCGCAGGATTTTATTTTGAACTGTTTGTATGATTTTAATATTTGTCCTCTTGGCACAACCCCAGAGTTGGCTACCGTACGTCCATACAGGTTTAAGGATTTGTTTGTATAACAGCAGTTTGTTATGGATCGCTAGTTCAGATTGTCTCCCTAAGAGCCAATGCATCTTTCTAAATTTTATGTTTAGTTCTTCTCTCTTCTTTTTTATGTGTTCTTTCCATCTAAGTTTAGCATCTAAAGTCATGCCAAGATACTTAGCAGTGTTCGCATGCGGTACTGCTATAGAGTTTATCATTATTGGTATATGATTAACTTTTAGATTGGTAAAGTTCACTTGGACTGATTTTGCTTCATTTAATTTAATTCGCCATTTCTCTGTCCATTTACATATCAGGTTAGTAGCCTTCTGTAGTTTACTAGTGGATTCATTGATGTTTTTTGCTGTTGCAAGTATTGCCGTGTCATCTGCAAAAGTCGCCATTGTTGCTTCTGTAATTGGTATATCTCTAGTATATAGGAGATAAAGGATTGGTCCAAGAACACTCCCTTGTGGAACTCCTGCTGTTATTCGTTTTAGCTGGGAGTATTCATTCTCATACTTTATTCGGAAGTGCCTCTCTGATATGTAGGATTTTAGAATTTGAAAAAATTGCTCTGGAAGATCTCGATGAAGTTTGAATTCTAACCCCTGGTGCCATACTTTGTTAAATGCTTGCGCTACATCAAGGAATATAGTTGAACATATTTGTTTGCTTTCTAGTGATTTCTCGATTACATCAGTAATTCGATGTACTTGTTCTATAGTAGAATGTTTTTCCCTAAATCCAAACTGATGTGAGGGGATAAGATTCCTTTCTTCGATAATTGGTTTTAGTCTTTTAAGAAGAACCTTTTCGAATAGTTTCGATAATGTTGGTAGCAGAGAAATCGGCCTGTATGAAGCTTTATCGTTCGGAGGTTTGTTCGGCTTAAGTATCATAATTACTTCTGCAACTTTCCATTGTCTTGGTACATATCTTAGTCGAAATGCTGCATTAATTATATGCATTAGTTTCCTCAATGCTTTCTCCGGTAACACTTTAATTATCTGACCCGTTATAAGATCATAATTGATCATCAAGACTTAAACCATAATTTAATTTTTGACGTGTAACAATAGAAAGTATGTAGTTTTTTTTTGCCAATTGAACAAACAACAGATGCCAGTTTTTAAGTTAACGAACCATTTTTGGCACCAGTTCATTCAGAAACTCACCAAAATATTAAATGGATCATACTTATCTCATTGCTAGAGATATCCAGATCCTAAACATATCTATCAAGCAATAGTGAAGCCCTATCACCACATCAAGAGTGCGATCCTGAAAGAGTGGGTACGCGCTTACAAATAAAAATAAAATCATTAAATTAAAAGAAATTAAAAATGCGTTCATCACCAAATAAAACTACAAATTATTATATTGAGGTTGTAACAGAATTCTCCAGTGCAGATATTGGGTATTTTATTTGGTTTTTGAACATTTTTCTGCGTGACAACTACAATGTTTTCTAATTAAAACTAGAAGCATGAATTTAATGCCGATTTGTTGTACTCGGCGCATGGGTTGGAATCATTTTAAAAATTACCGTATCTTTTTAAAAGAATGCATTGCTTATCAACAGTAACTTTAAGACGTCGTTTTTCATGATAATTTTTGAATATTCTTGCAAACAAACAAATAAATTAGTTCTCTGCAAATTTTGTAAAACGATTCAGTTGGAACTTTAAGTTTCCCAAACTCGTTTTCAACACTATAATTTTTGTATTGCATCAAATAATCCGACGGGACATCAAGTGTTTGGCCAGTTCTAATCGATACATTGACTACATGATAATTTTTTTGACATGTTGAATGCAACATACACAGTAAAAGAAATTTAATCTTTAATAGAAATTTTGTGAAGTTCTTCTCGTAAATTTACATTGTTACTATAATAATATTACATGAAAACAGCAATAATACTTTCAATATTCAGTAAAATTGGTAATTAAGTGTGTTTTTCAATCAGAATGCAAAAATACAAGAAATTTATCGAAACTAAAAATAATGCTTTGTAAATCGAAAACGATACAGACCTAATAAAAGTAGTATCAAAATGAATTATAAGTCAAAAGTGGTAAACTTTTTAAAAAATCTTGCATAACATAAAATCATAAAATTTTATTTTTTTTAAATATACATCATTAAAGTTTTGCGTACGTTTACATAAATAATGAATGAATTATAATGAAGTTTGATATACATAAATGTACGAAATTTCATCTTAAGAAAATAAATGAAATTAGAAACATGGAGTTTCATTAACCCTCCGAGAACACACAGTGTCGATCGCTTGAAAATATTTTGAAAATTGGCGGGCCTGATTCCTTCTAGCTATAGTTTTCGGTAGTAAATACATGTTAAAATGGTCCCTTTGTGAAGCGTAACACATAGTAGGCGTATGGCATCATTCGAAGTTTGTGCAGGGTCGTTCTGACCCTGTTGTGAATCAAGCATCGGTTTACTCCGAAAAAAAAAATTATTTTAAATAGAGAGAGATTTTGTATGACTAAAATATGCAAAGGTAAATAATTTCTGTCTCGTTTGGAAATTTTGGTTGCCAAGTAGTGAAAAGAATAAATGGAAGAACTTTGTGTACTGGCAAGTATGAAGCGGAAGGATATTTGTCTGCTATGGCTGCTATAAGGCAACTTGTCTTTCACCTACTCACTCCATACTTGTAAGAAAACTAAAAAATTCCAAACTGCGTTCTGAATATTCAAAGGCATTCAGATTATTCTTCATCAAAAACCAGCTGCACCAGAAGATGATGACCGCAATTACAAAAAAGAGCATGATGTTCAATTTGCCTTTACGCGAAGGATAAAAAAACTAAAATTAATTGTCCGCCTTGCTTGCGTCCGAAGTGCGATGAACATCCTACCTATCTACTATATGTATGATTGCGCCGGAAATGAATAAATAAGTTAATAATTATCACACATCATGTAATTCATAGAATATGTACGTGTATGTAGTAAAAAATCAATTTTTTCTTTAGTTTTTTCACAAAAATGTTCAATTTTTCTGACGTTAAAAATCATCTTCGTCACCAAGCAAAATAAATACCTAGAAACACTAAAGCACAAACATTTTCTCGATTATACTACATTTCCAGAACACACATACGGGTCAACTTTTAGCCAGAAATATTGAAAAACAAAAAAATATTTTCGATTATTTTTTTGATTATGTAAATAATTCCATCGGCACTTTTGAATTATGTTAATTGATTTATCAATGTTTTAAGAGCATCTGAGAACTTTTTCAAGCTGATCGCTTTCACCAATTTAAAATGGTAGACGGTCAAAAAGTGTCTAGGGTCAGATTGACCGAGAATGTTCTCCGTGATTAAAAAACTAGGTGTGTTCTCGGAGGGTTAACTTATTCGTTTGTTCATATTCTCTACATACAATTCTTTGGTACAATTATAAAAATTTTGGTTCCTTAGTGAAACTGCGAGATTCACTTTGTATACCTTTAAATTTGTACCAGAATATTCATGTAAAATTGGATGAACTTTTACATGCAAATTTGCTAGAAGCACGTAAAATTACCGCTCTATAAGTGTAAAAAAATGCTGGAATTTGTTCGTAAATCTCTACAATTCACGTAAAATTACACGTTTTTTTCAGTTTAGTTGCTACGTGACTTTGATAGTGAGTTTATGGTATATCAATGAAAATTGGTTTTTCAATTTCAATCTAATTTTCCATGAAAAAGTATGGCAATTTTGCCCATTTGCAAAAACACGTAATATTTAATGAAACTATTTTACTGTTTAGCTTATAAAACACCTTATAGAGACTTCTTGTAAATCGACATCCAAATTAAAATTGTTTTTCGGGTTTATCAAAAATATCAGTTTCAATGGTCCCATCTTCTACGAAATCTCATCAATATCATCAAACATAAGCTCGCTGAACCCAAAGTTTGGCTAATTTTCGTTATAAGTTTTATTTTCGATTCATCGGCTACGTTTTTGATTTTGACCGCATATTCAGTAAAACTTAGTTAAACTGTTTGGCGTTTTCATTTATGCTTAAAATGGTCGTTGATATTTAGAAATTTTATCGCGCTTAATTTTCTGGTCGTAATTTTTACATTTTAGGTGTAATAGAAAAATTGGAACACTATGACGATTTCCCCAGATTATTGAAAATTGACTCAATATTTTTCGATGTTAGATCAAAATTACAATAATTTTATTGGCGTTCTATGAAGTTAATGTCTGATTCTGATGTAGCCTTTGAACGGCTGTAAGTCTTTATAAGTGCAATTGGATGTAAATAGAAATGTTACAAATGCTGCTTTCGTTTTGTTATACAATAAAATTGTTGCCACTGAAGAACTACTCGACTTCTCGTCATAACTCTCATAATAGTACTGAGAGTAATTCCAGAAGTAACAGTATGATTAACCGAAGGAGCATTATTAGATGAAATAAGATTGTGGGAACATAATTTCGTTTTAATTTACCCGTAGAATAGCACCGCGGTTCGAAATGTTTGCACATATTTTGACAAATTTCAAGTCGTTATTTTATAAATTACAATTGGAAATTTATTCGTTATATTTTGGGTTTTTGATGGTCAATCTAAATAATCGGATATTATGCCGATTTGAAAATTTACAACCTGCAACCGACACTTTATTCCAGATTTACGCGAATTGAAATTCAATTTCAATTAAAATTTATTAGATTTTATTTACTTTTAACGATCCGATCTCAAAGTTCAATATAAATATTGCATAATAAAAACATACATACTACAAAAGAATGTTTAAAACTAATACAAAATTATTCTGTATTTATGTACATACATACGTATCAATTCATCATTTTAACATATGTACATTATTACATGCTCTGGATTAGTGAATTTTGTTTTGTTCTATATTGAATCAAAAACTAACATGCACCAAAATAACACTTATACCTACTATCGTAAGTAGTTTTGAAAAACTGAAAATTGTATATAAATGTATATTGTATATGTATGTACTTAGATAGAATTTAAACTTTTCAATAGACCATAATTGTATAAACAATTAATTGAATTTATCCGTAAGTTACATTTTTGATCTAAGTTCATTTTGGAGTAAAAATAAGTATTTCAAAGATATGCCTACAGACTTTGATGCTTGACTGTACCTACTATATACACAAACTAGAAGAAACAGCCCGCAATACGGGATAAAAATATTATTTCTTTTAATTTCCCATAAGAACTAATGTAAATTTGTTCATTTTAACATAAATGTTTATGAACTAAAATTCACTCGAATTGAATAGTATTATTCTATAATTTTCGTCCTCAATATATTTAGAATTAATGATTGAAAAATCGTGGAAGAAAATCTCTCTACATTTTCAGGTAGGATGAGAAAATAAAACCACTATTTTTCACTACTTTACAATCACACAATAACATTTTTCTGTATACAGGAAAAAATTTAAAACAAATCAGGGCTGCCTTGATTTTTGTACAAACACGGCCCTTCACATGACAATCGCCGTCCGTATATAGTATAAAAAAGTAATTTATTTGATTTTTGTCATCAATTTTTTTGTTAATTTTTAGTTATTTATTTATACTAGATGGCTCTGTTTTATACTCTCTTGGTTGGTTTGTTTCTATTCTATGTCACCCATTTATAGTACAAAAAAATATGCAGCTTCAAAAAATGGCGCTACCAATTTTTTTCATTTTTTTGTTAATCTTAATTCATCTGTATGTAATCATTTGTGGCTGAACGCTTCTTATAGTGATGTTTTTTTTTATCATTATCAATAACAGCATTTTCAAGCTCTCCTGTGGTCCAGAAATAACCCCCCCAATCCACTGAAACCTAGCCGGTTAAAATTATGCTGTCTGGATAACCACTTGAGAGTCTGTGGTGGCTTTAGACGAAAAATCAAATTCATGATTTTATTCGAAAGTTGTTACAAGTGGCTGTGTGGCAGGTGGCACCGTCTTGTTGAAACCACATATCTTCCAGATTATTCTCAACAACAGCAGGAAACAAAATCATCTAACATTGTTCTGTATCGTTTTCCATTGACTGTTACTCTTCGACCATTTTCTTCAAAGACATATGGATCAATAACTCCACCAGCATGAATTGCACACCACACAGTGACTTTATCTGGATGTAATGGTGTCCGAACAGTTTCGTGTGGATTTTCATCACTCCAAATTCTGCAATTCTGTTTGTTTACATAACCATTTAACAAAAATGTGCTTCATCACTGAATACAATTTGTCGATAAAAATGTTCATCATTTTGATTCACTGATTTTGATAAAACAATTTAACAATTTCTAAACGTTGTTGAAGCGTGTATCTTTCCATGATTAAATGGCATTACCTACTGAACACAAATGACATAAGAAATGTCAAAAAATAATACGCAGATTTGCTAATATAACCATTTTAAATTGTATCATTCCTATTGGAAAACCCTTTATATAAACATTGTTTATTTCAAAAATACAATTCAAAAACAATAAATAAATAAAATTAAAAAAACAATAATAAAACGTATAAGTTATAATTATAACTTATGAGAATGAAAAAGCAAAAAGCTAAAGTCAAATAGCTATAGCTATTTGATTTTAGCTTTTTGCTTTCTCATTCGGTCTTTGGCTCGTTGAAACCACTTTTTTATTAAGCTTGTAACATCTATCGTGTTATGGGGATCCCAATATCCAATTATCGCGAGCGTAATGACGTTGAAGATTTTAATTTGATATATAAATAATTAGGCAGTGTTTATGATTGCGGCCACACAAATTTACAATGTATATTCATACGTATGTGACCGACGTTTATTTCATAAGAAAATATTATACAAAACGAAATGAATAATTCCCACCACCATACAGAATTAGTTGAGCGGTTTACTTAGAATTTTAATGTGCTAATCACTGCACAAAGATTACGCGTGCGAATTCAATAATAAATACGATTTTATTTTTTATTTTTCACTTATTTTGCGATGCCTCAAAATGGCGCACGAGGTTTTATCTATGCAAGTTAGGAAGAGAGTCTGTTTTACAAAAAGTTTTTTTTTGGTTTCTTTTTATTGACATTCATTGCTGCCAACCTAAATGAATGTAGGTGTGTTCATATAAATGAATGTAGGTACGTTCATGTAAATTGAATGGAATATGAATGCGCGTATTATGTTGGTAATGATTGAATGTTTTTGTATATTGTAGCGATGAACGAGTGATGAATGTTTTCAAAATTCCGGAAATTCTGTTAGAGCTTTCATCTTCACCTTCTTGACCCCCCGATGTATTGGATCATTTTGGCCACCTAATTCCTTCTTTAATTAGCCCATTTCTATGATCTCCGAGTTCCCCCTATTTAGGTTCTTCAGAACTCATCCTTCCTTACCAGTTCTCTTAGAAAAAAAAACTAAATTATTTAATCTCTATAAGGAGGAAAAAAAACCTTTATTTCATTTTACAATTCATTTTATGGTAATAACTCCTTCCTCTTATTCAATTTCATCCTTATTCTTCTTTATCCATATCATTCCCCAATACAACGTCGCTCCTTTTTCACTCTCGTTTAGCCCGGCCGTCAACAGCTTCTCGCACCTATACATTTTATGTATGCCTCCACATATGAGGCAATTCTCACTATGTTTCCTTGACGTAAATATCTCGCTCATTCCAATCAATCGTGTATCTGATTTTGACAACTCTCTTGGTGATGCCCATGCCATCGGTGGGTATGTCACACCCTCTCTCGGTCTGTCAAACCTCTCTTGCGGCCCTGCCTCACAACTTTCAAACCCTTTTCTTACATTTCCAAATCCGATTGGTACAAACTGCCTCGTCACTAACACTTTGGATCTCATTCCCGCTGCTACCTGCTGTCTTTCCTCCTCTTCCTCCAACTCTCCTAATCTCATCTCCAGCTTTTCGAATGCCTACCACCCATGGCCGTACTTCACCATCAATCCGGTCTATCTCTTCATTGATCGCCCTGATATCATCCCTTGAGCTTCCTCGTTCGGCCTTAACCTTGCTCCAGATGATCTCCTTCAATTCCTTTATCTTTGCTTCCAATTGTTCTTCCATTTCACTGTCAGCCATTCCTTTCCTACTGCTAGAATTATAAAAATTTAGTATACAAAGTTGCTCCATCATATAAAATTTCTTAGCCAAAACTTAATTTTTGTAAACTCTGACCAACCATCAGTACGACCATTCCGTTGCCGATAATTTACATTACAATATTTGGGCATATCTTAGCCTTAGTGCAGTTATCCTGACACTGGAACCACTTATATTTTAATTTGACAACACGGCCATCCCGTTATTGTTACCAAAATTTTCCAAGTCTCGCGACACCACATATCCCGACACTGATACCAATAGTATAACCTTGAGTATACCAATCTACAGTACGGCCATCCCGTTATTGCTACCAATAATACAATTTATTTTTAATCTTTCCCTTTCCCATCAAAATTAAAATCAATTTAGTAGAATGATCAGACACATGCCTTGATATCAAAAGATTCATTCTTTATCAACCAATGACACAATGAAGCGCTATAAGTAATCAAGGATTCACGTTCAATCCCTGATCACATTGATGCACAATCACTCAACTATCATGATCCTCACTTGTGATGGCCACCATCTTACCAACCTAACTATCCACTACTTCATTTAATCAATTGTTGGTACTAACAAACACTATTCCCATGTCGATTCCCACAACTTTGCTTTATGACACAAAATTCTCACATTATATAAAATTCCATCATTACGTTTTGTTTTTTACACGTATTTTCTTGTTTAATCATGTCATGTCAAAAATCTGTGACAATAATTATGTTCCCGTATTTAATGCTACACAATTTCCCTGATCAAATGTGACACCACACGATCATAATAATCCCGTTTACACTACATTAGATTCTTCTTTAACATTGTCCTGCTCATAAAATAACCCGTTATACTACTTTACACCACACCTTTCTTTAATCTTCAAAAAAAATCACACCACTATGCTTTGTCTTATTCGACAATTTATAACCTTAAATTTGTTATAGTCTCATTGACTTATTTTTTCCACTTTCCTCCATAAATAAAATAAAAACTTACCTGTTTGCTATCTGCTTTTAGTAAAAGGAGTTTCGTTATCCTCTATTCACCACTCTGCCTGTTCTGTATCGCCACACTAAATTTCCTCCGAATCCTTTTTAAATCTGCTATCTTTCTTCAAAATTTTTTTTGTACCACGTTGCTCTTTTTTTCTTTATTATTAGACTGAATTTCTTTTTCCCGAATTATCCCGCGTTTCTGGCACCTTGAACACGCCTTGTGCTTATTAAATTCCCGCCGATTTCAATAAAAATTCCACAAATTTTCTTTTTCAAATTTCAATTTATTTTAATTTATGTATTTCTTCCAAAATGCTGATTATTTGTGACCCGATTCATTATTTGACGTCTCTTTATATACAAAACAAGTGCGCTCTATGCGGAGTAACGCATGAGTAAGTTTTATACAAAATGCTTAATACTAATTCAATATAGATGGCAGTAACGTAAGTGAAGATACAAATTAGCAAGTTTAATTACTATTACATAGATGGCGTTAATTCAAGACAATTTAAATTTAATACAAATACTACACCTTGGAATTTTCTTCTAGTGCTTGAAATAACTCGACAGATGCAGAGGGAAGAGTAGGATGATCAGCATAATCTTCTTCATTATTTACATTTGATTTATTGGAATGGATAGATCGGAGCACTACCAACTCCCTCATGATAGTTTTTTGATTTTTTATAATTTGTGAATTTTGTGCCTCTAAGTTTAATAATCGGCCCTTAATTTCTGTCAGAGATACTGTTTCTGAAACTACAAAATACAGTATTGTTAATTAGTAGTACAGTAGTACAGTATTGTTGTCTTCTCAATAGCGACATCCGTACCTTTAAATATAAATAAGTTTATAAAGACTTACATAGTAATTATACTGTAATATAGTGCGTAGTATGTATGTATGGAAATTTTACCATATAACTTACATTTTTTTTTTAATTGAAAAATACTTGGGCTGAGACTGGGATCCATAATTAAACCTATAAGTATAAAAAATATAATTAACCCTATTTATACAACATTAACTTAATTATATAACGGCAGATAATGTGCTTTTGAGTCAGTTTTTAATGTCATTATTTTAAATTGAATTGTCGTAAGGATTGAAATTGACTTCAAAAGGTTCTAATAAGAAAAAAATCTTAGATGCATAATTTGTAGACATCCAAGTGCAGCTTGGAGATGGGAAGAAAGGCTTCTCAACAAAACCCATATCATGGTTATTTAATGCATCAATACATTCAGACAAGGTAACGACTACATTTTTAATGGATTTAATTTCAGATAATCCTCCAAAGAATCCTTCATCACATTGAATCTCATATATAACTTTATGACATAAAAATCCTGGAATGTTATGTCCTTTATTTTCAGAAAAAACAGGTATTTTTCCAAAGTAGAAAATGTCAATAATTCAGAAATGTCCCAAGGAACTATATCGGGACAATCTAAATGGGTTTTATTTATTTTCGCCCAATGATTATTATCTGGATCTGGAATCGTTAATGAAAAATGATCGTAGCCAAGACTGTATCTGTTTAAACATAGTAGCATGTAAATGAATAAAAACATGTTATGTAATATAGGTATGTGCATATCAATTTCATATATCGATCCGATCCGATCCGATCCGATGTTTCCAAATATTATGTGTATTCCTCGTGTTTCTCTAGGTTTTGGCTTTATATAGTTGAGCGTATCATCTAACGTCTCTAGCTATTTTGTGATTGTTCTTAATCTTAAAAATTATTATATACTAGAGCCGCCGTGGTTTCCATTATAAGTTTATTCCGAAGAAATTATTAATTAAAGGTTACAGTACCTTATTGAAACCACAAAACAAATAAACGAAAAATTAAAATTTAAAAAATAAATCAAATTTTCCAAATATTTTGTTTTTATTTAAAAATATAAACGTTTTCGATCACTCTGTGTGATCATCATCAGATATATCTTGCAACAGTTGCAAGATATATCTGATGATGATCACACAGAGTGATCGAAAACGTTTATATTTTTAAATAAAAACAAAATATTTGGAAAATTTGATTTATTTTTTAAATTTTAATTTTTCGTTTATTTGTTTTGTGGTTTCAATAAGGTACTGTAACCTTTAATTAATAATTTCTTCGGAATAAACTTGTTCTTAATCTTGGTGTAAATATTTTTTTCAACTCGGTGTTATTTTTTATAATATTTTTGTGAGCTTCGAAGCTTTTTTCATTTTTAAATAAATTTTTCGCGTATTTCCAAAGCAACCTTGATTTTACAAGCCATAATCTAAAAAACGAAGCTTTTATAAGGGAATTAGAAACGACGAAAAAATCAAAATTTCCATAGTAAAACACATAAAACATATGGGAAATCACTTTTTTTCCTAAGACAAATTTGTCAATGAAAACGTTACAAATTCTTAATTACGATTTCTGAAATATTTTCATAAATGTTTGAATTTCAACATATATAAATATCGTTAAAGTAAATCGTTTTCATTTTCTTGTAATAATTGATTAATTTAAACCAAAATATAAAAAAAAGTTCATAAGAACAGCATTCTGGTCAAATAAAAAAGAAAAGCTTACTACAAATCGTGTGCATTAAGTCAATATACATTACATAGATGGCAGTACAAATTTTTTAAAAATCGTACCAAAAATTGCCACCTGGGGAAATTTTAAGTTCAAAAATTGTAGGAAAAGCAAAACAAATTCTCAAAATATTAAGAACGTGCCATAATTTTGTGATTAAACAATTTTTTTCGTATTTTTCTGTATAAATCTGA
Organism: Tipula helvola; assembly: GCA_963556165.1. Classification (NCBI taxonomy): domain Eukaryota; kingdom Metazoa; phylum Arthropoda; class Insecta; order Diptera; family Tipulidae; genus Tipula; species Tipula helvola. The sequence goes on along the minus strand of OY744483.1, from coordinate 142,947,067 downwards.
GACATCTAACGTACACTAGTAAAACTAAAGATAAACGTAGCAAGTATTATTTTAATTCGTCAGAGCCAACTTTGATGTATTTTTCAAAATGAAAGTTCGAAAAATATATTTTAGAAATAATTTAATTTTAATATTTGTGCAATTAATATTTACTTAATACCAATAAACCCTTCCTGTATATTGTTGCTAAATATATGTAGAACACTTTTGTATAAAAATTTTGTAACATTTTTGCTTTTTTCAATGAAAAACTTGTAGCTAAAAAACCCCATTTTTACTATGGATTCCTATGGAAATTAGTGAAAAGTTATACCACTAAAAAAGCTTCTAAAAAATACGTCATAATGATTATGGCTCTATACTCTAGAAGGCTCTGGTATTTCACGTAATTATTTCGATTTTTATATTTTCTCAGTGTACATATGCACTAGAATTGTTTAATCCTAAGTATTCTTATGTACTAGGATTTTTTCCTTAAGGTATACTTATGTACCAAGGTTATGGTTCAATTATTTGGATGTGGGATATTTAAATGTTTTATGCAAAAATAGTTCTCACTTACCATGTAAACTTCAAACAAACGCACAGGATGTGCAGAATTGACATTGTTTCCTTCCTGGTTGGTTGCGTTCGAAACTGTTTTTTTCTCTAATAAACGATTCGTGAGAATTGACTTTTAGATAGAAATTATACACTAACACACTTGTTTCACGAATGTTCCGGTAATTTTCACTTTAATTATTATTATTGTGCGCTTGCTGCTGGTGGGGGCTATGTCCACAATATTAAATTAAATTTTATTTACACTTGCTTCGAATTTTAAAAACAAGACTAGTTATTTTTATACTAGAATCTTGTCAATGAAAATTTTAACACTATATGGTACACAAAGCGCCAGTTATGGGTTTCAGCTAAGGTTCTCTTTTGCAGTCGCGATAGAACCACAGAAAAGAATGAACAGATATGGAAGTTCCATGTCAAGAATTTACATAGAAATATTCAATCTAAAAAATGTATTCCTGCTCTAATCTAACCAGTTAAGACAGGGAAAATATAATACAATGATATGTTTCGCTTCTCTTCTTGTTTGTTTTTTATATTGAATTATATTGTCTCTGTCTTAACTGGTTAGATTAGAGCAGGAATACATTTTTTTGATTGAATATTTCTATGTAAATTCTTGACATGGAACTTCCATATCTGTTCATTCTTTTCTGTGATAGAACTATAACTTAAGAAAATATAACAATTTAGTTTGAAGTATAATTTTTATTTGTGTCACGTATTAACGAATACAAGTATGGTATAATAATGAACCCTTCTTCTATGGTTAGTATTGTTTATATATTAAAGCGTTTCCTGTGATAACAGTGAAACGCTGTATATTTTATTTAGTTAAAACCAGTTATATCTTAAACATAAGTAATAAATTTGTTGCAGTTGTTATTGATCTTGCTTTATTGTTTTATGCTAACGTAGCTTTTTCTATTCGTGGGATTGCTGGAATACGATATGTGGTTTGTTGTTGATAACTTTGTTTATGACAACGATTCTTTATCCAATCTTGGGAATAATGGTTTAGCATGGCGTAACTATATATATATATATATATATATATTATATGTATATTAACCCCCTCCTCCCATATATATGAATTGATATATATATATATATATATATATATATATATATATATATATATATATATATATATATATATATATTATGTATATTAACCCCCTCCTCCCATTCATTGTTGCAACAGTTTCGATTAATTTATTCGTTGATTTAAACACAAAGTTCATACATCGTGAAATGAGGTTACCAATCCAATATTATCTATTACTACATTGTGCCAATGAATTAGTTATTTAAATTAATAAATTTAGATGTTATATCAATGATTTTGCTTAATAAATGTTAGTAAGATTAATTAATTAATTCATCAATAATATAAACCATAACATAACATTTAGTGAAACTTCTATTAAATTAGTACATTGATTCAATAAAAAGTTGCAAGGTCAACCAAATTGGTTACAAAATGATAATTTTGTGTTGCGTTGAAATAATTAAAAAATTTATTGATTTTTTTGACAAAAAAATATGAATAGTTACATTTTACATATTAATTTGTTAGCTTTAAATAAATGCTATTCTAAACTAATAAATTGAGTTTATTCAATCAATCAACAAAGTTTAAGGATCCAAGTTATTAAAAAATTCATTGCAACAATAATCTTTTTTATTGTATATGCGTATGTTTTTTTTTTTTAGTGAACAATCTGTTGCTGAGTTACTGAAGAGGTTGATTGGGTTTTTTAATCTTTTTTTTTAAATGTTGCATACAGTTCTCAAACTTGAAAGCACTGTATTGGTCCAAATTTCCGAATTTAGAAGAAACGGCAGCTATATGGATTAAATTATGAATATTATATCCAACAGAGCTTCGGTCATAGAGCGTAGGGAAATCTGTAAAATATTTCTGACGCATTTTAGAAGCACATGAGTTATTAATAACACATTCTTCCTTATCACATAATATTTTAATCGAACAACTTAACAACATAAAATGATTGTAATAATTTATTGGCAGTATGTCTTTTAATAATATTGGCCCGGTGTAACACAAGAAAAGTCTTAACTCTGTTGCCTTCCATCTGTCTATTTCCAAAAAAACTTCTCGGTTTTCTAGAAAATTCCTTTATTATGTCAGATTTAATTATTTGAATTCGATTATCAATTGTTGCTATAGCATTTGGCATTAACGAATATGCCGCCCTTTTGATTCTTCTCCATAATTTTATATTTTGTCGCATTACTCCAAGGAGAACATAATGCATATAATCTACGGGAACCTGCGTGCGACACGCAACCTACCTCGATTCGTTTCAATGCAATTTTATCTAATTGTTTATGATGGTCTGGCTGCGTTCTTTTACAAAATTGTTCATCGTTTCTTAGCGGCGCGTTGGTTTCCGAAAACGCCATCCTTTTGTTTGAATATTTGCCTTTGACCTGACATTTAGTACATCCGTAGTAACCATTATGTCCCTTAACACCGAGAATCATTGCCTTCGCAGGTGCATCGCAAATTATTGCCCGTATTTTAACGGATATTTCTTTATTATTATGAACAATACCTTCGGATTGTATCACTTCCATTTCTCTTACAAATTGTGCCAGAAATACATCCGGGAAAAATGGCTTTTTGTATTCATGATAGGCACCAATCGCGAAAACACCAGAGTTCCCAACTACATTACCCAAAATAGGCCACAACTGGCTTGACGAGCTTTTCGATAATGACAGGCCATCAATATCAATATTTACAGTATTCAGAACTTTGTTTTCATTTGCCTGTAAATTTTTTTTTATGTTTTCTTTAATACCAAAATTCACGTAGGAACCACATCCCATATCAGTGACATTACTTTTCTTTAGAGTCTGTTAGGTCCGCACATCTCTTGGCAAATTTGAATGGAATTTTCTAAGAATTGTTAGTAAAGCGTTCCCGGCTTCATATGTCACTTTGAATTTCACAATCGATTCCTCCAAATCACTTACTAAGTTAAAATCAGTTTCATCGAAGATTTCATTAATACTAACACTAATATCTGTCGAAAAAGTTTCACTAATATTACTACTATTGTAGTGCTAGTGGCATTGCTGTATTCCTTATTTAAAAAAATAATTTCACTTTTGTTCTGTAGCTTTGTAAATTTCTAAAAATCAAATTTTAAATATTTATAAATTTAATTAGTTTTACCTGTGATGTAAATTTACATTGATGTAATTTGTTAACAAATGGCGTCGCAATTTATATATGTATAACACGTGTGGGTTGTACAACTTCTCTGTTATAACTAAAAGTTTATCTTTTCTTTTAAATAGATTTCAATTTGCACTACGCATGTACATACTAATACTACAATACCACATACAATATAAAAATCTACTATGCACAAATGCATTTTAAATTTATATAAACATATAGAGAGAACGAGAGAACCAAAGGAGAATTAATTTGTCATGTTAATGTTATTATTTGGGTAAGGAAATTCGTGCGTATTTTACATTTGGGTGGGTACTTACCCAAAAAAGTTTGGTGGGTACTTATTCTTAAACAAATTAAACACTCTATACTAGAGCCTTGCTAAATTAGCTTGAGCCTCAGGACCTTGATTATTAAAAATAGCCTCTCTGACTTCATTTTCAGCATTAAATTGGTCTTTAAACCATTGCTCGATAAAACGGTTACAATTATCTTTTTGTACTTTACCCTTAAATGCAGTGCTACCAACTCCACAATAATTTTTAAGTTCTTTGTCTCTATTTGCAATTAATAGCTGAACACAAATTAGAGTTTTCTAGTTGACAATTTTTTATACAAAAAAAAATCCGTCCGAGTCTCGTAAGTTTTCGGTGAAAAAGTGAATTTACAATAAAATTGGTTTGAAGGAACATTTTTAAATCATATTTTTACGTGTCTGACAAGTTTCCACGAAACCCGTGTTCCGTCTTTGAGAGATTTTACCGTAGTACAAATTAGTACGTACACAATGAAAAAGCATTTTTGTTTTTTAAATAAAAGTCTCCGGTTACTCGAGTATACCGGTTGTTTCTGTTCCAGATAATAAAGATTTTACTGTACTTTAGTTTTTGGATCCCCTTCTTTCGTTCTGCGTTATTTCGAGCCGGTTTAAAATTTTCTTAATGTTTTCCTTTAGCTTTTAAGGGATAAATTCTAACAAATTTCTTTTATGCTACCTCTATTACCCTTCCTAACTTTATCGTTTTAATATACGGCGAGTTGATCGTGGATCTAACATTCTAACTTGTTTGTCCTCGAACATACTCTTACACAAAAGCATTTTTTTTTTTTTTAAATTATTAGTTTAATTATTTAATGTCACTCAATGTGATTTACTTTGAAACTCGTGTGCCAGACGCACGTATTATTTAGCTAATTATAAATCAGCTTGCATTAAAACTTACTTTCAGACAGTCTCCCTCGATTGTATTTCATTATTTAATGAATTGTGATAAAAAGAAATATAATTGTTAAATAATTTCAAAAATTTTAAAGCTCGCAATTTTATTTATTTTATATATTTTGTATGTATGTATGTATATGATAGACTATAAAAAAATGTTATTACATATAATTAAAAAAAAATAAAAAAATCATTAAATTTAAATAATAATAATAAATGTAATACTACTGTAAATTAAATATGGTATAAAATTCTAAAAAAAAAAATCAACAAAAATCGATTTGCTCACAATTTATTTGTAAATAATGAAACAACTAGATAGCATTTCTAAATAAAATAACAAACAAATAATATAAATTAAAAATTAATTTTTCAATTTTTACAAACAAACAAAAATGGTTGATCATTGTAAATATAATTAAATATCATCTTATAATTAATTAATTATAAGTTCATTATGTTTAAAATAAAATTTAAAAAAAAATCAACATAAATCAATTGTTTACGATTTTTGTTTTGTTCATTAATTATTATTATTAAAATAAGCAATAAATTATAAAATTATGTATGTAAAATAATTATTAATAATAAAAAATAGTTTTTAAAAAAATTTGTTTGATTGTTTGGATTTGAGATGGAGTTTTAATATTGTGGTTTTCCAAAATAATACACTACTCCAAAAAATTAAAGGAACACTAATTTTTTTCAATTTTTTTAGTGTTTTTTGAAGAGCTGTATCTTAGTAAAATACGGTCGTACAGAGATGAAAAGAAAAGCATTTTAAAGCTTCAAATCTCTAGTTTTGAGACTTCTGAGCGGAAAATTTTTGTGAGATACCGTTATAACGCAATCATTAGAAAGAGCGCGAAGAAAAAAAATTCAATTTTTTTTTTTTTTTGTAAGGTGCCATGGGCTCGGGAAATTTGTTTTAAGTTAAACCAATGCATAGGTCGGTTAGCCTGTTAATTAGCCGTAAATTTAATTTCATTCTGGTCTCTCTATGTCAACTTTTTGCTGAGATATCTGGCTTTGAATCAAAAAAGATCCTTTTGCCTTTGATCATCGATATCTCAGCAACCAATGACTGCACAGTAAACTTTAGGGCAGCCTTAAAAACTTCAGTAAATTTCCTACAAGATCCTTTAATGATTAGTGGAGAACAAATTTTTTTTCACCCTCAATACTGATTTGAAAAAAGTACAAAAAAACGACTTTTTAGGTTGTCTTAATAAATCTACCGTTACATTACCGTTATTGATGAAAAGACTAATGTTGCCAGGTCATTTTACAGTTTAATGTACTCCTAATAGCCCTGTATTATTTTCAAATTGATCCATCCAACCGTTTTTTCGGACAGATTGATCAAAGTTTTACAAAACAATTATAGGAACAAGTATTCATCAAAATAAAAAAACGACTTTTTTCACATTTTGCGTTAGTTACTTGTTAACCCTTAACGATCGTACGATTATTTTTGTAATACTCGCCGATAAGAAGACGATAGAAAATTAAATAAAGTTCTGCAATATGACCAATTATTATGGAACATGGCCATTTCTCATCTGATTTTAGTGAAATTTGGTATGCGTTATTGAAATGGGATTCTAAAACGATTCGTGGATGAAGTTCTGGAAAATGGCCAACTAGGAAGGAAGTTGGCCATTTATTAACCGATTTTGATGAAATTTGGTATGCGCGATGGAAATGGGATTCTAAACTGATTTTTGGATAAAGTTCTGGAATATGGCCAACTAGGTTGGAACTTGGCCATTTCTTATCCGATTTTGATGATATTCAGCATGTACGATGGAAATGGGATTCTAAAGTGATTTTTGGATAAAGTTCTGGAATATGGCCAACTGGCATGGAACTTGGCTATTTCTTAACCGATTTTGATGAAATTTGGTGTTTGCGATGGAAATGGGATTCTATAATGAATTTTAGCGATAGTTCTGGAATATGTCCAATTAGGATGGAACTTGGCCATTTCTTATAAGATTTTGATGAAATTCAGCATTTGTAATGAACATTGGGTTTTAAAATTATGATTAGATGAAATTTTGGAATAAGCCGTATTAGGACGGAACTTGGCCATTTGTTATCCGATTTTAAACAAATTCAGCATGTACTATAGAAATAAAACTCTAAAATTATTTTTGGTTAAAGTTATATGTTAAGTTGGAAGGCGCTTGCCTATTCCTTAAACGAATAAAAGAAATTCGATATGTGCTTTAAAAGTGAAAAACTAAAATGGTTATTCTACAGTCCCGTAGTAAATGATAGCCGCACCCCTAATTTAAGATTTATTTCATTTCAAATAAATTCATTTAAAATTCTTCTTATTCTAAAATAATACTTTTCACATTACCAATGTGTGCTATAAATTGAAGTCATTATTCTTTGCGGGGTCATGGAAAATTTAAGGACAACCCTCATTTAGTATGGTAATAAAAGATAGCCGCACACAATATTTTATTGTTTGTAATAAAAAATAAATATAAAACGCAAAATTATAAAAATGATTTTTTATTTCAATTAATATCTTGTGTGTCCACCGTTGTTTTTTATTACTTCGAAAATTCTATTTGGCACACTTTTGTACAAGTTGTGTACATATTCATTTGAAATATTAGTCCATTCATGTTGTACTGACGCCTTTAGCTCATGAACGCTGCTGTACTGCCTTCCTTCAGCATACACAGCTCTGCTGAGTTCACCCCACATGTTTTCAGTGATGTTAAGGTCGGGTGACCTTGCTGGCCATTTCAAAACTGGTATCTGAGCCTCAGTAAACCAGTCATTTACTATCCCGGCTGTGTGAACGGCTGCATTATCCTGCTGGAAGATAAAGTTTGGGCCGCCAATTTGTGCACCAACAACTGGTAATATTTCGGTAAGCATGGATTTATACCGGTTGCTGTTAATACGACCGGAAATAAACTTCAGCTCCGTTCTTCCTCCATAGCCAATTGCACCCCAAACAATTAGCGATCCTCCACCTTGTTGACGTTTCGATAGCATAAGAGGTTCTTTTCGAAGGTCATGAAAATAGTATTGCCAACCATCAGGGCCATCCAAATTACATTTTTTTTCGTCACTAAATATAACGCGCTGCCACTTTTTCTTCCACGACATATGTTCCTTCGCGAAACGCAATCTGGCGTCTTTATGATTTCGTAACAGTTGTGGTTTCCTCTGAAGTCTTTTTATTTGTATGTTATCTGACTCTCTTAACACTTTCTGCACATTACAAATCTTTGCATTAACACCAGCTTTTAACGCAATTTGCCGCGCAGTGCCAATAAAATTAGACGCGGTTCGTAAAATTGACCGTTTTTCTCTATCAGTAAGTGCAGCCGGCCGGCCTGTACTTTTACGCAAACCGTATAATTGCGGATTTTTTAAATAATTTCGAACTACCTTCTCACTCCGACCAATATTTTTTGCTATAACCTGGTTACTCATATTATTTTTCTTAAAAGCGTCAATTTGTCCTTTTTCAAACTCGTTTAAACGACTTTTTCTACCCATATTTAACAAAACAACAAAAATATTTAACACAATAATACTTTAGGACACAAGAAGATGTTTGCACGTCAAAAAGCTCGAATAGATATTGATATAGTGTTCAAAAGAATTTTAAAGTATACCTGCGGCTATCTTTTATTACCATACCAAATGAGGGTTGTCCTTACATTTTCCATGATGCCTCAAAGAATAATGACTTCTATTTATAGCACACATTGGTAATGTGAAAAGTATTATTTTAGAATAAGAAGAATTTTAAATGAATTTATTTGAAATGAAATAAATCTTAAATTAGGGGTGCGGCTATCATTTACTACGGGACTGTATGTATTTAATGATTTATTTTATCAATAATTTAAGAATCTCATTTTCATCGTGAATGCTGAAATTATTAAAAATAGGATCCAAACTTCCAAGTTCCATGACAATTGGCCAAATTCTGGAACTTTTTCCACAAATCAGTTTAGAATCCCATTTCTAAGGCACGTGCTGAATTTCATCAATATCGGATAAGAAATGGCCAATTTCCTTCCTAGTTGGCCATATACCAGAATTTCATCCACAAACCATTTTAGAATCCCATTTCCATCGTACATGCTAAATTTCATCAAAATCGGATAAGAAATGGCCAAGTTCCATCCTAGTTGGCCATATTTCAGAACTTTATCCAAAACTCAGTTTAGAATACCATTTCCATTCCTTATACCAAATTTCATCAAAATCGGATAAGAAATGGGCAAGTTCCTTCCTAGTTGGCCACTTTCCAGAATTTCATCCAAAAATCAGTTTAGAATCCGATATCCATCGCCCATACCAAATTTCACTAAAATCGGATGAGCAATAGCCAAGTTCCATCCTAGTTGGCCATATTCCAGAACTTTATCCAAAAATCACTTTAGAATCCCATTTCCATCGTACATGCTGAATATCATCAAAATCGGATAAGAAATGGCCAAGTTCCAACCTAGTTGGCCATATTCCAGAACTTTATCCAAAAATCAGTTTAGAATCCCATTTCCATCGCGCATACCAAATTTCATCAAAATCGGTTAATAAATGGCCAACTTCCTTCCTAGTTGGCCATTTTCCAGAACTTCATCCACGAATCGTTTTAGAATCCCATTTCAATACCGCATACCAAATTTCACTAAAATCAGATGAGAAATGGCCATGTTCCATAATAATTGGTCATATTGCAGAACTTTATTTAATTTTCTATCGTCTTCTTATCGGCGAGTATTACAAAAATAATCGTACGATCGTTAAGGGTTAACAAGTAACTAACGCAAAATGTGAAAAAAGTCGTTTTTTTATTTTGATGAATACTTGTTCCTATAATTGTTTTGTAAAACTTTGATCAATCTGTCCGAAAAAACGGTTGGATGGATCAATTTGAAAATAATACAGGGCTATTAGGAGTACATTAAACTGTAAAATGACCTGGCAACATTAGTCTTTTCATCAATAACGGTAATGTAACGGTAGATTTATTAAGACAACCTAAAAAGTCGTTTTTTTGTACTTTTTTCAAATCAGTATTGAGGGTGAAAAAAAATTTGTTCTCCACTAATCATTAAAGGATCTTGTAGGAAATTTACTGAAGTTTTTAAGGCTGCCCTAAAGTTTACTGTGCAGTCATTGGTTGCTGAGATATCGATGATCAAAGGCAAAAGGATCTTTTTTGATTCAAAGCCAGATATCTCAGCAAAAAGTTGACATAGAGAGACCAGAATGAAATTAAATATACGGCTAATTAACAGGCTAACCGACCTATGCATTGGTTTAACTTAAAACAAATTTCCCGAGCCCATGGCACCTTACAAAAAAAAAAAAAAATTGAATTTTTTTTCTTCGCGCTCTTTCTAATGATTGCGTTATAACGGTATCTCACAAAAATTTTCCGCTCAGAAGTCTCAAAACTAGAGATTTGAAGCTTTAAAATGCTTTTCTTTTCATCTCTGTACGACCGTATTTTACTAAGATACAGCTCTTCAAAAAACACTAAAAAAATTGAAAAAAATTAGTGTTCCTTTAATTTTTTGGAGTAGTGTAGATGATTGACGCTTGCAGCTGAATTAATTTTTTTCTCCATAATTACAAGTAAGTATTAAAATAACTAATTACTAGTAATAAAAATACGTAGTATTACGTAGTTATAATTTGTATTTTTCAGTTGGCAAATTATCGCATTTAGAGAATTTTTGAGCCGGCACAACAAAATCTGAAGACTACAAATTTTTGGGTGTGCACCCAGAAGCAAATAAACAATAGAACTTCAGGACAAAAGATATTTGAGTGATTGTGTTCGGTTGAGTATAAGGGTGAAAAATGAGGGAGATTTGGATCGTATTAAAATCGCCGTATTATGTTAACAGTGCCACATTCGCACAATGTATCGCCAGATACGTATTAACAAAGCTGATAGCGGATTCTCTACGTATTTTTTGACTTACTATGCTACGGCAGCTTCTTCTGCTTAATAGCTGCAAAAATCCCGAAGTTTCAGATGCAATTCGGCACGATATAAACGTAGTTGACCCACTTACAGGAGCCACTTACACAATCAATGAAGTAAACAGAGTCAACGAACACGTTGCTCAAATTTTATAAGAAACTGGAATGGAATTGCGTAAATGGCACAGTAACGATAAGGCCTTGATTGGTAATATTTGCAATGGTAATTGCGGGCCTTATTTTTGTATCGGTGACTCTGACTTCGTCAAATACCTACTTGGTTTATATTATTTGTCCCGCTGGAACAGGAACTTTGGAGGCTTAAAATCCATTGGGATAACGCTTTGCCCCAAAATCCATATTCAAAGTGGCAGAATAAACCAGGTAGGCATTCCTAAATTTCTTCAATATGAAACATTGCATCATTGGTGACAGAAAATTGTTTATTTTGCCCAAAACCTCGAATAACATATGCAAAATACACGAACCGGTACGAACCGTAATTTTGCAGAAAGGCAACCCCACCCAATGAGAACGTGAGTGTTCAACAGGAGGGGAACCAGGTACACCGGCATCAACGTGGTTCGCGAAATCGCAGTAGGTCAGCTTCCAGAAAAGGTCAAAGGATTTTTCAAATTCGAAATTAAAATCTTGTCCTGGATGTGGTGTTCACCATAATCGTAGTCAGTGCCGATTTTTAAAAGCACAATGCCACGCTGTAATAAGATAGGTCATATAGATAACAGGAAATCGCAAGGTCAACAAAAAGAGCGATCTATCGAAAATGTGTATGGGCTACGGGATGTTGAGAGCTCTGAATCAGCGAAAATTGTCAAGAATCAGAAGTCGTTAGCAAATATAACAGATACTGAGTTGATGAACATAAAAAGTATTACATCGATGGCAGCGGTAAATGCTGGGAGGGCAGAATTCTAGGTTTGCGACAGGCGAAGAAATTTATTTCAGCTTAGGGGATACATGGAGTGTCTTGTACTTAGGAAACCTGAGTTGAGGATGCTTACTGGCTTCTTCACAGTTCACATATCCTTAAGGTATCACCTTAAGAAAATGGGCCTAAGTACGACAGACGGATGCCGTATCATATACCGGCCGGCTACTTAATGTTAGAAACATTAAGAGCCTGAATATGGACTGGACGGATCATTGAGCAGGGTCCATGCACAAAAGATCTTTTAGGTCGCAGTGCGAAGTGACTTAACGCCCACATGGCCCTACAATTAATAATAATAATTACCTACATCGATAGTGGAAAACCAGGAGACTTTTTTAGTACCATTTCCATGGTTGGCAACGCCGGAATGAGCAGCTTGGTTGTCCTGAAAAAAAAACCAGTATCAACAATTCTGAAGGCGTATGATGATATAAAAATACCAGTGAAAGGTCGAATCGAAGTTGACGTGAAGTTAAATAAAATTAACCGCAAATTACCATTGCTTGTGACCGCGGATGATGATGCCATGTAATTTGTATGAATTGGTTCGATGCTTTTGGTTTCCACATTGATACTTCTGTTAATATGGAACAACTGTTCAATGTTAGTGGCCTTGTTTCATCCGAATAAGGCAATGCCAGTCACAATTTCAAACCGATTTCAAAGATGGGCGATATACCTAATGGGATTTAGGTACACAATTCGTTATAAACCAACAAAGCAGCATGCCAACGCGGACGCCTAATCAAGATTACCAATGGGTCTGGAGGAAAAATTCATCACAGAGGAACTGAGCATGCATTACGCGTGGACGAGATGTATAACGTCGAATAACGAATAACGTCGAATATGAACTTAGACCATATGCTGTAAGAGATGATGCCATTTCGATCTACAAAGAGGTGCTATTTTGCAGACTGATTACACTAGAATCATAGTGCCCGCCAAAATACAGGAACGAGTACTGACCATGTTACATGAGGGATAATTTGGCATGGTTCGAATAAAGTAACTCGTTCGTCGCTTTTGTTGTTGGCCGGACATGGATCGGAAGATTGAATCAACAGTTAAAGCTTTTAAGCCCTGGCAAGAGGTCGCTCCAAGTCCCGCGAAATCGTTTTCTAGCTAGCCCACAGCAACTAAGCCATGGGAGAGGATACATCTGGATTTCGCCGGTTCATTTCTCGATGCAATGTGGCTTCTATGCATCGACAGTTTCACGAAGTATCCGTTCATTGTAAAAATGGTTGACATTACAATAACGTTTACGATTCGAGCGCTTAAAGCTCTATTTGGCATTGAAGGATTATCTGACACCATGGTCAGTCATAATGGATCATCGTTTACATCACAAGAATTCGCCATTTTCTGCCAGAGTCGAGGAATTGAACATCTTATTATGGCTCGTAGAGAGGTTTGTGAGAAGTTTTAAAACCGCAATATTTCAACACATGAAGAGCGCAGAAGCGACCGAGGAGGCACTTCTTAAATTTCTAACTATGTATATATCGTTTTTCAACCAGACCGAATAACAAATCTCCTAATGAGTTGCTTCATGGACGACAACCGAACACAACTTTAGCTCTCTTGTTCTTTAGCTACTTGTCTCGCTGGGACAGGAACTGTGGAGGCTTAAAATACATTGGGATAGCGCTTTGCCACAAAATCTATATTTAAAGTGGCAGAATACACCAGGTAGTTCCAGCACTGACGATCCAAACTGCAATAATCTTTTATTGGGCGGATTCAACAATCGTACTTCATTGGATTAATTCTGAAATATCGCATTTAAAAACATTTCTCGCAAAGCGTGTTTCTACTATTCAGCAATGTACACAGCTATCCGATTGGCATTACGTACCTTCAAGCAAGAACCCTGCTGACGTGACATCTAGGGAAATGCGGCCAGCTCTTGTTTGCAGTTCCATGAAAGCTCGTGGCAAAACTAACTCCACTCGTCCATCCTTGCAGAGTACAACACATCGGAATTTACCGACCTTTACAGTAACATCAAATACAAGCATAACTATCGATCTCTAATCAATGTAATCAAATTTATTTTGCGTTTTCAAGCCAATTCCAAAACTATCAGTTGTAGAAAGAGAACACGGTTTATGTGGCACACAAACGTGGCAAACAAATCAGCAATCGTTCTTGTCTTCACAATATTATTACTAAACCCCACTCAAGCTATTTTGGCAGCTTCTGGTTAGCAATTTTCGCCTTTGACATCACCTTGTACATAACGTTGTTAATCAAGCTTCACATGCCGTCGAGTTCATCCAAAGAATATCGTTCAATTCATGGGACAACTTTTGATAGCCGAATATACATGTCGCTTCCATTCATCACAGTCGGGATTGATTATATCGGGCTGTTTTATACCCACTAAAAGCTACGCAGAAAAAGGCCAACCAAAGTGTATTTTTTGCATCTTTGTATGCTTTGAACTTACGACGTCTGCATTTATCGGTGCCCTGAAACGCTTTATTGCAACAAGAGGCATCTGTAGGCGTAACATATGGTCCGACAATGTTGCAAATTTTGTTGCGCAAACAATGAGCTACATCAACTAGTCCAGCAGTTTTCTAGCCAAATGCCACAAAGAAGATATTCGGAAAATTTGCGACAAAGATAAAATTATTTGGCATTTCGCTCCATGCTCTACCACACAATATTGAAGGGTTGAATACTTTGATTAAACAAGCTGACCCGGTTTTAAACTAACGACTATTGTATCAAATGTCAAATGATCCCGGCGATTTGCAAATTTTAATGCCTGGTCATTTTCTAATTGGCCAACTCATTAACTCTTTTCCTGAACCAGATTTTGAATTTTTGGAATATTTACCACAACTTCAGTAAAGCAAATCATGGACGAAAGTGTCAACAATTTCATCGTGGAAATATTCTGATAAAGGATAATAACTTACTACGTGAGCTTCCTGATGTTGATCGACCAGCATCTTTTAAGGTGGCGAAGTATGTTGAAGTATATTCACCCAACAAGCAAATATCAATTCAGCATCAATTCAGGGAAGCCCTGAATTGATACTTGGTGATGCAAAGGTTGTGGAAAGCCACCCAATTAAATACAAGTGAGGCCAAGTAGAAAAGAAAATCAAGGAATGATTCCAAAACCTTGTAAAGAAACAAAAGTAAACTCGTATCGTCCAATTAATTTACTACCGACTCTCTCTAAGCTATTCGAAAAAATGCTCCTTCGAAAATTTAAGCCAATTCTGCATGAGAAACAATTATTCCTGATCAAGTAATTCGGATTTAGAGAAGGACGCGGAATCGTGAATTGTTTGTTTTGCTTGGGTTTTATAATTCAAATATATCGAATTGAATATTTTTCAATCCTGCCTTAGAAGAAAGTTGACTACGGGAATCGATAAGATATAAGAAAGTGAACATCATTGAAATCCGCCATTAAAAGTTTTGTTCAGTAGGACCTGTTTTATTATCTAGAATCATCAAACACTAAAAAGTTTAGTTCTCCATAGATGGAATTAGAGGATTTAAGGTTAAGCCTCAACAATTTTGAATGTGTTTGTTACAGTTCAAACAAAACGTTGAAAACAACAACGAAAGTCACCAATAATTTTGCAACCGGACTTTCAAATGCAAATTATTCAAAACGTTAGATTGCCTTACTTTTGTTTTAAGTATAAGTTTTACGGTTTAGTCATTAGTGTAATTCATTGTTAACAAAATTACTTCACATTCTAGTGATGAGTTGGACGCTAATTTGGTGTGTCACCCGCCTAAATACAACGCAAACATATTTTGATACGCTACTGATTAGAACTGCAATCACTGATGTATGTGTGTCTTCAATTCGGCCTTGTACTAATAAAAAGAGAAAAGTGAAATATTTTATCGCTTTCCTACTGTTGTCCATTGCTTACATCGCATTCTAAATTAATTCACATACTAATGTTAATATTTCAGTACCAAGCATTGGCTTATCTTATAACTTTAACTTTTACACGTCACTGTATTTTGTTCGGTATAATTGGCATTGACACATTGTTTTATAATAGTTTTATCATTCAGAAACATTGAGCATGACATTGATTATATGCAATTGCATAAAAGTCGTATACGCTTATTTATAGTTGAATTGAATTTCATAATGAATGAATTTTACTGCATACGTAAATAGTTGTATGCTTATTAGTGCCGAAAAAAAAACGTTTATTTCTTCTGGTCATTTCAAATTGTCACATGGATTGTTGGTTTTCCGTTTGAAAAGTTTTTCGTTTGGAGAGCATATTTCAGCGAATGGCGATTTGTTAAGATGATACAATAATGCGAGTTGTTATGAAAATGTCCTGAAGACCTGGGATGCGTACTATGGACCTTTGTGAGATTCAAATATATGTGGGTGAAATTGAAAATAGCTCGCGAATATCGGAAAAGAAATGTATATTCTTTCGCAAAATGGGTTCTTTTATTTGATTTCTTTGGCAAATAAGATAATTTTTGACAAACTGTTTAATGCCATTTGAAATACCTGGCCAAAACATGTATTCTCTTGCCAGACTCTGTGATGTTTCTATCCCAAAATGCCCATGATGTATGCAATAACTAAGCGTTCTGGTTTGCTGTGATTCCGGAACCACCAACTTTCTGCCTTTAAAAGTCAACCTCTCGTAATGTGCCAATTCTTCTCGGTAATACTTCCAATGTTGCTCTGGTAATTCCTTTTTATTTTCCAGACTTGGTCAACCGTGATTTAATACTAAAACTAGTTCGTGAAATTATTTGGACTGCAGTGTTGCTTCAATCACTTTATAATCATCAACAGTAACTGGTAGTATTACTTGCATTACAAGAATGCGCTCATCATCTTATACTACCTCAGGTTTACAATCCGTAATTAATGGATCTGCCAAATACAAGTAGCACGTCTGAACAATAAAATGAAAAGTGGTAGTTATACGTTTATTGCATCGAATTCCTCGCCATATATTAGGTGTGCTAGTAGAAACTCTGCTATGAAGTTGTATGTATTAAGAACATACTTGAACACACCCAAATCGCCCGCCATTTTGGATATACGTATCTTAGTCATTGCTGTTTTTATGACATAAGTTTCAGTCTTTAACAGGTTGTCATTCCGTCTGCATCAATTCAATCAAGAGATGGATGTCGATAAGCAATATTTACGCCATTGCATTCTATTCTGTTTTCAAATAAAAAATGCAGCTCAAGCTATGGAATTGATTAATTCGAATTAGCTTGAACATTCTGTGAGTCATTCAACAGTTAAAAAGTGATTTGCAAGATTTCGTGTTGGCAATTTAATCTTGAGGACAATTCAAGTCCAGGTGCAGTAAAAAAATTTGAAGACGAAGAACCCTTAGTTTAACTGGATGAAAATCCATGTCAAATTTAGAAAGAGCTTGCAGAACAGTTAGGAGCTACTCACCGAGTAATATTTCTTCGATTGCATGGAATGAAAAGATACAGAAGGAGAGAAAATGGTTTCCTCATAAACTGACCGAAGAAAGCAAAAACCGAAGAGTTGACATATGCATGAATTTGCTTAAAAGAAAGATTTTTTTGCACAAAATCACTAGGGTGACGAAAAATGGATTTTGTGCGACAATCCTAAACTCAGAAAAGCATGGATTGATCCAGGTCCAGGCCAGTCATCAACATCAACTGCAAAAATGAATATGCATGCCAAGAAAGTGTTACTGTGTGTGGGATTGGAAAGGAGTCATTTACTATGAGCTTCTGGAACCTGGTCAAACGGTTACGGCTGAACGTTACCAGGCCCAATTTATAAAATTAAGTGATTATCTGGAGGAAAAAAGACTATTTACGGGTCAGGGAAGGCGGAAGGTGATATTGCTGTATGACAACGCTCGTCTACATACAGTAAAATCAACTCAGGAACTCATCTTCTCTTTAGGCTGGGAAGTTGTACAGCATGCTTTGGAAGAGACTTGACTCCCTTTGATTACCATTTATTCAGATCAATATCATCATATTTGAAAGACCAGCGGTTTACGAAAGTTGAAGATGTGCGAAAATGGCCCGATGACTATTTTGCTTCAAAACCAGCAAGTTTCTATCGCGAAGGCATTCATCATCTACTCGATAACTGGCAAAAGATCATAGATAGTAATCGCGAATATTTCGATTATTAATCTTTGTAACAAGTATCTTTTCAATAAAGTTGAATTAGACCAAAAAAGGCCGAGTTTCTACTTGCACACCTAATATATTGGTAGAATTTCTGCATATCTTTTTGCGAGTGTTTCTCTTTTGATTGATAGGTAATTCTGTTGTGCTTTGGTTAGCGAAAGTGTTGCATATAAGCAACTAGACGCCAGTCTTGAATAAGACCAGCCCCTACCGCTTTTCCACTTGCCACCTGGCGTGGCGACGTTTTATGACGTTTTCTATCTCTCCTCTAACTTCACTAAACTTGACTTAAATGATAATGCGTTATGGTAAAAGGCTGCAGTCGCAAGACGTAGTATAGCTTTAGTTAGCATAAGTCAAAAATGAATTTAATATTCAACTGCCTTCAACTAATTTTTTATTTACTATTCACTTGGTGAAATTCCTATTGGCTCACCCTTTATTTTATAAATACAACACCCAATTGTGACAAATTTATTCTTACTACCACCGGGAATCGAACCCGAGCTAGTACTTTATTCTCTATACCACTGAGAGCGACAAACCTGTCGGAATATTTCTGGTGCTGAAGATAATCCAAACGGAAAACATTTGCAAATGTACCTATCCCTAAATATGTTTCCGTCAGTGCAGATATCTTTATCTGCCAAAATAAAATTTAGTAAAATATTTGGCATCCTTTATTCTTGCTGCTGTGTATTCGTTTTAAATTTTAATTGGCATCTACTGGATCGATACGTATTCTCAACTTGGAATTTTCCTTACTATTACCATTGAACTAATTATTGGAGTTGGTTCTGTTATTTTATTAATAACTCCCATGTTTTCTATTTTTTGTAGCTGATTAAGCAATTCGTTCTCTATTGCACGTGGTATTTTACGAGATCTGCCAGGGAGATCTGTACCTAATAGTCCGATATTCTTTCTGGATTTTCAATACCTCTATTAAAGTTTTTATTGAATAAAAATCCGAATGCGATAATTCGTTAACGTGATAAGGGTCCCCTCGTTTTTTTGCCATTCTTATAATTTGGGCGTATTGAGACGGAACTTAGATTTGCCCAGATTTTAATGACTTCTTGATTTGCTTCTCTATAGTGGAATGTAGGCTGTCTCTCTCGTTCTGTGTGTGACCTGTAACAAGGTACTTATGGGTAATTGAATTTATTGGTGGAAATTTTCTAACTGCAAAAGCATATAGGTTCAGCTACCATATACTTGATTTTCTGCTGTCCTCCGCAATTGTCGAAGTAAAATACGAAATCTAGTTTTACAACTTCCGATTTCCTCAACTCCTCGATTCCCTTCCCCTTCGTGCCACAATTAACATTCTGTGTGTCCATTTTTCAATTCCGATATTGTAAAATTAAAACTGTTTAGCTTCTTGATCCTTATATTTATTTTTATTTTTTTGTGACAATTACTTTTCTCGTTGACGTTCATCGTATTTAACTTTTAACTTATCTTTTTCGTCGTTTTCAGCGTTTTTAAACGATGTGCAGAGTTCACATTGGTTTTTTTTTGGTATAAAAAAATCTATATTATAATTTTCTGTAAATATTCTATGATACACCACACCAAGTTTTGTGCTGTCATCTTTGTAATCTCTAAACAAATACGATACAGATCGTCCTCCGTCAATGAATTTACAAGTCGTTTGAGCACGAAGGTAATGTGACTCAATTTGCGGGATTGACTCAATGTGTTTACGAACACCTTCTTTTATTTCTGGGGCTACGACTGCGTGGTTATTGTGTTTGCCTCATAAGTCAGGTTCCAGAAAATAAAAATTGTTTCTCTTTGTTATAATTGTTCTAATGGAACGGTCAGTTATATCCAATGTCGATTTACACATTGTCTCTTTCAAAATAGAAAGCATTGTTTAATTTTCGGTTGTTTTGAGTACAAGAATATCGATATTTTGGCTTAATTGTAATCATAGAGCTACCAATATAACTACGCTGTATGAACAAATCTGCCAGGGCCGATAATATAACTTAACCCAGAGTTTCTGTTTAATTTTGTCTTTTCCAGTTCTACTCATTAGGCTTCGTCTTCCTTTTCTTCGCTGTCTTTTTCAATTTATCTTATAATTCAATAACTATTTCACATCCAACAATTCGGATAACTTCGTTATCTGATTTAGCAGATGAAGGTTTCTCTAAATCTTCGTTAGATGAAATTGATCCTTCTGGTTCGCTGGATGAAGATGTAGATACATCGTTATTAAGCGTTCTACGGTGAGATGTTTTCTGTAATATTGCCGCTTTGTAAGAAAATTCTGGATCTTTGCCAGAATCATAAAAATCATTATCATCGCTGTTGACTGAAGAACTACTGCATTTTGAAGATCGGTGAAAGCAAAGCTTAGTGGGATTTTCAGAATTGACCGTTAGAACAAATTTAGAAGAAATAGCCTCCATTGTTGGTAATATTTCTTGAACTAGATGCGATCGATCCTCAGAAATTTTACACTGTATATTCTTATTTTCAGCTAACGTTGGAAGAGCTTCAACTGATGTCAGAATGTCTAAATCCGGACTATAACCGCTACTATTATATGGTACATTTTCTTTATTATTACTTAACGTTGGTGGAGATTCGCCTATGAGAAAAGCAATAATTTTGCAATTTTGTAATATTTATATATACATAATAGTAAAACTGTCTTACCGTTTGTAGAAATTAATGTAATTTATGCATTTTTAGAAGTAGAAGCACATTCTAGTGTAAGTTTCACCATTAAGCCGCCCCGACTTAAAGCCATTTTTGGCAATCTACAAAAATACATTTGAAATATGTAAGAACTCAAATAAGCAAATTAGAATAACGGAATTTTTCAATGAAAATCATAAGAAGTAGTCACAATTCTAAACATAAATTATAAGAGTAGAGAAGAAACACGCTACCTAATCGGATGTATAATCATCGTGGCGTAGAAAGTAAATAAAAAATAAATGTATTAAAATTTGTTTAAACTTAAAATAAATAGAAAAGTTAATAAATATAAATAGTTGCCTGTGTATTTAATTTCGGTATTAAATTTATTATGAACTGGTAAAAGAAATCTTACAAGATATTAATTAAATGCACTGTCACACAAACTACTCGCAAGTACTTGTATCTACTCACAACTAGTCATGCTCATACGATGGTGTAGAAAACAGAAGTAGTTACGCATAAAATTTGCGCTAGGTGGATTTTAGTTGCGAAAATTCCAATAGATGGCTTTTAGACCTTTTTCGATATTTTTCGAGAGTTTCTTATTACGTTCGAGTTTTTTTATTTTTTGTTGATGTAAAATGTCAAAATTAATACAAAATTATTTTGTTGTTGATGTTACATTTTTAAGAAAAATCCATTTGAATATCAATGCGGTAAATATCAATGCTTTCCTTTCATTACATGTGCATGTTTTTTGTCATATTTTCAATCTAATTTTAAATATCGCCATTATTATAATAAACAACTTTACAAAAGACAAGAAAAACAACTAAACAGAAGGCTGTGCTTTCCTTGTGCCACTCAATTTCTCGTTCCATTGGGTATCTACTCACAAGTACTTCCAAGTAGCAAATTTTTCCCATTGGAAGACGGCTAAAATGTTCTTATATATTCGCACACATAACGAAAACAACAAATTCCAAAATAAAACATTAAAAATATTACGAATGGGGCCGACGAAGAATGCATAAATTAAAAATCATTTATTTATGTTGCTTTTTGTTTTTTTATAGACGAGAATTTTTTTTGTTTACGTAGCTATATGTACATAATTTGTTTTGGTTTTTTATTAACGAAACCAAATGAATGTCTTCGCGTCGTCGGTTACAACCACAGATTATAAACAAAAGGATAGAAGGTAAAACAAAAATCTCATTTAAAATCGTAAAAACAATTGAAGCCAGTTTTTTTTGTTTTTTCTCTTTCTATATTTACCAACGCCATATTGGTTAGAGAAATTTTGTAATTTGAAGTTTTGTTTTTTTTAGTTTATAAGGCATTTCTTGAATGAAAAATAAAAGTGTACTTTCAAAAAATAAATTTATTTGTTAAAATCATGCATAAGTGTTGTGTGTGTAGGTGCAAGAATACCAAATATAAAGTAAAAATTGAGAAAAAACGGATTACATTTCACCGGTAAATAAATTTTTATTTGTTTACAAATATTTATAACACTAATTGTACACAATCATTTTAAATATTTTCGAATTTTTTACACTTATTTTGTACACATTAGTAAATTCACTATGTTAAAATGTATTTCATAAAATTGTAATTAAAGTAAAAATTTCAAGTTTCATTCACACAAAAATCTTACTTTGACCACGCATATGAATCGTCATGGCAACATGACGAAAGCAAAAAAAAAACAGGCGTCCCGTTATATTCAATATTAGGGGAGTCTAATACCGTAGACACACACTGAGTTAATCGCGATTTTCAGTTGTCATTTTTGTCAAAAATCGCGTTGTGGAAACAAAAAAATCCGGTTTAGGTGAAAATCGTGTAATGACAGACGTCTGTCATTACACAATCTTCACAAAAAACTGGATTATTTCAATTTCACAACGCAATTTTTGATAATCGGGATACATGCAGGGCCGTTCTTATATATTTAGGCGCCCTGGGCTAAAAATATTAGGCGCCTTTGTAGAAGCAAAAAAAAATTCCCAGTGCAGAATCATCTTCTGTTTTAAAACCAGCACATTCTACACCATGAAATTCTAGAGGAAATACAAGACATGAAGTTCATACAGCATTTAGAAAGAGAGGCAATTAATTCCAGAAACGGAAAAACGTTAGTGATTTCGACGATCGGAGACGAAACAATGAATAAAATGAGAACACCGGATGATTGTGAAAATACGTATTAGAATTGATACCTCTATCAATAGGCGTTGAGACCTGTAATTGTCATACAAAAGGCCATTTGGATAGGTCGAATATTTCTACACGTTTCGTAGAAAATTCAATTTTTTTGAAAATCAACTGAACTATAGCCCACAAATTCAGAGCCACAAAATTCGAAAATCTACAAATGTGCTCAAATTTCGATGATTGATACCTCTATCAATAGGCGTTGAGACCTGTAATTGTCATATCAACGGCCATTAAGATCGGTTGAATATTTCTACACGTTTCGTGGAAAATTCAATTTTTTTGAAAATCAACTGAACTATAGCCCACAAATTCAGAGCCACAAATTTCGAAAATCTAGAAATGTGCTCCAATTTCGATGATTGATACCTCTATCAATAGGCGTTGAGTTGAGACCTGTAATTGTCATATCAACGGCCATTTGGATCGGTCGAATATTTCTACACGTTTCGTGGAAAATTCAATTTTTTTGAAAATCAACTGAACTATAGCCCACAAATTCAGAGCCACAAAATTCGAAAATCTACAAATGTGCTCAAATTTCGATGATTGATACCTCTATCAATAGGCGTTGAGACCTGTAATTGTCATATCAACGGCCATTAAGATCGGTTGAATATTTCTACACGTTTCGTGGAAAATTCAATTTTTTTGAAAATCAACTGAACTATAGCCCACAAATTCAGAGCCACAAAATTCGAAAATCTACAAATGTGCTCAAATTTCGATGATTGATACCTCTATCAATAGGCGTTGAGACCTGTAATTGTCATATCAACGGCCATTAAGATCGGTTGAATATTTCTACACGTTTCGTGGAAAATTCAATTTTTTTGAAAATCAACTGAACTATAGCCCACAAATTCAGAGCCACAAAATTCGAAAATCTAGAAATGTGCTCCAATTTCGATGATTGATACCTCTATCAATAGGCGTTGAGTTGAGACCTGTAATTGTCATATCAACGGCCATTTGGATCGGTCGAATATTTCTACACGTTTCGTGGAAAATTCAATTTTTTTGAAAATCAACTGAACTATAGCCCACAAATTCAGAGCCACAAAATTCGAAAATCTACAAATGTGCTCAAATTTCGATGATTGATACCTCTATCAATAGGCGTTGAGACCTGTAATTGTCATATCAACGGCCATTAAGATCGGTTGAATATTTCTACACGTTTCGTGGAAAATTCAATTTTTTTGAAAATCAACTGAACTATAGCCCACAAATTCAGAGCCACAAAATTCGAAAATCTAGAAATGTGCTCCAATTTCGATGATTGATACCTCTATCAATAGGCGTTGAGTTGAGACCTGTAATTGTCATATCAACGGCCATTTGGATAGGTCGAATATTTCTACACGTTTCGTGGAAAATTCAATTTTTTTGAAAATCAACTGAACTAAAGCCCACAAATTCAGAGCAACAAAATTCGAAAATCTGCAAATGTGCTCCAATTTCGATGATTGATACCTCTATCAATAGGTATTGAGACCTATAATTGTCATATCAACGGCCATTTGGATCGGTTGAATATTTCTACACGTTTCGTGGAAAATTCAATTTTTTTGAAAATCAACTGAACTATAGCCCACAAATTCAGAGCCACAAAATTCGAAAATCTTCAAATGTGCTCCAATTTCGATGATTGATACCTCTATCAATAGGTATTGAGACCTATAATTGTCATACCAACGGCCATTTGGATCGGTCGAATATTTCTACACGTTTCGTGGAAAATTCAATTTTTTTGAAAATCAACTGAACTAAAGCCCACAAATTCAGAGCAACAAAATTCGAAAATCTGCAAATGTGCTCCAATTTCGATGATTGATACCTCTATCAATAGGCGTTGAGACCTGTAATTGTCATACCAACGGCCATTTGGATCGGTCGAACATTTCTACACGTTTCGTGGAAAATTCAATTTTTTTGAAAATCAACTGAACTAAAGCCCACAAATTCAGAGCAACAAAATTCGAAAATCTGCAAATGTGCTCCAATTTCGATGATTGATACCTCTATCAATAGGTATTGAGACCTATAATTGTCATATCAACGGCCATTTGGATCGGTTGAATATTTCTACACGTTTCGTGGAAAATTCAATTTTTTTGAAAATCAACTGAACTATAGCCCACAAATTCAGAGCCACAAAATTCGAAAATCTTCAAATGTGCTCCAATTTCGATGATTGATACCTCTATCAATAGGCGTTGAGACCTGTAATTGTCATACCAACGGCCATTTAGATCGGTTGAATATTTCTACACGTTTCGTGGAAAATTCAATTTTTTTGAAAATCAACTGAACTATAGCCCACAAATTCAGAGCCACAAAATTCGAAAATCTAGAAATGTGCTCCAATTTCGATGATTGATACCTCTATCAATAGGCGTTGAGACCTGTAATTGTCATATCAACGGCCATTTAGATCGGTTGAATATTTCTACACGTTTCGTGGAAAATTCAATTTTTTTGAAAATCAACTGAACTAAAGCCCACAAATTCAGAGCCACAAAATTCGAAAATCTTCAAATGTGCTCCAATTTCGATGATTGATACCTCTATCAATAGGTATTGAGACCTATAATTGTCATATCAACGGCCATTTGGATCGGTTGAATATTTCTACACGTTTCGTGGAAAATTCAATTTTTTTGAAAATCAACTGAACTATAGCCCACAAATTCAGAGCCACAAAATTCGAAAATCTTCAAATGTGCTCCAATTTCGATGATTGATACCTCTATCAATAGGCGTTGAGACCTGTAATTGTCATACCAACGGCCATTTGGATCGGTCGAACATTTCTACACGTTTCGTGGAAAATTCAATTTTTTTGAAAATCAACTGAACTAAAGCCCACAAATTCAGAGCAACAAAATTCGAAAATCTGCAAATGTGCTCCAATTTCGATGATTGATACCTCTATCAATAGGTATTGAGACCTATAATTGTCATATCAACGGCCATTTGGATCGGTTGAATATTTCTACACGTTTCGTGGAAAATTCAATTTTTTTGAAAATCAACTGAACTATAGCCCACAAATTCAGAGCCACAAAATTCGAAAATCTTCAAATGTGCTCCAATTTCGATGATTGATACCTCTATCAATAGGCGTTGAGACCTGTAATTGTCATACCAACGGCCATTTAGATCGGTTGAATATTTCTACACGTTTCGTGGAAAATTCAATTTTTTTGAAAATCAACTGAACTAAAGCCCACAAATTCAGAGCCACAAAATTCGAAAATCTAAAAATGTGCTCCAATTTCGATGATTGATACCTCTATCAATAGGCGTTGAGACCTGTAATTGTCATACCAACGGCCATTTAGATCGGTTGAATATTTCTACACGTTTCGTGGAAAATTCAATTTTTTTGAAAATCAACTGAACTATAGCCCACAAATTCAGAGCCACAAAATTCGAAAATCTAGAAATGTGCTCCAATTTCGATGATTGATACCTCTATCAATAGGCGTTGAGACCTGTAATTGTCATATCAACGGCCATTTAGATCGGTTGAATATTTCTACACGTTTCGTGGAAAATTCAATTTTTTTCAAAATCAACTGAACTATAGCCCACAAATTCAGAGCCACAAAATTCGAAAATCTAGAAATGTGCTCAAATTTCGATGATTGATACCTCTATCAATAGGCGTTGAGACCTGTAATTGTCATATCAACGGCCATTAAGATCGGTTGAATATTTCTACACGTTTCGTGGAAAATTCAATTTTTTTGAAAATCAACTGAACTATAGCCCACAAATTCAGAGCAACAAAATTCGAAAATCTGCAAATGTGCTCCAATTTCGATGATTGATACATCTATCAATAGGCGTTGAGACCTGTAATTGTCATACCAACGGCCATTTAGAGCGGTTGAATATTTCTACACGTTTCGTGGAAAATTCAATTTTTTTGAAAATCAACTGAACTAAAGCCCACAAATTCAGAGCCACAAAATTCGAAAATCTAGAAATGTGCTCCAATTTCGATGATTGATACCTCTATCAATAGGCGTTGAGACCTGTAATTGTCATATCAACGGCCATTTGGATCGGTTGAATATTTCTACACGTTTCGTGGAAAATTCAATTTTTTTGAAAATCAACTGAACTATAGCCCACAAATTCAGAGCCACAAAATTCGAAAATCTTCAAATGTGCTCCAATTTCGATGATTGATACCTCTATCAATAGGCGTTGAGACCTGTAATTGTCATACCAACGGCCATTTGGATCGGTCGAACATTTCTACACGTTTCGTGGAAAATTCAATTTTTTTGAAAATCAACTGAACTAAAGCCCACAAATTCAGAGCAACAAAATTCGAAAATCTGCAAATGTGCTCCAATTTCGATGATTGATACCTCTATCAATAGGTATTGAGACCTATAATTGTCATATCAACGGCCATTTGGATCGGTTGAATATTTCTACACGTTTCGTGGAAAATTCAATTTTTTTGAAAATCAACTGAACTATAGCCCACAAATTCAGAGCCACAAAATTCGAAAATCTTCAAATGTGCTCCAATTTCGATGATTGATACCTCTATCAATAGGCGTTGAGACCTGTAATTGTCATACCAACGGCCATTTAGATCGGTTGAATATTTCTACACGTTTCGTGGAAAATTCAATTTTTTTGAAAATCAACTGAACTATAGCCCACAAATTCAGAGCCACAAAATTCGAAAATCTAGAAATGTGCTCCAATTTCGATGATTGATACCTCTATCAATAGGCGTTGAGACCTGTAATTGTCATACCAACGGCCATTTAGATCGGTTGAATATTTCTACACGTTTCGTGGAAAATTCAATTTTTTTGAAAATCAACTGAACTATAGCCCACAAATTCAGAGCCACAAAATTCGAAAATCTAAAAATGTGCTCCAATTTCGATGATTGATACCTCTATCAATAGGCGTTGAGACCTGTAATTGTCATACCAACGGCCATTTAGATCGGTTGAATATTTCTACACGTTTCGTGGAAAATTCAATTTTTTTGAAAATCAACTGAACTATAGCCCACAAATTCAGAGCCACAAAATTCGAAAATCTAGAAATGTGCTCCAATTTCGATGATTGATACCTCTATCAATAGGCGTTGAGACCTGTAATTGTCATATCAACGGCCATTTAGATCGGTTGAATATTTCTACACGTTTCGTGGAAAATTCAATTTTTTTCAAAATCAACTGAACTATAGCCCACAAATTCAGAGCCACAAAATTCGAAAATCTAGAAATGTGCTCAAATTTCGATGATTGATACCTCTATCAATAGGCGTTGAGACCTGTAATTGTCATATCAACGGCCATTAAGATCGGTTGAATATTTCTACACGTTTCGTGGAAAATTCAATTTTTTTGAAAATCAACTGAACTATAGCCCACAAATTCAGAGCAACAAAATTCGAAAATCTGCAAATGTGCTCCAATTTCGATGATTGATACATCTATCAATAGGCGTTGAGACCTGTAATTGTCATATCAACGGCCATTTAGATCGGTTGAATATTTCTACACGTTTCGTGGAAAATTCAATTTTTTTCAAAATCAACTGAACTATAGCCCACAAATTCAGAGCCACAAAATTCGAAAATCTAGAAATGTGCTCAAATTTCGATGATTGATACCTCTATCAATAGGCGTTGAGACCTGTAATTGTCATATCAACGGCCATTAAGATCGGTTGAATATTTCTACACGTTTCGTGGAAAATTCAATTTTTTTGAAAATCAACTGAACTATAGCCCACAAATTCAGAGCCACAAAATTCGAAAATCTAGAAATGTGCTCCAATTTCGATGATTGATACCTCTATCAATAGGCGTTGAGACCTGTAATTGTCATATCAACGGCCATTTAGATCGGTTGAATATTTCTACACGTTTCGTGGAAAATTCAATTTTTTTGAAAATCAACTGAACTAAAGCCCACAAATTCAGAGCCACAAAATTCGAAAATCTTCAAATGTGCTCCAATTTCGATGATTGATACCTCTATCAATAGGTATTGAGACCTATAATTGTCATATCAACGGCCATTTGGATCGGTTGAATATTTCTACACGTTTCGTGGAAAATTCAATTTTTTTGAAAATCAACTGAACTATAGCCCACAAATTCAGAGCCACAAAATTCGAAAATCTTCAAATGTGCTCCAATTTCGATGATTGATACCTCTATCAATAGGCGTTGAGACCTGTAATTGTCATACCAACGGCCATTTGGATCGGTCGAACATTTCTACACGTTTCGTGGAAAATTCAATTTTTTTGAAAATCAACTGAACTAAAGCCCACAAATTCAGAGCAACAAAATTCGAAAATCTGCAAATGTGCTCCAATTTCGATGATTGATACCTCTATCAATAGGTATTGAGACCTATAATTGTCATATCAACGGCCATTTGGATCGGTTGAATATTTCTACACGTTTCGTGGAAAATTCAATTTTTTTGAAAATCAACTGAACTATAGCCCACAAATTCAGAGCCACAAAATTCGAAAATCTTCAAATGTGCTCCAATTTCGATGATTGATACCTCTATCAATAGGCGTTGAGACCTGTAATTGTCATACCAACGGCCATTTAGATCGGTTGAATATTTCTACACGTTTCGTGGAAAATTCAATTTTTTTGAAAATCAACTGAACTAAAGCCCACAAATTCAGAGCCACAAAATTCGAAAATCTAAAAATGTGCTCCAATTTCGATGATTGATACCTCTATCAATAGGCGTTGAGACCTGTAATTGTCATACCAACGGCCATTTAGATCGGTTGAATATTTCTACACGTTTCGTGGAAAATTCAATTTTTTTGAAAATCAACTGAACTATAGCCCACAAATTCAGAGCAACAAAATTCGAAAATCTGCAAATGTGCTCCAATTTCGATGATTGATACATCTATCAATAGGCGTTGAGACCTGTAATTGTCATACCAACGGCCATTTAGAGCGGTTGAATATTTCTACACGTTTCGTGGAAAATTCAATTTTTTTGAAAATCAACTGAACTAAAGCCCACAAATTCAGAGCCACAAAATTCGAAAATCTAGAAATGTGCTCCAATTTCGATGATTGATACCTCTATCAATAGGCGTTGAGACCTGTAATTGTCATATCAACGGCCATTTGGATCGGTTGAATATTTCTACACGTTTCGTGGAAAATTCAATTTTTTTGAAAATCAACTGAACTATAGCCCACAAATTCAGAGCCACAAAATTCGAAAATCTTCAAATGTGCTCCAATTTCGATGATTGATACCTCTATCAATAGGCGTTGAGACCTGTAATTGTCATACCAACGGCCATTTGGATCGGTCGAACATTTCTACACGTTTCGTGGAAAATTCAATTTTTTTGAAAATCAACTGAACTAAAGCCCACAAATTCAGAGCAACAAAATTCGAAAATCTGCAAATGTGCTCCAATTTCGATGATTGATACCTCTATCAATAGGTATTGAGACCTATAATTGTCATATCAACGGCCATTTGGATCGGTTGAATATTTCTACACGTTTCGTGGAAAATTCAATTTTTTTGAAAATCAACTGAACTATAGCCCACAAATTCAGAGCCACAAAATTCGAAAATCTTCAAATGTGCTCCAATTTCGATGATTGATACCTCTATCAATAGGCGTTGAGACCTGTAATTGTCATACCAACGGCCATTTAGATCGGTTGAATATTTCTACACGTTTCGTGGAAAATTCAATTTTTTTGAAAATCAACTGAACTAAAGCCCACAAATTCAGAGCCACAAAATTCGAAAATCTAAAAATGTGCTCCAATTTCGATGATTGATACCTCTATCAATAGGCGTTGAGACCTGTAATTGTCATACCAACGGCCATTTAGATCGGTTGAATATTTCTACACGTTTCGTGGAAAATTCAATTTTTTTGAAAATCAACTGAACTATAGCCCACAAATTCAGAGCCACAAAATTCGAAAATCTAGAAATGTGCTCCAATTTCGATGATTGATACCTCTATCAATAGGCGTTGAGACCTGTAATTGTCATATCAACGGCCATTTAGATCGGTTGAATATTTCTACACGTTTCGTGGAAAATTCAATTTTTTTCAAAATCAACTGAACTATAGCCCACAAATTCAGAGCCACAAAATTCGAAAATCTAGAAATGTGCTCAAATTTCGATGATTGATACCTCTATCAATAGGCGTTGAGACCTGTAATTGTCATATCAACGGCCATTAAGATCGGTTGAATATTTCTACACGTTTCGTGGAAAATTCAATTTTTTTGAAAATCAACTGAACTATAGCCCACAAATTCAGAGCCACAAAATTCGAAAATCTAGAAATGTGCTCCAATTTCGATGATTGATACCTCTATCAATAGGCGTTGAGACCTGTAATTGTCATATCAACGGCCATTTAGATCGGTTGAATATTTCTACACGTTTCGTGGAAAATTCAATTTTTTTGAAAATCAACTGAACTAAAGCCCACAAATTCAGAGCCACAAAATTCGAAAATCTTCAAATGTGCTCCAATTTCGATGATTGATACCTCTATCAATAGGTATTGAGACCTATAATTGTCATATCAACGGCCATTTGGATCGGTTGAATATTTCTACACGTTTCGTGGAAAATTCAATTTTTTTGAAAATCAACTGAACTATAGCCCACAAATTCAGAGCCACAAAATTCGAAAATCTTCAAATGTGCTCCAATTTCGATGATTGATACCTCTATCAATAGGCGTTGAGACCTGTAATTGTCATACCAACGGCCATTTGGATCGGTCGAACATTTCTACACGTTTCGTGGAAAATTCAATTTTTTTGAAAATCAACTGAACTAAAGCCCACAAATTCAGAGCAACAAAATTCGAAAATCTGCAAATGTGCTCCAATTTCGATGATTGATACCTCTATCAATAGGTATTGAGACCTATAATTGTCATATCAACGGCCATTTGGATCGGTTGAATATTTCTACACGTTTCGTGGAAAATTCAATTTTTTTGAAAATCAACTGAACTATAGCCCACAAATTCAGAGCCACAAAATTCGAAAATCTAAAAATGTGCTCAAATTTCGATGATTGATACCTCTATCAATAGGCGTTGAGACCTGTAATTGTCATACCAACGGCCATTTAGAGCGGTTGAATATTTCTACACGTTTCGTGGAAAATTCAATTTTTTTGAAAATCAACTGAACTATAGCCCACAAATTCAGAGCCACAAAATTCGAAAATCTAAAAATGTGCTCCAATTTCGATGATTGATACCTCTATCAATAGGCGTTGAGACCTGTAATTGTCATACCAACGGCCATTTAGATCGGTTGAATATTTCTACACGTTTCGTGGAAAATTCAATTTTTTTGAAAATCAACTGAACTATAGCCCACAAATTCAGAGCAACAAAATTCGAAAATCTGCAAATGTGCTCCAATTTCGATGATTGATACATCTATCAATAGGCGTTGAGACCTGTAATTGTCATACCAACGGCCATTTAGAGCGGTTGAATATTTCTACACGTTTCGTGGAAAATTCAATTTTTTTGAAAATCAACTGAACTATAGCCCACAAATTCAGAGCCACAAAATTCGAAAATCTAGAAATGTGCTCCAATTTCGATGATTGATACCTCTATCAATAGGCGTTGAGACCTGTAATTGTCATATCAACGGCCATTTAGATCGGTTGAATATTTCTACACGTTTCGTGGAAAATTCAATTTTTTTGAAAATCAACTGAACTATAGCCCACAAATTCAGAGCCACAAAATTCGAAAATCTAAAAATGTGCTCCAATTTCGATGATTGATACCTCTATCAATAGGCGTTGAGACCTGTAATTGTCATACCAACGGCCATTTAGATCGGTTGAATATTTCTACACGTTTCGTGGAAAATTCAATTTTTTTGAAAATCAACTGAACTATAGCCCACAAATTCAGAGCCACAAAATTCGAAAATCTAGAAATGTGCTCCAATTTCGATGATTGATACCTCTATCAATAGGCGTTGAGACCTGTAATTGTCATACCAACGGCCATTTAGATCGGTTGAATATTTCTACACGTTTCGTGGAAAATTCAATTTTTTTGAAAATCAACTGAACTATAGCCCACAAATTCAGAGCCACAAAATTCGAAAATCTAGAAATGTGCTCCAATTTCGATGATTGATACCTCTATCAATAGGCGTTGAGACCTGTAATTGTCATATCAACGGCCATTTAGATCGGTTGAATATTTCTACACGTTTCGTGGAAAATTCAATTTTTTTCAAAATCAACTGAACTATAGCCCACAAATTCAGAGCCACAAAATTCGAAAATCTAGAAATGTGCTCAAATTTCGATGATTGATACCTCTATCAATAGGCGTTGAGACCTGTAATTGTCATATCAACGGCCATTAAGATCGGTTGAATATTTCTACACGTTTCGTGGAAAATTCAATTTTTTTGAAAATCAACTGAACTATAGCCCACAAATTCAGAGCAACAAAATTCGAAAATCTGCAAATGTGCTCCAATTTCGATGATTGATACATCTATCAATAGGCGTTGAGACCTGTAATTGTCATATCAACGGCCATTTAGATCGGTTGAATATTTCTACACGTTTCGTGGAAAATTCAATTTTTTTCAAAATCAACTGAACTATAGCCCACAAATTCAGAGCCACAAAATTCGAAAATCTAGAAATGTGCTCAAATTTCGATGATTGATACCTCTATCAATAGGCGTTGAGACCTGTAATTGTCATATCAACGGCCATTAAGATCGGTTGAATATTTCTACACGTTTCGTGGAAAATTCAATTTTTTTGAAAATCAACTGAACTATAGCCCACAAATTCAGAGCAACAAAATTCGAAAATCTGCAAATGTGCTCCAATTTCGATGATTGATACATCTATCAATAGGCGTTGAGACCTGTAATTGTCATATCAACGGCCATTTAGATCGGTTGAATATTTCTACACGTTTCGTGGAAAATTCAATTTTTTTCAAAATCAACTGAACTATAGCCCACAAATTCAGAGCCACAAAATTCGAAAATCTAGAAATGTGCTCAAATTTCGATGATTGATACCTCTATCAATAGGCGTTGAGACCTGTAATTGTCATATCAACGGCCATTAAGATCGGTTGAATATTTCTACACGTTTCGTGGAAAATTCAATTTTTTTGAAAATCAACTGAACTATAGCCCACAAATTCAGAGCCACAAAATTCGAAAATCTAGAAATGTGCTCCAATTTCGATGATTGATACCTCTATCAATAGGCGTTGAGACCTGTAATTGTCATATCAACGGCCATTTGGATCGGTCGAACATTTCTACACGTTTCGTGGAAAATTCAATTTTTTTGAAAATCAACTGAACTAAAGCCCACAAATTCAGAGCAACAAAATTCGAAAATCTTCAAATGTGCTCCAATTTCGATGATTGATACATCTATCAATAGGCGTTGAGACCTATAATTGTCATATCAACGGCCATTTGGATCGGTTGAATATTTCTACACGTTTCGTGGAAAATTCAATTTTTTTGAAAATCAACTGAACTATAGCCCACAAATTCAGAGCCACAAAATTCGAAAATCTAAAAATGTGCTCCAATTTCGATGATTGATACCTCTATCAATAGGCGTTGAGACCTGTAATTGTCATACCAACGGCCATTTAGATCGGTTGAATATTTCTACACGTTTCGTGGAAAATTCAATTTTTTTGAAAATCAACTGAACTATAGCCCACAAATTCAGAGCCACAAAATTCGAAAATCTAGAAATGTGCTCCAATTTCGATGATTGATACCTCTATCAATAGGCGTTGAGACCTGTAATTGTCATATCAACGGCCATTTAGATCGGTTGAATATTTCTACACGTTTCGTGGAAAATTCAATTTTTTTCAAAATCAACTGAACTATAGCCCACAAATTCAGAGCCACAAAATTCGAAAATCTAGAAATGTGCTCAAATTTCGATGATTGATACCTCTATCAATAGGCGTTGAGACCTGTAATTGTCATATCAACGGCCATTAAGATCGGTTGAATATTTCTACACGTTTCGTGGAAAATTCAATTTTTTTGAAAATCAACTGAACTATAGCCCACAAATTCAGAGCAACAAAATTCGAAAATCTGCAAATGTGCTCCAATTTCGATGATTGATACATCTATCAATAGGCGTTGAGACCTGTAATTGTCATATCAACGGCCATTTAGATCGGTTGAATATTTCTACACGTTTCGTGGAAAATTCAATTTTTTTCAAAATCAACTGAACTATAGCCCACAAATTCAGAGCCACAAAATTCGAAAATCTAGAAATGTGCTCAAATTTCGATGATTGATACCTCTATCAATAGGCGTTGAGACCTGTAATTGTCATATCAACGGCCATTAAGATCGGTTGAATATTTCTACACGTTTCGTGGAAAATTCAATTTTTTTGAAAATCAACTGAACTATAGCCCACAAATTCAGAGCCACAAAATTCGAAAATCTAGAAATGTGCTCCAATTTCGATGATTGATACCTCTATCAATAGGCGTTGAGACCTGTAATTGTCATATCAACGGCCATTTAGATCGGTTGAATATTTCTACACGTTTCGTGGAAAATTCAATTTTTTTGAAAATCAACTGAACTATAGCCCACAAATTCAGAGCCACAAAATTCGAAAATCTTCAAATGTGCTCCAATTTCGATGATTGATACCTCTATCAATAGGCGTTGAGACCTGTAATTGTCATACCAACGGCCATTTGGATCGGTCGAACATTTCTACACGTTTCGTGGAAAATTCAATTTTTTTGAAAATCAACTGAACTAAAGCCCACAAATTCAGAGCAACAAAATTCGAAAATCTGCAAATGTGCTCCAATTTCGATGATTGATACCTCTATCAATAGGTATTGAGACCTATAATTGTCATATCAACGGCCATTTGGATCGGTTGAATATTTCTACACGTTTCGTGGAAAATTCAATTTTTTTGAAAATCAACTGAACTATAGCCCACAAATTCAGAGCCACAAAATTCGAAAATCTTCAAATGTGCTCCAATTTCGATGATTGATACCTCTATCAATAGGCGTTGAGACCTGTAATTGTCATACCAACGGCCATTTAGATCGGTTGAATATTTCTACACGTTTCGTGGAAAATTCAATTTTTTTGAAAATCAACTGAACTAAAGCCCACAAATTCAGAGCCACAAAATTCGAAAATCTAAAAATGTGCTCCAATTTCGATGATTGATACCTCTATCAATAGGCGTTGAGACCTGTAATTGTCATACCAACGGCCATTTAGATCGGTTGAATATTTCTACACGTTTCGTGGAAAATTCAATTTTTTTGAAAATCAACTGAACTATAGCCCACAAATTCAGAGCAACAAAATTCGAAAATCTGCAAATGTGCTCCAATTTCGATGATTGATACATCTATCAATAGGCGTTGAGACCTGTAATTGTCATACCAACGGCCATTTAGAGCGGTTGAATATTTCTACACGTTTCGTGGAAAATTCAATTTTTTGAAAATCAACTGAACTAAAGCCCACAAATTCAGAGCCACAAAATTCGAAAATCTAGAAATGTGCTCCAATTTCGATGATTGATACCTCTATCAATAGGCGTTGAGACCTGTAATTGTCATATCAACGGCCATTTGGATCGGTTGAATATTTCTACACGTTTCGTGGAAAATTCAATTTTTTTGAAAATCAACTGAACTATAGCCCACAAATTCAGAGCCACAAAATTCGAAAATCTTCAAATGTGCTCCAATTTCGATGATTGATACCTCTATCAATAGGCGTTGAGACCTGTAATTGTCATACCAACGGCCATTTGGATCGGTCGAACATTTCTACACGTTTCGTGGAAAATTCAATTTTTTTGAAAATCAACTGAACTAAAGCCCACAAATTCAGAGCAACAAAATTCGAAAATCTGCAAATGTGCTCCAATTTCGATGATTGATACCTCTATCAATAGGTATTGAGACCTATAATTGTCATATCAACGGCCATTTGGATCGGTTGAATATTTCTACACGTTTCGTGGAAAATTCAATTTTTTTGAAAATCAACTGAACTATAGCCCACAAATTCAGAGCCACAAAATTCGAAAATCTTCAAATGTGCTCCAATTTCGATGATTGATACCTCTATCAATAGGCGTTGAGACCTGTAATTGTCATACCAACGGCCATTTAGATCGGTTGAATATTTCTACACGTTTCGTGGAAAATTCAATTTTTTTGAAAATCAACTGAACTAAAGCCCACAAATTCAGAGCCACAAAATTCGAAAATCTAAAAATGTGCTCCAATTTCGATGATTGATACCTCTATCAATAGGCGTTGAGACCTGTAATTGTCATACCAACGGCCATTTAGATCGGTTGAATATTTCTACACGTTTCGTGGAAAATTCAATTTTTTTGAAAATCAACTGAACTATAGCCCACAAATTCAGAGCCACAAAATTCGAAAATCTAGAAATGTGCTCCAATTTCGATGATTGATACCTCTATCAATAGGCGTTGAGACCTGTAATTGTCATATCAACGGCCATTTAGATCGGTTGAATATTTCTACACGTTTCGTGGAAAATTCAATTTTTTTCAAAATCAACTGAACTATAGCCCACAAATTCAGAGCCACAAAATTCGAAAATCTAGAAATGTGCTCAAATTTCGATGATTGATACCTCTATCAATAGGCGTTGAGACCTGTAATTGTCATATCAACGGCCATTAAGATCGGTTGAATATTTCTACACGTTTCGTGGAAAATTCAATTTTTTTGAAAATCAACTGAACTATAGCCCACAAATTCAGAGCAACAAAATTCGAAAATCTGCAAATGTGCTCCAATTTCGATGATTGATACATCTATCAATAGGCGTTGAGACCTGTAATTGTCATACCAACGGCCATTTAGAGCGGTTGAATATTTCTACACGTTTCGTGGAAAATTCAATTTTTTTGAAAATCAACTGAACTAAAGCCCACAAATTCAGAGCCACAAAATTCGAAAATCTAGAAATGTGCTCCAATTTCGATGATTGATACCTCTATCAATAGGCGTTGAGACCTGTAATTGTCATATCAACGGCCATTTGGATCGGTTGAATATTTCTACACGTTTCGTGGAAAATTCAATTTTTTTGAAAATCAACTGAACTATAGCCCACAAATTCAGAGCCACAAAATTCGAAAATCTTCAAATGTGCTCCAATTTCGATGATTGATACCTCTATCAATAGGCGTTGAGACCTGTAATTGTCATACCAACGGCCATTTGGATCGGTCGAACATTTCTACACGTTTCGTGGAAAATTCAATTTTTTTGAAAATCAACTGAACTAAAGCCCACAAATTCAGAGCAACAAAATTCGAAAATCTGCAAATGTGCTCCAATTTCGATGATTGATACCTCTATCAATAGGTATTGAGACCTATAATTGTCATATCAACGGCCATTTGGATCGGTTGAATATTTCTACACGTTTCGTGGAAAATTCAATTTTTTTGAAAATCAACTGAACTATAGCCCACAAATTCAGAGCCACAAAATTCGAAAATCTTCAAATGTGCTCCAATTTCGATGATTGATACCTCTATCAATAGGCGTTGAGACCTGTAATTGTCATATCAACGGCCATTTAGATCGGTTGAATATTTCTACACGTTTCGTGGAAAATTCAATTTTTTTGAAAATCAACTGAACTATAGCCCACAAATTCAGAGCCACAAAATTCGAAAATCTAGAAATGTGCTCCAATTTCGATGATTGATACCTCTATCAATAGGCGTTGAGACCTGTAATTGTCATATCAACGGCCATTTAGATCGGTTGAATATTTCTACACGTTTCGTGGAAAATTCAATTTTTTTCAAAATCAACTGAACTATAGCCCACAAATTCAGAGCCACAAAATTCGAAAATCTAGAAATGTGCTCAAATTTCGATGATTGATACCTCTATCAATAGGCGTTGAGACCTGTAATTGTCATATCAACGGCCATTAAGATCGGTTGAATATTTCTACACGTTTCGTGGAAAATTCAATTTTTTTGAAAATCAACTGAACTATAGCCCACAAATTCAGAGCAACAAAATTCGAAAATCTGCAAATGTGCTCCAATTTCGATGATTGATACATCTATCAATAGGCGTTGAGACCTGTAATTGTCATACCAACGGCCATTTAGAGCGGTTGAATATTTCTACACGTTTCGTGGAAAATTCAATTTTTTTGAAAATCAACTGAACTAAAGCCCACAAATTCAGAGCCACAAAATTCGAAAATCTAGAAATGTGCTCCAATTTCGATGATTGATACCTCTATCAATAGGCGTTGAGACCTGTAATTGTCATATCAATGGCCATTTAGATCGGTTGAATATTTCTACACGTTTCGTGGAAAATTCAATTTTTTTCAAAATCAACTGAACTATAGCCCACAAATTCAGAGCCACAAAATTCGAAAATCTAGAAATGTGCTCAAATTTCGATGATTGATACCTCTATCAATAGGCGTTGAGACCTGTAATTGTCATATCAACGGCCATTAAGATCGGTTGAATATTTCTACACGTTTCGTGGAAAATTCAATTTTTTTGAAAATCAACTGAACTATAGCCCACAAATTCAGAGCAACAAAATTCGAAAATCTGCAAATGTGCTCCAATTTCGATGATTGATACATCTATCAATAGGCGTTGAGACCTGTAATTGTCATACCAACGGCCATTTAGATCGGTTGAATATTTCTACACGTTTCGTGGAAAATTCAATTTTTTTGAAAATCAACTGAACTAAAGCCCACAAATTCAGAGCCACAAAATTCGAAAATCTAGAAATGTGCTCCAATTTCGATGATTGATACCTCTATCAATAGGCGTTGAGACCTGTAATTGTCATATCAACGGCCATTTAGATCGGTTGAATATTTCTACACGTTTCGTGGAAAATTCAATTTTTTTGAAAATCAACTGAACTAAAGCCCACAAATTCAGAGCCACAAAATTCGAAAATCTAGAAATGTGCTCCAATTTCGATGATTGATACCTCTATCAATAGGTATTGAGACCTATAATTGTCATATCAACGGCCATTTGGATCGGTTGAATATTTCTACACGTTTCGTGGAAAATTCAATTTTTTTGAAAATCAACTGAACTATAGCCCACAAATTCAGAGCCACAAAATTCGAAAATCTTCAAATGTGCTCCAATTTCGATGATTGATACCTCTATCAATAGGCGTTGAGACCTGTAATTGTCATACCAACGGCCATTTGGATCGGTCGAACATTTCTACACGTTTCGTGGAAAATTCAATTTTTTTGAAAATCAACTGAACTAAAGCCCACAAATTCAGAGCAACAAAATTCGAAAATCTCCAAATGTGCTCAAATTTCGATGATTGATACCTCTATCAATAGGCGTTGAGACCTGTAATTGTCATACCAACGGCCATTTAGATCGGTTGAATATTTCTACACGTTTCGTGGAAAATTCAATTTTTTTGAAAATCAACTGAACTATAGCCCACAAATTCAGAGCCACAAAATTCGAAAATCTGCAAATGTGCTCCAATTTCGATGATTGATACCTCTATCAATAGGCGTTGAGACCTGTAATTGTCATATCAACGGCCATTTAGATCGGTTGAATATTTCTACACGTTTCGTGGAAAATTCAATTTTTTTGAAAATCAACTGAACTATAGCCCACAAATTCAGAGCCACAAAATTCAAAAAATCTGCAAATGTGCTCCAATTTCGATGGTTGATACCTCTATCAATAGGCGTTGAGACCTGTAATTGTCATACCAACGGCCATTTAGATCGGTCGAACATTTCTACACGTTTCGTGGAAAATTCAATTTTTTTCAAAATCAACTGAACTATAGCCCACAAATTCAGAGCCACAAAATTCGAAAATCTAGAAATGTGCTCCAATTTCGATGATTGATACCTCTATCAATAGGCGTTGAGACCTGTAATTGTCATATCAACGGCCATTTAGATCGGTTGAATATTTCTACACGTTTCGTGGAAAATTCAATTTTTTTGAAAATCAACTGAACTATAGCCCACAAATTCAGAGCCACAAAATTCGAAAATCTGCAAATGTGCTCCAATTTCGATGATTGATACCTCTATCAATAGGCGTTGAGACCTGTAATTGTCATATCAACGGCCATTTAGATCGGTTGAATATTTCTACACGTTTCGTGGAAAATTCAATTTTTTTGAAAATCAACTGAACTATAGCCCACAAATTCAGAGCCACAAAATTCGAAAATCTGCAAATGTGCTCCAATTTCGATGATTGATACCTCTATCAATAGGCGTTGAGACCTGTAATTGTCATACCAACGGCCATTTAGATCGGTCGAACATTTCTACACGTTTCGTGGAAAATTCAATTTTTTTGAAAATCAACTGAACTATAGCCCACAAATTCAGAGCCACAAAATTCGAAAATCTAGAAATGTGCTCCAATTTCGATGATTGATACCTCTATCAATAGGCGTTGAGACCTGTAATTGTCATATCAACGGCCATTTAGATCGGTTGAATATTTCTACACGTTTCGTGGAAAATTCAATTTTTTTGAAAATCAACTGAACTATAGCCCACAAATTCAGAGCCACAAAATTCGAAAATCTGCAAATGTGCTCCAATTTCGATGATTGATACCTCTATCAATAGGCGTTGAGACCTGTAATTGTCATATCAACGGCCATTTAGATCGGTTGAATATTTCTACACGTTTCGTGGAAAATTCAATTTTTCTGAAAATCAACTGAACTATAGCCCACAAATTCAGAGCCACAAAATTCGAAAATCTGCAAATGTGCTCCAATTTCGATGATTGATACCTCTATCAATAGGCGTTGAGACCTGTAATTGTCATACCAACGGCCATTTAGATCGGTCGAACATTTCTACACGTTTCGTGGAAAATTCTATTTTTTTGAAAATCAACTGAACTATAGCCCACAAATTCAGAGCCACAAAATTCGAAAATCTAGAAATGTGCTCCAATTTCGATGATTGATACCTCTATCAATAGGCGTTGAGACCTGTAATTGTCATATCAACGGCCATTTAGATCGGTTGAATATTTCTACACGTTTCGTGGAAAATTCAATTTTTTTGAAAATCAACTGAACTATAGCCCACAAATTCAGAGCCACAAAATTCGAAAATCTGCAAATGTGCTCCAATTTCGATGATTGATACCTCTATCAATAGGCGTTGAGACCTGTAATTGTCATATCAACGGCCATTTAGATCGGTTGAATATTTCTACACGTTTCGTGGAAAATTCAATTTTTTTGAAAATCAACTGAACTATAGCCCACAAATTCAGAGCCACAAAATTCGAAAATCTGCAAATGTGCTCCAATTTCGATGATTGATACCTCTATCAATAGGCGTTGAGACCTGTAATTGTCATACCAACGGCCATTTAGATCGGTCGAACATTTCTACACGTTTCGTGGAAAATTCAATTTTTTTCAAAATCAACTGAACTATAGCCCACAAATTCAGAGCCACAAAATTCGAAAATCTAGAAATGTGCTCCAATTTCGATGATTGATACCTCTATCAATAGGCGTTGAGACCTGTAATTGTCATATCAACGGCCATTTAGATCGGTTGAATATTTCTACACGTTTCGTGGAAAATTCAATTTTTTTGAAAATCAACTGAACTATAGCCCACAAATTCAGAGCCACAAAATTCGAAAATCTACAAATGTGCTCCAATTTCGATGATTGATACCTCTATCAATAGGCGTTGAGACCTGTAATTGTCATACCAACGGCCATTTAGATCGGTTGAATATTTCTACACGTTTCGTGGAAAATTCAATTTTTTTGAAAATCAACTGAACTATAGCCCACAAATTCAGAGCCACAAAATTCGAAAATCTAGAAATGTGCTCCAATTTCGATGATTGATACCTCTATCAATAGGCGTTGATACCTGTGATTGTCATATCAACGGCCATTTAGATCGGTTGAATATTTCTACACGTTTCGTGGAAAATTCAATTTTTTTGAAAATCAACTGAACTATAGCCCACAAATTCAGAGCCACAAAATTCGAAAATCTAGAAATGTGCTCAAATTTCGATGATTGATACCTCTATCAATAGGCGTTGAGACCTGTAATTGTCATATCAACGGCTATTTAGATCGGTTGAATATTTCTACACGTTTCGTGGAAAATTCAATTTTTTTAAGAAACAATTGAACTATAGCCCACAAATTCACAGCCACAAAATTCGAAAATCTAGAAATGTTCTCCGATTTCGATGATTGATACCTCTATCAATAGGCGTTGAGACCTGTAATTGTCATACCAACGGCCATTTGGATCGGTCAAATATTTCTACACGTTTCGTGGAAAATTCAATTTTTTTGAAAATCAACTGAACTAAAGCCCACAAATTCAGAGCAACAAAATTCGAAAATCTAGAAATGTGCTCCAATTTCGATGATTGATACCTCTATCAATAGGCGTTGAGACCTGTAATTGTCATACCAACGGCCATTTGGATCGGTCAAATATTTCTACACGTTTCGTGGAAAATTCAATTTTTT
Source organism: Tipula helvola (assembly GCA_963556165.1). NCBI lineage: Eukaryota > Metazoa > Arthropoda > Insecta > Diptera > Tipulidae > Tipula > Tipula helvola. The sequence continues at coordinate 142,903,408 of OY744483.1, read as the reverse complement.
TGAAAATCAACTGAACTAAAGCCCACAAATTCAGAGCAACAAAATTCGAAAATCTCCAAATGTGCTCCAATTTCGATGATTGATACCTCTATCAATAGGCGTTGATACCTGTGATTGTCATACCAACGGCCATTTGGATCGGTCGAATATTTCTACACGTTTCGTGGAAAATTCAATTTTTTTGAAAATCAACTGAACTATAGCCCACAAATTCAGAGCCACAAAATTCGAAAATCTAGAAATGTGCTCCAATTTCGATGATTGATACCTCTATCAATAGGCGTTGAGACCTGTAATTGTCATACCAACGGCCATTTGGATCGGTCGAATATTTCTACACGTTTCGTGGAAAATTCAATTTTTTTCAAAATCAACTGAACTAAAGCCCACAAATTCAGAGCAACAAAATTCGAAAATCTAGAAATGTGCTCCAATTTCGATGATTGATACCTCTATCAATAGGCGTTGAGACCTGTAATTGTCATACCAACGGCCATTTGGATCGGTCAAATATTTCTACACGTTTCGTGGAAAATTCAATTTTTTTGAAAATCAACTGAACTATAGCCCACAAATTCAGAGCCACAAAATTCGAAAATCTAGAAATGTGCTCCAATTTCGATGATTGATACCTCTATCAATAGGCGTTGAGACCTGTAATTGTCATACCAACGGCCATTTGGATCGGTCGAATATTTCTACACGTTTCGTGGAAAATTCAATTTTTTTGAAAATCAACTGAACTAAAGCCCACAAATTCAGAGCAACAAAATTCGAAAATCTCCAAATGTGCTCCAATTTCGATGATTGATACCTCTATCAATAGGCGTTGATACCTGTGATTGTCATACCAACGGCCATTTGGATCGGTCGAATATTTCTACACGTTTCGTGGAAAATTCAATTTTTTTGAAAATCAACTGAACTATAGCCCACAAATTCAGAGCCACAAAATTCGAAAATCTAGAAATGTGCTCCAATTTCGATGATTGATACCTCTATCAATAGGCGTTGAGACCTGTAATTGTCATACCAACGGCCATTTGGATCGGTCGAATATTTCTACACGTTTCGTGGAAAATTCAATTTTTTTGAAAATCAACTGAACTAAAGCCCACAAATTCAGAGCAACAAAATTCGAAAATCTAGAAATGTGCTCCAATTTCGATGATTGATACCTCTATCAATAGGCGTTGAGACCTGTAATTGTCATACCAACGGCCATTTGGATCGGTCAAATATTTCTACACGTTTCGTGGAAAATTCAATTTTTTTGAAAATCAACTGAACTAAAGCCCACAAATTCAGAGCAACAAAATTCGAAAATCTCCAAATGTGCTCCAATTTCGATGATTGATACCTCTATCAATAGGCGTTGATACCTGTGATTGTCATACCAACGGCCATTTGGATCGGTCGAATATTTCTACACGTTTCGTGGAAAATTCAATTTTTTTGAAAATCAACTGAACTATAGCCCACAAATTCAGAGCCACAAAATTCGAAAATCTAGAAATGTGCTCCAATTTCGATGATTGATACCTCTATCAATAGGCGTTGAGACCTGTAATTGTCATACCAACGGCCATTTGGATCGGTCGAACATTTCTACACGTTTCGTGGAAAATTCAATTTTTTTGAAAATCAACTGAACTAAAGCCCACAAATTCAGAGCAACAAAATTCGAAAATCTCCAAATGTGCTCCAATTTCGATGATTGATACCTCTATCAATAGGCGTTGAGACCTGTAATTGTCATACCAACGGCCATTTAGATCGGTTGAATATTTCTACACGTTTCGTGGAAAATTCAATTTTTTTGAAAATCAACTGAACTATAGCCCACAAATTCAGAGCCACAAAATTCGAAAATCTTCAAATGTGCTCCAATTTCGATGATTGATACCTCTATCAATAGGCGTTGAGACCTGTAATTGTCATACCAACGGCCATTTGGATCGGTCGAACATTTCTACACGTTTCGTGGAAAATTCAATGATTTGAAAATCAACTGAACTAAAGCCCACAAATTCAGAGCAACAAAATTCGAAAATCTCCAAATGTGCTCCAATTTCGATGATTGATACCTCTATCAATAGGCGTTGAGACCTGTAATTGTCATACCAACGGCCATTTAGATCGGTTGAATATTTCTACACGTTTCGTGGAAAATTCAATTTTTTTGAAAATCAACTGAACTATAGCCCACAAATTCAGAGCCACAAAATTCGAAAATCTTCAAATGTGCTCCAATTTCGATGATTGATACCTCTATCAATAGGCGTTGAGACCTGTAATTGTCATACCAACGGCCATTTGGATCGGTCGAACATTTCTACACGTTTCGTGGAAAATTCAATTATTTGAAAATCAACTGAACTAAAGCCCACAAATTCAGAGCAACAAAATTCGAAAATCTCCAAATGTGCTCCAATTTCGATGATTGATACCTCTATCAATAGGCGTTGAGACCTGTAATTGTCATACCAACGGCCATTTAGATCGGTTGAATATTTCTACACGTTTCGTGGAAAATTCAATTTTTTTGAAAATCAACTGAACTAAAGCCCACAAATTCAGAGCAACAAAATTCGAAAATCTTCAAATGTGCTCCAATTTCGATGATTGATACCTCTATCAATAGGCGTTGATACCTGTAATTGTCATATCAACGGCCATTTAGATCGGTTGAATATTTCTACACGTTTCGTGGAAAATTCAATTTTTTTGAAAATCAACTGAACTAAAGCCCACAAATTCAGAGCCACAAAATTCGAAAATCTAGAAATGTGCTCCAATTTCGATGATTGATACCTCTATCAATAGGTATTGAGACCTATAATTGTCATATCAACGGCCATTTGGATCGGTTGAATATTTCTACACGTTTCGTGGAAAATTCAATTTTTTTGAAAATCAACTGAACTAAAGCCCACAAATTCAGAGCCACAAAATTCGAAAATCTTCAAATGTGCTCCAATTTCGATGATTGATACCTCTATCATTAGGCGTTGAGACCTGTAATTGTCATACCAACGGCCATTTAGATCGGTTGAATATTTCTTCACGTTTCGTGGAAAATTCAATTTTTTTGAAAATCAACTGAACTATAGCCCACAAATTCAGAGCCACAAAATTCGATAATCTAGAAATGTGCTCAAATTTCGATGATTGATACCTCTATCAATAGGCGTTGAGACCTGTAATTGTCATACCAACGGCTATTTGGATCGGTTGAATATTTCTACACGTTTCGTGGAAAATTCAATTTTTTTGAAAATCAACTGAACTATAGCCCACAAATTCAGAGCCACAAAATTCGAAAATCTACAAATGTGCTCCAATTTCGATGATTGATACCTCTATCAATAGGCGTTGAGACCTGTAATTGTCATATCAACGGCTATTTGGATCGGTTGAATATTTCTACACGTTTCGTGGAAAATTCAATTTTTTTGAAAATCAACTGAACTATAGCCCACAAATTCAGAGCCACAAAATTCGAAAATCTACAAATGTGCTCCAATTTCGATGATTGATACCTCTATCAATAGGCGTTGAGACCTGTAATTGTCATATCAACGGCCATTTAGATCGGTTGAATATTTCTACACGTTTCGTGGAAAATTCAATTTTTTTGAAAATCAACTGAACTATAGCCCACAAATTCAGAGCCACAAAATTCGAAAATCTACAAATGTGCTCCAATTTCGATGATTGATACCTCTATCAATAGGCGTTGAGACCTGTAATTGTCATATCAACGGCCATTTAGATCGGTTGAATATTTCTACACGTTTCGTGGAAAATTCAATTTTTTTGAAAATCAACTGAACTAAAGCCCACAAATTCAGAGCCACAAAATTCGAAAATCTAGAAATGTGCTCCAATTTCGATGATTGATACCTCTATCAATAGGTATTGAGACCTATAATTGTCATATCAACGGCCATTTGGATCGGTTGAATATTTCTACACGTTTCGTGGAAAATTCAATTTTTTTGAAAATCAACTGAACTAAAGCCCACAAATTCAGAGCCACAAAATTCGAAAATCTTCAAATGTGCTCCAATTTCGATGATTGATACCTCTATCATTAGGCGTTGATACCTGTAATTGTCATACCAACGGCCATTTAGATCGGTTGAATATTTCTTCACGTTTCGTGGAAAATTCAATTTTTTTGAAAATCAACTGAACTATAGCCCACAAATTCAGAGCCACAAAATTCGATAATCTAGAAATGTGCTCAAATTTCGATGATTGATACCTCTATCAATAGGCGTTGAGACCTGTAATTGTCATACCAACGGCTATTTGGATCGGTTGAATATTTCTACACGTTTCGTGGAAAATTCAATTTTTTTGAAAATCAACTGAACTATAGCCCACAAATTCAGAGCCACAAAATTCGAAAATCTACAAATGTGCTCCAATTTCGATGATTGATACCTCTATCAATAGGCGTTGAGACCTGTAATTGTCATATCAACGGCTATTTGGATCGGTTGAATATTTCTACACGTTTCGTGGAAAATTCAATTTTTTTGAAAATCAACTGAACTATAGCCCACAAATTCAGAGCCACAAAATTCGAAAATCTACAAATGTGCTCCAATTTCGATGATTGATACCTCTATCAATAGGCGTTGAGACCTGTAATTGTCATATCAACGGCCATTTAGATCGGTTGAATATTTCTACACGTTTCGTGGAAAATTCAATTTTTTTGAAAATCAACTGAACTATAGCCCACAAATTCAGAGCCACAAAATTCGAAAATCTAGAAATGTGCTCCAATTTCGATGATTGATACCTCTATCAATAGGTGTTGAGACCTATAATTGTCATATCAACGGCCATTTGGATCGGTTGAATATTTCTACACGTTTCGTGGAAAATTCAATTTTTTTGAAAATCAACTGAACTATAGCCCACAAATTCAGAGCCACAAAATTCGAAAATCTTCAAATGTGCTCCAATTTCGATGATTGATACCTCTATCAATAGGCGTTGATACCTGTGATTGTCATATCAACGGCCATTTAGATCGGTTGAATATTTCTACACGTTTCGTGGAAAATTCAATTTTTATGAAAATCAACTGAACTATAGCCCACAAATTCAGAGCCACAAAATTCGATAATCTAGAAATGTGCTCCAATTTCGATGATTGATACCTCTATCAACAGGCGTTGAGACCTGTAATTGTCATACCAATGGCCATTTAGATCGGTTGAATATTTCTACACGTTTCGTGGAAAATTCAATTTTTTTCAAAATCAACTGAACTATAGCCCACAAATTCAGAGCCACAAAATTCGAAAATCTAGAAATGTGCTCCAATTTCGATGATTGATACCTCTATCAATAGGCGTTGAGACCTGTAATTGTCATACCAACGGCCATTTAGATCGGTCGAACATTTCTACACGTTTCGTGGAAAATTCAATTTTTTTGAAAATCAACTGAACTAAAGCCCACAAATTCAGAGCAACAAAATTCGAAAATCTCCAAATGTGCTCCAATTTCGATGATTGATACCTCTATCAATAGGCGTTGAGACCTGTAATTGTCATACCAACGGCCATTTAGATCGGTTGAATATTTCTACACGTTTCGTGGAAAATTCAATTTTTTTGAAAATCAACTGAACTATAGCCCACAAATTCAGAGCCACAAAATTCGAAAATCTAGAAATGTGCTCCAATTTCGATGATTGATACCTCTATCAATAGGCGTTGAGACCTGTAATTGTCATACCAACGGCCATTTGGATCGGTCGAATATTTCTACACGTTTCGTGGAAAATTCAATTTTTTTGAAAATCAACTGAACTAAAGCCCACAAATTCAGAGCAACAAAATTCGAAAATCTCCAAATGTGCTCCAATTTCGATGATTGATACCTCTATCAATAGGCGTTGATACCTGTGATTGTCATATCAACGGCCATTTAGATCGGTTGAATATTTCTACACGTTTCGTGGAAAATTCAATTTTTTTGAAAATCAACTGAACTATAGCCCACAAATTCAGAGCCACAAATTTCGAAAATCTACAAATGTGCTCCAATTTCGATGATTGATACCTCTATCAATAGGCGTTGAGACCTGTAATTGTCATATCAACGGCCATTTAGATCGGTTGAATATTTCTACACGTTTCGTGGAAAATTCAATTTTTTTGAAAATCAACTGAACTATAGCCCACAAATTCAGAGCCACAAAATTCGAAAATCTACAAATGTGCTCCAATTTCGATGATTGATACCTCTATCAATAGGCGTTGAGACCTGTAATTGTCATACCAACGGCCATTTAGATCGGTTGAATATTTCTACACGTTTCGTGGAAAATTCAATTTTTTTGAAAATCAACTGAACTATAGCCCACAAATTCAGAGCCACAAAATTCGAAAATCTACAAATGTGCTCCAATTTCGATGATTGATACCTCTATCAATAGGCGTTGATACCTGTGATTGTCATATCAACGGCCATTTAGATCGGTTGAATATTTCTACACGTTTCGTGGAAAATTCAATTTTTTTGAAAATCAACTGAACTATAGCCCACAAATTCAGAGCCACAAAATTCGAAAATCTAGAAATGTGCTCAAATTTCGATGATTGATACCTCTATCAATAGGCGTTGAGACCTGTAATTGTCATATCAACGGCTATTTGGATCGGTTGAATATTTCTACACGTTTCGTGGAAAATTCAATTTTTTTAAGAAACAATTGAACTATAGCCCACAAATTCACAGCCACAAAATTCGAAAATCTAGAAATGTTCTCCGATTTCGATGATTGATACCTCTATCAATAGGCGTTGAGACCTGTAATTGTCATACCAACGGCCATTTGGATCGGTCGAATATTTCTACACGTTTCGTGGAAAATTCAATTTTTTTGAAAATCAACTGAACTATAGCCCACAAATTCAGAGCCACAAAATTCGAAAATCTAGAAATGTGCTCCAATTTCGATGATTGATACCTCTATCAATAGGCGTTGAGACCTGTAATTGTCATACCAACGGCCATTTGGATCGGTCGAATATTTCTACACGTTTCGTGGAAAATTCAATTTTTTTGAAAATCAACTGAACTAAAGCCCACAAATTCAGAGCAACAAAATTCGAAAATCTAGAAATGTGCTCCAATTTCGATGATTGATACCTCTATCAATAGGCGTTGAGACCTGTAATTGTCATACCAACGGCCATTTGGATCGGTCAAATATTTCTACACGTTTCGTGGAAAATTCAATTTTTTTGAAAATCAACTGAACTAAAGCCCACAAATTCAGAGCAACAAAATTCGAAAATCTCCAAATGTGCTCCAATTTCGATGATTGATACCTCTATCAATAGGCGTTGATACCTGTGATTGTCATACCAACGGCCATTTGGATCGGTCGAATATTTCTACACGTTTCGTGGAAAATTCAATTTTTTTGAAAATCAACTGAACTATAGCCCACAAATTCAGAGCCACAAAATTCGAAAATCTAGAAATGTGCTCCAATTTCGATGATTGATACCTCTATCAATAGGTGTTGAGACCTATAATTGTCATATCAACGGCCATTTGGATCGGTTGAATATTTCTACACGTTTCGTGGAAAATTCAATTTTTTTGAAAATCAACTGAACTATAGCCCACAAATTCAGAGCCACAAAATTCGGAAATCTTCAAATGTGCTCCAATTTCGATGATTGATACCTCTATCAATAGGCGTTGAGACCTGTAATTGTCATACCAACGGCCATTTGGATCGGTCGAACATTTCTACACGTTTCGTGGAAAATTCAATTTTTTTGAAAATCAACTGAACTAAAGCCCACAAATTCAGAGCAACAAAATTCGAAAATCTCCAAATGTGCTCCAATTTCGATGATTGATACCTCTATCAATAGGCGTTGAGACCTGTAATTGTCATACCAACGGCCATTTAGATCGGTTGAATATTTCTACACGTTTCGTGGAAAATTCAATTTTTTTGAAAATCAACTGAACTATAGCCCACAAATTCAGAGCCACAAAATTCGAAAATCTTCAAATGTGCTCCAATTTCGATGATTGATACCTCTATCAATAGGCGTTGAGACCTGTAATTGTCATACCAACGGCCATTTGGATCGGTCGAACATTTCTACACGTTTCGTGGAAAATTCAATTTTTTTGAAAATCAACTGAACTAAAGCCCACAAATTCAGAGCAACAAAATTCGAAAATCTCCAAATGTGCTCCAATTTCGATGATTGATACCTCTATCAATAGGCGTTGAGACCTGTAATTGTCATACCAACGGCCATTTAGATCGGTTGAATATTTCTACACGTTTCGTGGAAAATTCAATTTTTTTGAAAATCAACTGAACTAAAGCCCACAAATTCAGAGCAACAAAATTCGAAAATCTTCAAATGTGCTCCAATTTCGATGATTGATACCTCTATCAATAGGCGTTGATACCTGTGATTGTCATATCAACGGCCATTTAGATCGGTTGAATATTTCTACACGTTTCGTGGAAAATTCAATTTTTTTGAAAATCAACTGAACTATAGCCCACAAATTCAGAGCCACAAAATTCGAAAATCTACAAATGTGCTCCAATTTCGATGATTGATACCTCTATCAATAGGCGTTGAGACCTGTAATTGTCATATCAACGGCCATTTAGATTGGTTGAATATTTCTACACGTTTCGTGGAAAATTCAATTTTTTTGAAAATCAACTGAACTAAAGCCCACAAATTCAGAGCCACAAAATTCGAAAATCTAGAAATGTGCTCCAATTTCGATGATTGATACCTCTATCAATAGGTATTGAGACCTATAATTGTCATATCAACGGCCATTTGGATCGGTTGAATATTTCTACACGTTTCGTGGAAAATTCAATTTTTTTGAAAATCAACTGAACTAAAGCCCACAAATTCAGAGCCACAAAATTCGAAAATCTTCAAATGTGCTCCAATTTCGATGATTGATACCTCTATCATTAGGCGTTGAGACCTGTAATTGTCATACCAACGGCCATTTAGATCGGTTGAATATTTCTTCACGTTTCGTGGAAAATTCAATTTTTTTGAAAATCAACTGAACTATAGCCCACAAATTCAGAGCCACAAAATTCGATAATCTAGAAATGTGCTCAAATTTCGATGATTGATACCTCTATCAATAGGCGTTGAGACCTGTAATTGTCATACCAACGGCTATTTGGATCGGTTGAATATTTCTACACGTTTCGTGGAAAATTCAATTTTTTTGAAAATCAACTGAACTATAGCCCACAAATTCAGAGCCACAAAATTCGAAAATCTACAAATGTGCTCCAATTTCGATGATTGATACCTCTATCAATAGGCGTTGAGACCTGTAATTGTCATATCAACGGCTATTTGGATCGGTTGAATATTTCTACACGTTTCGTGGAAAATTCAATTTTTTTGAAAATCAACTGAACTATAGCCCACAAATTCAGAGCCACAAAATTCGAAAATCTACAAATGTGCTCCAATTTCGATGATTGATACCTCTATCAATAGGCGTTGAGACCTGTAATTGTCATATCAACGGCCATTTAGATCGGTTGAATATTTCTACACGTTTCGTGGAAAATTCAATTTTTTTGAAAATCAACTGAACTATAGCCCACAAATTCAGAGCCACAAAATTCGAAAATCTAGAAATGTGCTCCAATTTCGATGATTGATACCTCTATCAATAGGTGTTGAGACCTATAATTGTCATATCAACGGCCATTTGGATCGGTTGAATATTTCTACACGTTTCGTGGAAAATTCAATTTTTTTGAAAATCAACTGAACTATAGCCCACAAATTCAGAGCCACAAAATTCGGAAATCTTCAAATGTGCTCCAATTTCGATGATTGATACCTCTATCAATAGGCGTTGATACCTGTGATTGTCATATCAACGGCCATTTAGATCGGTTGAATATTTCTACACGTTTCGTGGAAAATTCAATTTTTTTGAAAATCAACTGAACTATAGCCCACAAATTCAGAGCCACAAAATTCGATAATCTAGAAATGTGCTCAAATTTCGATGATTGATACCTCTATCAATAGGCGTTGAGACCTGTAATTGTAATACCAACGGCTATTTGGATCGGTTGAATATTTCTACACGTTTCTTGGAAAATTCAATTTTTTTGAGAAACAATTGAACTATAGCCCACAAATTCACAGCCACAAAATTCGAAAATCTAGAAATGTACTCCGATTTCGATGATTGATACCTCTATCAATAGGCGTTGAGACCTGTAATTGTCATACCAACGGCCATTTGGATCGGTCGAATATTTCTATACGTTTCGTGGAAAATTCAATTTTTTTGAAAATCAACTGAACTAAAGCCCACAAATTCAGAGCAACAAAATTCGAAAATCTCCAAATGTGCTCCAATTTCGATGATTGATACCTCTATCAATAGGCGTTGAGACCTGTTATTGTCATACCAACGGCCATTTAGATCGGTCGAATATTTCTACACGTTTCGTGGAAAATTCAATTTTTTTGAAAATCAACTGAACTATAGCCCACAAATTCAGAGCAACAAAATTCGAAAATCTAGAAATGTGCTCCAATTTCGATGATTGATACCTCTATCAATAGGCGTTGAGACCTGTAATTGTCATACCAACGGCCATTTGGATCGGTCGAATATTTCTACACGTTTCGTGGAAAATTCAATTTTTTTGAAAATCAACTGAACTAAAGCCCACAAATTCAGAGCAACAAAATTCGAAAATCTCCAAATGTGCTCCAATTTCGATGATTGATACCTCTATCAATAGGCGTTGAAACCTGTAATTGTCATACCAACGGCCATTTGGATCGGTCGAACATTTCTACACGTTTCGTGGAAAATTCAATTTTTTTGAAAATCAACTGAACTAAAGCCCACAAATTCAGAGCAACAAAATTCGAAAATCTCCAAATGTGCTCCAATTTCGATGATTGATACCTCTATCAATAGGCGTTGAGACCTGTAATTGTCATACCAACGGCCATTTAGATCGGTTGAATATTTCTACACGTTTCGTGGAAAATTCAATTTTTTTCAAAATCAACTGAACTATAGCCCACAAATTCAGAGCCACAAAATTCGAAAATCTACAAATGTGCTCCAATTTCGATGATTGATACCTCTATCAACAGGCGTTGAGACCTGTAATTGTCATACCAACGGCCATTTAGATCGGTTGAATATTTCTACACGTTTCGTGGAAAATTCAATTTTTTTCAAAATCAACTGAACTATAGCCCACAAATTCAGAGCCACAAAATTCGAAAATCTAGAAATGTGCTCCAATTTCGATGATTGATACCTCTATCAACAGGCGTTGAGACCTGTAATTGTCATACCAACGGCCATTTAGATCGGTTGAATATTTCTACACGTTTCGTGGAAAATTCAATTTTTTTCAAAATCAACTGAACTAAAGCCCACAAATTCAGAGCCACAAAATTCGAAAATCTCCAAATGTGCTCCAATTTCGATGATTGATACCTCTATCAATAGGCGTTGATACCTGTAATTGTCATATCAACGGCCATTTAGATCGGTTGAATATTTCTACACGTTTCGTGGAAAATTCAATTTTTTTGAAAATCAACTGAACTATAGCCCACAAATTCAGAGCCACAAAATTCGAAAATCTAGAAATGTGCTCCAATTTCGATGATTGATACCTCTATCAATAGGCGTTGAGACCTGTAATTGTCATACCAACGGCCATTTAGATCGGTCGAACATTTCTACACGTTTCGTGGAAAATTCAATTTTTTTGAAAATCAACTGAACTAAAGCCCACAAATTCAGAGCAACAAAATTCGAAAATCTCCAAATGTGCTCCAATTTCGATGATTGATACCTCTATCAATAGGCGTTGAGACCTGTAATTGTCATACCAACGGCCATTTAGATCGGTTGAATATTTCTACACGTTTCGTGGAAAATTCAATTTTTTTGAAAATCAACTGAACTATAGCCCACAAATTCAGAGCCACAAAATTCGAAAATCTAGAAATGTGCTCCAATTTCGATGATTGATACCTCTATCAATAGGCGTTGAGACCTGTAATTGTCATACCAACGGCCATTTGGATCGGTCGAATATTTCTACACGTTTCGTGGAAAATTCAATTTTTTTGAAAATCAACTGAACTAAAGCCCACAAATTCAGAGCAACAAAATTCGAAAATCTCCAAATGTGCTCCAATTTCGATGATTGATACCTCTATCAATAGGCGTTGATACCTGTGATTGTCATATCAACGGCCATTTAGATCGGTTGAATATTTCTACACGTTTCGTGGAAAATTCAATTTTTTTGAAAATCAACTGAACTATAGCCCACAAATTCAGAGCCACAAATTTCGAAAATCTACAAATGTGCTCCAATTTCGATGATTGATACCTCTATCAATAGGCGTTGAGACCTGTAATTGTCATATCAACGGCCATTTAGATCGGTTGAATATTTCTACACGTTTCGTGGAAAATTCAATTTTTTTCAAAATCAACTGAACTATAGCCCACAAATTCAGAGCCACAAAATTCGAAAATCTACAAATGTGCTCCAATTTCGATGATTGATACCTCTATCAATAGGCGTTGAGACCTGTAATTGTCATATCAACGGCCATTTAGATCGGTTGAATATTTCTACACGTTTCGTGGAAAATTCAATTTTTTTCAAAATCAACTGAACTATAGCCCACAAATTCAGAGCCACAAAATTCGAAAATCTAGAAATGTGCTCCAATTTCGATGATTGATACCTCTATCAATAGGCGTTGAGACCTGTAATTGTCATACCAACGGCCATTTGGATCGGTCGAACATTTCTACACGTTTCGTGGAAAATTCAATTTTTTTGAAAATCAACTGAACTAAAGCCCACAAATTCAGAGCAACAAAATTCGAAAATCTCCAAATGTGCTCCAATTTCGATGATTGATACCTCTATCAATAGGCGTTGAGACCTGTAATTGTCATACCAACGGCCATTTAGTTCGGTTGAATATTTCTACACGTTTCGTGGAAAATTCAATTTTTTTCAAAATCAACTGAACTATAGCCCACAAATTCAGAGCCACAAAATTCGAAAATCTACAAATGTGCTCCAATTTCGATGATTGATACCTCTATCAACAGGCGTTGAGACCTGTAATTGTCATACCAACGGCCATTTGGATCGGTCGAATGTTTCTACACGTTTCGTGGAAAATTCAATTTTTTTGAAAATCAACTGAACTAAAGCCCACAAATTCAGAGCAACAAAATTCGAAAATCTCCAAATGTGCTCCAATTTCGATGATTGATACCTCTATCAATAGGCGTTGATACCTGTGATTGTCATATCAACGGCCATTTAGATCGGTTGAATATTTCTACACGTTTCGTGGAAAATTCAATTTTTTTGAAAATCAACTGAACTATAGCCCACAAATTCAGAGCCACAAAATTCGAAAATCTAGAAATGTGCTCCAATTTCGATGATTGATACCTCTATCAATAGGCGTTGAGACCTGTAATTGTCATATCAACGGCCATTTAGATCGGTTGAATATTTCTACACGTTTCGTGGAAAATTCAATTTTTTTCAAAATCAACTGAACTATAGCCCACAAATTCAGAGCCACAAAATTCGAAAATCTACAAATGTGCTCCAATTTCGATGATTGATACCTCTATCAATAGGCGTTGAGACCTGTAATTGTCATATCAACGGCCATTTAGATCGGTTGAATATTTCTACACGTTTCGTGGAAAATTCAATTTTTTTCAAAATCAACTGAACTATAGCCCACAAATTCAGAGCCAAAAAATTCGAAAATCTAGAAATGTGCTCCAATTTCGATGATTGATACCTCTATCAATAGGCGTTGAGACCTGTAATTGTCATACCAACGGCCATTTGGATCGGTCGAACATTTCTACACGTTTCGTGGAAAATTCAATTTTTTTGAAAATCAACTGAACTAAAGCCCACAAATTCAGAGCAACAAAATTCGAAAATCTCCAAATGTGCTCCAATTTCGATGATTGATACCTCTATCAATAGGCGTTGAGACCTGTAATTGTCATACCAAAGGCCATTTAGATCGGTTGAATATTTCTACACGTTTCGTGGAAAATTCAATTTTTTTCAAAATCAACTGAACTATAGCCCACAAATTCAGAGCCACAAAATTCGAAAATCTAGAAATGTGCTCCAATTTCGATGATTGATACCTCTATCAATAGGCGTTGAGACCTGTAATTGTCATACCAACGGCCATTTGGATCGGTCGAATATTTCTACACGTTTCGTGGAAAATTCAATTTTTTGAAAATCAACTGAACTAAAGCCCACAAATTCAGAGCAACAAAATTCGAAAATCTCCAAATGTGCTCCAATTTCGATGATTGATACCTCTATCAATAGGCGTTGATACCTGTAATTGTCATATCAACGGCCATTTAGATCGGTTGAATATTTCTACACGTTTCGTGGAAAATTAAATTTTTTTGAAAATCAACTGAACTATAGCCCACAAATTCAGAGCCACAAAATTCGAAAATCTACAAATGTGCTCCAATTTCGATGATTGATACCTCTATCAATAGGCGTTGAGACCTGTAATTGTCATATCAACGGCCATTTGGATCGGTTGAATATTTCTACACGTTTCGTGGAAAATTCAATTTTTTGAAAATCAACTGAACTATAGCCCACAAATTCAGAGCCACAAAATTCGAAAATCTAGAAATGTGCTCCAATTTCGATGATTGATACCTCTATCAATAGGCGTTGAGACCTGTAATTGTCATACCAACGGCCATTTGGATCGGTCGAACATTTCTACACGTTTCGTGGAAAATTCAATTTTTTTGAAAATCAACTGAACTAAAGCCCACAAATTCAGAGCAACAAAATTCGAAAATCTCCAAATGTGCTCCAATTTCGATGATTGATACCTCTATCAATAGGCGTTGAGACCTGTAATTGTCATACCAACGGCCATTTAGATCGGTTGAATATTTCTACACGTTTCGTGGAAAATTCAATTTTTTTGAAAATCAACTGAACTATAGCCCACAAATTCAGAGCCACAAAATTCGAAAATCTAGAAATGTGCTCCAATTTCGATGATTGATACCTCTATCAATAGGCGTTGAGACCTGTAATTGTCATACCAACGGCCATTTGGATCGGTCGAATATTTCTACACGTTTCGTGGAAAATTCAATTTTTTTGAAAATCAACTGAACTAAAGCCCACAAATTCAGAGCAACAAAATTCGAAAATCTCCAAATGTGCTCCAATTTCGATGATTGATACCTCTATCAATAGGCGTTGAGACCTGTAATTGTCATACCAACGGCTATTTGGATCGGTTGAATATTTCTACACGTTTCGTGGAAAATTCAATTTTTTTGAAAATCAACTGAACTAAAGCCCACAAATTCAGAGCCACAAAATTCGAAAATCTTCAAATGTGCTCCAATTTCGATGATTGATACCTCTATCAATAGGCGTTGAGACCTGTAATTGTCATACCAACGGCTATTTGGATCGGTTGAATATTTCTACACGTTTCGTGGAAAATTCAATTTTTTTGAAAATCAACTGAACTATAGCCCACAAATTCAGAGCCACAAAATTCGAAAATCTAGAAATGTGCTCCAATTTCGATGATTGATACCTCTATCAATAGGCGTTGAGACCTGTAATTGTCATACCAACCGCCATTTGGATCGGTCGAACATTTCTACACGTTTCGTGGAAAATTCAATTTTTTTGAAAATCAACTGAACTAAAGCCCACAAATTCAGAGCAACAAAATTCGAAAATCTCCAAATGTGCTCCAATTTCGATGATTGATACCTCTATCAATAGGCGTTGAGACCTGTAATTGTCATATCAACGGCCATTTAGATCGGTTGAATATTTCTACACGTTTCGTGGAAAATTCAATTTTTTGAAAATCAACTGAACTAAAGCCCACAAATTCAGAGCAACAAAATTCGAAAATCTACAAATGTGCTCCAATTTCGATGATTGATACCTCTATCAATAGGCGTTGAGACCTGTAATTGTCATATCAACGGCCATTTGGATCGGTTGAATATTTCTACACGTTTCGTGGAAAATTCAATTTTTTTGAAAATCAACTGAACTATAGCCCACAAATTCAGAGCCACAAAATTCGAAAATCTAGAAATGTGCTCCAATTTCGATGATTGATACCTCTATCAATAGGCGTTGAGACCTGTAATTGTCATACCAACGGCCATTTGGATCGGTCGAACATTTCTACACGTTTCGTGGAAAATTCAATTTTTTTGAAAATCAACTGAACTAAAGCCCACAAATTCAGAGCAACAAAATTCGAAAATCTCCAAATGTGCTCCAATTTCGATGATTGATACCTCTATCAATAGGCGTTGAGACCTGTAATTGTCATATCAACGGCCATTTAGATCGGTTGAATATTTCTACACGTTTCGTGGAAAATTCAATTTTTTTGAAAATCAACTGAACTATAGCCCACAAATTCAGAGCCACAAAATTCGAAAATCTAGAAATGTGCTCCAATTTCGATGATTGATACCTCTATCAATAGGTGTTGAGACCTATAATTGTCATATCAACGGCCATTTGGATCGGTTGAATATTTCTACACGTTTCGTGGAAAATTCAATTTTTTTGAAAATCAACTGAACTATAGCCCACAAATTCAGAGCCACAAAATTCGAAAATCTTCAAATGTGCTCCAATTTCGATGATTGATACCTCTATCAATAGGCGTTGATACCTGTGATTGTCATATCAACGGCCATTTAGATCGGTTGAATATTTCTACACGTTTCGTGGAAAATTCAATTTTTTTGAAAATCAACTGAACTAAAGCCCACAAATTCAGAGCCACAAAATTCGATAATCTAGAAATGTGCTCAAATTTCGATGATTGATACCTCTATCAATAGGCGTTGAGACCTGTAATTGTAATACCAACGGCTATTTGGATCGGTTGAATATTTCTACACGTTTCGTGGAAAATTCAATTTTTTTGAAAATCAACTGAACTATAGCCCACAAATTCAGAGCCACAAAATTCGAAAATCTAGAAATGTGCTCCAATTTCGATGATTGATACCTCTATCAATAGGCGTTGAGACCTGTAATTGTCATACCAACGGCCATTTGGATCGGTCGAATATTTCTACACGTTTCGTGGAAAATTCAATTTTTTTGAAAATCAACTGAACTAAAGCCCACAAATTCAGAGCAACAAAATTCGAAAATCTCCAAATGTGCTCCAATTTCGATGATTGATACCTCTATCAATAGGCGTTGAGACCTGTAATTGTCATATCAACGGCCATTTGGATCGGTCGAATATTTCTACACGTTTCGTGGAAAATTCAATTTTTTTGAAAATCAACTGAACTATAGCCCACAAATTCAGAGCCACAAAATTCGAAAATCTAGAAATGTGCTCCAATTTCGATGATTGATACCTCTATCAATAGGCGTTGAGACCTGTAATTGTCATACCAACGGCCATTTGGATCGGTCGAATATTTCTACACGTTTCGTGGAAAATTCAATTTTTTTGAAAATCAACTGAACTAAAGCCCACAAATTCAGAGCAACAAAATTCGAAAATCTCCAAATGTGCTCCAATTTCGATGATTGATACCTCTATCAATAGGCGTTGAGACCTGTAATTGTCATACCAACGGCCATTTAGATCGGTTGAATATTTCTACACGTTTCGTGGAAAATTCAATTTTTTTGAAAATCAACTGAACTATAGCCCACAAATTCAGAGCCACAAAATTCGAAAATCTACAAATGTGCTCCAATTTCGATGATTGATACCTCTATCAATAGGCGTTGATACCTGTGATTGTCATATCAACGGCCATTTAGATCGGTTGAATATTTCTACACGTTTCGTGGAAAATTCAATTTTTTTGAAAATCAACTGAACTATAGCCCACAAATTCAGAGCCACAAAATTCGAAAATCTACAAATGTGCTCCAATTTCGATGATTGATACCTCTATCAATAGGCGTTGAGACCTGTAATTGTCATATCAACGGCCATTTAGATCGGTTGAATATTTCTACACGTTTCGTGGAAAATTCAATTTTTTTCAAAATCAACTGAACTATAGCCCACAAATTCAGAGCCACAAAATTCGAAAATCTAGAAATGTGCTCCAATTTCGATGATTGATACCTCTATCAATAGGCGTTGAGACCTGTAATTGTCATACCAACGGCCATTTGGATCGGTCGAACATTTCTACACGTTTCGTGGAAAATTCAATTTTTTTGAAAATCAACTGAACTAAAGCCCACAAATTCAGAGCAACAAAATTCGAAAATCTACAAATGTGCTCCAATTTCGATGATTGATACCTCTATCAATAGGCGTTGAGACCTGTAATTGTCATACCAACGGCCATTTAGATCGGTTGAATATTTCTACACGTTTCGTGGAAAATTCAATTTTTTTGAAAATCAACTGAACTATAGCCCACAAATTCAGAGCCACAAAATTCGAAAATCTTCAAATGTGCTCCAATTTCGATGATTGATACCTCTATCAATAGGCGTTGAGACCTGTAATTGTCATATCAACGGCCATTTGGATCGGTCGAACATTTCTACACGTTTCGTGGAAAATTCAATTTTTTTGAAAATCAACTGAACTAAAGCCCACAAATTCAGAGCAACAAAATTCGAAAATCTCCAAATGTGCTCCAATTTCGATGATTGATACCACTATCAATAGGCGTTGATACCTGTGATTGTCATATCAACGGCCATTTAGATCGGTTGAATATTTCTACACGTTTCGTGGAAAATTCAATTTTTTTGAAAATCAACTGAACTAAAGCCCACAAATTCAGAGCAACAAAATTCGAAAATCTCCAAATGTGCTCCAATTTCGATGATTGATACCTCTATCAATAGGCGTTGATACCTGTGATTGTCATATCAACGGCCATTTGGATCGGTCGAACATTTCTACACGTTTCGTGGAAAATTCAATTTTTTTGAAAATCAACTGAACTAAAGCCCACAAATTCAGAGCAACAAAATTCGAAAATCTCCAAATGTGCTCCAATTTCGATGATTGATACCTCTATCAATAGGCGTTGATACCTGTGATTGTCATATCAACGGCCATTTAGATCGGTTGAATATTTCTACACGTTTCGTGGAAAATTCAATTTTTTTGAAAATCAACTGAACTATAGCCCACAAATTCAGAGCCACAAAATTCGAAAATCTTCAAATGTGCTCCAATTTCGATGATTGATACCTCTATCAATAGGCGTTGAGACCTGTAATTGTCATATCAACGGCTATTTGGATCGGTCGAACATTTCTACACGTTTCGTGGAAAATTCAATTTTTTTGAAAATCAACTGAACTAAAGCCCACAAATTCAGAGCAACAAAATTCGAAAATCTTCAAATGTGCTCCAATTTCGATGATTGATACCTCTATCAATAGGCGTTGAGACCTGTAATTGTCATACCAACGGCCATTTAGATCGGTTGAATATTTCTACACGTTTCGTGGAAAATTCAATTTTTTTGAAAATCAACTGAACTATAGCCCACAAATTCAGAGCCACAAAATTCGAAAATCTAGAAATGTGCTCCAATTTCGATGATTGATACCTCTATCAATAGGCGTTGAGACCTGTAATTGTCATACCAACGGCCATTTGGATCGGTCGAACATTTCTACACGTTTCGTGGAAAATTCAATTTTTTTGAAAATCAACTGAACTAAAGCCCACAAATTCAGAGCAACAAAATTCGAAAATCTCCAAATGTGCTCCAATTTCGATGATTGATACCTCTATCAATAGGCGTTGATACCTGTGATTGTCATATCAACGGCCATTTATATCGGTTGAATATTTCTACACGTTTCGTGGAAAATTCAATTTTTTTGAAAATCAACTGAACTATAGCCCACAAATTCAGAGCCACAAAATTCGAAAATCTACAAATGTGCTCCAATTTCGATGATTGATACCTCTATCAATAGGCGTTGATACCTGTGATTGTCATATCAACGGCCATTTAGATCGGTTGAATATTTCTACACGTTTCGTGGAAAATTCAATTTTTTTGAAAATCAACTGAACTATAGCCCACAAATTCAGAGCCACAAAATTCGAAAATCTAGAAATGTGCTCCAATTTCGATGATTGATACCTCTATCAATAGGCGTTGAGACCTGTAATTGTCATATCAACGGCCATTTAGATCGGTTGAATATTTCTACACGTTTCGTGGAAAATTCAATTTTTTTCAAAATCAACTGAACTATAGCCCACAAATTCAGAGCCACAAAATTCGAAAATCTAGAAATGTGCTCCAATTTCGATGATTGATACCTCTATCAATAGGCGTTGAGACCTGTAATTGTCATACCAACGGCCATTTGGATCGGTCGAACATTTCTACACGTTTCGTGGAAAATTCAATTTTTTTGAAAATCAACTGAACTAAAGCCCACAAATTCAGAGCAACAAAATTCGAAAATCTAGAAATGTGCTCCAATTTCGATGATTGATACCTCTATCAATAGGCGTTGAGACCTGTAATTGTCATACCAACGGCCATTTAGATCGGTTGAATATTTCTACACGTTTCGTGGAAAATTCAATTTTTTTGAAAATCAACTGAACTATAGCCCACAAATTCAGAGCCACAAAATTCGAAAATCTACAAATGTGCTCCAATTTCGATGATTGATACCTCTATCAATAGGCGTTGAGACCTGTAATTGTCATACCAACGGCCATTTGGATCGGTCGAATATTTCTACACGTTTCGTGGAAAATTCAATTTTTTTGAAAATCAACTGAACTAAAGCCCACAAATTCAGAGCAACAAAATTCGAAAATCTCCAAATGTGCTCCAATTTCGATGATTGATACCTCTATCAATAGGCGTTGATACCTGTGATTGTCATATCAACGGCCATTTAGATCGGTTGAATATTTCTACACGTTTCGTGGAAAATTCAATTTTTTTGAAAATCAACTGAACTATAGCCCACAAATTCAGAGCCACAAAATTCGAAAATCTACAAATGTGCTCCAATTTCGATGATTGATACCTCTATCAATAGGCGTTGAGACCTGTAATTGTCATACCAACGGCCATTTAGATCGGTTGAATATTTCTACACGTTTCGTGGAAAATTCAATTTTTTTCAAAATCAACTGAACTATAGCCCACAAATTCAGAGCCACAAAATTCGAAAATCTAGAAATGTGCTCCAATTTCGATGATTGATACCTCTATCAATAGGCGTTGAGACCTGTAATTGTCATACCAACGGCCATTTGGATCGGTCGAATATTTCTACACGTTTCGTGGAAAATTCAATTTTTTTGAAAATCAACTGAACTAAAGCCCACAAATTCAGAGCAACAAAATTCGAAAATCTCCAAATGTGCTCCAATTTCGATGATTGATACCTCTATCAATAGGCGTTGATACCTGTGATTGTCATATCAACGGCCATTTAGATCGGTTGAATATTTCTACACGTTTCGTGGAAAATTCAATTTTTTTGAAAATCAACTGAACTATAGCCCACAAATTCAGAGCCACAAAATTCGAAAATCTACAAATGTGCTCCAATTTCGATGATTGATACCTCTATCAATAGGCGTTGAGACCTGTAATTGTCATATCAACGGCCATTTAGATCGGTTGAATATTTCTACACGTTTCGTGGAAAATTCAATTTTTTTGAAAATCAACTGAACTATAGCCCACAAATTCAGAGCCACAAAATTCGAAAATCTAGAAATGTGCTCCAATTTCGATGATTGATACCTCTATCAATAGGCGTTGAGACCTGTAATTGTCATATCAACGGCCATTTAGATCGGTTGAATATTTCTACACGTTTCGTGGAAAATTCAATTTTTTTCAAAATCAACTGAACTATAGCCCACAAATTCAGAGCCACAAAATTCGAAAATCTACAAATGTGCTCCAATTTCGATGATTGATACCTCTATCAATAGGCGTTGAGACCTGTAATTGTCATATCAACGGCCATTTAGATCGGTTGAATATTTCTACACGTTTCGTGGAAAATTCAATTTTTTTCAAAATCAACTGAACTATAGCCCACAAATTCAGAGCCACAAAATTCGAAAATCTTCAAATGTGCTCCAATTTCGATGATTGATACCTCTATCAATAGGCGTTGAGACCTGTAATTGTCATACCAACGGCCATTTGGATCGGTCGAACATTTCTACACGTTTCGTGGAAAATTCAATTTTTTTGAAAATTAACTGAACTAAAGCCCACAAATTCAGAGCCACAAAATTCGAAAATCTAGAAATGTGCTCCAATTTCGATGATTGATACCTCTATCAATAGGCGTTGATACCTGTGATTGTCATATCAACGGCCATTTAGATCGGTTGAATATTTCTACACGTTTCGTGGAAAATTCAATTTTTTTGAAAATCAACTGAACTATAGCCCACAAATTCAGAGCCACAAAATTCGAAAATCTACAAATGTGCTCCAATTTCGATGATTGATACCTCTATCAATAGGCGTTGAGACCTGTAATTGTCATATCAACGGCCATTTAGATCGGTTGAATATTTCTACACGTTTCGTGGAAAATTCAATTTTTTTCAAAATCAACTGAACTATAGCCCACAAATTCAGAGCCACAAAATTCGAAAATCTAGAAATGTGCTCCAATTTCGATGATTGATACCTCTATCAATAGGCGTTGAGACCTGTAATTGTAATACCAACGGCTATTTGGATCGGTTGAGTATTTCTACACGTTTCGTGGAAAATTCAATTTTTTTGAAAATCAACTGAACTAAAGCCCACAAATTCAGAGCAACAAAATTCGAAAATCTCCAAATGTGCTCCAATTTCGATGATTGAATAGGCGTTGAGACCTGTAATTGTCATACCAACGGCCATTTAGATCGGTTGAATATTTCTACACGTTTCGTGGAAAATTCAATTTTTTTCAAAATCAACTGAACTATAGCCCACAAATTCAGAGCCACAAAATTCGAAAATCTACAAATGTGCTCCAATTTCGATGATTGATACCTCTATCAATAGGCGTTGATACCTGTGATTGTCATATCAACGGCCATTTAGATCGGTTGAATATTTCTACACGTTTCGTGGAAAATTCAATTTTTTTCAAAATCAACTGAACTATAGCCCACAAATTCAGAGCCACAAAATTCGAAAATCTGCAAATGTGCTCCAATTTCGATGATTGATACCTCTATCAATAGGCGTTGAGACCTGTAATTGTCATACCAACGGCCATTTGGATCGGTCGAACATTTCTACACGTTTCGTGGAAAATTCAATTTTTTTGAAAATCAACTGAACTAAAGCCCACAAATTCAGAGCAACAAAATTCGAAAATCTCCAAATGTGCTCCAATTTTGATGATTGATACCTCTATCAATAGGCGTTGATACCTGTGATTGTCATATCAACGGCCATTTAGATCGGTTGAATATTTCTACACGTTTCGTGGAAAATTCAATTTTTTTGAAAATCAACTGAACTATAGCCCACAAATTCAGAGCCACAAAATTCGAAAATCTACAAATGTGCTCCAATTTCGATGATTGATACCTCTATCAATAGGCGTTGAGACCTGTAATTGTCATATCAACGGCCATTTAGATCGGTTGAATATTTCTACACGTTTCGTGGAAAATTCAATTTTTTTCAAAATCAACTGAACTATAGCCCACAAATTCAGAGCCACAAAATTCGAAAATCTAGAAATGTGCTCCAATTTCGATGATTGATACCTCTATCAATAGGCGTTGAGACCTGTAATTGTAATACCAACGGCTATTTGGATCGGTTGAGTATTTCTACACGTTTCGTGGAAAATTCAATTTTTTTGAAAATCAACTGAACTAAAGCCCACAAATTCAGAGCAACAAAATTCGAAAATCTCCAAATGTGCTCCAATTTCGATGATTGAATAGGCGTTGAGACCTGTAATTGTCATACCAACGGCCATTTAGATCGGTTGAATATTTCTACACGTTTCGTGGAAAATTCAATTTTTTTGAAAATCAACTGAACTATAGCCCACAAATTCAGAGCCACAAAATTCGAAAATCTGCAAATGTGCTCCAATTTCGATGATTGATACCTCTATCAATAGGCGTTGATACCTGTGATTGTCATATCAACGGCCATTTAGATCGGTTGAATATTTCTACACGTTTCGTGGAAAATTCAATTTTTTTCAAAATCAACTGAACTATAGCCCACAAATTCAGAGCCACAAAATTCGAAAATCTGCAAATGTGCTCCAATTTCGATGATTGATACCTCTATCAATAGGCGTTGAGACCTGTAATTGTCATACCAACGGCCATTTAGATCGGTTGAATATTTCTACACGTTTCGTGGAAAATTCAATTTTTTTGAAAATCAACTGAACTAAAGCCCACAAATTCAGAGCCACAAAATTCGAAAATCTACAAATGTGCTCCAATTTCGATGATTGATACCTCTATCAATAGGCGTTGAGACCTGTAATTGTAATACCAACGGCTATTTGGATCGGTTGAATATTTCTACACGTTTCGTGGAAAATTCAATTTTTTTGAAAATCAACTGAACTAAAGCCCACAAATTCAGAGCCACAAAATTCGAAAATCTACAAATGTGCTCCAATTTCGATGATTGATACCTCTATCAATAGGCGTTGAGACCTGTAATTGTAATACCAACGGCTATTTGGATCGGTTGAATATTTCTACACGTTTCGTGGAAAATTCAATTTTTTTGAAAATCAACTGAACTAAAGCCCACAAATTCAGAGCAACAAAATTCGAAAATCTCCAAATGTGCTCCAATTTCGATGATTGATACCTCTATCAATAGGCGTTGAGACCTGTAATTGTCATACCAACGGCCATTTAGATCGGTTGAATATTTCTACACGTTTCGTGGAAAATTCAATTTTTTTCAAAATCAACTGAACTATAGCCCACAAATTCAGAGCCACAAAATTCGAAAATCTAGAAATGTGCTCCAATTTCGATGATTGATACCTCTATCAATAGGCGTTGAGACCTGTAATTGTCATACCAACGGCCATTTGGATCGGTCGAATATTTCTACACGTTTCGTGGAAAATTCAATTTTTTTGAAAATCAACTGAACTAAAGCCCACAAATTCAGAGCAACAAAATTCGAAAATCTCCAAATGTGCTCCAATTTCGATGATTGATACCTCTATCAATAGGCGTTGATACCTGTGATTGTCATATCAACGGCCATTTAGATCGGTTGAATATTTCTACACGTTTCGTGGAAAATTCAATTTTTTTGAAAATCAACTGAACTATAGCCCACAAATTCAGAGCCACAAAATTCGAAAATCTACAAATGTGCTCCAATTTCGATGATTGATACCTCTATCAATAGGCGTTGAGACCTGTAATTGTCATATCAACGGCCATTTAGATCGGTTGAATATTTCTACACGTTTCGTGGAAAATTCAATTTTTTTGAAAATCAACTGAACTATAGCCCACAAATTCAGAGCCACAAAATTCGAAAATCTAGAAATGTGCTCCAATTTCGATGATTGATACCTCTATCAATAGGCGTTGAGACCTGTAATTGTCATACCAACGGCCATTTGGATCGGTCGAATATTTCTACACGTTTCGTGGAAAATTCAATTTTTTTGAAAATCAACTGAACTAAAGCCCACAAATTCAGAGCAACAAAATTCGAAAATCTCCAAATGTGCTCCAATTTCGATGATTGATACCTCTATCAATAGGCGTTGATACCTGTGATTGTCATATCAACGGCCATTTAGATCGGTTGAATATTTCTACACGTTTCGTGGAAAATTCAATTTTTTTGAAAATCAACTGAACTATAGCCCACAAATTCAGAGCCACAAAATTCGAAAATCTACAAATGTGCTCCAATTTCGATGATTGATACCTCTATCAATAGGCGTTGAGACCTGTAATTGTCATATCAACGGCCATTTGGATCGGTCGAACATTTCTACACGTTTCGTGGAAAATTCAATTTTTTTGAAAATCAACTGAACTATAGCCCACAAATTCAGAGCCACAAAATTCGAAAATCTAGAAATGTGCTCCAATTTCGATGATTGATACCTCTATCAATAGGTGTTGAGACCTATAATTGTCATATCAACGGCCATTTGGATCGGTTGAATATTTCTACACGTTTCGTGGAAAATTCAATTTTTTTGAAAATCAACTGAACTATAGCCCACAAATTCAGAGCCACAAAATTCGAAAATCTACAAATGTGCTCCAATTTCGATGATTGATACCTCTATCAATAGGCGTTGAGACCTGTAATTGTCATATCAACGGCCATTTAGATCGGTTGAATATTTCTACACGTTTCGTGGAAAATTCAATTTTTTTCAAAATCAACTGAACTATAGCCCACAAATTCAGAGCCACAAAATTCGAAAATCTACAAATGTGCTCCAATTTCGATGATTGATACCTCTATCAATAGGCGTTGAGACCTGTAATTGTCATATCAACGGCCATTTAGATCGGTTGAATATTTCTACACGTTTCGTGGAAAATTCAATTTTTTTCAAAATCAACTGAACTATAGCCCACAAATTCAGAGCCACAAAATTCGAAAATCTACAAATGTGCTCCAATTTCGATGATTGATACCTCTATCAATAGGCGTTGAGACCTGTAATTGTCATATCAACGGCCATTTAGATCGGTTGAATATTTCTACACGTTTCGTGGAAAATTCAATTTTTTTCAAAATCAACTGAACTATAGCCCACAAATTCAGAGCCACAAAATTCGAAAATCTTCAAATGTGCTCCAATTTCGATGATTGATACCTCTATCAATAGGCGTTGAGACCTGTAATTGTCATACCAACGGCCATTTGGATCGGTCGAACATTTCTACACGTTTCGTGGAAAATTCAATTTTTTTGAAAATTAACTGAACTAAAGCCCACAAATTCAGAGCCACAAAATTCGAAAATCTAGAAATGTGCTCCAATTTCGATGATTGATACCTCTATCAATAGGTGTTGAGACCTATAATTGTCATATCAACGGCCATTTGGATCGGTTGAATATTTCTACACGTTTCGTGGAAAATTCAATTTTTTTGAAAATCAACTGAACTATAGCCCACAAATTCAGAGCCACAAAATTCGAAAATCTTCAAATGTGCTCCAATTTCGATGATTGATACCTCTATCAATAGGCGTTGAGACCTGTAATTGTCATACCAACGGCCATTTGGATCGGTCGAACATTTCTACACGTTTCGTGGAAAATTCAATTTTTTTGAAAATCAACTGAACTAAAGCCCACAAATTCAGAGCAACAAAATTCGAAAATCTCCAAATGTGCTCCAATTTCGATGATTGATACCTCTATCAATAGGCGTTGAGACCTGTAATTGTCATACCAACGGCCATTTAGATCGGTTGAATATTTCTACACGTTTCGTGGAAAATTCAATTTTTTTGAAAATCAACTGAACTATAGCCCACAAATTCAGAGCCACAAAATTCGAAAATCTACAAATGTGCTCCAATTTCGATGATTGATACCTCTATCAATAGGCGTTGAGACCTGTAATTGTCATACCAACGGCCATTTGGATCGGTCGAACATTTCTACACGTTTCGTGGAAAATTCAATTTTTTTGAAAATCAACTGAACTAAAGCCCACAAATTCAGAGCAACAAAATTCGAAAATCTCCAAATGTGCTCCAATTTTGATGATTGATACCTCTATCAATAGGCGTTGATACCTGTGATTGTCATATCAACGGCCATTTAGATCGGTTGAATATTTCTACACGTTTCGTGGAAAATTCAATTTTTTTGAAAATCAACTGAACTATAGCCCACAAATTCAGAGCCACAAAATTCGAAAATCTACAAATGTGCTCCAATTTCGATGATTGATACCTCTATCAATAGGCGTTGAGACCTGTAATTGTCATATCAACGGCCATTTAGATCGGTTGAATATTTCTACACGTTTCGTGGAAAATTCAATTTTTTTCAAAATCAACTGAACTATAGCCCACAAATTCAGAGCCACAAAATTCGAAAATCTAGAAATGTGCTCCAATTTCGATGATTGATACCTCTATCAATAGGCGTTGAGACCTGTAATTGTAATACCAACGGCTATTTGGATCGGTTGAGTATTTCTACACGTTTCGTGGAAAATTCAATTTTTTTGAAAATCAACTGAACTAAAGCCCACAAATTCAGAGCAACAAAATTCGAAAATCTACAAATGTGCTCCAATTTCGATGATTGATACCTCTATCAATAGGCGTTGAGACCTGTAATTGTCATACCAACGGCCATTTAGATCGGTTGAATATTTCTACACGTTTCGTGGAAAATTCAATTTTTTTGAAAATCAACTGAACTATAGCCCACAAATTCAGAGCCACAAAATTCGAAAATCTGCAAATGTGCTCCAATTTCGATGATTGATACCTCTATCAATAGGCGTTGAGACCTGTAATTGTCATACCAACGGCCATTTAGATCGGTTGAATATTTCTACACGTTTCGTGGAAAATTCAATTTTTTTGAAAATCAACTGAACTAAAGCCCACAAATTCAGAGCCACAAAATTCGAAAATCTAGAAATGTGCTCCAATTTCGATGATTGATACCTCTATCAATAGGCGTTGAGACCTGTAATTGTCATACCAACGGCTATTTGGATCGGTTGAATATTTCTACACGTTTCGTGGAAAATTCAATTTTTTTGAAAATCAACTGAACTAAAGCCCACAAATTCAGAGCCACAAAATTCGAAAATCTACAAATGTGCTCCAATTTCGATGATTGATACCTCTATCAATAGGCGTTGAGACCTGTAATTGTAATACCAACGGCTATTTGGATCGGTTGAATATTTCTACACGTTTCGTGGAAAATTCAATTTTTTTGAAAATCAACTGAACTAAAGCCCACAAATTCAGAGCAACAAAATTCGAAAATCTCCAAATGTGCTCCAATTTCGATGATTGATACCTCTATCAATAGGCGTTGAGACCTGTAATTGTCATACCAACGGCCATTTAGATCGGTTGAATATTTCTACACGTTTCGTGGAAAATTCAATTTTTTTCAAAATCAACTGAACTATAGCCCACAAATTCAGAGCCACAAAATTCGAAAATCTAGAAATGTGCTCCAATTTCGATGATTGATACCTCTATCAATAGGCGTTGAGACCTGTAATTGTCATACCAACGGCCATTTGGATCGGTCGAATATTTCTACACGTTTCGTGGAAAATTCAATTTTTTGAAAATCAACTGAACTAAAGCCCACAAATTCAGAGCAACAAAATTCGAAAATCTCCAAATGTGCTCCAATTTCGATGATTGATACCTCTATCAATAGGCGTTGATACCTGTGATTTGTCATATCAACGGCCATTTAGATCGGTTGAATATTTCTACACGTTTCGTGGAAAATTCAATTTTTTTGAAAATCAACTGAACTATAGCCCACAAATTCAGAGCCACAAAATTCGAAAATCTACAAATGTGCTCCAATTTCGATGATTGATACCTCTATCAATAGGCGTTGAGACCTGTAATTGTCATATCAACGGCCATTTAGATCGGTTGAATATTTCTACACGTTTCGTGGAAAATTCAATTTTTTTGAAAATCAACTGAACTATAGCCCACAAATTCAGAGCCACAAAATTCGAAAATCTAGAAATGTGCTCCAATTTCGATGATTGATACCCTCTATCAATAGGCGTTGAGACCTGTAATTGTCATACCAACGGCCATTTGGATCGGTCGAATATTTCTACACGTTTCGTGGAAAATTCAATTTTTTTGAAAATCAACTGAACTAAAGCCCACAAATTCAGAGCAACAAAATTCGAAAATCTCAAATGTGCTCCAATTTCGATGATTGATACCTCTATCAATAGGCGTTGATACCTGTGATTGTCATATCAACGGCCATTTAGATCGGTTGAATATTTCTACACGTTTCGTGGAAAATTCAATTTTTTTGAAAATCAACTGAACTATAGCCCACAAATTCAGAGCCACAAAATTCGAAAATCTACAAATGTGCTCCAATTTCGATGATTGATACCTCTATCAATAGGCGTTGAGACCTGTAATTGTCATATCAACGGCCATTTGGATCGGTCGAACATTTCTACACGTTTCGTGGAAAATTCAATTTTTTTGAAAATCAACTGAACTAAAGCCCACAAATTCAGAGCCACAAAATTCGAAAATCTAGAAATGTGCTCCAATTTCGATGATTGATACCTCTATCAATAGGTGTTGAGACCTATAATTGTCATATCAACGGCCATTTGGATCGGTTGAATATTTCTACACGTTTCGTGGAAAATTCAATTTTTTTGAAAATCAACTGAACTATAGCCCACAAATTCAGAGCCACAAAATTCGAAAATCTACAAATGTGCTCCAATTTCGATGATTGATACCTCTATCAATAGGCGTTGAGACCTGTAATTGTCATATCAACGGCCATTTAGATCGGTTGAATATTTCTACACGTTTCGTGGAAAATTCAATTTTTTTCAAAATCAACTGAACTATAGCCCACAAATTCAGAGCCACAAAATTCGAAATCTACAAATGTGCTCCAATTTCGATGATTGATACCTCTATCAATAGGCGTTGAGACCTGTAATTGTCATATCAACGGCCATTTAGATCGGTTGAATATTTCTACACGTTTCGTGGAAAATTCAATTTTTTTCAAAATCAACTGAACTATAGCCCACAATTCAGAGCCACAAAATTCGAAAATCTACAAATGTGCTCCAATTTCGATGATTGATACCTCTATCAATAGGCGTTGAGACCTGTAATTGTCATATCAACGGCCATTTAGATCGGTTGAATATTTCTACACGTTTCGTGGAAAATTCAATTTTTTTCAAAATCAACTGAACTATAGCCCACAAATTCAGAGCCACAAAATTCGAAAATCTTCAAATGTGCTCCAATTTCGATGATTGATACCTCTATCAATAGGCGTTGAGACCTGTAATTGTCATACCAACGGCCATTTGGATCGGTCGAACATTTCTACACGTTTCGTGGAAAATTCAATTTTTTTGAAAATTAACTGAACTAAAGCCCACAAATTCAGAGCCACAAAATTCGAAAATCTAGAAATGTGCTCCAATTTCGATGATTGATACCTCTATCAATAGGTGTTGAGACCTATAATTGTCATATCAACGGCATTTGGATCGGTTGAATATTTCTACACGTTTCGTGGAAAATTCAATTTTTTTGAAAATCAACTGAACTATAGCCCACAAATTCAGAGCCACAAATTCGAAAATCTTCAAATGTGCTCCAATTTCGATGATTGATACCTCTATCAATAGGCGTTGAGACCTGTAATTGTCATACCAACGGCCATTTGGATCGGTCGAACATTTCTACACGTTTCGTGGAAAATTCAATTTTTTGAAAATCAACTGAACTAAAGCCCACAAATTCAGAGCAACAAAATTCGAAAATCTCCAAATGTGCTCCAATTTCGATGATTGATACCTCTATCAATAGGCGTTGAGACCTGTAATTGTCATACCAACGGCCATTTAGATCGGTTGAATATTTCTACACGTTTCGTGGAAAATTCAATTTTTTGAAAATCAACTGAACTATAGCCCACAAATTCAGAGCCACAAAATTCGAAAATCTACAAATGTGCTCCAATTTCGATGATTGATACCTCTATCAATAGGCGTTGAGACCTGTAATTGTCATACCAACGGCCATTTGGATCGGTCGAACATTTCTACACGTTTCGTGGAAAATTCAATTTTTTTGAAAATCAACTGAACTAAAGCCCACAAATTCAGAGCAACAAAATTCGAAAATCTCCAAATGTGCTCCAATTTTGATGATTGATACCTCTATCAATAGGCGTTGATACCTGTGATTGTCATATCAACGGCCATTTAGATCGGTTGAATATTTCTACACGTTCGTGGAAAATTCAATTTTTTTGAAAATCAACTGAACTATAGCCCACAAATTCAGAGCCACAAAATTCGAAAATCTACAAATGTGCTCCAATTTCGATGATTGATACCTCTATCAATAGGCGTTGAGACCTGTAATTGTCATATCAACGGCCATTTAGATCGGTTGAATATTTCTACACGTTTCGTGGAAAATTCAATTTTTTTTCAAAATCAACTGAACTATAGCCCACAAATTCAGAGCCACAAAATTCGAAAATCTAGAAATGTGCTCCAATTTCGATGATTGATACCTCTATCAATAGGCGTTGAGACCTGTAATTGTAATACCAACGGCTATTTGGATCGGTTGAGTATTTCTACACGTTTCGTGGAAAATTCAATTTTTTTGAAAATCAACTGAACTAAAGCCCACAAATTCAGAGCAACAAAATTCGAAAATCTACAAATGTGCTCCAATTTCGATGATTGATACCTCTATCAATAGGCGTTGAGACCTGTAATTGTCATACCAACGGCCATTTAGATCGGTTGAATATTTCTACACGTTTCGTGGAAAATTCAATTTTTTTCAAAATCAACTGAACTATAGCCCACAAATTCAGAGCCACAAAATTCGAAAATCTAGAAATGTGCTCCAATTTCGATGATTGATACCTCTATCAATAGGTGTTGAGACCTATAATTGTCATATCAACGGCCATTTGGATCGGTTGAATATTTCTACACGTTTCGTGGAAAATTCAATTTTTTTGAAAATCAACTGAACTATAGCCCACAAATTCAGAGCCACAAAATTCGAAAATCTACAAATGTGCTCCAATTTCGATGATTGATACCTCTATCAATAGGCGTTGAGACCTGTAATTGTCATATCAACGGCCATTTAGATCGGTTGAATATTTCTACACGTTTCGTGGAAAATTCAATTTTTTTCAAAATCAACTGAACTATAGCCCACAAATTCAGAGCCACAAAATTCGAAAATCTACAAATGTGCTCCAATTTCGATGATTGATACCTCTATCAATAGGCGTTGAGACCTGTAATTGTCATATCAACGGCCATTTAGATCGGTTGAATATTTCTACACGTTTCGTGGAAAATTCAATTTTTTTCAAAATCAACTGAACTATAGCCCACAAATTCAGAGCCACAAAATTCGAAAATCTACAAATGTGCTCCAATTTCGATGATTGATACCTCTATCAATAGGCGTTGAGACCTGTAATTGTCATATCAACGGCCATTTAGATCGGTTGAATATTTCTACACGTTTCGTGGAAAATTCAATTTTTTTGAAAATCAACTGAACTATAGCCCACAAATTCAGAGCCACAAAATTCGAAAATCTAGAAATGTGCTCCAATTTCGATGATTGATACCTCTATCAATAGGCGTTGAGACCTGTAATTGTCATACCAACGGCCATTTGGATCGGTCGAACATTTCTACACGTTTCGTGGAAAATTCAATTTTTTTGAAAATCAACTGAACTAAAGCCCACAAATTCAGAGCAACAAAATTCGAAAATCTCCAAATGTGCTCCAATTTCGATGATTGATACCTCTATCAATAGGCGTTGATACCTGTGATTGTCATATCAACGGCCATTTAGATCGGTTGAATATTTCTACACGTTTCGTGGAAAATTCAATTTTTTTGAAAATCAACTGAACTATAGCCCACAAATTCAGAGCCACAAAATTCGAAAATCTACAAATGTGCTCCAATTTCGATGATTGATACCTCTATCAATAGGCGTTGAGACCTGTAATTGTCATATCAACGGCCATTTAGATCGGTTGAATATTTCTACACGTTTCGTGGAAAATTCAATTTTTTTGAAAATCAACTGAACTATAGCCCACAAATTCAGAGCCACAAAATTCGAAAATCTACAAATGTGCTCCAATTTCGATGATTGATACCTCTATCAATAGGTGTTGAGACCTATAATTGTCATATCAACGGCCATTTGGATCGGTTGAATATTTCTACACGTTTCGTGGAAAATTCAATTTTTTTGAAAATCAACTGAACTAAAGCCCACAAATTCAGAGCAACAAAATTCGAAAATCTCCAAATGTGCTCCAATTTCGATGATTGATACCTCTATCAATAGGCGTTGAGACCTGTAATTGTCATACCAACGGCCATTTAGATCGGTTGAATATTTCTACACGTTTCGTGGAAAATTCAATTTTTTTGAAAATCAACTGAACTATAGCCCACAAATTCAGAGCCACAAAATTCGAAAATCTGCAAATGTGCTCCAATTTCGATGATTGATACCTCTATCAATAGGCGTTGATACCTGTGATTGTCATATCAACGGCCATTTAGATCGGTTGAATATTTCTACACGTTTCGTGGAAAATTCAATTTTTTTCAAAATCAACTGAACTATAGCCCACAAATTCAGAGCCACAAAATTCGAAAATCTGCAAATGTGCTCCAATTTCGATGATTGATACCTCTATCAATAGGCGTTGAGACCTGTAATTGTCATACCAACGGCCATTTAGATCGGTTGAATATTTCTACACGTTTCGTGGAAAATTCAATTTTTTTCAAAATCAACTGAACTATAGCCCACAAATTCAGAGCCACAAAATTCGAAAATCTAGAAATGTGCTCCAATTTCGATGATTGATACCTCTATCAATAGGCGTTGATACCTGTGATTGTCATATCAACGGCCATTTAGATCGGTTGAATATTTCTACACGTTTCGTGGAAAATTCAATTTTTTTGAGAAACAATTGAACTATAGCCCACAAATTCACAGCCACAAAATTCGAAAATCTAGAAATGTGCTCCGATTTCGATGATTGATACCTCTATCAATAGGCGTTGAGACCTGTAATTGTCATACCAACGGCCATTTGGATCGGTCGAATATTTCTACACGTTTCGTGGAAAATTCAATTTTTTTGAAAATCAACTGAACTATAGCCCACAAATTCACAGCCACAAAATTCGAAAATCTGCAAATGTGCTCCGATTTCGATGATTGATACATCTATCAGAAAACAAGTTTTTAAATTTGGGATGGTTTACAATTGACGACTGGTATGATGTGCTCTAGCGGATAATAGTGAACTGCGAGACTTCTAATAACGAAAATTTGCTATCTATCTGGTGGTACCAAATGAATCAAATATACAAAAATCACACTTTAAACTATGTAATAGATTAACTAGATTTTCCAACCATCACACTTTTAATAAATAACAATTCAAATTAAATAGACACTATTTCCATATAACTTCAGATAGCAAATTTTTGTTATTAGAAGTCTCGTAGTTTACTATTGTCCGCTTAAGGCGCTTTTTCAACTTTACCAGTCGTCCGTCAATGCATAAAATAACTATCGCGACTCGTGCATTCCAAGCGACGAATAGAATAAATTTATTATAATAAAACGGTTTGCATTTCCTTTGAAGTGAAAAATGAAATTCAAATAAAAAGATGTTCTCTAAAATTGACTACACTCCCGAGCAACTGAATCGACTAAAACCTTAAGCGCTCACATAAGGGCGATTTTTGTTAAAACGGTCAAACCGATTTTTATGAGACATTATTTTTTTGAAAGCCTGATATTTTTGCTTTAAAATGACACTATTTTTATGAAAATTGGTTTAGTACTTTTTTTTGTAATGAATTTTGAATGAAAACGCAACCAAAATTGACGATTAAGCAAAAAATATTGGGGGTGTTTAAAATTAAATTACAACAAAAAACTCAAGCAAAACAAAAATAATTTTATTGGTTAATAATAAGTATGGCCCCCTCTTGCGTCTACAACGGTTCGCATGCGGTTCCCCATTGACCTTATTAAGGTTTTGACAAATACTTTGGGGATCGCACCCCACTCCTCCTCTAACGCAATCTTCAGGTCACTGATGTTAGATGGAACCGGATTTCTAGCTCGGACCCTCCGTTTTAGTTCGTCCCATAAATGCTCAATTGGATTCATGTCTGGACTGAGTGCTGGCCACCTCATCGTCTCGAGTCCGACCTCATCCAAGAACTGTCGAGTGGTTCGAGCTGTGTGACACCGGGCATTGTCATGCATCAATATGAAATCTTCCCCTATATATCCTGCATAGGGCACTACATGATCCAAGAGAATGCCCTCGATATATCGTTCAGCAGTCAGACCCCTTCACGGCCTCCACCAGGTACGAAAACAAGATGTTTTTCCCTCAAACGATATGCCAGCCCACACCATACACGAACCGCCGCCGTATGAGACTGTTTTATAAAAACAGCACTGCGAAAATCGCTCTCCTGGACGCCGGTAGACCCGGTCTCTCATATCACTACCATGGAGACATATTCTGCACTCGTCAGTAAATAGAACGGACGTCCATTGCTCGATGTTCCAATTGATGTGTTCGTGAGCAAATTCGAGTCGCTGTTTGCGGTGGCGTGTTGTCAATTTTGGGCCTCTAGCGGGCCGTATTGGAGTGAGGTTGGCTTCCTTTAAGCGTCTTCTTACTGTCCATTGACTAACAGCTACATCTCGAACTTGTCTTAGCTCCTGCTGCACATCGACGCCCGTGAGATGGCGATTTCGCAGTGAAGTTAGGACGATAAATCGATCGTCCCTCCCTGATGTACACAGAAACCGGCTGGTTTGTGGTCTTCGATTGAAGTTACCAGTTTCCTGAAACCTTCGGAATACTCTTGAGACAGCAGATTGGCTCATGTTAAGCTGACGAGCGACTTCTTGTTGATTGCGTCCTTCTTGCAATAAAGCAACAACTTGTGCGGATTTTTCTTGAGTGGTATCCATGATTTTAAGGAAACAATGAATTAAACTGGTAGAGATTTGTTCAGGTCAACGTCTGACTCATAAGTGACGACAAATATCGGTCAACGTGGCACTATACAGGAGATTGCATCATGTCAATTGTTTTCACCGAAACATCGCATTTTGCTAAAACTGCTTTAATTTGAAAAGTACTGTATGGATTTTAATGATAAAGGTATCATTGAAAAGATAAAATACTAGGCTGTCAAAAGAAGGTTAATTTTCGAAAATCGATCCAGCCATTTTAAAAAATATGCATTTTGATGGTCTAGTCGATTCAGTTGCTCGGGAGTGTAGATTTTGGATATTTGGCGGCGCCTTAATAATACGGCGCCCTAGGGCTGCAGCCCTTATAGCCCCATGGTAAAGATGGCCTTGGATATATGAAAATCGCGATTAACTTTGTGTCTGTCTACCGTATAATGAACGAAATCACATATGAGAAAATTTTATTACAAGTGTATTGATTGTTTTTAAATTTGTTGAAGTCAGATCTTGCATTCCATATGACTCTATTACAAGTTTTAAAAGTTTTATTACTTTAGCTATGTTCTAAATTGGTATTTTTATGTTCATTATAATAACTGTAAACCATTTTTTACACATAAGTATTATTATTATAATTATGTTGGTTCACTTATAACAATAATTTGTTTATATTAATTATGCTCCTCTTAATATATTTACCCTACGTCATTTACATAAATTATTACTATTTGCATAAAACCTAAAGAAATATGTGACGCTACTGAAAAAAAATAAAGAATTTGTCGGCCATCTTGGTTTTTGAATTTGCTTCACTATTTTTGTTTAGTTTCTGTTCTCTTTGTTATTTTTCTATGGTTACACTTACAACAGCGATAGAGACAAAAAGGGAAAAATTACTCAAGGCGAGCGTAAGCACCAAAAATTAAAACCGATTTCACCCGCTTCGCTTATTTTTGATACTTACACCTTGAGAAAACGCATGAGAAAATACACTAATACAATAAAAATATTTGACGGCACACAATAGCAAAATGTATATTATACACCGTGTACATATACAAAATTCTCAATCCTCAATCCTCATTTTGCGACCAAAATCACTGTCCGGTGTATCATACAAACGAGACATTTTTATAAAAGAACGTAATTATTAAAAATGGACTCAACAAGGAAGAAAATGTCAAATTCGGAAAATTTTATTTTCCTCTAAATAAACAAAAAAAATTTTAATAAACATCAACAATATTTAAAAATTCAAAAATTTTCAAAAATTTGTTATATTTAAAAAACTTGATTTTTCGGGGTTATTCGTTTTCTCGGGATTTTTTTTATTTTGGATAACGATGGATTTACGAATTTTGTAAAACCGAATTTCGTACCAAATTCCACTTTAAATTATATTGTTCATGATGGTTATCAAAGAATCGAACAAAGGCAAGTCCTAAATTTGTGCCGCGACAATTTCGGCATTTACAATTATAGCTTTATTGAAAAAACTACAAAAAAACGAATCTGAGTGAAATCGTCGGTTTAAGGAAAGATTATGAAGAATATATCCAATCCATATTGAACTTTATTCAAATTATTTAATATGCGTTGATGTACTTGGAATTTTGCATTTTTAGTAATCGGTGTGCCACATATTAATAAATATATCGTTGCTCTCGTACTCCGAAATTAAGTTTTTTGTCATCTTCAAGCTCCAGTACGACGTAGAAATGTGATAATGTAATGCAGGCCAAAGTCCCGAAAATTTGTACATTTTATCGATTTTTTTTTTGTGTGTTTTAAAATTATCGATCCGATTTCATCCTGATTTACAGAAAAAAATTATAACACCGATAACCGCGCCTCGAAGCCAAAAAATTCTTACCGAAAAGGCCGATAATCCAAAAATTCTGGGTCGAAGATTTAAAATATGCCATTGTGCGAGTCATTCGATGTTCGATGATTTCGATGTTGATACCTATAACAATAGGTTTCAGCACTTAAAATATTTGTGCCACTTTACATTTGGATCGTTCAATTATTTCTACAAACTTCATTGAAAATCGCTTAGAAAATTAATTTTTTTTGAAAGCCGACAAATTTTGTGGTGAGAATCTAAAAACTTTAATTGTGCTCGAATTGTGGTGGTTTTTAGTTACCTCTAACAATAGGGTTCAGGAACTGCAAGTGTAGTGCTAACTTGAATTTAGCGAGCCCTATATTATCTGCTTCGATTTGCTGTACATTTAGTTTATTTGTCTTTGTTATCGGTTCTGCAACTGAATTTTATGCACAGTTTTCGATGCCAACATGTAGCCTACTGTCGCTACTAATAAAAATTAAGTTAATTTCAATTTGCATCGAAATAGTACGCACAATTATATTTTACTCATTAATTTTGACGAAGCCGCATCAATGAGAGTACCTTTTATCTTGAACAGCTGGTATTCGATAATGAATACACAGATTGACTACCCCGCGAATTCGTTGCGTTTCTGCTTTGTTCCATTTCCACGAGTCCTCCTACCGATTGGTTTGGATATTTTTTACTTGAAACTTTTTGAAGTGCCTCGGCTGAATTTCTCCTGCTAGTTGAGCTTTTTCAAGTATCACAATCCTGTAATTATACCAAAAAACAAACATTCCTTATTAACTATTTTCCAATTATACTGCAATATTATGATTTCATAAATTTACGGCTTAGATCCGGCACATTTTGGAGTTAACCAACCAGTCGATCCCTGTAGGATTTTTTAAAAACTTTTTAATGATTTACCCGGTAGAAATTATATTGGTGGTCAAATTAGGGATATGCGACTTAGTTTTAAGGTACAGCGCATCTACTTATCAATTAGGGAAATTTTGACGTCAATTACGTACGCTTTTATTTCGAATCAATCAATTTTCAATTAAAGGTGAAAATACTTAGAACGACTACCGTTTTTTATATATGTACTACATGTACGGCATATATTGAAATAGAAATATGACACCTACTAATTTCAAATTCTGTTATCAATTTTTATATCAAATAAATCTTATAAATACTTAGCCGTTCCCAATATTTCCCGTTGATTTTATATCGATCAATAATCCAATTTTAAACTCGAAAACAATTTTTTCGGCAACATAACATAGATTGAGTTTAGATACTTCTATAGATATGACAAAATTCACAACATTTTTTGATATTTTAATTAAACAGTATATAGCCACTATAATTTTATGCGGTCTGGACAAGCCTACATTTTCTTTTTTATTTTCTTTATATACAATTTTTGTTTATCACTTTATATCATACAATATAGTTTTGTTCTATTTACTCGTATATACATAGATATAAATTATGTATGTACAATATATACATACATACATAAAAAATTCGATAATTTGCACATTGTCTCAACGACGGTAAATCCTTATAAATGTATAAATTTTTCGTTTTTGATTAAAATTAACTGATAACAAATAAAAAACTAAATTAAACCATCAACATTTTCACTTACGAATAAATAAAACCTAAATATTTACAAAATAATTAAAGCTCAATGACACCCTATAATATGCGGTGACTACGCCTCACTGTGTTTTTCAACATGTGATAATACTGTTGTTGTTCCATTACCATTTTGTTGTGTCACCACCACTGGATCGATAAGTGGAATTTCGTCTGTTTCACTCTCAGTCATATTCAGACTGCCTCGATTTCGTAACACATCAGGAATATAGATTGGTGTTCGACCAATCGGTTCGATGATCTCTAGTGGTTTCGTTGC
Source organism: Tipula helvola (assembly GCA_963556165.1). Taxonomy (NCBI): domain Eukaryota; kingdom Metazoa; phylum Arthropoda; class Insecta; order Diptera; family Tipulidae; genus Tipula; species Tipula helvola. Next base: position 142,862,678 of record OY744483.1, on the reverse strand, counting down.
CCACTTTTTTATGTACGACATAAATATGAAAAAGGCGATTGTAACATTTAGTGCAACGATTAGTACAATACCGCGCGCATCTAGACCACCGCCACGTGCCGTTGTCAATGCTGCCATTATAATGAGTAATATGATTACCGCCGTTTTTGTCATGGTGATTGCGGTGAAATGTATCCGTCGTCCTTGTGTCACCATATAGCTTGCTCCATACGCAAAAAATAAATTATGCCGATCGACGAAATGTTTTAGTCCGATATAAATCATCGCGAACGGCATAATAAGCGGACAGGCAATACTGTATACCGTCGATATTGTAAATATTAGAAGGGTCCAAGCATATTGTACACCAAATGGAAATTCATTTATAAGTGTTTTTCGTATATAAGCGGTCTCGGCTCGAGTTTTAGCCATCGCCAGTTGCCACACATAATCGATCAGTTCCGGAAGCCGCATCAATTCAAATGCAGTTCCAATAAATGCTGCGGTCACCACATAGTTCACAAAAAATGCTCCTTTACCCGGTAGAAAAATACACTCCCATCGATATCGCTCTCGATCATTGTAGTATAGTGTCCATTCCAAAAATGCTTGGGCGCTCGTCAATCCAAGTGATGGTAGAATTAGGATCATAAATAGTAAGTAACCAAATGATTTAGTCATTATTGCATAGTTCAGCTTCGATTTTGTTGAATGTGACAGCAATTTTTCGGAATAGGTAACGATAGCCGGCATCCCAGCGGACAGAGTCCATAACATCAGGGTTGGCAAAAAATCTGATATCACTGGTGAAATTTGTTGTGTTGCACTTTTGTAGAGGCCAAATGTTGCCAGTAAATTAACCACAATAATCGGTGTGGTCAAGAAAAACAATACTAAGAATAGTACTAGGTTTACTGTTAGCCACTTGAGAAACCAAAGACTTGTGTCCGATTGTAAATTTTCCCAAAATATGTCCGATGGTAGTGGGGCGAACGATAAATGCCAGTTATAGAATGTACCCGCCTTAAAGCTTTTAATTAAATTTTGTGCCGAACTTACGGTACTCATCGATATAAATGCGATACCAAGCGGGCTTCGCAACGCCTCTTCTCGCAACTCGTCCACCTTTCGCTGCAATTGCATTTCCTTATTTTCATAATATTCCAGTGCATCCATTTTGCGGCAAGTACATCCAGACTCCCGCATCTGTACTGGTTTTCGTTGACAATACCGTCGTGCTTCATGTACTCGATCAAATTTCTCTGACACCTCAATTAATCGTTTGACTGCAAACGCAAGTTGTATATCCGTTATTTCACACGTCGGGAACAATTGATTCAAATAAATTCCAATCTCCTGTTTATTACACTGACTCAACGAAACATTTCGTGCCATTATGGTGCGTGATCCGGCTCGTTTCGCAGCATTGCGTCCACTAGCGAGTCGCATAACCAGCACCACCAGTGGTATATAACAAATCGCCGTCACAACATGTATCCAAAGTAAAGGTGATTCAGGTTTCAAATTTGAAACGGTCGTACGTCCAAATGCATTGGCATCAGGAATTAATTCACCATGATAATTAACAGGCAATAATATTCCAATCGAGATTACTGTCATAACACCCATCACTATCATTAAATGTCGTTGAAATGATAAATAGTGAATCGCATCGGGGCCACAATTTTTTAGTATCTGATCATCTTTTAGCTTACACGTTATAATAATCCAATTAAATATGCCACTATCTTTATTGATCAGTCCTAAAACACTTTGCCGAAAATTACGGTTATTTCTATCACTACACTCATTAGTTTCACATGTTGCCTTGTATGAATCTTCACGTAAATAAAAGAGTTGCATCCACTTTTGTCGCTTATTAAATATATTCCGATTCATGAGACCTAACCGGCCATAATTCCAGGCATGTTTACGTATCACCGAAAATAGCAAAATTATTATCAGCCATACGCAAAAATTTAAAAGTAGCGTTTGCGGTATGGCCTCGTAAACATGGGTCAAAAATAACGTATCGTTACGTTTACGAATTAAACAACTTTCCGGATTGGGATAAATGCCGCGACTTTTATTAGCGAATGTATTCATCATAAAGGCATTTATCCAACTGAATTGAATTTTTTTTTATGTTTTGTGTTCGTGTTTTTTTTTTTTAGTTTTTTTGTGTAGTTTTTGGTTTTTCGATTTTATTGTTGGTGGTGGAAATTGCCAACACATGACATTTATTAGATAAGAGGAAGTATATTTATCTTATCGTTTTGTTTAATCGCGCCAGTCATAAACTAATACTTTTAAAAATTGTGAAAATTAGAATACTCACCAATGAAGATTAGTTCTAAATTCAGAGTGTATGCATGAAATTAGATTAAGTCGCCGTTTCGAATGGCTTTCGTGTTAAACCGCAAATATTGTTGTTAAAACAAGAGTTTGAGAAGAGAAAATGCGTAATCGACTAGAAATTATGTAAGTAAATGGTTTTCAATGTACCGCAGGCAATAAATACAATTCACTGAATTTTATCCTTTTTCACATAAAATCATCAACGTTTCAACAGAATATCCCTTTTTTGTTTATTTACATAATAATACAACCAAAACCAATAGAAATGTCCATACAAGAAGCCGACTTGTTACTGTCATAACGTAGACCCCACAAAAGAAAGGTTTCCTATACTTACTGGTGTTAGTTACACATCGCTAAAAAACTAGGTTAGGTTTAAAATAATTATATCGCAAGAATTTGGGTTGGTTTTGGTATAGTAATAACACAAAATATTTTACCTCACCAGCTGGTGGTTCTTATATGTTTCCTTAAATTTGATCTATTCTTCGTTTTTTTTCCTATCATAGGGCGAACAGAAATTTAGTTTTAAATTATTTTTGTTAATGATTTTTTTGCTTTCATTAATTGTTGTTGTATCTCTTGTTGCTGGTTTAACATGATTGAGCGAAAATCCAGTTTTCATTCATCAACATTATAACGTTAAATTTCAAACCTATATGGATATAAATGTTGGTTTCATTTCATAGCGTACTATCAAAAACCCGATGCGTCAAAAATTGAGTCAAACCTTGAATTCAGCCAATTTTCAAAATTCAGGCAACAGTTAAAGCATCAAGACATCCGATTGCGACTGGCAGCTTTAAACAAGAAATTTAAAAAAATTCGTAGACACTATAAGACCATTTAAACAGCGAATGCGAAAAAATTTCACATTTTCGCGGGGAGTTACATGAATTAGGGGGTAGGCTTCTAAGACACGTTCAAACGGTTAATTGATGAAACAATCCGCTTATCACGACTCATAAAATGAAGTACCTTAAAAGTTCCGTAGAGAGGTGGAAAATTATTGATCCATTTAGAACCCACTGGAGACAACTATGATACATCTTGGGGGATTTAATAAAACTCATAGAACAGCAAGAGATTACTCGTATCTAATCTGCTTAATACTTTATTAAATCAGCATACTAGCAACACAGAATCCGCTGCTGTGGTCAAATACTTTGTCTATATGCTATAAGGAATACAGGCATTAACATCGAAGCATGGAGACCTTACCTTTATCTTCAGATTATTAAACAATTTGGCCAACGAGTGACGACGTCAATACGAAAGCTGTCTATAGAAAATCCAAGAGAATTTCAAAAACAAGCCAATTTTTTAAATTGCTAAAAAATCGTTTCCAATATTTGAAAGCACAACAAATCAATACCAACGCAACAAGTAAAATTTCAGCGATAACCGCTAAAATGCGCTTTCATAGCTACCGCAGAATTTGCAGACGCTGTCTGAAAAACTACAGAACCGATTCTTGGTCTCGTTTCAAAGACCTGAGTATTTGTGCAGCAATTGTCTCAGCCAAAATATTACGACAACAAGTTGCTGTATTAAAATTAGTTGTTTTACCTGCAAAGGTAGACATTATACTTTGCGAAACGTAAAAAACCAAGAAAACAGTATTACGAAGCTAAACATATCAATATTCGACAAGGATTGTGGCTAGGGTTTCTCAAAAGTAAGACCGGGAAATTTCGGGATTTACCGGTTTTCAATTTATTTAGTGTTAGTAGTCATTTAGCTCAAATTCGCATAGGAAATTTAGAGATTCTTGAACGGAATTCTGGGATCTCGTTTTCTGTGTCAAAAGTATGATCGGGAAATCCCGTCTGCCTCTTATTTCCGACTATTCCTTAGGTCCGAATGCAGTCAATTTGAATACCTCGCGCATAGAAGTTAATCCATATACAGTATTTCAAATCAAACTCAGTTAGAACTTTGCTATTTCTTAACCGATTATGGAGAAATTGAGCATGCACGATGGAAATGTTATTCTAATATGACTTTTACATAAAGTTCTGAAAAATGGCCAATTATGAAGGAACTTGGTGTTTTCTGTATCGATTATGATGAAATTCAGGATGCTTGAAGGCAATGGGATTCTAAGATGAGTCTTAGATGAAGCTCTGAGACATTCATCAGAAACATTAGTGCAGTATTTAATTCGGTTGGTTGGTTTTGACTATTTATACCTTTCCAATTTAATTTTTTTGGGGGGTTTCACGTATTAAAACATTTTAGCAGCATTTATACAAAGATTGCATGGACGAAGAGGAGGAGGAGACTTTGGAACACTTCCTATGCTCATGTCCGGCGCTATCATACAGAAGGCATAAGTATTTGGGTGTGTACGGTATGGACAGCCTTTCGGAACTCGCGGACTGTGGAGTGCGAGATTTATTACGCTATATAAATAGCTCTGGTTGGTTTCAACGGGAGTAATGGGGAGATGGGATCCTGTGGTATCACAACGGGCCATTGCTGGCCTAAGTGTGCGATAGCAGCCACTTCAACCTATACAAAGATTTTGTGGAAGTACCAGATGATCGAGTATCTGATGATACACAAACTGATATAGAAATTGTCGGTTGTAAACCGAAGATAATAAAACTCCATCCCTCTAAGCAAAATGTACAACAGTCAAAGTCTTTGCACACTGTACCAGCAGTAAGTTGTGCATTATGTGGGAAAGGCCACAAACTAGTAGAATATGCTGATTTTCTGGGCTTAGAAATTCTGTATCGTAGAGAATATGTAAAGAAACATGCTAGATGTTTTAACTGCTTGAGCGATACACACATGGTATACCATAGTGTAAATACTACTCAGTAATTAAAATACAAATTATAATTGCCTTTGAACAAGGTAAATGGATGAATATTGATACACGGTCTTAATGATTTTACCTCAGGAGTGTCTAAAGTTGTAGCTACTATACGTATCAAATCCAGATTCAACGAGGATTCCTATAAGAGAACTGCCGAGGTTCTGATAGTTCCAATGATAACATCATAGCGACGCCCAATTAATGTACTAGCAGCTACAAATTTCCATATGGAAGGCAAGATTGACGTCCTACTTGGGTGCCACATATTCTTCGATGTAATTTGCAATAGCAAGAGATATTTTCCGAAGATAAACTGGAGGCTCACAACACACAATTAGGACGGGTGGTCGCAGTAACGCCAATTCATTCTAAAGTCGGCAATACAGAGGCTCAGTTTAATCTTCATCATTCTGAATGTTGAGCAATTGAGGAAATTAAGGACGTCGTTCATTACAGTAATGAAGAGAAATTTTGTCTTGAAAATTACCAAAATACTGTTGGTAGAGCCGAATATGGGAAATACATCGATATTCCCTTCAAAAACGACTTACTGAAACTGGGCAAAAATCTAATCTGGAAAAGCGATTCTGTCGTAATACTTCATTTAAGAGATAATATTCCCAATTTATGGAAGAATATTTAGCACTAGCGTCGAGATCCTACAGGCTTCAGAAGTACTGAAATGAAATTTTTATATTGATGATCTTATTCCGGGAACAAATAATCTAAAACCCGAAAAGATTGTTCAGGACTTAATTTGTCTGTTTGAAACAGGGGGATTTAATCTTCGCAAGTGGGCATTCAATAGTTCCGAGCTGATGTGCACTATTCCAGAAGCCAACAATGATATTCCGCTTATACATTTTGAAGGTGATTCTCAGGCCAGGCCGTATCAGTATTTGGAATTAGGCATTCTCCAGTAAATGACACTTTCCAATTCAAGCTGAATTTAGTTTAGTAAAGTGGCACCAATCAAAACAATCAGCATTCCACGGTTGGAACTTTGTGCTGCGGTGTTGCTAACCAAGCGGATGTTGTCCGTTTTAGAAATATAGAGCAAGGTTACACTTAAATATTGATTATGGATAGACTCAACAATTGTGCTGAACTGGATTTTGCAACATACCAGCCGCAGTCAATGGAGTCATATGCCATCATCTGACAACCCAGCTGACTGCGCTTCGCGTGGTTTATTTCTTTCCGTTTTTTTCTTTTTAGGTAAAAATCCTGAACACGGTTAAAAAATGGGCAATATGGAGTTCGGATGCTACTTGACAATGACAAACTCAAAGAAGTGAGAATAAGATAATAAAGGCGAATCAGCAGCTAGATTTCTTCAGATTGCAAAAAAAAAAACAAGAAGGACGAAAACTTTAAGAATATCACAAATTCATGAACCAATACGCCCAGATAAATTATATGGAACTCATTAAACATGATTTTATAACACATGCTTCTAGTGTTTACTACATGCCACATCATTTTTCAATTAAAAAAGTTAGCAGGTAGTGTTTGATGCTTCCTGTAAAACAGCAACGGGCACGACTTAACGGTAATATTGATCAGGTGGCAAATCGTTGTGATTGTTTCTTTTAGACAGATCAAACGCCCGCAAAGATCAAGATTTATAATGAATACTCTGGCAGTTTGAAACAAATAAGCCAAAGATCAGATTAAAAACTGTCACCTACGGAACAGCTTCTGCAACTTATTTGACTAAAAAAACTTTGCAACAATTAACCATTGATGAAGCGTCGTGCGTCAAGATATCCAATTCGTTCAAAGATCGTCCAAAATGATTTCTATGACATTCGAAGTAGCCTTAGACAAAAGTGTCACGTTTTGTTTCTCTTATCGTAGGAAAAACAAAAAATTTAAAAATATTAGATTATTGGGGCGTTCCTTACCTTTATTTGTAAGTATTGCACATCAATCACGCTCACATCGTGTTTACGCTTAAATTTTGATTTTGATTTTAATTACAATCACAATGTAGTTCTAAAATCTATGTTAGTTGTTAGGTCATTATTAAATGTAGCCTAGCTTAAACATAGAAAGTCTGGTCCCAAATATTGACGAAATTCGTCAGATTTTTAATGGTGCTTCAGTCGTTATACTTTGTTTCTCTGAGACATGTTTAACCCTAAATATCCCTAGTTCAGCTTTAGCCATCAACGGTTTTAATATATTTAGTAAATTTAGGGGGTACCTTCTCTTAATTATGGTGGTTTATGTATGTTTGTAGGTGATGACATTAAGGCTAGATTAGTTACCATCCCTTCTTGCCTCTTTAGTTACCATACCTTCTAAATATGATCCCGTTGTCAGATATGTTTTAACTCTTTTTGGTCTAGAGTTATTTCTAGTGCCAAAGTGCCAAAACACGGTTTCTGACATTTTTAGGTTAGAATGTCTTAAAAAAACTGACGTTATAGGGTAATTCTGTGGCCAGATTCGGATTCAGCGCAAAAAGATATTTCGAATACGACTGTTCATCAAGAAAAAAACCATGCAGGCCTGTGTAATTAGAGTTGCATAGTAGGAAGCTTTTGAACAAGAATTAAATAGATGAAAAGCAAACCAAAACTTACCAAGGAGCATTACAATTAAAACGCTAACTCCATTTCTAGACCGAAATAACCTGCTAAGAGATGGGGTAAGAGCCTAAGACAACAAATTATAATCTATCATTTGAAATAAACACTCAATATTAATGCCCAAAGGTCACAAGTTGTCAATATTCCTCATCAGAGTAGCTCGTATAAAAACACCACATAGTGGCAATCAAGCAATTACCATACCTGAAAGTGCCTAGGATACCTGAAATGCCTAGGATATAATACTATACATGATTGTATAACCTGTACCTACCAGAGTAAGGAAATTGGCATAACACCCACTAATGGGTTATGTTACAAAAAGAACGATTAAACTATGCAGGTCCAATTAACATAAAGTTATGGAAAGGCCGCTGTAATAAAACAACGAAGGGCTACATTGCCATAATCATATGCCTATAGTCACAAAAGCAATCCATCTCGAAATTTTAAGTGACCTGTCAACAGATGGCTTTTCAATCCTGATTTACATTCAACGACATTCGACGTCCGCAAAAAAGTTGAAACACAACATAGTAAAAACTATAAAGACAAAAAGAGAAAAATAAGTCATCTGCTTACAAAATCAAATGAAACCCGAGAAACATACCCTAAAAGCAAGAACATCAAATATTTATAACATTTCATGAAATTTTAATTTGACATCGGCTTCTACGAATTTTTTTGAATATAAATAAGGCTTTAGCCGCATACCGATGATTCATATCAAGAGGAATTTTTCTGAAAATATTTAGTGATTATGAGTGCTGACAAATAATTACAAAGGCAGGCAAAGAATCAGGAGGCAGTAATTAAGTAGTTTGTACCCTGGGAAGCCTCCACTTTGGAGGAGTATGGGATGCCGAAGTCAAGTCAACAAAACAACACCTCCGCAAAGTAATTGTTTGCTAATCGGCTTGCTGTAACATTAAAATTGTACTGCTGCTTCACTCTATGCTATATTTTACTAATGCCAGATGTCAAAGGTTAGTTTTTTTTTTTTGAAGAAAAACTTACCGTATTGTTATTTATAGCATAAAACAAAACTTAATTTATTGTGGTGTACAAAATCTATATGGGAGTATAAAACTTGACGATATAAAATTAAGGCCCGATTTTGTTCTTGAGCGAGGTTTAATTTTTGAAAACCAAAGACATTTCATTCAAGGCTTTCAAGGCTTCGGAATTCGGAAGTAAATTCTCTAGACCTTTTATTAGGTCGAAATCTATTAAAACAAATCGTGTATTTGATACTATCTGTGTCCACTAGAAATTGCTAAAAGTACTTGAAAGTGACATGGGGATGACTACTGTAGTATGATGTTAACTTCTCTTCTTAACCGTTTCTGATTTCCAAAATAAGTTTGATTGTTGAACAATCGCAAATCTACTAAATTTTCATTCCATATTTGTCAAATGTAGATCGAATGTATAAAAAATCTTTCTCAAATTGTTACATCCGTATATCTATATAGTAAGCAAAATTCTTAACTGCTTCCGACTGGTCAGTCTTCTGAATCATCAAATCGCAAATATTGGCATCCTTTGATTTTTTTGAATATTAGAAAGCCAAGATACCAAACGGTATAAATCTACTATACTACAAAAAAGGACACAATATTGAAAAACATATTAAACTACAACACTTAAGAAACTTAAACAAAACAAGTCGATTTCTAATATTCACATATCGCGGAGTTACTCTACTGTCAACAGTTTAGACATGGAATAAATAATTGCCATATGGACATAGGATGCAGACTATACGTTGTTATTCATTTGACAACAAATTGCCCACTAATGTTACTGAATGAGGATAAACCATCCCACCAATGATTGGTCTTGCCCGAATAAATCGGGATACATATAGTTATAGAGCAACACATTCAATCTGAAGTTAAAAATTGCGACCAATTCGATAGTTCCGCCACTTACATTTTATAATTTTTATCATTTTATAGTTTTATCCAGATATTCTATCGAGACTACAGATTTTCCCTTTCATGAGTACAGACACATATCAAAAATTTGTATTTTAGCATGGAAACATACCAAAGTTAATTTTTAGTACATCTAATATTTTCATTTAGTACAATAGATCATGTTTAGCACTTGTATTAAACATCAACTTCGCCATCATTTACGATAGGTGCGCTAGTGTAAATTATCTCATTTGTTATGGAAAAGATAATTCACACTAGCGACAATTTCGGTACTAAAATGAACAAATATCACGATCTATAGATCATGTTTAGCACTTGTACTAAACATCAACTTCGCCATCATTTACGCTAGGTGCGTTAGTGTAAATTACCTCATTTGTTATGGAAAAGATAATTCACACTAGCGACAATTTCGGTACTAAAATGAACAAATATCACGATCTATAGGAAGCTAGTAAAGGTTGAATTCAGGCTGTTTTACATTCAATCTTTCCGTTCTTTTCCAAAAGATAAAAGATTTACAATAAAAAATGCGTTTTAGTATTCCTTGTATTAAAATCAGAAGGAATACTTAAAAAGTATTACTACTTACTGCACCACTCAACTTTTTTTGGTGAAAAAGAACGGAAAAACCTGAAAAAGATGAACTGGTTTATCTTTTTTCGTAAAAGTTGCTCAAAAGATATAAAATCCAAGTAACAGTTTGATAGGAAAAATAGAAATTTTGAATATGCCCGTCCCATTTTGATAAATGGATAAAACGTATTTGCTCTTTTCTTCGTGATTTTATTCTTTTGAAAAAGAACGAAAAGATTGAATGTAAAAGGGCCTTTACATTCAATCTTTTGCTCTATTTTAAAAGACAGATGATGTACGATAAAATTACATATTCATTTCTCTTTATTATTTCCTTCCATCCACAAGATTTTTTGAAAAGTTGCTCAAAATTTAAAAGATCATAGTAACATTTTGAAAGAAAAAAAAATTTTAGTATGTCCGTCTCATTTTTATGTATGGATAAAATGTATTCGCACTTTTCCTCATCTATTTATGCTTTTTGAATAACAAAATAATGAAAACAACAACGCCAATTCTTAGTGCTGCGAGTGCCAGTATTTTTAAGTGGATAATGACGGCCACAATTTCCCTTTTTTATTTGGCAAATATCTGAATAGATCTATCGAGTTATAAAAAAACACAGCAATTATTAAGTTTTGTAATTCAAGGAAATGAATTAAAAACGATAAAATGTAGCATATAAAAAGCCCTATTGGATAAAATTAAACTGAATTATTTGCAGTTTAACCACAAAAATAGAGAACATCTTAATGCGATCTATTGAGATCTATCGAGACTTATAAAAAAACACAGCTATTGTTATGGATTTAAAATATAATTTGCGAGTGAGCTTTTGGAATGCCCACATCAAAACAAACTAATCAAAATGAAGCATTATACACTCACCGGCAGAAAAAACAGGTCACAATAAAAAAAAAATTTGTTTCACTTGAATATCTTTTGAACTGCACTAGCTGAAAACTTAGCTGCGCTTTTTTTTACTTATCCCACAACCTGGCTTATAACTAAATTTTCAAATGAGAATACCTCTTGAACCGCATTAGCTGCAAACTTGAAACAAAAACCAAACGCCAAATTCTTGGTCATTCAAAACCATCTTATTTAAAATGTGAGTAGGTAAGACTTACTCTATCTAAACATGTGGTAAAGGTTTTTCGACATTTCAAACAAAAACCAAACATTTGAACAATTTTGAAAATTTTATTTAAATTTTCACAAACATAAACAAACCAACAAGATCACAGTTAACCAATAAAAAATATTAGTACCGTGTATTACACGCCTCCCTCCCCTCGCCCCCCCCCGCACCCCCTGGTTCACTGAACTGATGTCTCACGACCACTGTCACCCTTTTTGCAGGATTACTTATTGAAGTAGAGTGTTCTGACGGCTCCATTTACTTGTAACGACAGTTTTCTTCTTTATCTTGTTGTAGGATAGTCACGCACATTTCAATGGGTCAAGTATTTTCTTGCGGCTCCGCTAAGGCATATTATTTATCTGTTTTTTCCTCGAGATCCAAATTGATTGCTGTCGTTTGATTGCCTCATTGACTTCTAAACCCGCGTGCTTTCAACTTGGCTCTTTTTCATTTCTATTAATGTTTACTTCCTTATTCTAACTCACTTTTTATTTCAATATTTTATTTTACGCAAATTTGTTAAGAATGCTTGAACTTGATCCTAAAGTTCTCTCGACTTTTCACTAATTCGCAGCGGTTCGAATCTAAGTGGTTTAATATCCAATTTAAGTCTTTAGCATATTGAAGTTTGTACTTGTTAAACAAAATTATCATCCATAGAAATGCCATTCTTATTTCAAATTTTATTATCTTGTATATCGTTGGACGTCGTTTTGCTGTCCCATTGAATCGTACAGCACCCAACTTTATTTCCTCTTTCGGTTGCATATTTTAATTGACTGTTGAGTTTGTTTGACTTGACGATAACTTTTACAATTACATAGTTTTAAGTTCTTGGAATTATATAAACTTGAATTTCACACCCTTTACTTAACCTTTTAATCCAGCTCATCTTGAGGAACATTCTGTTAAGAATGAAATAATTTTAGAGTTTTTATCGCTGTTTAAATATTTAACTTTTTAACCAATTCAAATATAGACACAGCGCCTAAGAAACTCGATAAGAATTTCAAAGTATGTCCACACAAATTTATGAATTAGAATTGTTTGTTACATTCAAATCAAATTTTTTTAGAATTGTTAGCAGAATAGAAGAGTCGCCGAGGCTAGTGTGATGAATACGCAGTCTAGCTCAAATATATTTTATATTAGAGTCCACACTGACATTTGACCGATCAGATCAGGCATTCCCCCTTTATAGTGCTCTCTAGCATTGTAAATCGCCACTTTGTAAATCTAAATTTTAATTAAAATGTATGTGAAAATTAATTATTTTAATTTACAATAAATTATCTGCCACAATTTCTTTACGCACAAATTGACACCAGAATTACTCCGGTCAGATAAGTGATTTTCATATCGCTGTTTTGTACTTTGTAATTTTAATTAAAATTAATGTGAAGATTAATTATTTTAATTTAAAATAAATTATCTGGCCACAGTATTATTAAGCACAAATTAATAACCGAATTGCTCCGATCTGATGATGCATTCTCTTGCTATAGTGCGCTCAATCTCTATAAATAACTATTTTGTAGTTTGAATTTTTAATTAAAATTTATGTGGGGATTAATTAATTTAATTTAAAATTAATTAGCCACCACTGGTTTTTTACGCAAAAATTGACACCATCGGATCTCCGATCTGATGAGCCGTTCTCTCGCTACACTGGTTGAAGCATTTAAATCGGCTGAAATCAGAGGTTCGCGGCGCGGGTTCCTGTACCGCCCGAAGACGTTATTGCGATAATATTATGCGTGACACATAAACCCGAAGGACCAATCTAAGCAATCATATCTTTAAATTAAAGGTATTGCTTATAGTTGATGAGTAATTGTCCCCGACCAAGGGGTAAATTTCGGGTAAGTTTTCTGAACATGCGGTGTAAAACGTTATCACGTCAAAATAAAACCACAAAGTATTCGCATTGAATCAGGTCGGTTGTGGATGGGTTATGTGTAACCTAAAGGGAATCGCGTTTTAAGTTTGAAAATTCTGAGAATTATATTAGTTGCACAAATGTTCATGACAATTGACAAACGATTTGATGAAATGATAAAAATACTATCAAATAATATAATTGAGCAAAAATTGCTGTTACTATAATCTTATTAAACGTTTCGTCATTATTACACGTCTAAGTGCATTTCAAATTTTATTTATTAAGAAGGTCCTTGGCTTGAGGAAAAATGAAGGTTTTCACAAAGATACATTTGCATATTTATGTTTTAGATCAACCTTGTTGCTATTAACAAGTTTAGATTGAATAAGGTAACAATAAATCCATTAACTCAATAAATGCACAAGCAATGCACCCTATTTGAAAAATGCATAATGTCTCGACTGAAAATAATCAATGTACACGTAATTAAATTAATTACACACAATAATTACCATTACCTTTTTATGTTATGACGGGCTACCGTGTACATATTGTGTTGTTAACCTTCATAAACGCCATACAATAAAAATTCTGCAGAATACTTTATAATATACACATGCATGGCATGTACGGCGTGTCATTCTAATATAAGGTTGCATGACAAAAACAAATTGTAAATATTTCTATTGATTAGGAATTATGTTCCTGTGAGTCATAAATTTGTGTACAGCATGACATGATAAAAAGTCATATTTGTATACATTTAGTAGGAAATTGATGAACACTCGACAATACTGAATAAATAATAAATCATTTTTTGCCAAAAATTGTATCGCTATGATGGTCAATCCAAATTTATTTTATTTTGATTTGTTCAAAACTACAATCTATGAAAAGACAAACCAGTACTCATGTATTATATTTATTATTTACACCATTATCAGTTTATCAATTTATTTAACATAATATTAATTTGGAAGAGATAAGTACGTTATGGAAAAAAGAACTGATAGTGATCCCAATTTAAATATTCAAAATTATGTCAACTTGTACTAAGTCTGTATATGGTATTACCTTGGTCGCTCGTGAAATGTGCGTACCATAGTACACTACAGTACTATCGTATATGACGAATTTTATATGAATCTACCTGTATTCAGCGATGACCAACCTTTTTTAAATTGATTGGCATAAAATATTTTGTTATTAGCATACAAATCATTTTCTCAGCATGTAAATTGAAAATTCATTTTATAAAAAAATTGTGTTGCGTGTTTACAGCAGAATACGTATTTATTGATAAATTTGAATGTTGGTTAAATTTAGTTTTTGATGAATTTCAATATCCCTATCCCAATTTTTATACCATGGGGAACTTAATACTGCTGCAATTTAAACTTAAATCACGACTCACGATTAAGTATCTGTAATGTGGCATCGAATGCTTTAATAACATAAACCATGTACATATACATTTTACGTATGCCGTAGGTTTCCATCCCCAGTACGTACATAAATACATGCACGTAAGATATTAGAAAATTCACAAAGAGAATAAAATTTCTGATAAAGTTGTATGTATATGTATTGATGACAAAATAAGATTAAAGTAGTAATCAAAGTGTAATGATTTAATTTAAACGATGACTAATACCCAACTTGGGCGATACACTCTAATATGGGTGCGGGAAAAATACTTTTTCTGCTTTTATAAAATTGGTTTTAGCATGTCATCATCCGATACGGAACAAAGTGGCATCAATTTTTATCAGAAATTTTTTCCTTTCCTTCTATTTTAGGATCTTAGAGTGCTTATGTTTAAAACTAACTTTCCTCTTGATAAATAGAATGTATAATCCACTTTCTGTTCAAAATCGGTGCGTTTACTTGCTTGCAGGCATTATCTTCTGCGAAACGCACATTCAAAAATCTAGGAATAAATTGAGTGGCGGATTCTGGCTTAAATTTTCACGCATGCAATAAATCGATTTTTTTTAAACCGCATATACAAATAAATTATATTGTATGAAAATATGAAATAGCTTGCCCAGTAATGACCGCTTAGCTGCTTAATTAAAACAGATTAAGGTTAAACGATTAATCTAAACTTTTCGGTTAATCAATAACACTGAATCATTTATAAAATTTTGTAAAAAAAAATTGTTACGAAATAATTAGAAACCGCTATAGCAAATTGTCGCCTGATTGTGCTTCCATTGGACAATAAATTTTAGTTAATTGTAATCCCTCCACATTTTTATTTTACCTGCCACAGAGTTACCTGCTTATCCCGATTACGTATCACGAGTTGCAGTTCCCGACTCTCGAGAAATCATAAGTACAAAGTCGCATAATTGTGAAAAGTATTTATCTCAATTGACTTTCAGGTCAAATCCGTCGGTGCGGAATTGTTCCGATTTCAAGATAATTTTCCTATTTTTGATGCATCAAAATAAGATAGATGGTAGCTCAAAAGCTTAAAGTAAACCACCCTTTCAAAATTGTAGAATGGGACATTTCTAGGAAATGTTTAAGAAATTGCGGTGGTCTAGTTTTTAGAGAAAGAGAAAATCGTTCCTGATGTTATAATACGGGTGTCCGGGTTTGGGATGCTGTCCGTCAAGGGGTGATTCCTTGGTTCATTCTGAGAAAAATATCGTATGGGTTCATTTTTGATATCCTTTGAGATTCAGGGTGTTTAAAAAATTTAGTTCAGAAAAAAAGTACATCCATAAACTGTAACTTCCAAAATATTTATCGGAGAGCAACCAACTTAGTCATATTTGACTGGTAATTGTATAGACTATTGTTATTATTAAAGTTGTTATCTTGCATCTATCTGCATCCGTTTGAGTTTTTTAAAAAATTGAGTTTTTCTCAAAGAAAACCCTCCTTGTGATTGAATACAGGCTAATATTCGTTTAAGTATGCCTTTGGTTTTTTCAATTCTTGGTAATTCTTCCCTTATCTGTTGTGCTGCTGTGTGTATTCGTTGTATAAGTTCTTCGTTTGTTTCAATTTCTTTGGAGTATACAAGCGCCTTCATCGTTCCCATACATAAAAATCCAATACCGTAAGATCGGGAGATCTTGCAGGCCAATGATTTGGACCATTTCTTCCAATCCAATTATTTGAATAATTTTCGTTAAAAAAATTCTTAACATTATTATCGGAGTGTCTAGGTGCACCATCATGTTGGTATGTAAGCGAGAATCTACTTAAAATGGGAACATCATCAAAAAGGAGTGGCAAATCATTTTGTAAAAATTGAATATACCTAACGTTCACTATTTAATCTCGGTGGTAATATGAATGGTCCAATTAACTTGTCGCCAATTACACCAGCCCATCCGTTTACACTGAATCGGTGCTGAAATGATGTTTGTTTTTTCGAATGAGGATTTTCAGCATCTCACGTGTGTAGGTTGTGAAAGTTTGTTATGCCATCTCTTGTGAATTGAGATTCATCCGTCTATAGGATACGTTTCACAAAACTTGCATTGTCCAAATTCCTTTCCGTCAACAAACTACAAAACTCCAATCTTTTAGTGTGGTCTATCAGTAATAGTTGTTGAACGGGTGTTGTATGGTATGGATGAAGATTCTCCTTGTGCAATACTTGATGAATTCGATAGCGAGAGGTGTTCAATTGTAAGCGAGCCTCCTTATGCTAATAGAAGGACTTGCTGTTACATTACGAATTATATCTTCGTCGAAATCCAAATGGATTGGTGGACTGAATGAGGTTCCGCCCGGGTATTCGATGTTGTTACGATATTTGGTAGTCTCCTATGAATATTTATAAATACTCAGGAATGCGACGTGTTGGAAATCTGCGTTGATATTCATTGCGAGCTCGTGCTGCATTGCCATCGCAAAATCCGTAAACGAAATGGTTATCAATGTACTCCTCACCTGAGAACTGTGCCATGATAATATTAATTTTATTAAATTAATTAAAATTTTGATTCACAACACTGATACAACACTAGATAATATCTCGAATCTAATGACTGAATCTGAAAATATTTAGTTTTTGTTTTTTCAACATTTAAACAAATGAGTTGATAATCATCGCCTACTGTTTTACAGATAAAAAAAATTAGTACAATATTAACCTACAATAGGCGTGTTTTCCATGAGAACTGCACTAGAACTCGATAAACTTTAAATTCATTTTATTGTATGTAAACCGAAAAAAAATAAATTCATAAAGCGCGAATATGTAGTGTATTTAGCATAAATACATATTTTAAGTTTAAAAATTTCCCCCTTAAATTATTTCATCAATATTTCCTTATTTTTTGGTGACGTCATTACACGCGACTGCACTCGATAAATTTATGGGTTTATCAAGTGTAACTAAAAAATATGCTATAATTGTAATTATTTATTGCTGTAACAGCTTAAAATATGTATTTATGTTAAATGCACTACACATTCGTGCTTTATGAATTTTTTTTTTATTTCGGTTTACTTACAATAAAAGGAATTTAAAGTTTATCGAGTTCTAGTGCAGTTCTCATGGAAAACACGGCTAACATCTCTTAATTAGATTGAGAATAAACGGAATACGAAGAAAACTATGGCACGTTAGTACAAATAATGTATTGGGCGATTGTAGGGGTGGAGATGGCAAATTAAAATTAATTTAAAAAAAACAAAAATTATGACGGTTTTTTTTGAGAAAAACTCAATTTTATAAAAAAATATATATTTTTTTTTACTTTAAAGCATCATAGCTCTCAAACAGATGCAGATGCAAGATAACACTTAAATCTTAATAATAGCGCATACAATTACCATTCAAATTAGACTAAGTTGGTTGCTCTCCGATGAATATATTGGAAGTTACAGTTTAATATTTAGGTGTACTTTTTTTCTAACCAAATTTTTTAAACACCCTGTATTTCAAAGGATATTAAAAATGGACCCCCCCCCCCCCTCCCCATACGATTTTTTTCTCAGAATAAAATAAGGAATCACCCCTTGATGGATCAGCATCCCAAATCCGGACACCTTGTATATTTTCTAAAGACAAGCCCAATAATTTCTTCTCGGTTGCTGAATGTAAATGTCAGAGTAATTACACATAATCTGACTCCATAGAAATAAAATTCGCTTTAGATTCTGATAGATATTTAGATTTGGAAGAAAATTTGCTAAACTCGTTTGAAATTAAAGCTTTTGCATCAAATGATAACGATTTTAGTGTTTGCTGAGTTGATTTATTTGTAATATCAAGGAATGGTACACAAACGAGGACAAAAATGATCGTTCGATTAAAATGATGGTCAGAGGTCTTCACCCAACCTGTACAAAGCAGAATATAAATATGGAAGACCTTACACACCAGGGCTTCCAAATAGAGGATGCTGTAAATATCCTAAAGAAAAAAAACCGTAACTGATCATGGAGTCAAAATTAATAAAAGTGTGATCTATGCTTACTTTTAATAGCAAAGAAAAAGTGGAAAAAATTTACAATATTAGGGCAGTCCTTAACATGAGAGTTCGAATAAAAGCGTTAAGAAAATCCACAGGCTTGATACCCCAGTGTAAGAAATGCCAAGGATATAATCACACGCAGAAATATTGCAAACGAGAGATATTAAGGGAAACATCTATTCCAAGCTTGTAAGTTGACAAAAACTACTCCTCCAAAATATGTAAACTGTAACGGTGAGCATCCTGCTAACTATAGATACAAGACAGATTGTACAATAGCGGGAAACAGTAGGTAACAAGAAAAACGGCCAAAGCCCAATTCTTGAAAAAATTCTAAAGAATATAGATGCCTTAAACTTTAGGCTACTAAAACAAGAAAGAAGCCTGGATGCTTTAAATAAACGAATAAATAAGCAAAAGACAGTGAAAGAAATCACTTCTATGATGTACTAATCTATGAAGTTGAATAACACAACAAATTCCAGAGTTAGAAATTTTCCAAAATATAGACAAGATAGATATATGCCTAATTTCAGAATCTCATTTGACAAAAGATTCATTCGTTATAGAATTCGAGGATACCAGTGCTACCACGCCATCCACCCATCAGGAAAAGCGAGAGGAGGTTCAACCGTATTTGTGAAGGAAAACATCAACCAATACGGACGAGTAAAAATTGAAAAAGAAATTATGCAAGTAGCCACCATTAATGATCGATTAAATAAATAATCAAAATGTAATCAACATATCTTCAATATATAGCTCTCCGCGGTATAATCTGAATAAAGAAAACTATGTTACGTTACTCAAATTGCTCGGTTTTAATTTCATAATCGGAAGCGATTTTAACGCTAAAAATCCACATTGATTGGCTTTAAACTGCTAGTTCCTGTCTGGAGTTAAACCAACATATTGGCCAGCGGATACAAATAAGATACCAGATTTGATAGATTTCTTTGTAACAAATGGGATATTTTTAAACTACGTAGTACTCGAAAACAGTGAAGGAATTTCGTCTGACCACACGCGTGTCATTATGACACTCAGTGATACCATTACCAAAAACGAAAATTTGCCTAAGTAGGTTAAACAAACAATAAAACAAACTGGGATCTATTCCGGAAAATAGTCGAAGACAATACCGACTTACAAGCACCAATTAAAACTCCGGCAGAACTTGAGGTTCAATTGGAGCTTCTGAACAACAGTATTCTACAAGCAGCGTGGTAGAGTACTCCTCCTACTCGTAAAACGGAAAAACACATCAACTATCTAGTAGAAGTGAGAGCTGGTTAGAGAAAAACAGAAAGCGCGAAAAATCTGGCAGAGAAATCGAGTACCACAAAGCAAATCACGACTTGATTATTTAAGAAACAAATTAAAATGATTATCAAAGAAATCAAGAACAAACCTTTCAGTGAATACCTAGCTGGCCTTACTGGCAACAAGGACACTAATTATTCCCTTTGAAATGCAACTAAAGGTCTTAAAAGGCCTAAAGTACAAATAGCTCCTATCAAGAATGACGAAGGAACTTGGGCTAGAAGTGCCAAAGAAAAATCTGCATTGTTTGCAGACTGTCTTGAAGACACATTTCAACCCCTTCTTTCTTTAGGATAACCTAAACGAAAGACCTGTAACACTACAAGAGCTAAAGCTGAAATTAATAACAACTTAAGTTCAAAAAATCCCCTGGTTATGACCTAATCACTGGAGGTATAGTTAAAACACTACCAGAAAAAGGATTACGAAAATTACTGCAAGTAATTAACGCTTCCATGTGCAAACACGGCAAAATACAGTGGACTCCCGTATAACGCGAATAATATGTTCCGCGTTGTATGAAATCGCGTTATAGGAAATCTCGTTGAACGAAATGAATTAACAAAAAGGAATGGATAAAAATGAAATGAATGGAATATTCCGGATTTTTATTCTATAGCGCGTTATACGGGAATCGTGTTGTACGAATAAAATGGTCGCACTTTTTTTAACGCGTTGTATGAAATCGCGTTGTATGAACTCGTGTTATACGGGAGTCTACTGTATTTAGGAATTACCCTTGATGCTAAACTCAAGTGGAAAGAGCATGTTAAAAAGAAAAAAAGAAGAGTTAAACATCAAATATAGAAAAATGTATTGGCTCATAGGAAGGAACTCTGAGCTACTGTTCTTATATCGGCAGATATTGGAACCTGTATGGACGTATGGTATACAGCTATGGGGCTGTACCAAGAAAACTAACGTTAAAGTAATTCAAACTTTTCAAAATAAAGTCTTGCATAGTATTCCATGGTACATAAGGAATGATAACCTTCATAAGGATCTAAAGAAATATGCCAGGAAACACGTACAGCGCCTTAGTCTGTATAGACTTGCCACCCGTCTCGTTTTTAACGGGACAGACCAGTTTTTCAGTTGATTGTCCCGTGTCCCGACGTTACTTTGGTCGGGACGCCTTTTGTCCCGTTTTTATGAATAAATTGCTTTTTAAACAATATTTGAGACAGTTGACGATTGGAAATATAAAGAAAGTATTACCTATCGGAATAAAATAAAATGGTATAGCGGACAGTTTTTGAAGACGAGTGGGCCGAAAACGCAGCAAATTTAAGTGAGTCCACGTCTGCAAAGCAAAATGAAATGAGTAAATTTTAACGGTCGGATTGGTTAATTATTACCTGACTTTGAGAGTTGGTTAAAAAATTGCCCTGAAGAAGAAACAAAAGCTTATTGTATATTGTGCAAGTGTATATTTTTTGTGAAATTTGAAGGCTTAGGGATGGTTAGAAAACACTCAATGACAAAGAACTTAACTACTAAACGTACACATTTTTTTCCAAAACTCAATACTATTGAAGGCGGAAATATCAGAAAGTACATTTGAGTACCACGGAATAATGCATAATCAAAAAATTATTTAGTGATTCTAAAAAAAAACTCAAATAATTCACTGTCTGCGAACAAAGGCCGAGGCAATTGTAGAGAATGTTTTGGCTCCATTCTCCATTGAAAATTTGTTGGGAACAGATGCTTCTAACAACGGAAATACAAATTTATTTCCAGTCGCTGTTAGATATTTTTCCACAAGAAAGGGCCAATAACGTTTCTTGTGAATTTTTACGAAGTCTATTTGATGATACATCGGAAGCCTTAGGAGTAAAGCTGATGGATTATCTCGAAAAAACTGGATTAGCTCATGATAAATTAGTGAGTGTTTCTACATCTTAACCGACTACTAAATTTACCAGAAATAATTGCTGGACGTTATTGCCATGTACATATTTTACATAATGCCGCTAAACAAGGACTAAAACTGTTATCATTTGATGTCGAAAGCTTCGTTAAAAAATTGTTTAGTGAATTTTCCTCCAGCGCTAAAAATCTTGCAGGACTAAAAGATTTTGTTCATTTTATGGAGTCAGATTATGTCCAATTACTCGGCCATTCCCGTATTAGATTTCTCACATTATTTCCTGCGATTGATCGAGTTTTACAGTCTTGGCCTGTTTTGAAGTCGTACTTTTTAAGTAAAGGTGAGGATAATGCTTCCAATTTAATCTGGAAATTTGTTGCTAACAACGGTTCGGAAGTAGATGATGAACGATTCGGAAGTAGAGGTTCAATTATCCGAGGCATATTTGTATTTTGTTCATAATCTTATGAATTTTTTATCATCACATCTTAAACAAGTTGAAAGTGATTTTATACAACCTACAGAGGTATATGACATTTTTAACAAAATTAAATTAGAATTTTCAAATACATTGGAAAAGCATTTTTTTCGGATTTGAGGCGATTAGAACCAAATAAAAAGTAAAGGTTTATTAAGGAAGCTGTTTATACAAAAAAATTTAAGTTATTTGAATTTGTGCTTCGATTATTCAATTGTTAGTTTTTTTTTATAAATGCAAGCAATTTAATTTAGAACAAGAACTAATATTTAACGATGTGGTGGATGTCGCGTTAAAATTGAGAGTACTTTTAGTAGATGAGGATGCATTATTTTCAGAAATATGCTTTCTCAATAGTGTGTTACCAAAACTTCAGACCACTGTGAAACAAAATAGGTAATTATGTGTAGGATGCTTGAGCCTTTGAAAATATGCTTTGAAGTTATTGAAAGTTAAAATGACTAAATATTTTTAAAAAAATTGTATATTATATTTGAGTCTTGTCCTTGTGATTCATTGGTAATTATTCCAGCTATTACTATTTTTACATATAAATTTGCGGAGGGGGATATCCGCCGAATACTTAAAATGTATGCGTCCCGTTTTGCAAATTTTAAAAGGTGGCAAGTCTTAGTCAACACGAAAATGCGGATTTGCGTCGTATGCTAAACAGCCAAAATCCAGTAAGACGGCTTCGACGAACGAAGCCCTTAGCACTAGGACAGATAAATTAATGAAGTAACCAACCTGGAGCTAACCGATGGGTTATACTCCTCAAACATTTAACAACATTTAATATAGATAAATTACTAAATGAATTTGTATTCAGTTGTAATGTCTGTTAAATAAAAAAATAAAACATTGTAATATATGTTTTGCGCTCAAAGTTTACCTTGTGGCAAGTGCGGGCCTTCACTGAATAACGTAGCCCCTAAATTATGTCAATTCACACCACACTTTATATTTATTTTTATTAAAACAAATTTTATGTTTAATATTCAATAATAAAGATTTTTATTATTTACTTTTAATTTTATAGTTTTTATTTACTTTATCGAAAAACTATTTACAAATTTTTTATTCGTTCGAAACTTATTTTACACGAAGATTTTATTTTAGCGTCTATAAAGATGGAAGCTTCACGTTCACTCTCTATATTTTTTGAAGATGTCGGAACTGTCATAGTCAAAATATGTATAGCCCTCGTCACGAGCTTGCGTATTTGCGTATTTCGTAACTTCGTAAATTTGACGTTTCTTCTGATTGGTTGAAATTATTTCCCCTTAATAAGCAAGAAACGTCAAAAATAAACACGCTCACAGGCTACTTTTCTTCTGCGTATTGTGACAACTGTGATTACTTGTGATTTTTAATAAATAAAAATAAATAGTATGGAACAAAATATTATAAAACGGGCAAGAATATCTACCAAAAAATGGAAAGAAGAAGAAAAGATGGATATATTGAATTATTTTAAAGAAAATTATTCAAAATAATTTAGAAATAGTGGTTTGTTTTATTAGGTGCCTACATTTATATGTAAATATTTATGTGATTTGTATTTTGATCCATATTATTTATTTTTATTTATTAAAAATCACAAGTAATCGCAATTGTCAAAATACGCTGAAGAAAAGTATCGAATTATTCTACAAACTATCGATTGCCAATTACCCGTAGCTATGGCAACTATTGGGAAGACGCGAGCCGATGACAAGGCCACGCTAAAAATTAATGCAAAATGCGGAAAATTAATCCAAAATTAGCTCTATGGATTACAAATTTTTTAATTATTTAAGAAACAAAATATAAAAGAAAAATGGAAATTAAAGAAACTTATTTAAAATTATATTTTTTTATTTAAATTACAAATCATTTGTGGGAGGAATATGAAGTGTTCGCATGTTTGTTTGCTGCATCCTTGAATCAGAATTCAAAAATTTTAATTTATATATGCACCCCTTGGTGATACACCCCAACCTTGAGTATCTTCGGGATCACTCCATAACAAATCGCACATTGGGCCGTCATGTGGCACCTCCTGTTTACGATCGATGGAACGGATTTGATCTAAATACTGTATTCATGGACTTAAACCACCGTGCACACAAAATATTTTGCCATCGATTAAGGCCGATAGACTAAGATAGTCGAAAATCTCGGTGCAATGTCGCCATACCGTGTTCGAACCGTATTTTCTTACACATTCATTATAAAATCCTTATACCTGTCTTATTTGACGTGATTCATGATTACCACGTATCAGGGTTATTCGATCGGGATAACGTACCTAAACAAGAAAAATATAAATATTAGTAAGAGGTTTGAATCGGAATCAATAAACTCACCTTTAGCGCCAAAAGCAGCAAGAATGTTTCAATACTGTAGTAGTCGCGATCAACAAAATCGCCCATAAATAAATAATTTGTCTCAAAATATATTTTTTTGAATAACTCTTTCAAATCATAAAATTGCTCATGAATATCGCCACAAACTGTAACAGGTGAATCAACTCTTTGCACATTGCTTTCTTCCACCAAAATCTCTCGTGCCTTAGCACATAATGCTTTCACTTTATTCTCTTTAATAATTTCACATCGTTTTCAGGCTACTTTTCTTCTGCGTTGTGATAAATAAAAATAAATAATATGGATCAAAATACAAATCACATAAATATTTACATATAAATGTAGGCACCTAATAAAACAAACCACTATTTCTAAATTATTTTGAATAATTTTCTTTAAAATAATTCAATATATCCATCTTTTCTTCTTCTTTCCATTTTTTGGTAGATATTCTTGCCCGTTTTATAATATTTTGTTCGATATTATTTATTTTTATTTATTAAAAATCAAAAGTAATCACAGTTGTCACAATACGCAGAAGAAAAGTAGCCTGTGAGCGTGTTTATTTTTGACGTTTCTTGCTTATTTAGGGGAAACAATTTCAACCAATCAGAAGAAACGTCAAATTTACGAAGTTACGAAATACGCAAATACGCAAGCTCGTGACGAGGGCTTATATTTTTATTTTTGATTATTTTGACTAACGCCGTATTTTATTTTCGATGACAGAGCAGCGTACCTGTTTATACTCCTGATAGTTCGCGGAGTATCCACAACCTCTTTTGCAAATCAAATTCAATCTTTCCAAATCAATTTAAGCCTTTTGCCAAACAAATTGTACCTTTTACAAATCAAATTTTCATTTGAAAAGGTTGAATTTGATTTGCAAACGATTAAACTACTTTTGCAAAAGTGTAAATTTGATACTGATCTGAAAAAACAATAAATTATTGAAACTTTCTTCCTAGACAAATACATAACCGTGACGGAAAACAATTTCTTGTTTCTCTCATTACGAGCGCCTTAGTCTTTAGAAAGGTAATCAACGGATTCCTGAGCCAAACCAGTCAGTTACTATAATGAATTCGTTCGATTTCGATTTGTTCGTGGTATAGTTTTTCATTTACCGTTCTTTTTACTGATCCTTTATACCGATCCGGTAAAACCGGTTTATTTTGAAAAATATTTTAAATAATAGGAAATTGCAAATTCCAAATTACTTTTGCAATTAGTGATGGTGCCTCTTTCTTGGTTGTTTTTAGCGGATTCTTCTGTTTCATATTCCCTTGTCTCTTATTTCATATTTTAATCACTTTTAAAAATTTCTAGAGATTATTGGATTGTAGCATGGAAATGGGATGCGTGATGTTCGAGACTTTGGTGATTCTTTAGTAATTCATTTTGGTGTTGTTTGAAACAATAAAACAAAATAACAATGAAAATTAAATAAATTTTCTTACGTTGGATGTGGCCATGATACAATAATATTACAAGGTATGCTTGACAGCTAAAAGCACGTGGAGCGTGACGTCACTCAGAGTCAATTTGGATATTTTTTTTGTGAATTAGTTTAGGTTTATAAAAATATTTTTAGGTTTTGGAAATGGAAATAAGTTTCAACGATTGTACACGATAGAAAAAACACAAATCTCAACCAAACGGAGTCAACGTTACAAAATATATTACTGAAAGTGACGTCACTAAGATGAAATATGGCGATATTTCGATTGGTTGGAACATACCTTGTTTATTCATTATACCATGGGATGTGGCTTAGTAGTAACATATTGGACTAGAGCGGCTAATGTCTAGGGTTCGATTGTGCTTAAAGCATTTTAGTTTTGTTTTACAATTTATATTGAAGTGAAACTTCTTTAGTACCGGGGTGATTTTTAAAATCGATGAAACAAAACAAAAATTACAAGCAAAAAATGAAGAAGCGATATGAAACGAAAAAGGCGACAGTATTTCTTTTATTTTTGAATTGAAATTTTTTTACGCAGGGTATGATTCGAAAAAAAAACAAACGAATATTGAAACGAAATTGAATGAATTTGCAAGCAATAGATCGATTATTTGACAGCCAAAATATGTCAAATTTTTTTGAGTGTTAAGGAAAACAAACAGCAGTTTATATGAAGCTAACTTAAAATGTTTGAAAATAACTTAATTTTAATAAAAATAACCACACAAAAAACTCAAACGGCACAAGATTAAACTTAAAGAATACGAATTTGCCTTCTTTTTATGTTTTAATTTTTCACACGCTTTTCACAAAAAAATTTACTTGCTTATCTTAAAATAACATAAAATGAATACATTTCAATTAAATTTTTATTAAAAAATATTTAATATATGTCTGTAATTATAGAAATAAAATTGCATCTGTGCCACTTCATACAAAAAGATATGAAGAATATTTTGACGTTTATTTGTTTTCCTTAACACAAAAAATCACAATGAAGTTGTCTAGCATTCAATCTATACAAAAACAACATCTACGAACAGTCGAATCAATGCCTCCTAGATTTATAGTATATTGAGATATTGATTGCAATTTACAAGTATATTATATAAAACAAGTATACAAATTGTGTTTGTAAATAATTTGCTTGTACACAAATATCTCAAACTTAATGTTTTTGTACTATTTAGATGTAGGCGGTTATTATATTAAATAACTTATTGTAAATTTACAATAAATAGAGGAGTGAAGTTTATAAAACTTACATTTCTATAGATATTTAAAGGATCATGCAATGAGAGTTGGCAAATTAAGATTAAATTTAATACTTTTAAACTAAATACAAAATGTACTTTTTTTTCTCGGGCAATTCAAAAATGAAACAATTGGTTTATGCTAGCTACAAAATGAGACATGGAAATTATACCCTGCAATAGTTCCAAATGACATGAGAAAACTGCACCTATGTATCAATCGCTGGTTGCATTACTTTAGGTAAATTATTTAGTATTCTGAATTTCTCTTGAATAAAATGTTTCTCTTAAGCAAAATTCACTTTAAAATATAAACCGAACAATACACCATCACAATTTCGCTTGCGTTCTCAAGCTAAAATGTCGCTTTAATATCAATATTAGTAAATAATATTGCTTTTGTTTATCGTGCCTCTATAGGTAGATTTTGTATCGAGTTGTGATAATCCTGTTTTACCAGATCATGGAGTAACAGAGATTGAGAAAAATAACTAGATAATGTAGAATGTGCAATTATCTAATTTGGATGTATCTACTTTGACTTTGTATAATACTCCTATAACACTACATATAAGGATCAATTGACTATTTCTTCAATTCTTGCTGCGGAAAAGCTACACATTTTACTGTATATGCCAGCCGGACCATTGAACGATAAGTTGTTGTAATTACAAATTTACAGCTTAAAAAGTTTCACTTCTGTTGCGCGTAGAGGCTACACACATTGTTTTTTTTTCGATTGAGGCTACATGAATGAAATGTTTGTGCATGATTTAATTCTTAGTATTGAAACGGTATTTGCATCTACAGCTTTACATATTATTGTTACTGATTTATTTTTTACTGAACATTATACCATAGATACACACAAAAATTATCGCGATAATCTTCGATCACGATTTCGAATGACGTTTCGAATATCGCGATCTACAAATTATGGTGACACACAAAAATCCGATTAAAAATAAAATTTTTAGTTATAAACGATATTTGTATCGTGTCAAACTTTCATTTTACAAGATAATGTCAATAAGTTTATACAAGTTACTAAAAATGACATGTAAACAATTATATTGTTATCCCATTTATACTTTCATTGTCTCTTTTTTGTACATATTTCATGATTATCTTGTTTCTACAACTAGATTTTGAAATCGAGTTATCAATCCTGATTTGCCAAAATCGTGCAGTGACAGATTGGGAAAATTTACTAGATAATGTAGAATATGCGATTATCTAGTTTGTGTGTATGGTGTATCTATAGTATTAGATTGTTGCTTGTCCAATAACGCTAATTTTGTGGACGCTGAATGCAATTAATTTGTTTGTGTTTGATCTCTTGATCATTAGATTTAAATTATCTGCTATCTTTATCGTTATAACGTTGCATTGAGTACCAGTGTCAAGTTTAAAGTCTTATCTCATGGTTGTTAATTGTATAATCTTTTCGAACCATGCGCCTGAGTTTTCTCGTTTCTCGCTGTTACACAACGTGTTACGTTATATAATTTCTTGCTATGTAATTCTTTGTCGAGTTCGTGGTCAAAATTTTCATTAAATTCATCAATTCTTTTATAATTTTTCACGTTTGTCATACGTGCAATCGTCAATAGACCAAGTTTTCCGCACTTTTCACATTTTTTTCTGTATGCTGAACAACTTTTCTTACCATGTGTTGTTCTGCAACATTTGCAAAAAAAAAAAACGTTTTCGGATTATCTGTGTTTCTGTTTGGCGCTTGATCGTTTGTCGATTTTTTCATGACTTCTGCCTGTATCGTAGATGATTTATTAACTAAGTTTACATGTATAGCTTGTTTTTTGTTTAAGGGGGGAACCTTCTCCAGACAACTGGTTTTTCAATAATTTTTTACAAAAAATTGAGAGCATTTATTCCAATGAAACAAATTGGATAATAATATTGACGTTCAAATGAATACAAAAAAAAAATTTTATGACTGAAAAGAAACAAAATGGCGGCGCTAGAGGTGCTCGAACTAGACTACTAAAGTTTGCGCAGTGGAATGCCCAGGTCCTTGTAGTTAACTAAAATCAACGAAACAATTTTTTTTTATTAAAATAATTCATTCCGCTTTGCATGAACCTAAAAGTTGCAAAAAAAAATAAAATTGAAAATTAGAAGACAGAAAGAAAAAAAAACACGTGTTTCTTTATAAACGATTCGTTAAAACCAATATTTGTTTAAACAATTTATACGAAATTTTAGGTTTGTGCAAAGGCCGATAAGCTAAAGAATAGGTGTACAAAATTTCAAGTTGATTGGTCCATTACTTTTTGAGTTACATTTCACGGCGCGCAAAAAACACGTTGCAAGAAAAACTCGATTGAAGTTTGCGTTCTTGAAGAGAACGCATTACTTCGCATCACTTCGGTGACTTCCTAGGGATCTTTAGGACTTTCTGTTGGGCTTGAAACTTTGGAAATATATTCTTCAGATACTAAATGAATTTTTAAAGTAAAAAAAAAAATGCAAAAAAATTAATATCTGGAGGAGGTTCCCCCTTAACTCAAATAGTTGCTTGCTGGTCAATTCACTCGCTTTACATATTGCTATGGCTTTATTCAGCGTTAGTTCACTATCAACCAACAAACGTTCTCTGATTTTGTTTGAATGTACGCCTACTACGATTTTATCTCGTAGTAATTCATCAGCTAACTTATCAAAATTACACTTCATTACCTGTGTTTTGATTCTTATGTAGTATTCGTCAAAATTCTCATTCTCAGCTTGTGACATTTTGTTGAATGTGTACCGTTCAAACGTGACATTTTTCTTCGGTGTGAAATAATCATCGATTTTCCGGCTTCGAAACCTAAGCACGTCATCAACGTGGCCGAATTTTTTCTCGTCTTTTTTGTCCAACATTGTTGCTATGCTGTAGAATTGGAATTGTTTAATCCAAATCTTCCAATCAACTGCGATATTTTTCGAGATGGTTAATTGTTTCGATGGTCGAAGATGTTCTGCCATTTTGTTTTCCGGTATTGTCGAACTTTTTTTTTTTTCTACCTTTAGACTTATAATTGTTGTGATGCTAATCGATTTAATTTTTCACTTCTGACACCATATAAGATTAATACACAAATTACTGAAGTTACATGTTGAACCGAAACATGACCGACCGAATTGTGAACTGAAAATTGACTGAACGAACCTTTCAGTTGAAAGTTACATGTGTTTTCCATATTGTGACCGAGATGACGTATAAATGTCAAATTTTACAAAACAAAATTAAACTAAACCAAATCAAAACTAACACATTTAGTAAAACATTCACTTCTTCATCTGACTACAAATTTCTTTTTTTTAAACTCATTCTGTGTTTTGTACTTCGATTGATGATTTATTTTTCTAAGTTTTAACCTAGAAATAAGCTCGTGAAATGTCATTTCAGTCAGTCCGAAGTTACATGTTACACGACAGTCACATGTTAAACCGACTCAACTAACCTAATGTTAACCGACTGACTCGGTCATTATTTCGGTCGCAATTTCGATTATGTTGCGGTTTACATGTTAGACTTTTCGTTAAGTTTCGGTCGGTCATCATTTCAGTTCAACTAACTTCAGTAAATGCTTGCATTCGGATGTTAGGTTAATATCGTGTTCCAGTCGACCACTTCAAGTACTTATGAGTACTTAGGTTTGTGTCTTTGCTTAAATTTAACTACTCGTAACTGCTCTTGCATTCTGGCAAGAGCAGTTACGAGTAGTTAAATTTAAGCAAATACACAAACCTAAGTACTCATAAGTACTTGAAGTGGTCGACTGGAACACGACTAATGTGTTTATTGACAGTAGAGACACTATAGTTTGTGGTTGATTTACATAGTTATATTAAGGTAAGTTTACATATTATCGTTACAGGCCCAACAATTTCTCCTCGGTTGCTGAAGGTAAATCTCAGAGTAATTACACATAATCTGAATCCATAGAAATAAAAACGGCATTAGGTTCTGATAGATATTTAGATTTAGAAGAAAATTTGCTAAACTCGTTTGAAATTATACCCTGTTTCATATCCCCTTGTCTCTTATTTCATGTTTGAATCACTTTTTAAAATTTCGTCAGATTATTGGATTGTAGCATAGAAATGGGATGCGTGTTGTTCGAGAGTTTGGTGATTCTTTGGTAATTCACTTTGGTGATGTTTGAAACAATAAAACAACAATGAAAATTAAATAAATTTTCTTACGTTGTATGTGGCTTAGTAGTAACATATTGGACCAGAGCGGCTAAAGTCTAGGGTTCGATTGTCCTCAAAGCTCCCGCTGTTTGTCGGTCTGTAAGGTTTTTGTGTGATGCCCCAACACATATAAAATAATCCTTAAAATCCCTTACTGTTTGGTTTAAAACCTATTTAAGGTACAATAATCCTTAAAAGCCTTTAATCTCGAACTACTCCTACTCGGCTAAAAAAATATCAAATTGTCAAATAGTGATTGTGGCAGCGGCCATTGGGCATCACCATTATATATAAATTATATCCGTCCTAGGACGGGCTGTACCCCCTAGTAAATAAATATGAATAAAAGTATATACATACTTGCTTTCACTATTATAAGAGACTCGTTTATTTACCTCCTTTGCCTATTGTATATATTCCAAGACAATCGTTCTTAAGGAGTAAACTCCAGTCGCGCGTCGAAGCTGACAAGCGCCATTTTTTAATTTAAATATCAATTTTGATAGTACAAAAATTTTTAGTTAAAAAATGTGCAAAAACAAGAGCTGAACACCAGAAATGAGGTGGCTAATAGTATGGAGATATTACAAACAAAATGCATCAGAGAGATCAATTGCAGCGGATTTGGGGTGCTCAAAGGAGATGGTTTATCGTGCCTTTAAAATGTAGAGTAATACTGGGGATTTTGAAAACAGACCCAGAAAATAGATGAGAAAAGTTTCAGGAGTTCAGACGATTTGTTTCAAAATATTGAGGAACTCTGGAAAATCATTCCAGTGTCGCATTGTCGAACATTAATTGCCTATCTTCAGAAACTCTATATGATAGTTCTGAAAAAATAACGGCTACCCCACTAATACAGCAAGAAATTTACGGGCCCCCAAAATTCACGAGCAATAGGCATGTGCCTAGGCGATCCCCCTGATTATGCGGTACTACCGATTTGAAGGTTTCATTCTTATTGCATATCGTTTTTTGAGCTTAGCCTTAACTTGCTTAGTAGTATTGATAACATCAAGTTACTTTACAAATAGTTCGACATTTACACGCATTTTCGAATTGTTTCGTGGGTTTTCTAGATTTTTAAAGGCTTCCCGAAATGTTTCATTAATTTGCAGAATTTTTGGTATTATTGAAATTGTTCGAGATCAATCGAGATTCACATAATATAGAGATTAATCAATTTTTCTGAATGAGAGATTTCTAGTAAAACGCGTTAAAATTATCGAAGCCCCTTATGAAAATGGGCGTTCAAAAATAAATGGTATCGTGCATTACATTTTGGTGTTAATAATTGATAAATTGACCGTACAACTTTGTATATCGTGCACAAATTCCAAGAAACTGCCGTTCAGCTGAAAACATGGTTGCTGTACGTCAAAGTGTGGTCGAGAGCCCAAGCACATCAACTCTGGATGATAAGGATATGGACGATATGTGGTTTCAACAAGACGGTGCCACATGTCACACATCCAATGCAATAATGGTTTTATTGCACGAGAACTTCCCAAGACGAAATATATCACGCAACAGCGAGGTCAATTGGTCACAGAGATCGTACAATTTGACGCCCTTAGACTTCTTTCTTTGGCGTTATCTCAAAAGAAAGGTTTATACCAAAAAGCCAGCAGTAAGTCAACAGCTAAAGGACGAGATAATAATGCATATTGGTGGAATAGAGTAGCAATTATGTCATGATGTTATCCTAAATTTGGGCAAACGGATCGATAGGCCCCGCCGAAGCCGTGGTGAACATTTAACCGATAATTAACTTTCACACATAATTGTTATCGATCAGAAAGCATGATTCAATAAAGAAATCAAAATCATTTCAACGCAATAATTTTTTTTTTTACTATTCACATGGTGAAACTCTTAGTGGCCCACCCTTTATTTAGACATTATTCGCGATTTACAATAAAATGGCTTCAAATGCATCCAAATTTTACCCTTTTGTTCTTCAAACAAAGTGCCTGATTTATGTAATCAGCGAAAGTAACTTCAATTCGGGAATTAACAGTTTTGAATATATATAATATTGGCCCAGGGCCCGGAACACCCATGATCCGGCACTGTTCTGAAGAATACTTTCCATCAGATTACGTGATCTACAGAAAAGACAGGCATCATTTTGATACCAGCCTTAGCGAAGAATTCACTTTTGAGTAACCGGTATACGATATTATTGTTGTACGTTTTAAAGCCGATATTTCTTTTATCTTCGTCATCGCCGTATATGTGCCTTATGGATCAACTTTAGAAGTTTATCTTTAATTTATTGACTTTTTCAAATCTGTTATGTCTTCAGTACATATTGATGAACAACTCATGATCAATGGTGATTTCAATCTTCCAGACATTGTTTGGTTTGACGTTGATAGTGTTCTCATGCCCTCGTCTAAAGATCAATAATCATTGGCCATCACCGATTATACTTTTATAGTATACCAACCAAGAAGCGTAGTTAGTTACAAGACTGGTGTTGAAAGATATATCCCTTTAATTAAAAATGTACCTCGGTTTCATGAACTATGGTACAAATATGAAACTATTGCGCCTGGAAAAACGACGTAACAAATTTCATTCATTACATGGTGCTGAGTTTTATTCTAGATTCGATGCAGTTCAAAAGGAATTTACAATTTTACATTGGTTAAACTACATTTTACAGATTGAAGTTGATTTTACGCCCAATCCAAGAAAATTTTGGAATTCCTAAATAGTAAAAGGAAAGCAGTTGGGTTTCCTTCACCAATGAATTATCCGAATTCTTTAGCGAGTCGGTCCTCTGATATGTGCAATCTGTTCGCCAAATATTTGAGTCCGTGTATGAACCATCCGCGATGTCATTTCCATCACATGTCTCCAGTTGCTTGACTCGTACTGATTATAATTTCATAAAATTCATAGAAACGGCGGTTTATGACTGCTTGTCTCTTCTTGATGTACCTAAGGCGGGCTGTTTATGAGGACATTTCACCCTTCCTCATTAAAAATTGTGCTGAAAGTTTAGCTCTCTCGCGGACTCACATCTTTAATGAAAGCTTTCGGACTGCGATTTTTTCTGATCCCTAGAAAATATTCTTCATTCGCCGTTTTTTAAATCTGGCAAAAGATTCCAAATTAGCAATTATCGAGGAATTGCTATTCTTTCTGCCATACCAAAATTTTTCGAAGCCATGGTGCAGAGATTTTTGTTTTTTCATGTGAAATCTATTATTTTGCCTGCACAACATGGGTTTTATCCGGGAAGATCTACAATTACTAATCTGGCCTCGTTTTGTGGACATTTTTACAGCAGGATCGAGGGCAGGCAACAAGTGGAAGTAGTTTGCACTGATTTTTCAAAAGCTTTTGATAAAATTGATCATTTGATTCTTAGCTATAAAAGCTAGAGAATCTAAATTGTAAGTTCGGTCACAATACATTAATGATTTCTTCTTATTTCGTGTAACTTCTGGAGTACCGCAAGATAGTCACATTGGTTCAGTTCTCTTCTCATTATCAATTAATCAAACCGTGCAAAATATGTATGGACAAAGTAAAATACTGGTCGACAACAAAGCACAATATTTTAAAAAGCGATAGATTATTTTATTTATTATTAATAATTTTCATTTATTTACAAAAATCAACTAAACTTACATTATTAATAATAATGATATATTTATCTATAAATGTTGATATACAATACATTAAAAAATATATTAAATTATATAAATTAAATTAAATTAAATTATTTAAAAAATACTTTTATTTATAATTTTCATTAAAAGGCTGACGTACTTTCATTTGACATGCTGCAATTAGATGTGCTGATCTAGGTAAATACTAATTTACGTTGATGGTGTGACGCCTTTTATTGTTTTACTACCAAAAAATCACGACGCGTCTAAAAAGCTCAACTAATTAATTAGATTAATTTAGGTGTTAATTTAGTTAATTAAATTATAAAAAATACATTTTTAGGTAGATAAGACACAGGTAACATAAAATGGACTGAGAATTGAAATTGACGTACTTTAGTAAAAAACAAACAAAATTGCTATAATCTCACACTTAATAAAAAACACGCAAACGTGGATAAAACAACCCTTTTAAATATCAATTGATGTCCGCCGTGGTGATGATTGATCACTAATATTTAATTCAACGGAATTTTCTGAACCATATCCAAAATGATTTGGACTATCGGGCAGTATACGCTTATTGAGTAGCACATCTGCAATATAAATCGGTGCTGGACCGACAGGTTCGGCAAGCTGCGTAGGTCGAGTCGTACACCTTTTAATCGGTGACATGAACGTAAATAACACTACCGTTATACATAGCGAGACAATTAGGACGATCGCCCGTGCATCAATTCCACCAGCTCGTACCGATGCCAAAGCCGCCATAATAATTAACAATAATATCACAGACACTTTTGTCATGGTAACAGCCGTCGAATGAATTTTACCACCTCCCTGACTGATCATGTTACTCGGCCCGTATGCAAAATATAAATTATGCCGGTCGACAAAATGTTTTAGCCCGATGTAAACCATAGCAAATGGCATGATTAAAGGGCAAGCCACACTGTAAACAGTTGACATGGTGAATACCATTAGGGTCCAGGCATAGTGGATGCCGAAGGGGAACTCACTTAAAATCGATTTACGTATATGTGATGTTTCGGCACGCGATTTAGCCGCTATAATTTGATACGTGTAATCAATGAGTTCGGGTAGTCGCATTAACTCGAATGCCGTACCAATGAACGCAGCGGTTATAACGTAGTTCACGAAAAATGCACCCTTATCAGGCATAAATATACATTCCCATCGATACGTATCGTTTTTCGAATAATGCAGAGTCCACTCGAGAAATGCTTGAGCACTTGTTAATCCCAATGAGGGTAGGATTAAAATCATAAGCAATAGATAGCTGAACGATTTAGTCATAATCGCATAGTTAAGTTTGGAACGGGTCCAATGTGACAACCATTTTTCAGAATATGCAACAATCGCAGGCATCACAACTGCTAGGGTCCATAGCATGAGCGTGGGTAAAAATTCTGAAACCAACGGGCTAATTTTTGTTATCGAGTTCGTTGTTTTCTTCATAATCGAAAGTGTGTCGAGGACGTTCACGATAATTACGGGCGTAGTCAAAAAGAACAGTACTAAAAATAGCATAAAATTAACGATAACCCATTTGAGATACCACTGGCCCGAAGCGATCGATAAATTTTCCCAAAATATATCAGACGGTGCTGGTGCATATGTAAGCGTCCAATCTCGATGTGTTGCCGGTTTGAAGTGAAGAATTATGTGTTGTGCCATATCCGTCGTAGGTACCGATATAAATCCAATACCGAGTGGATCATTTAGGGCTGATGCCCGTAACCGAACAACTTGCCCATGTAAATTTTGCTCCTCTCGCCGATAGTATTCCAACCCATCGACCGTATCACAGGATGTACATTTCGGTCGCACTGTGACTGGGTCGCGATTCTTATTATGCTCACAATATATCCGCGCCTCAAATATACGCTCGTACTCGATGGCCACGTTCGTTAATTTTTCGATATTGTATGCAAGCTGTACATCCGTAACCTGAATATCGGGAAACCTATGCTGAATATATTCCCTGATCGTTTGCTCATCACAATCTCTTTTTAAAATATTAGTTGCCATGATAGTTCGTGTTGGTGCTTTTTTACCCGCATTTCGTCCAGAAGAACGTCTCATTATAAGCACGACAAGTGGCACAAAACTAATAGCCACAAATACATGTATCCATAGCAAACCGGAGTCCGGCTCCAAATTCGAAACAGTCGTATGGCCAAATGAATGTACATCACCACTGAGCGTACCCTGAAAATTTATCGGCAATATCACCACCAGTACAATAAACGTAATAATCGCCATCACCAGTATTAAATGTCGTTGAAATGATAAATAATGCACCGCATCTGGCCCAGAGTGATTTAATATCTGTTCATCCTTTAATTTTAGTGTAATCCAAATCCATGAGAAAAAACTATTGTCCGAATGACTCTGTGCCACCGGCAGGACACCTTCTCGCCGTTCATACGTCTCCAAAATGTCATCATTATTTTGCGCGTAAAATATTTGAGTCCATCTTTTTTTATCACCATGACTGTTGACGAGCGCAAGCCGACCATAATCCCAAGCTTGCTGCCGCAGCAGTGTAAACAGGAGGATAAGAAATACCCATGCAATTAAATTTAAAATAAGCGTTTGTGGTATGCCCTCATACAAATTTGTGATGATTGTGTTGTTATTTTTTGTTTTGATTAGACATGCCGTCGAATCGGGTCCCTCATATTGCCAAAAGTCACCCATTTATTTGTGTTTTCGTTTATTGTGTGATAAATAATTCTGCAATGATAATGGAGAATGATAGATAAGATTAGTAATGTTAATTAAATTAACTTGCGACCGACCGATCAATCAAGCCGATACATGTATAATCTGAAAGTTGTTTCAGTTTCAATCGTACAACAGATAATATTCTAAATTGTGACCTATCGCCTGACTTTCAAGCATATCATACTGTTATCAGCCTACAAATTAATGATGGCATTTAAGCAAAAAAAAAATGAAATTGCGAAACTCGACCGGATTGAGTTTTCGGTAAAGTTACGTACTTACAAAATTATTTGACCCTGTGATACCATGAAATCCCCTCCAAGGACAAAAATTGATAGCTGAAGTCAAAACCTCTGCAGATAATGTAACATTTTTTCACTCGAAAGATGCTTAGCGAAGGCAAAACATGTTTGTTACATTGTAAATTAAGTTATATCATAATTCATACAAAAAAATAACGCTAGTTTAGTCACATTTCGCCTGAGCGTCTGTTGTGTGGAAGAAGACTTAGAAGCCTTAACAGACCAACTAAAGAGAAAATACAAAAGAATACATTTACTTTGGGTGAAGAACAATGTTTAGGGGGAAAAATAGGAGAAAACAATGAGTGCAATTGCGTTGCCTGATCAAAAGTCGGTTGAATGAATAGCCCAGTTCAATTAAATTTAGCACATCAATCCAGCTTTAATGTTCAGCCTTGTAGATCAATTATATCCTGACATTACGATAATAATGTGAAAGGCAACAAACAATAACGCGAAAGATAAGAAATCACTGCCAAGAAACCATACACACACAACCTTATAATTTTAGTAAAATATTAACTAAACAGAGTAAGGTGTCGAATCACTGAAGCTTCACTGTGCACAAAATTTCTTATTGTTATTGAATTGAAAGTGATTTTATTTTTTGTTGTAATTGAAAACTTCCGCTATGATTTTCTTCCTTACCCATTAGCTCGGTTTGTTCTTATTGTTGTTTACTAAGTGAAAACAATAAAATTTTAAAGATTTCATTACTCGTTTACAAATTTATCTTACGTTTTTCGTTTACATTGGAATATATATTGCACAACTTATTACTTTACTACACAATTGATTGAATTAAATTTTTTATTTTTATTTTGGGTGTGGTACCATTTGAGGAGATCAGTAATAAAATGATTGAGTGATTGATGTACAAGCATACTTGAATACATTTATTTTGACCGTTGAACTGGATGCCAAAATTATTCTTGAAAATAGGCACACATTTGGCTAAAACACATCTGGCCTCAAAATTCAAGCTTTCGTAATTTTAAATGCGCACAGTTTCTGTTTTACTTCCACATGTGAAATAATATAAATATCAAATTCGAATTTTGGTTTAGTACAGGAGTTATGTCACAAAAGTTTAGGAACGCCGCACTTTTACAAATCGGTAAAGCGAAATATTAAATTAGCCGCAGGAGGAGCCAATTGGAAGGGAAAGGATTGCAGATAGGGTCATGGTTTGTCGAATATTAGGACGTCGCGGTTGGAATTCTGATTTTAGGGCTGTTTTCCAAACGAGACTTATTTGAATACTTATTTGTGGAACCTACCTTATTTACATCAGAAGTTACATTGAATAAGTTAGGTTCCACAAATAAGTATTCGTTTGGAAAACAGCCTTACGCTGTGTGCCTCATGTTGATATTTTCGTCTAAATTTCTGACTAAACTAAATTATGTTATATTATACTATTAACCACCAGACACGGCTAACGAAAAGCCTCCTCGCGAGGATGCTCTTCATTTTAGTTGTCATTTTTATTGAGTGAATGCTTCGATTAAGTACTGTGCCACAAGTTGGTACCGATTAATGGTTATACATACATACGATAAGAGTTTTTATCGTATTTGAATTTGACGGTTTTTATTCAGACTATTTTTCTTTATAAGGTTTTTTAAATATTAATTTGATCAATATTGACTTACTGTCAGTCATATCATGTCATTCTAGATTATAGATATCAAGGAATTCGATGGAGCCAAACTCCGAATCTAAGTCGAACTATGTGACCAAGACCTTGACAGCGTCTTGGGTCACGTTTCCGATACATTCTCGGGTTCGGAGAGTGTTCTCCTCCGAACTGATGGTGCGGGTTCTACTACTGAACCCAGCCATTTGGGGAAAGCGAAACGCCTTGGTAAGCGCAACCGCCAGCGTATGAGGAGGAAATTGTCTGACCTTACGCTCGTCACTATTGCTGAGGCACATAGCAACTGCCCCTCTAACACTCCCAAGCGAGCTCGTCCTACCACTGGCACAACACCGGAATTGGCCGCAAAAAAGGTGCGTTTCTATGCGCAGGCCGTCGCTGGATCCGTAGCGAAAAAATTTTCTATCCGTGATGGTAACCCGGATAACATCCTGGACGAGGAAAAGCTGGGAATTTTCCGGATGGAGTTGAGTAAGAGAATTCTCAGTTCGGCGAAATCTTCTGGTTTCATACCGCTAATGCTTGGGTGCTATTTATCAGATGGTGTATTCATCTGCAAAAGCAGTAACGAGGAAACCTATATGTGGTTTTGCGATGAGTTTTCCAGCATTAAGGATATCTGGAGTGGTTGTCGACTTTCGGTTAGTGATCCTCCGAATCCTATGGAATGGGTACGAAGGGCCGAATTTCAAAGGGCCGAATGGGTCGAAGGGCCGAATTTTTTTGTTTATTGTTTTTTGGTTTTTAGAAATTTAGGGCGAATTATTTTTTTTTTCAGACCATTTTATATTCGTTAGAGTGAAGGAAAATTCTATTTAGACGAATAAAATAATTTCATTGTGATTTAGTGATGTAAATTAGTGAATATTAAAAATTCGGCCCTTCGACCCATTCGGCCCTTCGACATTCGGCCCTTTGATATCATTCCAATCCTATTTTATTACACACTTGGGTCCCTGGTCCACCAGAGGATCCCAGAGTTGTGGTTACTAACATTGGTGTGATGAATCCAAAAATCTCGATCAAGGGTTGGAAAGTCGTCCGCTACAAACGAGAGGCCTATCGTCAATCGATTGTTCTCAGGGTTGACTCTAAGACCTATGAGAATATTATTAGTTCCAGCCTTTGTTTACAATATGTTCTTGAGAAGATCTTGTTTAAGGTTATCTCTGGACCATAAGCTCTACGTTTTTCGTTTCGTTGCTGATATGTTAATATCGATAGCAGCAACGTAGAATGAGATATCTACATTTTTGGCGATTTTGAGTTTTTTACATAAATAGGCTTTAAGTACAATGTTTTATAAGTGTGCAAAATTTTATACGAGAAAACTTCCTTTTTCATGTACTTTTCCAACGTATAAAACGACGAAATAATTAAAACGAAATAAATAAAATAAAGTTTTCTCCTGTAAAAAGTTGTTTTCGCAGATATCTCATTCTACGTTGCTGCCATCGATATGACTTCCATGCTTGAAATTAAACAGATTAACTTGCACCACAGTAAGTCAGCTTCATTTGAGTTAAGGAATGGCAGCATTTTGCAAAGAATTCTGTCAATAAAATTAGAGCTTGCATTTATATTTGTAGTAACATCAATTCATCTCTTATTCACGAATGCAGTTCGGCTGATCTCTCAGCCGTTCTGATCACTTTCGAATCTGGTAAGGCTAGCACTGAATTGATTGTTGCCTTAGATAACTTCCATTTGATTCTTCTCTTCCTCCCCCGTCGGAGGAACTTAGAGTACACTTAAAGTGGAGTACGGATAAAAATATTCCCCTCTTAATTGGTTGTGATGCCAACGCGCACCATACTCTTTGGGGTAGCACTAATATTAATAACAGGGGCTCTGCTCTGATAAATTATTTAAGCTCATCTGAGCTAGAAATACTCAATAAAGGCTGTGAGCCAACTTTTGTCAATTCTACGCGAAGAGAAGTTATTGATATAAGTCTGTGTTCATTGCCTATTGTTGATTTAGTTTTAAATTGGAGGGTAACTAATGATATTCTCACTTCTGACCACAGGTGTATCTCTTTTAAAATCAACATTATAAGACCACCTCTTAAACCATATCCTAATCGTAAATTAACCAATTGGGCTCTATTCTCTCTCGAACTTATTTCTCTAATTCATCCTGCTATGGATATTTCCTCGGTTGAGGACATTGAGTTACAAGCTTACAAGCTGACAAAAGTATGCTCGACAGCTTTTGAAAAATCATGTCCACTTATTACCAAACAAAAGATTGGGGATGACCCTTCTAGTGCTCTGCTCTTAAAAAATAAAGGAAACTTACTAGGAAACTGAAGAATAAAGCAAAAAATACTATTGGGATAGTTTCGTAATAGCTCACAAGGAGTATAAAAAAAGCTTAAGATCCGCTCTCAGAACCGCATGGACAAACTTCTGTGAGAAAATGAATAGTCTCTCTGCGGTCGCTAGACTAAATAGAGCGTTGTAGTAGACTTGATGATCTTCGTCTATCGAATGGCAAGTTTACATCTTCGAAGAAAGAAGCAAACGAGTTGCTTCTTTTCATTTTCCGGAGTGTGCCATCGTTAACTCTGATTTTGCTCACTCTCTAACCAATAGGAATTACAATGAAGCTCCTGACTGGGATTTAGCTGATCGGATAGTTACGTCCGAAGTTCTGCGTTGGAGTATTTTCTCCTTTAAACCATACAAATCAGGTGGTTCTGATGGGATTTTCCCGGCTGTATTACAGAATGGTTTTCCTATTATTAGGGACCACCTGCTCCACCTTTTTAAAGCGTCCGTTGCTTTTAGCATTGTTCCTCAGGTTTGGGGCAAGAGCAATGTTGTTTTTTTACCGAAGGCTGGCACATCAGATTACACTGAACCCAAAGCATTTCGGCCTATCTGTCTATCCTCAACATTTCTTAAAACGTTAGAGAGGATTGTCGACAAATTCCCCACTCAGTAACATGCAACATGCTTATAGGGTAGGTAAGTCCTGTGAAACGACTCTACACGAACTCGTCACTAGGATCGAAAGATCCCTCAATAATAAAGAGTTTCTTGTAGATATTTCCTTGGCCATTGCGGGAGCCATTTCGGTATTGATCCCACCATCGTAAAATGGATTGATTGTATGCTTAAATCTCGCATCGTTGAGGTTGGTGTGAATAATGCTTCAATCTCGGTCAAAGTTGCCAAAGGTTGTTCTCAGGGAGGTGTGCTCTCACCCCAGTCAGGCTTTGTTGCTCAAAACTACGCTGACGATCTTGTTATTACAGTTGCTGGAAAGCACTTGAATGTGTTATCCGACTTAACACAGAATGCCTTACGTATTGTGGAGTCGTGGTGTGGTGGAAAGGATCTACACGTTAATCCTTCTAAAACTGATATGGTTATATTTACCAGGAATCGAAATATTGGTGGACTAACTGTGCCTTTACTTGTCAGGAGGCCGATTAACAAATCCGACCACGTTAAACATTTAGGTGTCTTCTTGGACAGTAAACTTTCCTGGAAATTTCACCTGGAGTATAAACTTCAAAATCGACTGACATCATTTGGCAGTGTAGACGAGCCTTTGGGAAAACCTGGGGTCTAACTCCCAAAATGCTGTCTTTCATCTATAAATCATTGGTTCTACCAATGTTATCTTATGCTTCCATGGTGGCCAGTGGTTAAATTAAAGGCTTCAATCATTAAACTTAATGGTCTATAAATTATTGCTTGTAGGGCCATTACAGGAACCATGGCCTCGACTCCCCTTCTTGCCATGGAATCAATTGTATTCTTTCCACAGCTACATTCTTTCATTCTTAGCACAGCATGTTCTGCTGCGTTTCGGCTAAGGAGCATAGGAATGTGGAACACTCTTGGTTCAGTCGTGGGCCATAGAACAATTTTATATGATTTCGCATCATTAGTACCAGAAATTGATATGGTTAATGATAGACTGATGCATGTCTGAATTCAATTTCTCTAAATTATATTCAGTGGTGCGACCTTCGAGAGATCAGTGGAGATCATTGGATTTTCTTGAGAACTTGTATGAGTCGATCTTCTTCTTTTCTGATGGCTCTCGCTCATAGTTCTGGTTATGGAGTGTACTTCCCTACGTTTGATTTAAATTTTTCAGGCTGGCTGGGCTGGCTGGCACTGCACAGTTTTTCAAGCGGAACTAATTGCTCTTACGCTCTGCGTAATTTAAGCATTGAATCTCGCTGTTACTAATAAAAATTTTGTTTTCTATACAGACAGCTTATCAGTAATGAATTTATTGTATAATCCCTTGATTGTGTCAAAATTTGTTAAGGACTGTAAATACTTTTTACATCTTCTCTGTTTTAGCAATAG
Source organism: Tipula helvola (assembly GCA_963556165.1). Lineage (NCBI taxonomy): Eukaryota > Metazoa > Arthropoda > Insecta > Diptera > Tipulidae > Tipula > Tipula helvola. Next base: position 142,818,306 of record OY744483.1, on the reverse strand, counting down.
AGTGACGATTATGTGGGTTTCTGCCCATTGTGGCATTGAGGGCAATGATTTCGCTGATTCTCTAGCGAAAGCTGGGACTGAGGTTAAATTCATCGGTCCAGAACCGGCTGCTTCCTTACCATTTAGTTATGTTAAGAAGGCGATCAAGAATTCCATGTCCATCGCAATGTCAAATTTCACTAAAATCCGTTAGAAAATAGCCAAGTTCCAACCTAATTGACCATACTCCAAAATTTTATCTAAAATCATTTCTGAATTATGATTTTCATTATAATCGGTTGAGAAATAGACAGGTTCCAGCACTTTATCCAAAAATCCAAGGTCATATTCCAGCACTTTATCCAACAATCATTTTAAAATCCCATGCCCATTGCAGATTTCAAATTTAACAAAGATCCTTTAAGAAATAGAAAAGTTCTGTCTTAATTAACCATACTCCAGAACTTCATATAAAATTCTTTTTAGAATCCCATTTCCAATGAACATGTCAAATTTTATAATATTCGGTTAAGGATAAGGATCCAAGTTCCATCCAACTTCGCTATATTCCAGAACTTCGTGTAAAACTCATTTAGAATCCCGCTGAATTTCATCAAAATTGGATATCTAGAATCCCAATAAAATGTTTATAAAAAAAAATCACAAATCATCAGCTCAACCGACAACTCGCTACAACGGACAACTTTTTTGGTCCCGTCGATTTCGATTGTAGTGAGGTTTCCCTATATATAGATTGCTCAAGTGCTCACTAACCCCTAATCCAACCCCAACTCAACCCTAATTCAACCGGCAAACGGAACCTAACCCAACCCTCAACACATGCTAATTTCATTAAAATCGGTTAAGGAATAGTCAAGTTCCACCATACTTAGCCATATTCCAGAACTTTACCTAAAAATCATTTTAGAATCCCAATTCCAACGCAAATGTCAAATTTCATCAGAATCGGCGCGTTCCCCGGAGCGGATATTTGGATTTTTTTCCGGTTTCGGAAATAGGAAAAAGTCACAGGGAGCCAAATCTGGCAAGTACGATGGCTGACCGATGACTTTTGTTTCGTGTTTGGCCAAAAATTCAGTCACAATCAGGCTGGAATGTGATGGCGCATTATCGTAGTGAAAAATTCATGAATTGTTTGCCCACAAATCTGGCCGTTTACGACGAATTGCTTCACGTAGACGCCTCAAAACGGCCAAGTAGTATGCCTTATTGACCGTTTGACCCTGCTGTTGAGCAGTTTCGACGTCATATTCATAAACCCACGTCTCGTCACCAGTTATAATTCATTTGATGAATGTAGGGTCATCAGCTACGTTGGCAAGCATTTCTTTTGCGACCTCTACTCGACGTTATTTTTGCAAAAAATTCAGGTCTTTCGACACTAGTCGAGCGGCAACGCGTTTTATACCTAAAACATCAACCAAAATGTATGAAGTCGATCCATAAGTGATGTTGAGAGTTCAGAGCCTCTGATATCTCTCTAATGCCAACACTACGATTTTCGAGCATAATTTTCTTCACTTTTTCTATGTTATCGTCGTTAACAGAGGTGGCTGGACGACTCGCATGAGGCAAGTTTTCTACGATCTCGCGACCCTCACTAAATGCTTTATGCTACTCAAATACTAGCGTTCTCGATAGAGCAGACTCCCCAAACACTTCTGCAACAATTTCAATGATTCCGTAGCCGTAATTCCATTGGACACACAAAATTTGAAGCAAAATCTTTGTTCAATTTATTTTATTTTTCATAGTAAATAATCGCCAGACAAACTTTTCCTGTCGTAAACAAATGGCTGCCAAACTCACCCTAATGGTCGTTGAACCAACCTAGGAAAAAAAAATTTACCGATTCGGTTTATTCGTCATTGCTGTAGACTCAAATCAACGCAACTCGGAGCCCATTCTAAACATTTTTGCTTCATTTTAGTCATAAGAACAGGTTTTTTTTTTGCAGAAAACCTGTCCATATATCCCTGTGCCCGGAGCCGGGATTTCTTTACAGATGTCCGCCTTGAACTCAGCCCGAATATCCATAGCAGTTTTAAAGTGATTAGCAGTTGACATTATGGTTATTTTTGAATTTTCTCGTGCAGTTCTCTTTCTTTTTAGACCGGTTCTCTTTTTGCGTTCCAGTTCATCGGTAGAATGGATTTTTTTTAAATGGCTCACACTCGAGTAACTGCATTCAACCTCAACAGCAATCTGCCCGATGACATTTTAGATATCCCAGAAAATGTTACAATTCGATTTTTAAGAGCCCTCGTCAATTGCATGTATTGTGTGAAAAACAATTGCATTTATACCTAAAAAAAAATCAGCCTAATACGAAAAAGATAAGAGACAATTAGTACAACTTTACTTGAAAAATATTGGTGTTGCACTTTCCATTCTCGCTACTGTATACAGTGGTTGGCGTTCGTTTATACGCACTTTAAATTTCCCTTTAAAGTCAATTTTTTCTGTGTCTAGTTTCTTCTATAAATACTTTTGTTGTTTATTAACAGGGATAGAAATGACGGGACATGTTTTGATTATAAATATAATGCGTTATATTTAAAATATGGTTTTTAGTGAGAAAATACCAACTATAAGTGTTGCATACGTTTATACGCAGTGCAGTAAAAAAAAATATTTTTAACGAAAAACAAATTATTTTGGCAATACGTAATTTTTGTAATTTATCGGTAAGTTTTAACTTCCAAATGATACAATTTGAAAATATTATGAGATGTTTTAGCAGAGATGGGGAAGGGGAAACGTTGGAACACAGAAGAAATTGCGCAAATTGAAGTTTACAAGAAATGAAGATACTTTTATCGTCACGTTCCTAGGGAAATTGAAAGATCTGGAGGTTTAATCAGAAATTACTTGAAAAATCTTAAAAGTTATGGCATCTCAAGCATCCTTCAAGAGGAAATTCAAAGCTTACTGCACGCCAAAAATTTCAAATTAAATACGAAGCGATCAAAAATATAATGTACTGTAGCCACATTATATCGAAATTTAGCCTCCCAGTAGTTAAATCAACTGTAGCACGTTTTCTGAAGGTAACAAAAACCATTAAATGTGTTAAACCTAAGTCAAAACCCCGTTTAACATCTGCACATATGAAATGTCGTTTGACATTTGCCCAAAAGTATATTCATTGGACAAAAGAATGAGTTCAAATGATTTTTTCTGACGAAAAAAATTCAATTAGGACGGACCAGACTGCTGTTGTTGTTAATGGCACGATATCTGGAATCATACTGTAGTTCGGTCAAAGAGAAATGTTGCTGGTGGAACGATAATGGTTTGAGGAGGTTCTCTGGGATTTTAAGACACCTGATCACTACAAAAATGAATGCAGACAAACAATGTGAGCACCTTGAAGATGATTTAATCCATTTATTGGCGACCACATGCATAGCGAGTTCATATTTCAGCAGAACAATGCTCCGATCCACGTTTCACAGAAGCTAAGGATTGGTTTGAAAAGAAAAATATTCCATTAATGGACTAGCCTGCATGTAGTCCTGACTGCAATCCAATTGCGAATCTTTGGGGTATATTGGCTGCAAAGGTGTATGCAAATGGACGACAATTTTTGCTAGTAAATGATTGAAGCAGTGCATTAAGCAATGTTGGGATGATTTCGGCCCAAGCGTGGTCCAAAATCTATGGCAGTCGATGCCAACACAAATTTTTTAAGTTATCAAGAATAAGGGAATGGAACGAAGTACTAATTAATCATTCTCGGGTAAATTTTTCATTTATTCGTTAAAAAAACGCAGATGCGCATAAACGAAAGCAACAAGTTTTTTTGCACCGTAGCAACAAATTTAGTTTTAATGAATAAAGTTTTGTGAAATACACCAAAATTCATAAATATTTTGCTAAAATAAAATACTAATAGTTATCAGAAATACCTAAAATGATAAATTTTCTTTTATTTTTTCTGAAACATTGAAAAAATATGGTGCGTATAAACGAACGCCAACCACTGTATAAATTTATGCCGCGCGAAATTATTTCATTTTAATAAAATTGATGTCACGGATTTAATTTTTATTAGAATGAATTAATTTCGCCATACAAAAAGATTCGGTGGAATTACATAATTCCCGCAAACTTATGTAATTGGCCCTACCTAAATTTTAACTTATATCATTTTAGAAGAAGCTTTTACAAGAAACTAAGCGAATATCTGTAAATTTGTTAAACAATATATTATTGCATTAATATTCAACCAAACGTGATTCATTAACAAAAATTTAAATCATTCGAACAAACCTAAATAAGTACATGGATTTTTCACAAATACTTTCATTATCTATGCAAAGAAAATATTTAAATGTTTTTATTTTACTACAATTACCTAAATAGCTAATACAGAATTATGTATTGTATAAAACAATATGAAAATATTCTCTTTCGCATCTAATCAAACAAAAATGAAAAAAATAAAAACTATGGCTGATCTTCAATTTTACGTGAATAACAACAAAAAATACGAAACAATCTTTATTATGTTTCATGGCGTCAATGAAGAAATTTTCAGTTTTTTCAGTTGTCTTAATCTGTTTTATTTATGGTTCAGAACATTGGCATAGACTTTATCCTTAAAAGGTGTTAAATAGCACGATCTAAACGGTCAATTAATATCTCCGTAACGAAAAATAACATGTCCAGGTTAAAACTTCTGATGCATTAACTAGATTGCTTTACGGCTTGGGTGGCAAGTGGCACCATTCTGCAGAAGCCATAATTGACTTCCGCTCTTATCTAAAAGCATTACAAGCTTTACGAGCTGTTTCACTATTGAGTTGATGAAGCGAATAGCAACTCATTCTTGTTAATCATATAGTTTTTATTTGCTAAGGGTCAAAGTTTGACTGTTGTAACTTTGAAGTTTGAAAAGGCAGAGGTGTATTCAAAATGTCAGTTATTATTGGATAACACTATATACAAAAAAAAATCGCGTAAATAACCATCCTTAAACTACATGAGATTTGGTACAAGCTTAATCTGGCGTGGTAATTCGTTAAACAGTAACCTGCCCTTGTTAGACCTTGTACCAACAATTTCAAATTTATTGCACCGATTTCACTTTGATGGGGTATTTATTGTGTTATACATTCTAACGCTCACTTTAGTATAACTCCCTTATTCAGCGAAATAACAACATAGACCTTTTTTTGGTCTCTGATAAATTGCGTTAGACTGCCATAGAACGGAGAAATTGGGTACATTACTTTTAAAATGTTGTTTGACGCCTGTTGTTAAACCTCTGGAATTGTATTTTTACTATGTACCATCTCACCGAACTAATTTAATAATTTCATAACCAAGTGCAATTGAAAACAACTGCTAATTGGAGTAGGTAAGCCATTAGATTAGCAAGGTAGAATTCGTCATATCAGTGCTATCTTGGTGTAAGTCCCAATTTCCACTTTACGGGAAAACTGATTTAAAATTAAAATTTTGTTTAGACTGTACCTATAAAGTAGATCATTGATGTAGAAATGTATTTTTCTAAACAAAATCTTACAGCATCGATTTACATTAAAATTTTCCTTAAATTGCTTTTCTCTAATTTGGAAAATTGGAAAATGTATTTTTATTTCAGTGCATTTATAGGGTATCTCCACTAAGTCACAGAAATTGTGGAGATACACTAAAATGCTGCGACTTACACCAAAACATAATTTAGAACTTAATACGCTAGTTTGTACTAATTTACTGGAGATAGAATAAATGTGCAATTAATTTAGAGATTATAATATCATTTCATCGTTTTGCGGAATGCAGGAGTCCGACCACAAAATTGATTTGGTAATAGTAGGATTGTCTGTTAAGGCCCTCTCGATGATCTTTACTAGAGCTGACGCTATGTCGTTTCCGGTTCTTCCGCTTAAACCTTCATGCCATATCGCGCAGTATGTGACCCTATTTTTACTACAGTGACCAGTCAGATTGAATAAGTTGAATTTTCTTTTAAAGTAGTAACTAGAAACATTTGCTTTTGGAAGAGCAAAAACATTCTGAAGAACAAAGTACCGCAGTGCTGTCGTCTACAATGTTTCGGTCGTTATCCCTCTCCCGTTTTGCCTGTTCATTAGCTATTCGATGCTTTTGAAACAATTTTATGTCGTTATCTGTTGGAGTTTTTAAAAGATTAAATGCGCGCATCGATCACACTGATCTTTTTTCGGATGATGAAATGCGTAAATAAATTCCTTATTACAAATTTTCGAATATATGTTAAATTTGACCGGGTTTTCAACATACACCTTATACATATTGAACATTTTAGTCAAATTAAGCCATGGACTCAAATATTTTTTCAACGTATTTGCCCGACAGTAATGTATGTGATTCCATTACAGGAAATTGCGGGATGTGTTCTCATATACTCTGCTTAATTGGATTTCTGGTGTTTTAAATTTTATATGTTTCCCATGTGTTACATGACTTTGTTCACGTGATTTTTTTTCTAAGATATTTGAACTGCAGCCAAACGTTGTTTTTTCTCCAAATCTCTTAATTGAATGATCAAGTAAATCGAGATTCTCTCACTTATACCACTGACAGACTAGGGATTAGCTAAGCGCGATTAGTGAAACGAGATTAGCTAATACACCACAAATCCATATGCGTTGACAGACTAGGGATTAGTTTCTTGCAGAGAAATAAAATATTATTATGGTAATTCGCTGAAATATAGCTAGTAAATCAGCTGGACTCATTTTTTAATCCAATATTTCTATAAGATTTATACATTAAAACACACTAGATTTTCTTTTTCCTGAAAAATTAATTCAGCACAAATTGTTTAAGATGTCATTGATTTTATAACGTCTATCGTCAATTTACGCCACTTGCATTTTCAGCAATGTTTAAATAATTATTTCACATTGTAGTGCCACTTGTACCATCACTAAACCCAATACAACGAGATAAGCTTGAACATTTTCAAGAATTAGTGCACTAATCTCGATTAGTCACTAATCCTCAAATAAAATGAGATTAGCTAATCTTCAACTTGACACACTACAGCTAATCTCGAAAAAATCACTAATCGCGCTTAGCTAATACCTAGTCTGTCAGGGTATTATATTTATATAATTTAGTCACGTGGATAAAATCGTGCATTCTCATTGGTCAATATGTGGAGATAAACTAACACGATTTATTTATTTTGGTATCATTTAAAGTATATACACCAAAATATAAAACAATTTTGTAGGAGATTGAACAAATTGGGCAATATAATTTAAATGCTACGAATTCATGGTATTTTGTTCAATCACGTACATAAAGTAAGTATCTTGGCAGTTACACCAAAATATTTATTATTTTTTGGTTGATACACCAAAATCACCACTCAGTATTTTCAAAACGAATAGAGATACACCAATTTTGATGATATATTCGGAAAGAGCAGACTTTGTTTAGTAATAATCAATGTATAACTCAAAAACGACGATTTTGGAGAAACAACAAGATAGCACTGGCATGACGAATTGTAAAAAAAAAAACAGAATTTGGAAAAAATTTAACGACCTAAGTTAATTAATTTTATATTGAAAGATCAGGTATAGTATATGTATAGCAAATCTACTCTACAGTAATGTCTCTGAGAGTTCACTTAAATAATTCTAGACATTTTGATTTTATTTTCTTCACAGCAAACCTTACAAATATTGTCCGGAAATTACGTATGGGAGTTTATTAACTTTTTCTGTAATATCGATGACGAGTGTAACTTTTCTGTTTATTATTTCAGGACACTTCTGAATTTTTCTGCTGCTGCATCAATATGAGATGGTAGTGTATGTGTACAAAGCATTTAGTTATATAGAAGTCCAAAAAATCAGTTTTTTCATAGAAAATTCGTTTTACCAGCTATAATCCAGATTTTGATTTATTTATAGATTTTACAAATACATATGCATGTTAGTATACCCTATTTTGAGCGTATGAGCTGATTCCCAACAAAGTGTACCAAAAGTGGTGGATAATTTAATAATTATAAAATCGGCATATTGGTTGGTAGCCAGTTGGTTCAGCAATTTTGTTTATATTACCTCTTCAGGAACATCGGCTGAATCTCTTTCAGAAACCAAAAATCATTAGAAGGCATATCATCCACAAGAAGAAGAAACATAATCGGATGAACTTGCCGGATTAATCTGATTTCTGGAAAATTTCTTTTGATTCCATCATTTTGCGTTGTGCACAATTAGCTCGTAAATTATGAATACAATTTAGAAATAATTTATTTAACATAATAAATAAATTCGTAAAATTGAAGTTAAGTCAAAGAGTCTTTTTGACCTTTCGGTGGTATTGGTCTAGAAGTGATTGTTGTAGTCATCTGAGGCAAGGAATTTACTACTCAGCAGACTAAAATAATCCATAAAAAGTAAGAAAAATGCAAGAAAACATTTTTATGGAGAGAACCTATCATCGCCATGAAGCTTTAGAGCATAACAATCAGCTTTTGATTATCAGTTTTTGTAACTTCTGATTGCCCTTCTAGGGAAACGAGTAAACTGTATAACTTTACGGAATTTTAACATCTATACCTTTACAACTTCAAATTGGGACTAAACAATTTTTCAAAGTGAGACTAAACAATTTCAAAATTTGCCTTTGGTTTTGGGCAATTACTCATCAACTGTAAGCATTACCTTTAATTTAAATATATGATTCCTTACGTTGGTGCTTAGGTTTCATGCCTCATGCATAATATTATCGCAATGACTTCTTCAGACGGCGAGGCAAGCCGCGCTGCGAACCTCTGATTTTGCTCTATTTAAATGCTTGAAAACCTGTGAGAAAACACCTCATCTCACCCGAACAATTCTGAAGTCAATTTTTGCGTAAAGAAACAGGGGTGATTAATTTATTTTAAATTAAAATAATTAATTTTCACATTAATTTTAATTTTAATTAAATCTACAAAATATAAAGGGCAGAAATCTCATGAGGTGATCAGAACTTCGGTCTATATTAATTCAACTCCCAAATCAAACCCAGAATAAACCTCTTAAGTTTATCTTCAGCTCAACCTCCAACTCAATTTACAACTCAACCTCCAAACTAATACGCAACACAATCCTAAACGCAATCAGCAAATTAACCGCCAAACCAACCCTCAACTTAATCATCAAATCAACCCTTAAGCTAACTCCAAATCAAACTTTAAATAATCCCCCAACCGAATGACACACTTAACCATACAAGCTAACTAAAGCCTAACTCACTTCAACTCAACTTAGCTCGAATCAAATCTCAACTCTCTACCCTCGGCATACGTACCCTCGTACCATCAGAACCTTAAACAATCATTCCACCATATCACTATTCCATAATATCATACCATCATGAGACTATACCATTAAACCACCATATAACCATAATATCGTACCATAGTAAAGTCGAACCATCACACCATGTGTATATCTTACCATAATACCACAACATCATACCATGGTACCATTATACCATCGTACCATCATACCATAATATTCTATCATTCCACCTCATACCATGATACCATCGCACCATCACACCGTCGTATAATCATACCATCATATTTCAGAACTTTATCCAAAAATTATTTTAGTATTCCATGTCCATCGCAGATGTCAAATTTCACTAAAATCCGTTAAGAAATAGCCAAGTTCCGTCCTAATTGTCCGTATTCCAGAACTTCATATAAAAATCATTTTAGAATCCCATTTCCAACGCAAATGTCAAATTTCATCATAACCGGTTGAAAAATAGGCAAATTCCATCATATTTGGCCATATTCCAGAATTTTATCCACAAATCATCGCACATGTCAAATTTCATCAAAATCGATTAAGAAATACCCAAGTTCCTTCTTACTTGGCCATATTCCAGAACTTTATCTGAAAATCATTTTAGAATCCCATTTCCATCATGCATCCCGAATTTCATCATAATCGGAAAAGAAATCACCAAGTTCCTTCGCCTAATTGGCCATATTCCAGAACTTTATCTGAAAATTATTTTAGAATCCCGTTTCCATCGTACATGCTGAATTTCATCAAAATCGGCTAAGAAATGGCCAAGTTCCTTCCTAATCTATATACCGGGTAATTTTTTTAACCTGATACACTGAAATATCTCGGAAAATAAGCACTCTAGGAAAAAAATGGTAAAGATCAAAATTTAATTATTCCGCGGGGGAAATACAGTAGTGTTAAAATTAGAACCCCTCCTCCTTGTAGGTGGGGCGAGGGGTAACTTTGAAACTAAGATAGGAACCTCTATTTTTTAATGCAGATTCGGGTTCTACGGCTAAAAATACGTAGGATTTGGCTGAAACATTTTTTCCCATTCATGATGATAGATGGCGCTGTAATTAACGATATTCAATTTTTTGTTTAGTTCTCCTACTGAGAACCTACGCAAACGATTCTGCAATACGTCTGCAATAAAAATACCATGGTTTCGTTGTAAATTCGTAAATTTTTCAGTAATTGAAAATTTAAGAAATACAAATTGTTTAAGACAAACTTCGTGAATTTACAACGAAACCATGGTATTTTTATTGCAGACGTATTGCAGAATCGTTTGCGTAGGTTCTCAGTAGGAGAACTAAAAAAAAATTGAATATCGTTAATTACAGCGCCATCTATCATCAGGAATTGGAAAAAATGTTTCAGCCAAATCCTACGTATTTTTAGCCGTAGAACCCGAATCTGCAATAAAAAATAGAGGTTCCTATCTTAGTTTCAAAGTTACCCCCCGCCCCATCTACAAGGAGGGGGGAGGGGGTTCTAATTTTTTCACTGCTGTATTTCCCCCGCGGAATAATTAAATTTTGATCTCGACCATTTTTTTCGTAGAGTGCTTATTTTCCGAGATATTTCAGTGTATCAGGTTAAAAAAATCACACGGTATAGTTCTCTCGCTACAGTACTCTCAAGCATGTATAGTCCTATTCAGATCTTAAAAAAAAATTTTTTTTAATTCTTCTGCGCAGCTTCCAGTGATGTAGAAAAAAAATTTATAAAAATTTTGATGAGTCGCATTTATCTTAGATAGTAAACCTAAATAAAATAATAAATAATCATTCAAGTGTGTTATATTTCAGTTTTAATACACAAAACATTCAAAATGTTTATGATTTTATGTTATTACAATCAAATTTCATGTGAAAATTAATAGGTGTAAAAAAATATTGTACGCCTATGGAAACAACGTCAACATTTAATTTTCGGACGGACTAAGGAAAATAAATAACTAAATGCCAGTCATACCGATCAAAACCACAATAACGTAAAAAAATTGTTAAATTGCATTAATTCTTCGATTATCGATTTCAAACGATTTTTTTAAAATAAAATTATAAAAACATTTTGTGATTCAAAACGTTATAACATATAAATATTAAAACAAAATGATATAAATAAAAACCTAACCTAAAAACTGAAGTACAAATACAACATAAAAATGTAAACAATTAAGCCGAAATAGTACATCACTGTGTATCCGCCATGTTTTTTCTGCGCGAGAACTGTCAGAATTCCAGCGAGATTTGAATACTACTATAAATCGCTATTTTGTAGATTTAATTAAAATTAAAATGAATGTGGAAATTATTTTAATGTAAAATATATTAAACACTACTGTTTCTGTACACTAAAATTAACTTCAGAATTTTTCCGATCAGATGAGGTGTTCTCTCGCTACAGTTGTACAAGCATTTAAATCGAGCGAAATCAGACTTTCGCGGCGCGGCTTGCCTTGCCGCGCCGGCTGATGACGTCATTGCAATAATATTATGCATGAGGCATGAAGCCTAAGGACAAATCTAAGGAATCATACATTTAAATTAAAAGTAATACTTGTTGATGACTGATGAGTAATTGCCCAAAACCAAAGCTAAATTTTAAAATTGTTTAGTTCCATTTTGAAATTGTTTAGTCCCAATTTGAAATTGTTTAGTCCCAATTTGAAGTTGTAAAGGTATAGTTCTAATTCCAGGCATGACCGAACCCATCTTTTTCGAATCATAATGTTGGTTATTGATTTTACAACATGTTTGCCGTTTGAGTTCATGAAACTTTCAATTCCTTTCCCTTTTGGACCTTCGGTTGGTTTGCTTATTCAACCTGTTTCTCGTTTTAGGATTTGCCGCGCATTTTTTCATTTCTACTATTGAATTCGTGGCATTTGACAGTCAATCGTTTGTGGACGTCACCCTCTGGGTATTTGGGCGCTTTTTTTGGAGGTGTATTTCGTACTACATCCATAATTGACATGTGAAACAATATTGAAAAAAAGATTATGTAATAATTTGCTTAGCAAGCCAAGACAATAAATTTTAATGCCAAATATCGTTTCGGAGATATTTTGGATCCTTTTTATGAATGATTTTGCTTGCTAGACAAACGACTATTTGCCCCATTATCTACAAATCGAACAAAAATATATAAAGGAGCTCTCTTTTAGCGGCATTAAACACTACCCAGATTCCGAAATGATGGCAAATGTATAAAAAGTAAATTTGCGCAAGTATGGGAAGGCTTTGTATTATAAAATTAACAAATTTGGAAATTGCTTCTTTCGAACGTAAAGTTACCATTCCAAATACATATTAACAACAAATACCCTATAACATAATTATTATTACGAAACGAATTAATACACTTGTATGGTACGCAGATTACGTCACTAAAAAAAAAAAAAATAAATAACTAGATTTGGACTATTATATAGTTAAATTACGTGTAAAGTTAATAAACCATTATAATTTGATAAAATAAATCGATCGAAGTGCTAATTAATTGTATTTACTCAATCGACTAAAAATAACTTAGGCATTATATTCGAAATTTAGAAAATATGTAAGAAGCCCACAACAAGTTCGATTTTCATTATTATAAACAAATCAATAAATAACAAAACACGTTTAAATACTGAGTCTCGATGATGTCAGAGGATTACTATACGAGTATATTATACCGCTTATTTGCATATACATAAGTTTGCTTTCGTCTTAAAATAAGATTTAATACAAAAAAAAAAAAATTACGTAATTCATTCATACAAAACAAAATATTTATGCGAACAAGTTTTTGACCATCATCAACAATTTTTTGTTGTTGCTCGTACGACGCGACGCTATATCGCAGCAGACAAACAGTGTAAAACTTTCTTATGACTCAACATTAAGAAAACACCAAGTACTTATTAATAAATAATTACAAATTTTATTGTTTTTATTTATGCTTCTCGCATCGTTTGAGAATGTGCGAAAAATACGACGCTTTACTGCAAACAGATGCGGTTTACATTAGACACGGAATTCACAGTTGTAAAATGACATTTTTATTTTGTTTTAATCGCGATTTACATTTTGCAATTTATTTCCTAGACTCTTGAGAATATTAATTTATTTACGTATACATATTTAGTTGGTGTAGTTGTTGTCGTGACATTCAACCAAAAAGTGTAAATTCTTTTGAGAATTATGTACAATTTTATGGTTTGTTTGTTTTTTATGGGTACAAACTATTATTTGAGAGTTTTGATTGAATTGGCTGACTTTGAAATTTCACCAAATTTGAAAATTTACAATTTTATTTGTTAGGTTTGCCTATTGTGACTGGTATGACAAATTTTTGGTGCCAAATTAAAATTACTACGCGATTGGCAATCGGCACATACCATTACTACAGGATAGCTAATATAAAACTATGTGCGGGAGGTCTATGTAAAACGGACCTGTAGCCGTGCGTCATCCATTTAGACGTACAATTCAGACTTCCGTTCTTCAATTTTGCCTGGCAAGGTTAAAAGACCGCAAAAGTTGTTTTGCAGCCGTATTTTTAGGCAATATAAGAAATCTTTGAGAAAATTTACTGTCAATTGACCGTAAACAATTGATTGTGAACAATTGATCGTACAACAATTGACCGTGGAAACAATTGATCGTGGATACAATTGATCATATCGTCGGTTTGCGAGAACAGTGACACATCTCAAAATCTCATATTTTTAAAGAAATCGATTTGAATTTTTTTTTTGGTATAAAATAGTTGAATTCATCAAATTCAACGTCACATCTATTGAAAACTATGGGTAGTTTAGAAGTGACACTATGCCAGATAAAATATTGTTACATTTAAAGGATTTTTTCCTGTTATCTCAAAATTGGCCATTTTTGAGATGTGTCACTATTCTCGCAAACCGACGATATGAACAATTGTTCGTGGATACAATTGATCGTATCAACAATTGATCGTGGATCAGTTGATCGTTGGAACTTCGCTGTTTCTTGACCGATTATGATGAAATTTGACATGGGCGATGGTAATGGGATTCTAAAATGATTTTTGGATAAAGTTCTGGAATGTGGCCAATTAAGGTTGAACTTCGCGGTTTCTTGACCGATTACGATGAAATTTGACGGTTTACTGTCAATTAAACGTAAACAATTGATCGTCAACAATTGATCGTGGATAGAATTGATCGAATGAACAATTGATCGTATGGACAATTGATCGTGGATCGGGAGATTAATAAAAAAGGAACATTTTGTTAACATTAAATTCTAATAAATCAATTTATTAAGGAGCGCCCCGATATCTTGCATTACAAAATCTTGCAAGTACAAAATCTTGCATTTTTTTAAAATCATGCAAATCAAAATCTTGCCAACCCAAAACCTTGCAGTTACAAAATCTTGCAAGTCAAAATCTTGCATTTGAAAATTTTGCAGTTTTAGTATCTGTACCTATCTTTAGTATGTATCTAATATAATATTTTTTTTTTTTCGCTGGCGCTACATCCCATTAAGGGACTTGGCCGCTTCATAGCGAAGTTTCGTAATCATTTTTACACCGGATAATGAGTGATTAGTTCATTGATCCTTACATTAGCCAGCCGTGTTTTTTCATCACCCGCCGGGAATCGAACCCGGGACCTCCGGAGCTTAAAGCAAGTTCATTTGCCAATTGAAAATTCAAATAAGTCAGTTTTGAGTTTAGATTAATGGTGGATTCAGTGAGAAAAATTTGCTAGCTCGTGATAACGAATTATTAAAATTTTGTCATATTTTTTACCCCCTCCAATTTTTTGTTTACTTTTTCTTATGGTTGCTGTTTTAAAAAAGTAAACAAAAAATTGGAAGGGGTAAAAAAGTTGACGAAATTTCAATAATTCGTGATCACGAGCTAGCAAATTTTTCTCGCTGAATCCACCATAAATTATCACAATATTATTCACAAAAAAAGAAACATAAGAAAATTATTTGGTTAATGGAAATTTAATATTAAAGTTAGAATGGAAATCTCAATTTTCCAGAATATTTCAATAAAATATCCTGGATAAGGAAGATTTAATCTTCATTTTCCAGAATTTAAATTTTCGTTGCTGGTTAATGGAGATTTAATATTAAAATTAGAATGGAAATCTCCATTTTACTGAATATTTCAACACAAAATATTGCAACACAAAATATTTAAACAAATATTTAGAAAATAAATATTCCAGAACTTTATCTAAAAATCATTTTAGAATCCCATTACCATCGCCCATGTCAAATTTAATCATAATCGGTCAAGAAACAGTGAAGTTCCATCCTAATTGGCCATATTCCTGAACTGAATTGTTCATTACGATCAATGGTCCATACGATTAATTGTATCCACGATCAATTGTTCATACGATCAATAGTATTCACGATCAATTGTTTCCACGATCAATTGTGTCTACCATCAATTGTTTACGTTCAATTGTAATACGATAAATTGTTTACGATCAACTGTCCGGAAACCCTTTGCGAAGGCTAACCAAATCTGCCAGTTTAAAGAACTTTAGAAATTGCCTAAAAAAAATTGCCAAAGACAGACAATTAGCTCGCGTTTATGACAAGAAATCCAGCGTATTCGTTTGCTCTTTATAATGAAGAGAACAGAACAGTCACTTGCATCCATTTAGCGTGAGTAAATTTCATCCAATTTAGCGTGAGTAAAAATGAAACAAATTCACGATTTCTTAGTGAATTTCGAAATTTATGAAGTAGCGGAAGCTACTAATACAACACTTACTACAAAACGTCAAGAGTTATGGTTACTGAAAGTTAGAGTCGTAATCTTCGCAGGCAATTAATTGAAATGGCAAAGTTTCGACGGTTTGTTTTGCGGGAATATTCAGAATCTTGCCAACTTTAAAAATTTAAATTCCACAAGGATATATTAAAGAGGAAAGCAAGTAATTTTATGAAACACTTGCAGCTTGCGGATGCCAATTACTTTGAAGCCATCCGAAAATTTTGATTATTGGATACCTCCGCTGAAATATTGCGAGGTTTGAAAGCATTGGGATCAAAGGCTGAGTTAATGATACTACGAGAGAAAGATGGGATAATACTTCTATAGAGAGGAGTAATATCCCGTTTAATGTTGAAATGCCGAATGTCGAAAGCCCGAATGTCGAAAGGCCGAATGTCGAAAGGCCGAATGTCGAAAGGCTGAATGTCTAAAGACCGAATGCCGAAAGGCTGAATGTCTAAAGACCGAATGTCGAAAGGCGAATTTTCATAAATTTTCTTTCACTTATTTTATTGAAATCAATATAAACCATTGAATTTATTTCTGAATTAAAATGATTTAAATAAATTGAAAATACGTGCTAATAAATCCTATAATTGTGATCAAATTTTGTCGGAAATATATGTATGTGTCCTTTTCGTGTTTTTGCTTTGTTCATTGCTATTTGATTTATCGGTTACATTTTTTGTATGTTGTGTTATAATAATTGTACATATGTTTATTTCTTTTGTGGTCAAGGATATTATTTCTGTATCAGAATTTTCCTTCGCTTAATAAAATAAAATGTATTCTCCCAGTAGGAATACAATGCCAGTCAAAAATAAGTTAACAAAGCATTTTTAATTAAAAAACTTGGGTTTAATGTCATAAATTCTATTTATTTGGTTGACGAATATTTTTGTTTAATTCCGTATATTAATTTAAATATAAAAAACATAAAAATCATAGAAAAAATTTCATTTGTAATTCTTATAAAATTTGCAAAAATTTGAACTTCCGAAAGGTACCAGTCATAAATAAGTTAACATTGGTTAACCACAGTGACCAAAATTGTTATAACACATTTTACTCAAACGTGTTGGTAAACTAATTGCGTATTTTCGATACTCTTCTGGAGTAATTTTATACCATTCATCGACAAGGGTTTGGCGTAATTCACGTAAATTAGCTGGTGCTCTATCACTCACTCGTTTCTTCAACAAAGCCCATAAATTTTCAATCGGCGAAAGGTCAGGGCTTTGCGGAGGCCAATCTAAAATATTGATATTGTGGTCCTTAGAGTATTTCAAAACCTTTCTGGCCTTGTGAATGGGGGCATTATCCTGTTGAAAAAGAAAATCCTCCCCTATTAATCGTTGTCCTTCTGGAATGGCAATATCTTTTAATATTATCAAGTACACATCGGCATTTACTTTTCCCTCTAGTGCCACTACTTTTCCTACTCCATATACTGACATACAGCCCCATACCATCAAACCTTTTCCTAGTAATTTCATTGTCGGTTTTGAGCAAGCGTAAGAAAATTCTTGACCTTTTCCACGCCAAACATTCATTCTACCGTGACTATATGACATCATGCTCTCGTCAGTCTATAATATTTTTCCGAAAATTCAGATGGTTTTAGGATATGCTGATTGTAAAACATTATTCTCTTTTGTTTGTTAATTTTGCTAACATATGGTAGCTTCCGAACTGCACGTCCATGTAAGCCACTTTCGCAAATTCTACGCCTAATGGTGCTGTCAGATAGTAACGTTTTGCCTTCTAATGCTAATTTTGCCCTAATTTTAGGTGCGAATATTAATCTGTTACCTTTACAAATTTGTTTAATTCGCTTATCTACTCCCTCGTTTGTTATTTTGGGTCGTCCTGGACGATGGCTAGGTTAAATCTGACTTTTTTCCTCATAAGTTTTACAAATTTTGTATATGCAAACTTGGCTTTTGTTAAACAATTTCCCAATTTCTCTATAAGCTTTGCCTTCTAACCTTAACTTGACTATAATACGTCGTTCTTCCATAGTTAACTGAAAGAATTTGCCCATTTTAACTAAAATATGGTATAATATTTATTAAAATAAATATTAATTACAATTTAATAAAATAAGCTGCAATTATCGTTCAAAAATACTTACTAATTATAACAATAATTATTAATCAGCTAAATTTTAATCTTAATGTTCCAATTAGAGCGTTAAAATGAAACTAATAGATGAAGTAGGTTTTGTTAACTTATTTTTGGTCGGCCCGTTTCGGAAAATGAGTCGTAAAAACAAAACTAAAAATATTTAAACAAAGGATTTTACACACACAAGGGTATAATATTTAGTGTTATGTAAATAGTAAGAATAGAAATCAATGTGAAGTTAATTCCGGAAATTAATTATAAAAATCGTTTGTTAATTTATTTTTGACTGCCATTGTAAATTTGTATTGGTTGGATTGTAATTACGAAGTACACTACCTTCAATTATCATACTTTCAATTTCAAATTTTTAACTAAATCTAATTTTGAAAATAAACATACATAGGTACGTATAATAGCCTATTTGTATCTATTTTGTTCTGTCGTAACTACATAATTAGGAATTTTGAAATTTATTTTTAAAGCAAAGAAACAAGCCTTCTACGCCAATATTAGTTGCTTTCCAATCGACCAACCGCAAGCACCCGCTAGTAAACCGCTAGTAGATTGGTTTTTGTCTTCGCTAAATTATCTACTCGTATCTGCTCTTTTTATTTTATTACGAGCAGTTAGAAGCAGTTACTCACAATTTCAACGCCAGGTGGTTAAATGTAGAACCGCTTAATATTTATATTAAAATTAGAAATTTTAATTGAATTTGTTTTAGCGCGTTATATATTAATTATTTTTTTATTGATTTTATATTAAAAAAATAACAACGTTAGGGTACTATCACACAATTACGATTTTTAGGTTATATTTTACTCATAAAATCCAAATGGGAGCTTACCAATCAACCATAGCAAAGACAAAAACCATTCTACTAGCGGTTTGCTAGCGGGTGCTTGAGGTTGGCCGATTGGAAAGCAACTAATAATCTATGCGATAATTGGCTAATTCGCGTATTAATTGGACGAAATTTATTTATTTTAGTTATGATTTTGTCTTGCTCGAATTACCCATATAAAATCGTTTGTAAGTACCTATTGACAACAAAAAATAAAAAATTAGTTCAACAATTAAATTGAAGAATTCTATTTCTCATCGACATATTCGGCCTTTTGATACATTCAGCCATTTGATACATTCGGCCTTTTGACACATTCGGCCTATTGACACAATCTGCCCATCGACCCATTCGGCCTTGCTACCTACTCGGCCTTTAGACATAATCGACCTTTCGACATAATCGGCCTTTCGATATTCGGCCTTCCGATATTCGGCCTTTCGACCCTTTCGGCTATTCGATATTCGGCCTTCCCGATATTCGGCCTTTCGACCGGCTATTCGATATTCGGCCTTCCGACTCTTTCGGTCTTTCAACCCATTCGGCATTCGGCCTTTCGACCCTATTCCTAATATCCAACTACATCCCAGTTTTATGAGTTTCTTCAAAGAAGAATAGACACAGTTTAAGATCTTAAAACATTTCAGAACGATACGAATTTCAGCATCAAATTAAAAGATGAGAGATACCAAGCCGAAACAAATATACATATTTAATGCTCGAGAAGCTGGTAATGGAACATATACGGTGTTGCCAATTGTTTTCGAAAACTACTTGATCTTGAATTGCAAGTCTCATTTGCATCCGAATCATTTATGCAAAAATTCAAACTGTTAGTAAATAATGGAAACTACCTTAAGATAACTTAGGGAAACTTCAAAGAGAATATTTACATTACAATTGATGAACGAACAAAACATTGATCTCAGCATATGCACATGTTAGCCCAACGTAGCAGCAAAATTTTCTCAGTTTAGTTCTTTCGGGAAGATCAGAAGTATTTGAACAACATCAAGTTAGTTAAGGCATGGTTTACCTTGAGAGGTAAACGAAATACAATATAACTTGATAACAAGTTAATCAACATTAGAAAATATCGACCAAGTGTAATGCACACTGTAGAAAGTATAGAATCAGTACCATCCAGCCTACGTTAATTGAACAGGAACAAAAGTAAGAATTTTTACCAATAGGCAACAAGTCTTTAAACAAAATTTAATGGTGGGCTCAGCAGTTCTGTCTTCCCTATAATCTGAGATTCGTACACATAAATTAGTTTTACGATAAATAATCATATCATCGGAAGTCCATAACTGGAGGAGAGTCAGAAAACTCGCCAATAAAATATTTTGAAATGGCGGCAATTACGTATGTCATAGCAGGACCGGCAATTTCTTTGATTCTTATTGCTAGAAATCAAAGAAATAGCCGCAGAAAACATAAAACCTGAGCCTAACTCGTCACAATTCGACGCTATCGTTTTGTAATAGAAGTAATACGACGAAAGCGTCGAATTACATAGTTAGCCTCTAGAGGAAGTATTCTTCAAATTCACTGAAAAAAAAGTCGCCGGTGACTTTAATAGAAAGCATTTTCAACTAAACTGATAGGTATGTTTTACTAGAAAGTCACCGTTACTTTTTTATCGAATTTCAAGAATATGGGCCCTGTATCTAGTGGCAGCTCAAGTGATTAAAAACAATGTCTATATTGTCTATATTAGTGATGTAATAATAGGAGCCTAATAATATTCAAAAAGTGTGGAATAGAATGCTATTGCAAGAGGACAGTGTACTATTCGGGTTATTAGGGATTATTGCCACCATTGATTGTATCAAATAAAATATCAATTCACGAATGAGCTGATCTATTCAAAATACCTGGATTGCTGGATATCCGCAGATGATTTCTTTCAAGATAATGTGTTAATTAAATGAAAGTTATGAAGCGTGCAGGATATTCGATTTTCTATAATCTATAGGACCACTTGGCTGTGTATAGTGACGATTAGGACGATGAATTTACAAAATTAAACAGATAAGACAATTGTAGAGTGGAACTTAATTAAATGGATGATTTGTTTGTTGTCATGAATAAAATTCGTTTTGCTTAGGCATGGAAAATTATGTCTGGTAAATGGCCACCTCTAGCATTGGAATAAACTTCGGCCCATTTTTGAGTACTTTTCATGATGTGGCGCAATATTTTGATCAAAATGTTGCAATTTATTGTCGAATGTTGGTTTTCTGATCGGCAAGAGACTGTAGACGATTGATGTTGCTTTTGAGATAGCAAACCAAAAAGTCTGGATAGTATCAAATCGGGCGATGTGGCTATATCGCAAATTAAATAGAATATTGACACAAATCAAAAACTCATGTTTTTTAAAGAACAAAAGAAAAAATGTCAATTTCGATTTTACTACACTATCCCGCCTTTTGTAAAATAAATATGAAAATGTCACTATTCCAGGTTACGAAATCGGTTCCGGTATTGTATTAACTCAAAAACGCAATTTTTGAGATGTGTCACTATTCTATGTCATGCCATGTGCGTCGAATTGGACTTTCTTGTGAATAATTCAAGGGTTTTCGGTTCCGCAGTGATGGCTGTTTTGCTTATTGACACTACCATTGAGACAAAAGCAAAAGTGCGCTTTATCGTTCATGATGATTTTCGACCAAAAGCTTGCTCCGATTTGGCGACAGTATGAGTTCTCATACTATCAATAATTTCTACGACTGCGCTTTGCATCAGTAACAATAACACTTTTAAGAACTGCTGCAGATAAGCGTCTCTCTCCCATCCCGTGCTTTTACATAACGATATTTTGATAAAAATGCTCTTTGGGTGCAAACATCCGAAGATTTATTTTCATAAAACAATTTAATTATTTTTTGGCGTATATCGTTCCATAACAACCTGTAAGTGCCTGCATTCCACAAAAAACCACACCGGTCTGAGAAATGAATAAGTTTGGGTAATCAACGAATGTCGACTATGCAGACATGCTATAGACCTGCGCTTCAGTTTTTTGACGAAATTATGGAAATTTGTAAAAGGACGAAAGAATGAATTTATTAAAAAAATTGAGAAATCAATTTGACTAAATTTCTAAAAAATTCTAAAGCATCACCTTATATTGACTACAAAGAGTGCCCTTACAATCCAAATTGAAAAATTTAATTTGGCCAACTTTTGTTTTTAAATTCTATAGCTCTTCAGACATATCGAATATCCAGAAATCATCATCTCATATTGGTTACATATTGGTTACCGTCCTTACAATATATTACATTTCAATGAATGAAATTGGATGGCCAATTTCCTTTGAGACCGGTCCGATAATGAAAAAATTTCGAGTTATATTTAACAGTTTCACCAGCAATGTCAATTTTAGTTTTATAAACCGTAGCTAAGTAATACAGCTTTTAGAATCTAAAGACAATTAAAAGATGGCAGCTCATTCTCTACGGCGAAGATATGATATTCGAGATCTAAAAACTCCCCTACTATTTAAAATGTGCAGTTATCACTTCTAAAGGTCTTTTAAAGATTAAATATTTCGATTTGGACTCCTCTCGATTTTGAAACTAAAGGAGACTAAGCGGTTCCACTAATTCTTTCACTTCGTCAAATTTCTCTTTGTTGTTTTGTTCATACCAACTCTTCTAAATTTTGACGTACACATAAAAATGTAAAGAAAACTTGGCAACATTGAAAATTTATTGATTTGTTGTAGTTTTTATGTCCGATCACAGATAATAATTTTTATTAATCACCTTTATCAGTTATGGTCGTTTAATTTTATTGATAAATATCGGTTACTAATTGCATATAATTTTAAAGTCACAATTGTAAGCGTTTAGCGAATTTAATTTTACAATCCTAATAAATTTGTCAAAATAGCACCTTTCTGTTATGTATAGTACGTGCGCGGTATCAAGCAAGTTCCACGAATACATGCACAAAACATTGAATGAGAATCGATATACTCAAAAATTGTAATGTTGAAACAACTGCATAGTGGTTGCAACTTACAATAGTTATTTAACGTTCATACATTATATGAGAAGTTGTCAATCATGGGCGTGATTAAAAGAGAAAAATGACGTCACCAAAAAGGGAAAATTGTTATTATTTGGGATGCTGCCAGGGTACACAGCTACGAACAGAAGTTTGGGACACGACACAAATCGAACAAAGTAAAATCAATGTTGATACAGCTGTATATCGCACAATATTTTTTCTACAAACACTTAAAAAATAAATTAAAGGTGCAAAAAATGATAAAAGTGCGAATTTATTAGTAATTAATACAATAATAATCTATCCGCGAACATGACATAAGAATTCGCGTCTACATCACAGCAACCGGTGCCTAGTTGTTGTCCGGTACAAACCCAAATGAAATTACAGAAGCAGCTGAAATATGATTGTACTCTCGACTTGTTAACTACGAAGTCCAATCAACCAGAGAAAGTCACATTCGATAGTTATTTCGCCTGGAAATTTCCATTGACAATGACAATGACAATGACTTGAACCATAAAAACTAAGACGGTTGTAAATTAACTTAAAAGTAATTTACAAAACACAGCAAAAAATTTGTCTATAGACAACAATAAAAACTACCAGACGGAAAATTACACTAAAAACGATTTGAAAACTACAGACGTTGATAAAAAAATGTTTTAGATAAAAATCGTTTTCAAGGCCATTTCAAGATCAAAGTTTTTTTTTTTTTAAATTGAATCACTTGATTTAGATTCTTAACGAAACATAAAAAATTTTATCTAAACACTTTTTATCTGACTTTTACTTTTTGAGATTTGAGGTTTTGTGAGGCTTTACAAAATTCGTATGCTACAAATCGTATGCGTTGTTACATCAAAATTGACCAGGCTTGTGTATTTGTTTGGTTGAAAACGATCTCAGTACGCGCAGTAGTACTTGATTCAACTCGTATTTGATTGCACTCTCTTCGTTTCACCATTATCTTCAAAAATACCTCGTATTCGATTTCCGATAACGCCATCGTCGACTAATTGTGTTGCTGAATTATTTTTATTAATTTTGCAACTGCCACTCGAGGGATCAATTTCGTTCGTTAATGACCGAAATCGTCATTTAGTTCCTGATGCACCATCTAATCAGGTGCTCTGTTCAGGTGCTGGAAAAATATTAGGTGAAGAAGGAAACATGGAACAAAATGAAGAGTTTCTCTTACCAGGTCATGTGTGGGTAAATGTAAACCGGTACAGTTTCCATCTTTATGTCTCTTTAGTGGAACATTTAAAATCTGTCCTTATTTTAGATAATAAACCCAATAGCAAAAAAAAGAGTTAAAGTTCGAATTACGGACGAATGCATAAAAGTAATAAACTAGACTTTGTAGAAAATTAGAATTGATTTTGAATTTTACAATCAGCTCAAATGTCACAAAACCTTACATAACCAAAAAGTAAAATTCGGCTAACAAAACTTTTTAGACAAAAATTGTTCCTTCTTTCTTGCAGAATCCTAATGTGTTAGAAAAAACGTATATGTCTTAAAAAAATAACATTGACCTGGCAAACGACGTTTGATTAAACAATTGACCATACAATTTTCTTCATCCTCCCGCAGAATATTTTGTCCCAATTCTCTATTGAAAGTATTTGATTGCATCTCTACTTTGGCGCTGAAATCGACAATCGCGAAGAAATTTTTGAAAACGAAAGGTCAAAAAGTCAATTCACGTCATTTCGCGGTGACGAAGAAATCTATGACGTTTGGGATATTTCTCCTATCACTTGGGCAATAGGTAGGAAAAGGTTCACTGGTTGAAACATGATGAAAATTATTTTTTTGAACTGAAAATGTTGGTGTTTTGCATTAAAATCACCTCCTGCTACAGAGCGATGACCCAAAGAACTAAAAAAATGATCAAATTGATCCATTTTGATTGAATGTTTTGGTGGGCAGTACATGGCCGAAATGGATACAGAACCTAGTTAATTTTCTATTACTACATTAGTTGCTTGTAGATGCTCCTTCTTATACTTTTCTATTTCATGCTTTATTATGTTTTTGATTATAACTGCAGTTGCAGCTCATGCCACCATGATCTGTTCCAATAGGATGATTTATGTCATAGATGGTGTATCTGGGTATTTTTAGGAAACAATGACACCAATTTCTTGTTCTATCAAGAAACTTTAGCTTGTTGTCCATGCTGTGACAAGCCGTTGGTATTCCAGATTGCTAATTTACGGGGTTCTGGACCTTGAATGATTTGGAGATAATGGTCGTTAGAAGATTAAGGATAGTATCCATTTGGTCATTAAGTTTTCCTTCATAATTTCCAATCGTTGTGTAGAAGACTGCTCGGGCAATTCTTCTTGATTTTTAGAATTGTCCTTTGAATGTTTTTCTTTGGAACACTTTCCTTCCGAAGTTTGATCTTTAATTGAATCTTTGACTTTCTGCGCATATGTTATCCCAGTAACTAACTGATAAGATGGATTCGATTTTTTATTGGGCTGCGATTTCTCCACTATTTTTTCTCTGAGACGGAGGAATCTGCATTTCTTTGTAAACCCTGCAAGCTCTATAGTTGGCTGGATGGCTACCATTACAGAGCAAGCATTTCACCTCCGTACTCCACGTTTTCTTTTCACATTGATTTGTGAGATGTTTACCTGTACATTTCACATATCTGGTATGTGATTGCAATAAGATTTGGTATGTCTATGACAAGTAGTCTACTGAAAACTTCCCGCTTGACAAGCGCCTTTTTAACTTGTACAACTGAAAGTATCAGTCTACTTATCAAATGTATTTCTTTATTTGATTCACTCATTTGAAGTTCAACTTTAAAGAGTGGGAGTGGTTTTTCATACCACTTTATTTATTTTGCCTTATATTGCGGGTATTAACATCGTGGAGTGACGTGGCCTAAGTTAATTTCGATTAATTTTCGTTCAATGTTTCGAATGACCACCTGGTAGGTTTTGTTTACTTTCTATTGGAACGAATGAAATTCGGTGTTTCGCTCCACCAGTGCTCTAATCAAGAATGGGTATACCTCGGCATCTTTTAACTAGATTTTTATCTGGTTAGTTTCAGTTACTTTTAAATCAAAGTTGTCTTTAACCAGTTCTTTTAACAAGACAGTTAAAGGATTGATTGTTTATACACCTCTCACTAATATTGATGGCACCATTTTTTTTTTTTGGTTGGAACGTTTCTCGACTTCCTCGGGTAAACTATGAAATCGTGTAGATAACGAAACTTCCGGTTGCGCTAGCCAGTAACCATTTATCTTCATATTTTTGCATTTAGTGTTAGATGATATGGAACTCGTGCCTCTAACCCGTTTGTTGGCGACCTGGCTACAGTTGGATCGCTCGGCTTTTTAGGTGGTCCCGATTGTTGAAGTAATTACGGAGTTAAGGGAATTATATGTTTCGGTGACATCGGAGAATAATTTAGTTGTTGAGATGACATGGTTTCTCTTGAATTTTGACTCTTTTGTGACATTTGAAGCGAACTACCTGGTGGAGTTCGTGGAAGTTTTGATATTTTTGAAAATAAATCGGACTCAGATATTACAATGTGTAACCTACAATCTCACCTCACTAACACCTTACAACGTTCAATCGTTTTTTCTTTACATTGCACTTTCAAGTATTACAGATTTTTGGAAATTTCGCAAATCATATTGGCCAGTTTCAAAATTATTTAACATCATTTCTGGATAGTGTGTATTGTGCAGCCAGAAAATAAATGTTCATAAGTTTTGCAAATATGAAATGCTGGTACCATTTCATTTCATTTAAAAAAATTTGGGGAAAAATTTCAATGAAAAAGCTTGTTAACTATGATATGGTCATGGATAGTAATATGAATATCTGATATCTCTTAAAATTCATGATAGTTTTGAAAAGAGTGTGTCATGGCCAGGGCCTTTCAGAGCTAGCAGGGGGCCTGGGCCAAATTATTAAAATGGGGCCCCATAAAAATAAAATAAAACAATCTTAAGTTTATATCACATGAATTCATTTTAGTATTTATTAGAATTTATTAGAAATTATTAGATTGAAGCTTTTCTCGCTTTATTATTATAAAATTCTCTAATGATTTGCTCAAAATTAATTTTTCTTGCCATGTCGTGGTTAATGTTAAACATTGCCAATCCATTTAATCGTTGTTCTGCCATTGTTGAGCGATGAAATTTTTTTATTCTTTTAAGAACACTGAAACTCCTCTCGGCTGAAGACACAGATGCAGGGATACGTAATATATATATTCTTAAGACAATAATAAGATTCGGAAATAAACCAGCTAAGTTTTACTGAGAATATATTCAATCCTCGATCGTTGAGCTGTTAACATCAAAATATTTGATTCTGTGTTCTGTTTTTTTTTTTTTTTTAATTTTTTTTATTATTTTTTTTTTTTTGAACAAAATATATTGCAAAGTGGCAATAAAAATAAGTACAATCTGTAATAATTTATTACTTGAACTGTTGTAAATAAGTTTTTGTAATCTTATGTCAAGTGTTTTATACATTCTAATCAATAAAAACTATATGAGTTAATTATAGTTTCAACATATGGGCATTAACTATTAGTATGCCAGTGAAATAATTATTAAAGTGAAATCAATTACTGTATATGTTATAAATCTATAGCTGCTCAATATTGAGACATTTACAATCATAAAAGTTCATTTATATAACAATCAGTATATTGTAATGTGATTTGTTTTATTCAATCTTGATAACATAAACCATTAATTAAATTAATTTGTGAATTCGAACTTTACCTAACTGTAACAGGCAACGTAAATATACAAGTGACGTAAAATAGTTATAAAACTCTGTGATCTAAGTATAATTGAACTCCATAATATCTATCATGAGATAGATTGTTCCAATAAGCAACACACGTGCATTAACTATTAGTGTTCCTGTGAATATAATAACGCTGTGTAAACTGTTGCAAAAAATGTACGTTATTTTTCGCACAACGTGCATACTTGTGGTGAAATAATTTTAAAGTGAATTAATTACTGTACTATATGTTATAAATCCATAACCGTACCAAATTAAGTGATTTGCAGTCATAAAGTTCATTATATATTATAAATAATCAATAATTTGTTTATAGTTTAATATCAGTAGATTTTATAGATAAATTTCTTTAATCTTAATAATACAAACATTTGGTAAAAGTAATTTGTGAGTTCGAACTTTACCTAACCATAACAGACAGCATAATATATAAGTGGCGTAAAGTAATTAATGTAAACATTTAAATCAAATAAAATTCTGTGTCTTCCATAATATCTATGGTGAGGTAGGCTGTTTAAATAGTACAACGAATGTGTATGTATAAGCAGTTAATGTGCCCGTTAAAATAATAACGTACCGTGAAGCCATTATGAAAATTTACGTTATTCTTCACAGAACGCTTGCTACTGCTATCAAATAATTTTTTAAGTAAAGTTAATTATTGTGTCACGTTATAAATCCATAACTGCTCAAAGTACAACCATTTACAATTACAAAAGTGCATTCATATAAACAATTAGTGAGTTTTTCTAAATTGTTTGTATTGTTATATTATCAGCTGTTTTATGGATAAATCTCTTTAATATAAACCACTAATAAATTTGATCATACTTTCTAATCAATTAAATTTTTGTGCCTAATTTATAAATCTGATCTCCATAATATCATGTGTATATTGACTATTAGTATGCTGTGAGAACAATAACGCTGCACATAACTATTACGGAAAATTCATTTCCTTGTTTCATACAACGTGTGCTATTAATATATTAATAATTCTGAAGTCATTTTATCTATCATAAATCATAAACTGATCAATAACAGGCGGCGAAAAGTGCATATTTTATAACAGCAAGCAAATATTTTGCTTAAAGTGTTATTGTAGTATCAGTTTATTTTTTCGTTAATCTAATTCATATATCTGTACATGGTAATAATGTTATGCTTAATATGTAACCAAAATATTTTGCGAGGTAAAAAGGACGGTGTAAAATGTTTTTCGTGTAGTGAAACCTTTCATGCACCATGTGCTGAGATATCGGAATCTAGCCTTGATGATATTAACAGAAACAAAGTTTATTGGAGCTGTTTCACTTGCAAAAGTTCGTCGAATGGTAATCAATCTTCTGTTGCTGACAGTGATGTAGATAATGAATTTGTAGACATCAAGAAGTCTATGAATGATTTTGCTGCTGAGCTGAAAAATCTTCGAACTAATCAAAATATTTTCTCTCAATCTCTTGATTCAATCAATGCTAAGTTTGAATGTTTCAAGAAACTATCGAAAATCGTTGAGAGTCAAGGTCAGCGAATTAAAACTCTGGAGGAAGAAAATGCTGAGCTGAATAACCATATTAAATTGATAAACAACAAATTAGAATTTATTGAAGACAACTCGCGTAAAACAAACCTAATATTTCACGGCTTAATTGAGGAAAAAAATGAGGCAGTACTGAATAAAGTGCATCAGGTTTTTAAATCGCTTGACATACCGTCTTGTATTGATAAAATTAAAAGTGCAAATAGAGGACATAAACGAGTTAACGATAATAACATTATAAATCCAATCATTATTGAATGCATGGACGCATCAACTAAGCAAAAGATCTTGGATGCATTTAAGGCAAAGAAAATTGAGCTTAACCGTAATCTGCTCATCACTGATGTAGGTTTCAGCAAACATACTGGTAGGCTTAATTTCTTCATTACGGATCATCTCTCTAGTCTGAAGCAAAATCTACTCTCACTAGCCAAACGATTAAAACAAGACAAACTGGTGGAATATGTTTGGGTGCAAAATAATAATGTTCTTGTTAAAAAAACGACTAATTCAAAAGCCATAAAAATTTCGTCTACTGATGCAATAAATAAACTGCGAGCTGAGTCATAACTATTGAATGATTGTTATTGTTATTGTTTTTGTTATTATATAATTATTTCCTTATTATTATTTATTAATCTTCTTTTTCTTTTTTTTTCTTTTCTTTTAATTTTTTAGATGTTGGATCTTTCAATATATTACCAAAATGTTAATGGCTTAAGAACTAGGCTAGACAAGTTTATAAATAATGTTTTATTATGCAGTTATGATGTAATCTGCTTAACCGAGACAAGGCTTAACTGCAACATTTATGATTACGAATTATTTTCATCAGCATTTACGGTTTATCGATGTGACAGAGATCTTAACCTGTTT
The DNA here is from genome assembly GCA_963556165.1 of Tipula helvola. Lineage (NCBI taxonomy): Eukaryota > Metazoa > Arthropoda > Insecta > Diptera > Tipulidae > Tipula > Tipula helvola. The sequence goes on along the minus strand of OY744483.1, from coordinate 142,787,997 downwards.
CCGCATAAAACTGATGGTGGAGGATGTTTAGTAGCTGTTAAGAAACAATTGAAGTCGTACCGACTATCGAACTGGGAAACCTATGCTGAGGAAATCTGGGTCTGTATAGAAGCCAGCAATAAAAAATTGTTTATTAATGTGCCTTATATCTATCCAGAAGCAACTCAAAATGATTATGTTACTTATTTTACTAACTTGGATAGAATCGTAAACATTGAAAAGCCTTCTGATTGTTTTCTAATAGCTGGTGACTTCAATCTGCCAAACATTTCGTGGAATGCCTATAACGGTTATAGTAATGCTCTTTTACCTGACATTTCCTCTGATAGAGTTAATGAAAGTTTGTATGAATTGATGCATCTCGCTGGGCTTTATCAGTATAATAAAATATATAATCATAATAATCGACTTTTGGATTTAATCCTAAGCAATATTGAGCCTAGTAATATAACTGTTGTAGCATCCATTGATGTGCTTAATGTGATTGATAGACACCATCCACCATTGGATATTATTATTAAACACAAAAAAGAAGTCGTAATTAAAGAAATCTATCAGCGGCGTCCTAACTTTCGGAACTGTGATTATAACATAATCAATCACAAAATCAAGTCAATTAATTGGATTAACAGTATGTCTCATATGAGCTCTGACCAATCTGTATATTTTTTTTATCAATCTATTAATCAAATAATTGAACGGCACGTGCCGCTTATGCGTTGTATTAACAAATCCTATCCTGATTGGTATTCAGTCAAGTTAATAAATTTGTTAAATGCCAAAGAATATTTTAGGGTTAAATATAGAAAAAGTTCTGATTGTGAGTACTATGCTATGTTTTCCAAAGTAAGATCTAAAGCGAAAAAGGAACAGAGTCGGTGTTATCGCAATTTCATTAAAATGACAGAAAACTCTCTGTGTGTTAATCCTAAACTGTTTTGGTCTTACTGCAAAAAGAAAAAGGAATCAAATTCTTTCCCTTCAAAAATGCATTATAACAATAACTACAGCTGTAATGTTTTAGATATCTGTAATTTATTTGGGGATTTTTTTAAATCAGTTTACAATTTGGGATTGCACGATTCCAGAAATAACGATGGGACATTATACAATCATTGTAGCATTTTACCTAATTTATGTATTGCTGAAGCTGAAACATTATTGGAGCTAACCAGAATTGAGACAAATAAAGGGCCTGGAGCTGATCATTTATCTCCTTATTTTCTAAGCAATGTAGCTGGAACCATCTGTGTACCACTGACGATATTATTTAATAAATCACTTTGCGAAGGTAGATTCCCTGTACTCTGGAAAGTTGCGAGAATAGTTCCAGTATTGAAAAAGGGTGATAATGCAGACATTTCAAATTATAGACCAATTTCAATACTTAACTGTGTCTCTAAAATTTTCGAGAAAATTGTTCATACAAAATTATTTGCTCACACTAAGGGAATTGTATCCAAAAGTCAACATGGTTTCTTCCAAGGACGTTCTACGTTAACAAATTTATTATGCTTTACAGAATATGTAACTAAGTCCTTAAATTCAGGCTTTGGAGTTGACGTTATTTACACTGACTTCTCTAAAGCTTTTGATAAAGTTAATCACTCACTCCTATTGGAAAAGTTGTCTCGGTACGGTGTTAGAGGTAGTAATTATTTGTGGTTTAAATCGTATTTAACTGCTCGAGTTCAATACGTTGAAATAAACGGTATGCGTTCTAATGAAATTTCACCTACCTCAGGAGTTCCTCAGGGTTCAACGCTTGGCCCGTTATTGTTTATTTTATTCATAAATGATATTTCTGACATATTCCAGCATGAGTCCTTGTTATTTGCCGATGATCTTAAAATTTTTAGCTGTATCAAATCGTTACAAAATTGTTTTGAACTGCAAAATGATCTTGATAAATTATTTATTTGGTGCAGCCAAAATGATATGGACCTTAATGTGGACAAGTGCAGCGTCATTAAAATAAAACCGAGAAATGTTAATCAGGATTTCAAGTATACTATCAACAATGCATATGTCAATATTAAATCGAACGTTGTAGACTTGGGTATAACTATTGATGATAAGATGGACTTTAAACTGCATATACATAATGTAGTGGGAAAAGCATATAAAATGCTTGGTTTCTCGTCTAGAATTATGAGAAATTTTACTGGGTATCGTTCCCACCTTGTTATTTATGTTGCCTTGGTAAGAAGTATTCTTGAATACTTAACTCCTATTTGGAATCCGAACTATTCAGTACATAGTGACGCATTAGAGCGTGTGCAACGTAAATTCACTAGATATTTAAATTTTAAATTTAAACATGAAAGGGAGCCTTATGAAACCAGACTGACTAGATATAGTTTAGTATCGCTAAAAGCTAGGAGAATTCTGGCTGATGAAATTACTTTATATAAAATATTGAATTGTATAATAGATGGTGAGTTGACACTGGGTGATACGTTTAATTTTAATAGAAATCCTTACACTACAAGACGCCCTCTCACATTTAAGGTAATCACATATAGAACAAACTATAGAAATAATTCGCCACTGATTCGGTTACAGTTGCATCATAATTTATATTTTAATGATCTAAACTTATTTGATCGTCCCTTAGCCAATTTTCTACGCAATATTTCAAACTCGGTGTCTAATATATCATACTGAATCCTTATTTTTATCAATAGTTAACATTTTGGTAATCTGTTGTTTTTTATTATTAAATATTGTTATCATGATTAATTATATAGTTGTTTAAGTATTGTATATTATATTATATTCTATGATTTAATATCATTATTAACATATCATGTTTATATTATTATTATTTATAAAAAAAAAAAAAAAAAAAAAAAAAAAAAAAAAAAAAAAAAAAATTGGGCTAAAAATTTGTAACACATATAATTTAATTTTGGTGTAATCATTGTACATATGCTTACTGATAGGTAATTGGGAGATATAAAATCTTCTGTCTGTCAGTTAAATTGAAAAATAAAATAAAAATAAAAAATAAAATAAAATAAAATATTTTCTAATAAATTTGTTGGTGTCGGATCTGCATTGAAATTAGCTGCATACATTTTTTTAAGGAATTTTACCTCATCTAGTATCTCGTTTGATAACTCACTCGTGTATTTTGAATGCAAACGGTTTACTGCAGCTTCAATTTTTTCATCAGTCAAATTTGAAAATGACCAAAGAAAACCGAAAAGATTGCAGATATTTTGTAAAGATTGAAATTGTCTTTGTAAGCCAGCTATTACGGAATTAACTATTACGTTAGCACATTTATCCTGTAGTATTTTTCAGCATCCGACTGTGTCCGTATCGTTCTATTAATGGCAAAATCACATGTAACTCCATATTCACGTGCTTTAGCTTTTGCTTTCGCAGATATTTCATTCCACATTCCGCTTAAATTGCGAAATCTCATTAGTAGACTTTCAATATTATTTTGCTGAATATCAAGTGTAGCATTTCGAGCTTCAATTACCAAATTTGTCTGATGCAAATCTGTCAAAATTTCGAGCCATATGATAGAAAGCAAAACACATTCAAATTTATTTAAATATTTCTCAATTGAGTGTAATTCAACGATTGCGTGTGGTGGTAAATTAAAGGAATGCATTTCATTTAAAGCATCTCGAATAGATAATAGATTTTTGGCTATTGGTTTTACTGCATCTATTCTGGCAGACCATCTAGTTTTGGAAATCGAATGAAGAGACATACGGATATGTTTCTTTGAAACCTCCCATCTCCGCGGACTACTGCTAAAAAAATTATACATTTGTTGTATAACTCCAAAAAATTGTACAGCTTCTTTACACGATTCAGCTGAATCAACTCCAACAAGATTTAATGTGTAGTTCCCACAGCTGGAAAAAATACAATTAGGATTACGCTTCGTAAGAATGGCTTTCACACCGTTTAGCTTGCCAGTCATATTTGCACCATTATCATATGCTCGGGCAATACACAAATTATAATTTAATTCCATATCCGACCAAATTTCAAGAATTCTGGCAGCAATTTCTTCTCCGGTTTTTCCAGAGAATGAATCGAAGCAAATAAAACGCTCTTCAATGTCAAATTTTAAATTGTCACACATCTTGTTCTTGTTATATAGACAAAATACTATCGAAGATCAAGCGCAAATGAGAAATCTATAGTAACAAAAAAATCGGGGGCCCCTAAAAATCGGGGGCCCGTGCCGTATGGCCCGGCTGGCCCACCCTCTGATTGGCCCTGGTCATGGCTACCATTTCCAATTATTCCGTAACAGAAAATGTTTTCCTGGTGCTAAGAAAACTTTCTTTATGCAGAGACTGATAAACGTTCTGTAAATTAGTGTATAGCCTCTAAAACTGACGATTAGTTATGGTTTCAAGAAATATAAAGAATAAGAAGCTGTTTGGAATTTGTCATTAAAGTATAAATTTTCTAACAGTAATATCAATCATTCCAATTCCTGAAATTTCAACCCCCTTACCCCACATGTAGTGACCAAATGCCACAATGGCTTTTGTGCTTGGACCCTGCTTAATTATTCGTCCAGTCAATATTCAGGCTCTTAATGAACCTGATAATACTGTCGGCCGCTATGCAATACATACTATCTGGGCCTATTGCTCTCCCTCCTAGAATATTACTATAGAAAGTATTTCTACTAGAAAGACGGTAGTATTGGTTCCCACAGACTTCGAGAGGGCAGTACGACTCCCGTATATTCTTAGCCCTGCCCCGTCTTCCATTTTACTCTTACGAGTTGCTGGGAATAAAAAGTCGCCTGTAGGTCACTCAGCTTTACTACAAGAAGGCTAAATAAAACTGGAGGGTGCCTGGTATCCAAAGTCCGCATATTTTATACTGATTAACCTATCAGCCATTCATCCCTCGGCATATGCTGTGCCACCTTAGATTAGGGTTTTTTGTCAAGGATTTCTCCTTTAGCGCCATATTTTAGCCTGTGCCAAAAGATCATAATGTAACTAATTGGCCTCAGTTACCAGTGGTTGCCACAAGGAGGCAGCACGTACACTTGCGAGTGTGAGCAGGTTACCCCTTACACAATTGTACCAATCACGCAGCTGCCTAATACATGACCAGAACAGCTCACGTGATGCGCACCCTACTGGAAGGTTACAGAGCCGTTAGATTAATCTACTCAACTTTGCTCCCCTCCCCTCCAATAGACGCAAACCACCTACAACACTAATAACATAATACTGACTATTGACAAAGCTCCTAGATATCCAAGCCATCAACATCGACCCTTTAAATTAAGAAGCTTAATTTAAGGGGTATACATTTTACGTTTTTCCATAAGAACCCATGTAAAATTGATCATTTTTGAATACAATTTTATGAATGAAAAATACTCGTAACAGAAAATATTTTTAGGTTTATATTTAAATCAAACCTTTTAGTATAACATATTTTAAAACTAGTAATTTAAATTTAGTAATTTGTTAATTATAATAAAAATAAAATTGTACAAATTTACTTTTTCTTTGTATGTATATGTAAAAAAGTAATGTAAATTAAATACAGTATAAAATTAATAAAAAGGAAATCAATGACGTAAGATATTATGAAGTTAGCTACACAAGGTTTTTTTCGTTTTCGAAAATTCGAATTTCGAATTTTGAAAATATTTTGAACAGTGCAATAATTATAATAAATATTTATAATATTTTTTAGCGTATTTCTTATGAAATACATTCGTATGATCGTTAAACTTGCTAAAACGTTATTTTGTATTGTTTTGCTGAAATTTCAATTTAAATATTTCAATTTTCTTTTATTACCGCCATCTGATTTTAAACACGGAAACTACACGTCCATTTTGTTTTTTTAAATATATTTAATTAGTCGAGTTTATAAGTAGGTGGCACTACTGGCTTATTATAAAAAAAAAACTTCAACGAATGGTATGACGTCATGATCATGACATAAAGATGCGTTTGTAGATAAGGAGATTTTATATATTAAGTTCGAATTTTAACCTGACGGCTTGTATATCTAGGAACGCTTTGCTATAACACTACATTTTCGATCAGTCAACTCAAAAATAAGAACACAAAAATAAAAACACAAAAAACTATCATTTTTCCTTTACTTTCAATTCTCTCATGTAATTTTTTAGGTTAGAAAACAATCAAACAATTAAAATTGCAAGAAAAATGGAAACAATTAATTTCACGTTGAAGTTTTTATTGCAACGGGTATAAAACCCAACAATACAACAAACTATCAACTTTTCAGAATTAAATTAAAGCAAAAATAGGAGAAAATTGATAAAAATTAAGGAGCGAATGAAAAACACGACTTCACACACTGACTATTCTAGTACTTTTTTTCATTAGTAATATAATCGAATGATATATACATAATTTAGGAAACCAAATTTATTAATTAGTAATGATTTGTTTTTTTATTTCTTATTTATAGTTCAACCAAACTCAACATCTGCGATGAAAGAAACAAACGAAGATCTTTCCAACAACAAAAATAAAGCCGCTAACACCAAAAGAAATTCTGCTTTAGCATACGTGTCCAAGAGTGGTAAACTTATAAAAAAACGGAAATCTATCCAACTAGGACATTGTAACAAGCAATGTCGGTCAAAAGTTAGTATGGAATTGAGAGAAAAATGTTTCAAAGAATACTGGAATTTGGGAACTTACGCCAAACGCCTATCATATGCGTCGAAAAGAATTAAAACTGAGAAAAAAAGTCGAGTCACGAATTTAAAATTTCCAATAAAAACAAAGAAATTTATCATGTAAATATTTTATTATTGACAACGATCAGAATAATATTGATATTTGTAAACGTTATTTTATGAATATTTACGATGAATCACCTGGATTTATATCGACCATCATAAAAAAGAACTCAGCTGGATGAGATCTAACAGATTTTAGAGGGAAATTTGAATCAGCTAAAAAAATTAGTAGCAAGCAAAAGACCGATATTGAGTGTCATATCAAAATCAAATCATTTCCGACGTATGAGTCGCATTATGCCAGGGCGCATACGTCGAAGTTATATTTGGCTGAGGGCCTAAATTTGTCTAAAATGTATGATCTTTACAAAGAAAAATATCAGAATTGCAAAGTATCATGTACAAAATACAGAGAAACTTTTAAATCTCTAAATCTGAAATTTAAAAAACCCCAGTTGGCCAGGTGCTCGAAATGTGACCGATTTGACATGAAAATTAAAATGGAGCAGACAGAGGATAAAAAAAAATCTTTAATTTCTCAAAGGAACACACACCATGAATATGCTGAAATAGCATATAACACAAAACGAGTTGATAAGGCCGATACAGAAAAAACTGTGTGTGGCTTTACAGCAGTGTTTACCAACCCCATACCTAAAATGTTCTACGGCATTTTATAAACGAAAATTATGGACATTCAATCTTACGATTAGAAATTGTAGCGATAATACCACACATTGCTTCATTTGGGATGAAGCCATTAGTGGACGGGGTGCGAATCAAATCGCTTCTTGTATTTTCAAGTACCTAAGAAATTTCACAAGTAATTTAAAACCACATATCGTAATCTTTAGTGATACATGTGCTGGGCAGAATCGTAATAGTATTGTTGCGACAATGCTTCAATATTTAATGACACTAGATCCAAAATTTAATGTATTGGAGCATAAATTTCTAGAGCCTGGCCATACGCATCTTGAATGTGACAATGACCATAGTGTCATAGAAAGAGAAAAAAAAAGTCAAGTAATTCTCTCATATCCCATCCCCATGGGCCCAATTAATTCGTACTTGCGGAAAAAAAAAAAATTTAACGTATACCAAATGAACCTTGAGGATTTTTTAGATTTTGCCAAATTACAAAAGGTGCATTTTAAAAAACCATTAAAAAATCAAGAAAAAGAGAAAATATAAAATAATATTCCGGACGACATTCGAATATTAAGGTGAAATAATTTCCAAATATTTTGCATTAACATAAATCATAATAATATCCATTTTCAGATATACCAAAGGAAATTGTGACTTTATTTCATACAAAAACAGTTACAACGACGCTAATTTCAAAACGATGATTACTAAAAAGCCTGGCAATACTCGATTTAACATTCAGCAGCTGAATTTAGTTTCTTTACCTATCTCCGAAGAAAAAAAGCCGATTTAATTGGCTTATTAGAATTCATTCCTCTTGTATTTCATAATAACTATCGTGAACTAAAAACAAAAACAAATATGAAGGAATTATGCTATATTATTTCAAGCGATTCGGATTCTGATGAAAATATTATTTAAAATTTATTTTTATTTGTAATTTATTTATTTTATTTAATTTAATTTTAGTTTTATATTATTTTATTAATGTAATGTGATACTGTAACAATAACAACTATGAAATGATGTGATATTATTGAAATGTAATAAATAAAATTTGTACAAGAATTATGTTTTTCATTCCATTATGTTCATCAACAAATTCTAAATTTTACACAATAATTTTTGATTTTCATCCAAACTTTTTCATTTATGGAAAAATTTTCGTTTTTTTAAAACTAGTTATCTTTACTTAAATATTTATAAAGAGCCTCTTGTTTGTTAATAAAACTAGTTATCTGCAGATATAGACTTTATATGAATTTAAATTCAGATAACTCACAACAGGATATCTGATATATTTCCATTTTACAGCATAACAAAACTGGTTTTACATAATATGTTTATGTAAATTGATTTCTGCCATCGTGTTAATTTGATAATACAAACAAAATAAATAAATTTTTCAAAATTATTTAAATTATAGTCATTTTTGTTTCAAATGCAATTTCCCAAAAATGGTCTTTTTGCAGTTAACTAGTTTCTCAAAAAAAACACAGATTTCTCCTTTAACGTCGCACTTTAGCCTTTGCCAAAAGGCTACACTGTGCCTAATTGGCCTCACTTACCAGTGGTTGCCACGAGGAGGCAGCACGTACACTTGCGAATTGTGCCCAAGTTACCCCTTACACAATTGTACTCATCACGCAGTGGCCTAATTCATCACCAGAACAGCTCACGTGATGCCTACCCTACTGGAAGGTTACGGAGCCGGTAGAATAATAAATTCAATTTTGCCCCCCCCCCCCCCCCTCCAATAGACGCCAAACCACCTACAACACTAATAACATAATACTGACTATTGCCTACTTAGGTGTCTATAATCCGTACAAGATTAAAGCTGTTTTATGTTATTGTTATGCTGAAAATTCAAATACCTATGATACAATTGAATCGTTTATTCTTGAAAGGGCTCATGTCCACTTTTTGTCAAAATTAGTATTATGACGGTTTTGTATCACAGACACGTATGTACGTTTTATGACAAGACGAAATTACCATAAGGTTAATGGAACGGTACCTACCTTGCAACAAAAAAATCATTTATTTCTAGAAAGGTCTCATGTCAAAAAAGTTTTTTTATTTCCTGAAGAATTTGAAAAAGTGGACATGAGCCCTTTCAAGAATAAACGATTCAATTTATAATCCTTGCAGATTATTATTTTAACACTTAACGGACGGGCCATGTAGATTTACGTTTTTTCATTGCATCGAAAGACGGACAACGTAGATTTACGTATACGTTTTTATTTAAACTTAAAGGACGGGTTGTTTATCTTTATCTTTCACGGTTTCCGGGTATTTTTGAAGAAATTAAATAAAAACGTATACGTAAATCTATGTTTCCCGTCTTTCGAAGTTGCAATGAAAAAACGTAAATCTACATGGCTCGTCCGGTAAGTGTTAAGGCTCAGTAGTAGGTGATAATTTAACTTTCAGATAAAACTAAAGCAATGGTTGTTAGTAGGGCTTGCCCATTCCCGGGAGGATTTAGGATACGACTATGTCTCGGAACACGACTATGCAGTTTATTGAGCAGTCTTGAAATTGGATTTTGCATTCCTGGGAAATATTCACAATATTCACAACAAACGGGAATACTTTTTATTTCTTAAATTCCCGGGACAAGCCCTAGTTGTTAGATTAACACACATATAAATTTATAAATTTTTAAATTGAGTTAAATGGACTTGTATCTACTCAGAAACATTTACTAAATACCTATTTGAAAAGGGATAAGAACTTATTACTGATATTACTGCCAAATTGTACACGAAATTAGTGGTTTAACTCAGCTGACCTCTTGACCAAGTTTCTCGCCGATAAACCAAGGAAGCTCAACGCCGATGGAACTATGAAACTTCCCGAAAAATTGCAAAAGGTCATAGATAATAATGTTCAATATGAACTTAAATAAAATTCATTTTGAATAACAAAAAAATTTAATCTAAACATGGCAAAAATCTCTCAATACTTTTTCTACAACCCAATATTTATGTTTGTATATCGTATATGTCGACTAGCATGAGATTTTCGATTGCCATTTTTATTTGGATTTTACATGGATTTATTGAAACCCAATATTTCGACTATAGTCACCGATATCTCTTAAATTTTCACATTTTTCACTTTGCCCTCAAAATTCTAAAGTTCTCGGTCGAATGAGTTGAGTTTATTTTGAGGTTATTCCAACTCTCACTTTGATGAAAACAAGGCAGGTGGGCAAAAGAAGATGATGAGAACACATCAAGTAATAGTTTTTTGTATTGATGATGCCATATGGAATCTAGAGAGAGAGCATAAAGAAATTTACATCACCAAAATCCATTGGGTCGGGAATTTTTGCTAAAAAAACAGCCGATTTTTTAATTTGCCCACTGGTCATAAGCTGCATGTAATATTCCTTTTAATTTCAAGAGGCATGCCTAAAATACTTATCAGACGACTCATGGGAAAGAATTCTTTCTCCACTTCTGTGGAGTATTGTCATTTCTGTGGAATATATTCTGGCACGGCCATTAAACAATCGGGGTTAGTGCACGGTTTAGCTTACACTGGTAATACAGTGATTATCAGTTTTGGGAAGTTCTAGGATCAGGGAATGCAATCCCTGGATCCGGTATTTTTTTTTTTAAATCCTGGCATCCCAGTTTTTTTGTCAATTTACAAATCCCGATTCCCGGTGCAATCTCGGGATCCCGGTCTTTTTGGCAAATCCTGGAATCCCAAATCCCTTGTATCTGGTAAGAGTAAAAAATAGTGGAAGATGTCTCAAGTGAGCCGCGTTAGGGACTGATGCAGACTAGCAGAGCCGAGTAATATAAAAACCCCTAATGTGAAGAATTTTTGGCTTTGGCGTTTGTGTTTAGTTTGGTTATTATTAAACACAACATATAATTTGAAGTAGTGCTTAGTTTCTATTTTATTTTAAAACAGCAGCTTTTATAAATACGGCCCTGGACAAGGTTTTATTCATTTTAATAATTAATAATTTTTCAGTAATTCGAAAAACCGGATTAATTAGCTATTTTTGTTCAATATCCAGTTAGTTGTTTTTATCGAAGATTAATTAGTTCCGAGAAACAAAATTTTTGCAACTAATTCAACAATAAAACAGTCGGCGTGGAAGAGCATTGAATCAGTAAGTACGCAGACAAGAGCAAGCAATATGCAGAAAATTGTTTGTATTTTAACGAGATAAGATACACGATTAATCAAAAGGGGGTTGTCAAAGGGGATTCCAAGTAGTATAGGCTCGTTGTACGACTACATAGTATGTCTATTTCAAAAGAGTTCCTGTTACATCTTAGCACAAGTGAGCATTTTACAGTAAGTTTCAAATGAGGTGTGCAAAATGCAACCTACCCCGTTGTGATTTTAATTTTCCAGTATTTTTTAAATTGAGAAAAAGAAGGATTGCTTGATTGTTTATTTTGAGTAGGAAATACTTGCGAGGCTTGCACCACTCCCAACAAATTTGGTGTCTTTATGATCCTCCGATTCCTTGAGCAACTGAGAGCTCACAAATGTGTTTTTCGTCATACGGATCAGAACCTAAGAAATTAAGCCTAGCTAACAAATGTTTTGCACGGAAGCCCAACCGGTATGTGATCTTCGAAGTTGAAAAATCAAAGGATCCGCACCACTTCGGGAAGAGGACATCAAATAAATTTGATATTTCATTCAGCACAACTACGGATCAAAGTTCATTAACACCAACACAAAATATTGCTGCACAAACCAAAAATTAGCACACTCGAATAAACCTCCAACATACTTCATCGATAGATACTTTCACATTTCACTCCATACAAAACAATAGACGGCAAGACACACACATGTATGGCGAAAAGTTCACCTACACATTTCTTTTCTATAAGTAGTTGTTGTTGTGCTATTGTACTAACATAAAACCATTAAATATATTTGGATTATTAAGTATGTACGATATTATTTCAGAAGACAAGACAAGAATCCATAAAAAATTCAACCAACCAAAACTTTCCCGTGCAAATTGCAGACAATTATGGAACTCCCGTTTTGAGTGGTTTCACAAAGTAATCTTATCAACTTTAAAATCACTATCATCATACACTGGCTATTTAATTATTATACAACAAAGCGTTTAAAATTCTCAATGATAATGACTAATCTATCAATATTTAAATGTTTTTTATAAAAATCGCGAAGAAATGTGTTGTTGTTTCGCGAGATGAACGTAATTTGCGACACACAAACTCACAAAATGGGACACGTCAAATTTAAATCGATATAAATAAATTGCATGTCTAATGATTTTAATTAGACATATATAGATTAAGCACATAGTATTTACCTTAATTTGTGTAAATTATCCCTTAAAATAAATAATCTGTGTTATTTAAAAACAAACAATAAAAAATAAATATTTTTATAAAAACTTTAGGTTTTGACATATCTGACAGAATGTCGAACTACTACTGAAAAAACTAAAAACAGAAAACTGTCAAAACAAAAAACTGCGCTGTACAAAATAGTACTAGAATGGATTCGATATCGAATTAATTCGGTGGATATGGTGCCGCTGCATATATAATAAAACAAATTTTTGACATTTTGCTATGTTCTTAGACAATAGAATTAGAATGGACCGCTAATACAATGACAGTTCAATATAATTTTCAAATAAATGATGATGCCAACATACAACTAGCGGTCAAGAGGCAAATTGCGGCAAAAACGAAAACTAAAGATTTGTCAAAGTTGTCAACATCAATAAATTTTTATTTAATTTTTGGCTCCTTTCCGTGTGTTTTCTATTTTGTCACCGTTTTATAGTTTTAAATTCAATTTAATTTGATTTGAGATATTTTAATTGTGATTTTTGCACAAAATTTTTCCTCGGTTTCTTTTATTTTTACTGAAAATGGGGAGAAACTGTGTCGTAGTTGGTTGTGATACCAGTTTGCCATTGACAGGTAAAGCCGCGTCCACACGGGGTGTGAAATGTACACTTATGCGCGCATTTAGCGAATGTAAACGTCGTGTGGATGGTTTTCACATGACGAATGTGATTGAATATTTTCATTAAAAATTGTATGATCAAGGTACTAAAAATATATACCAGAGTAGAAATGTTCATTAACATTCGCCTACATGTGATCAATGAACATTTAACGAATCGTGTGTACCGAAATGTGATAAATGTACACATCCCGCATAACCGCCTACATTCGCTAAATAAGCGAATACGCACGCATAAGTGTACATTTCACACCCCGTGTGGACGCGGCTTAAGACTGTTTCTTTGCATCTGTGAATACAAAAATAAATGTTTATTTTAATATTCAGTGCTTGCAACTGCTTATAATTTCAAATATTAATGATGTTTTCTTTTATAAAATTTAATCTTAATGTTGATTTTTCGATTATTCCTAATAAATTAAATAGTAACGAACTTTTTAGTTAGCGAATTCGCCACGATTTGCCTCTTGACCGCCACTGTATGTTGGATCGCATATAAAGTAAGCAACTAGCAGTCCATTTAAAAATATATAGTCAAAGGCTATGTTGATGTTTCAAACACAAAAAACAACAACAATAGCAAGGTGACGACTGTTTTTGTTGATTTTGTGTTTAGATTATACAGTTTAATATTATTTGTTGAATAAAAAGTGTGTAATTATGTCGAATTCATGGGACGAAATACAAGCGATTAAGTCAAAACGTAATAATTTTCGTGAAAAATTAGAAAAACGGAAAAAAGAGCGACAAGATATTTTGGGAACCAATACACTGCTGCCGGTCACCTCGGTTGGGAGTCCCAAACCGGAAAGTAATGACGATAAAAAGGGATCAATATCGATTATTAAGCCTGAGTTGGGTTTGTACAAACTGTGGTGTTATATTTTATGTTGCTTCGAAATTTGTAAATCTGTATTTTATTTTTAGATGTTGATCTGGACCTTGAGAAACCACTGATACAACTTTTAGCCGATAAGAGTTTGTTCCTACCGATCAACTCCAAACAATTGACAGACAAACTGCAAAAAGGTCTCACAAAACATGTGCAGAGCGATTCACTTAATTTTTTTCTGAAAAAATTTGCATCCCAAGAACTTATAAGTGTACGAGATGTTAGCATTGGCACTGAAATTGGGCAGGAAGTGATTCTCGTCGAGTATGCCAAACTTAAAGCTCTAGACAATGAACTTAATGGCGGGGGGATTGATTTGTCGGGAAAGACAGTCAAAACTGAAGACAAATTGAAACGAAAACGTAATATGCCCAATAACTTGTTTTCCCCAATATATTCAATAAATTTTCCGTTACACATATTTATATATAGATTCCCCAGATAATGATGATGACATGGACTCAAAAGTTATTAAATCGAGTACAGGCGATAAAAAATCCAAGGAGACAATGTGCCAAAATACCACTGATATTATGTCCCTTCTGTCGATGCCATCGACACGAGAAAAACAAAGCAAACAAGTTGGCGAAGAAATTCTGGAGCTGCTTTCTAAACCAACGGCCAAAGAACGTTCTCTAGCAGAGAAATTTAAGTCTCAAGGTGGCGCTCAAGTAATGGAATTTTGTCCACATGGTACACGAGTCGAATGTCTTCGGGCGCAACAGGCTAGCGAAGATATATGCAACGAGAAACCAAATGACCCGGACGCCTCTGAATCAGATGATTGTCTGGAAGTGGACGAGATTAAAATCGAGATTAAATTGGATGACGCTCCAGTCAAGGACAAGTGTATAAAACTTCATTTTAAAAAAATTATTCAGTCGCACACCGATGAGTCACTCGGTGATTGTAGTTTTTTGAATACCTGCTTTCATATGGATACGTGCAAATATGTGCATTACGAGGTGGATTCATCTCACGGTCAGGTTACGCAAAAAAATTTGAATTTATCAAAATTAGAAATTGGAAAGGCGTCTTCACATCAAATGACCATTTCGAAGCGTTCTAATGATCCGGCTGCTACTTTATATCCACCCCAATGGATACAGTGTGACCTCCGGTATTTGGATATGACAATTTTGGGAAAATTTGCTGTGGTAATGGCAGATCCGCCGTGGGACATTCATATGGAGTTACCTTATGGTACGATGTCTGACGATGAAATGAGACAACTTGGAGTTCCGGCACTACAAGATGATGGATTGATTTTTCTTTGGGTTACCGGACGCGCTATGGAACTTGGACGGGAATGTCTTAAGTTATGGGGTTACGAACGGGTTGACGAATTAATTTGGGTGAAAACAAATCAACTTCAACGAATAATTCGGACAGGGCGAACTGGGCATTGGCTGAATCATGGCAAAGAACATTGTTTAGTCGGAATGAAAGGATGTCCGGCCAATCTAAATCGTGGCCTGGATTGTGACGTTATTGTTGCAGAAGTACGTGCAACAAGTCACAAACCAGATGAAATCTATGGCATTATTGAACGACTAAGTCCGGGCACACGAAAAATAGAACTTTTCGGAAGGCCGCACAATGTGCAACCGAATTGGATTACGCTAGGTAATCAGTTGGATGGGATAAGGCTGGTTGATCCAGAATTGATAAGTTCGTTTCAAAAACGGTATCCAGATGGAAATTGTATGGCACCGAGTACAAAAGTTAATTAAAATTTAATCGATTTCCGGTGGAAAATAGTTGTTTAAACTCTGTAATATAGTTTTTAATTTTATTCACAATATACGAGTACATACATACAATAAAATTTTATGATAAGTTGATATTTAGTGGGTTAAGGAATGAGCCGGATTAGTTTGTAGCCCACGTTCAATGATCAACTAGATCACATTGATCTCAAGATCAATTTTAATTTAATTTATTTTTTTCGATTCATCGGACAATTGTTTGAGACCGCGATATCTAATTTAGCTACCTACATAATTAAAATTCAACAATATCCAGAACAAGGATAATTCAAAAAAAGTAACAATTTTTAATTGGAAATCTTTAGATATAACTGTGTTTAAGTCTCATTTGAAATTAAATTAGGTCGTAAATACAAGAAGTTTTAACAGTAAGATTGATAATTTGTTGAGAAGTCAGGGAATTCCTTTAGTTAATAAGGGGATCCGTTATGATAATGGACAAACAAGAGTTGTTGACCAATACAATAAATATAAAAGGCGCCTTACCAGAAACCAAAAAAGATTAACCTGCCAATCTCGATTTAAGTTTTGTTTGAAGTTGAGCTTCTTAAGAAGTTAAACAGAAAAAAAACATCAACAAAATGAAAGAACTCTTCTGTAAAGCTATTTGGCATTTTTATTTGTTGTTTGGCTATTAAAGCGTCATATTATTATAAAGCGATAAATTCAAATTAAAAACAAAATCGTAAACGACCAGTTATACGAAAGTTTAGATAATAATTTTTCAATTCTGAAAATGCACCCTTAAAAATGTACCCCAAAACATAACCCCAAAATTCACTCTCAAAATTGCTCTTTGAATTCACAACCGCAATAAACATTTTGTTATGTTGCTTACAGTTTTCATCATATGGTTCGCCAGCAAAATCCAACCGAAATTCATATTTAACATTGATCCATAAAATTCTTATTTATACATTCGGAATATTCACCTCAAAATTAACCACTCAAGGTTAGGTTAGGTTGAAGTGGCTGCTTCGGCACACTTAGACCGGTGGCGGTCCATTGTGATACCACAGAATATATCCCCTTTACCCTCTCTGGAAACAATGTAGCGAATAACATCCCGCACTTTACTGCTTTCGAGATCCGACAGGTTGTCCATCTTGAACTTACCTAAGTGTTTGTGCAATGTGCCTTCCGTGTGCTAATGCTGGACTTGAACATAGGAGGTGGACCAATGTCTCTTCCTCCTCGTCCAAACAGTTTCTACAGAAGTTATTTGCCTCTATTCTTGCATGTTCTCCAGCAAGGTAGTGTCCTGTGAGTACTTACCGTCAAAATTCACCCAGAATTGTATCTCAAAACTTATCGTGAATATTATATTCACCTTCAAAATTCTACTAAATAAAGCTACAAATAAAAAAAATCACCGAATATTCACCAACAAAACTCACAGATGAATTAATTTTTAATATTCACCACCATAATGCACCTTAATATTCATTTCCAAAATTCATTTTTTATATACATACATAATTATGTAGAATTCATCCTGTAGTTCACGCTCCGCCTCCGAATTCACTGCATTTCTGAAAATTTACTCAAAAATGACCACCAAACTTCACCTCAAAAATTCAGCCTTACTATTTGCACCCAAACAAAGTTCACTTTAAAAATTCCCCTTCAATGCCCCAAATTTACGTGTTAACATTCTGCCCCAAAATTCACTGTAAAATTCATCACGAATATTCACCACACAAATACTTGTGTATGTATCCCGAAAATATTCCTTTTAACCGTAAAATCGATCCTGAAAATTAACTCAACTCCCAAATTAATCCCTAACTGGACCTCTTAACTCAATCTTCAGCTTAACCTCAAACTCAATTTACAACTCAAACGCAATGCCATCACCAAATAAACCGCCAATCCAAATCTCAACTTCAACCCCAAATGAACCCTTAACCTAACCCCAAACTCAGCTTAAACTAATCTCCACCTCAACGGCTGATTCAACCCCCAAATAAATATGCAACTGAATCCCAACGCCCAAACTCAACACCCGAATGAACTCTAACCCTGATGATAGCATTAAGAGAGCGATTCACATTATCTAGAAAGTGGCAAATACAAATAAAGGGCCGCTCGCAGCTCTATTGGAATTCGTTACAGAGTATGCGAATTAGACTCTTTATGATTAGGGACGCATTTTGTTCACCGACAAGTTGAGAATTACACCGTTATGCACAGTGGTGAATATGTGGAACCGTTTACTCCTTATATTGGCAAGAGTTTTCTTCTGATGTGGTTCTTGTGACAATGCAAGACTAAATTGATCAAGATCAAATTAGACGTTTAGTGCAACCCTGCTTCGACTGCTATGTACAATACTTAAAAATGGGCCAAAACGAGTTTCTTTTTTGCAATGTATCGGTGTTGGTCTAACACAACACATAAATATGTACGAGCCGGTATGCATATGAAAATGGAAGTTTTAATGTTTGCCCGCTGCAAATCTGGTCCAGCAATGTTCAACTGTTCATGTAGATGTACTCTTCAAATTTCTACCACTCTCGGATGTTTTGGACCATTTTAATTATTTAAAAGGCTGCCCTTGGGCTTCCTAGTCGTACTTACAGCTATCAGAGGAATAAGGCAGTAGAAAACAGAAATAGGAGGCACATTTGAAAACCTACTGCGGTTTTTTGAAACTAGTAGGATCGCCCTTGCGACAACTAAAGTGACACTTTGGGAACGGAAGCTCTACTGGGATGATTAGCAAGAGATCTGACTCATTTACTTCAAACACTAAGTGATCTATCTTCATTCTTTCTTTGAGGAATTCTTTGTTATATTTCCTAAAAACCGTAATGGTTATATCTACATAATTAAACGGTGAGGCGATAGGAGCGTTTGATTTCACGGGCTTGTTGATGTTTATTGTTTCAGAGGAAACTGTGTGGCTTGGTTGGATTATTGTTAACGTCTTGGTTTTGGATCTAGTGACCGGAAGTACCTATAAAATATTCAGAAATAACTTCGCGGTCTTTATTGAAAGAGATGGTTCCTGTGTTGGTTAATTCAACCGTTTCTTCTGTCTTACCGAAATTCACTTGAAGTCTGACCAGTTTGGTTAGTGAGTTTTTAGGTAGTTTTCGGTGAATGCACAGTCTGGTACGTTGCGTTTTGTGTTGACGAACAGATTCAACAAACAATTATTATTTTTAGTTGGTTGTTGTTCGAATTCCTATGTGGTAAATTTCTAAGCTCGAGGTTTTGTCGGCCCTGCTGGATTAATTTGGCTGGTAGTTTTAGCTGTAAGATCGCAGCAGCTGTTACGTTTCGTTTGCGGCTCTTCTGGCAAAACAGTTTTCTAATACATGATCACACTGTGACCTTCCTTTTCACATAGTTGGCATTTCAGCTATCTAATTTCTTGGCTACTAATCTCCCCTATTCTGGAATTACCATAGTCAAGTTGCCGGTCTATTTTGCAGGCTATTACCACCAGCTCTTTAGTGGGTTTTCCTGTGGTCACTGACAAGTGCATTCAAATGGGGTTATTGTGCAGAACACGCATGCATGCATCGTGCTCCATTGAGGCCACTAGGGGTTTCGAAAGCATGTTGCTGTCACCGTATTTGTCATGGACACCTTATAATGTACTTGGCACCACCATGTTGGATATTCAATTGCTTTATTTATATTCATAAATACAATACTTCACCCTTTACAAATTAAGGTGAGTTTACATAGTTTACAATATTGGTTAAGGTAAGTTCACATGTCATTGCCGATTAGTCTTGTTTCCTGTAGCGCTACGAGGTCGAGTTTATACGTAGATGCTTGTTCGAAGAGTTGATGGAGGCTCTCCGGGCGGTTTAGGCTGAGTACGTTCCATGTTCCAAATTTAAAATCGTTGTCCTTATATCGTGTCCGAGGTCGTTGTTGTGAATCCAAAAATATCCGAGGCTCATGTTGAGGTTTCGTAACAAAAAAATTTTTACAGGTTGGGCTGTTAACCCAACGCCGGCCAAATCCCTTCATGGGATGTAGCGCCAGCGGAAGAAGAAGAAAAGTTCACATGTATATGATACATGTTACATCCTCCTTTTTTTTTTTATATGACAAATCCATTAATTCTGTAATTATATAATTCAAATAAATCTAATCTATCAAGTTTACAAAAGTTTTGTTTTCTTTAAGGTTTAACTTTGAGGAATATGTTTTTATTTTTATTTTTTTTATTTTTTATTTTTATAAATTCAACCTGGATACTGGTCTTACTATTCTTCCTGAACGTGTAACTATGTTATTTGGTTCATTCTTTTGTTGTTGTCCATGATTATTGCTTTCGTTGTTAACGTGTTCTATGTCATTGTTGTCTGTATAATTTGAAATGTCAGGAACTGTTTCGATCTTTGGTATAATCTGTGCTGAAGTTTTAGCTAAATGGTGTTTGTTCCTACGAAATATTCTACCGTCATCGGTTTCTACTAATAAAGATCTTGGTGCTTGTGTTTTGTTTATTACTGTGCCTGGAATCCATTCTCTGTTACCCACTTGTATTCTAATCTTGTCGTTGACATTCAAATCTGGAGTTTCTTTTGCGCCTTTGTCAGCATACAACTTTTGTCTTTCCCTTAACTGTTTTAAATTATCTGGTACGTTTTTAATTGTTCTCGGAATTAGTAGATTTTTATTAATTGGTAAATTAGTTCTGGTAATTCTGCTGAATAATCTTTGATTTGGTGATTCCAGCTCGTTGTTCCTTGGTATGTTTCTTAAGTTTTGTAAGGCTTTATAAATATCGGTTTTATCTTTACTACATTTCCTTAATAGTGACTTTGCTGTTTGTACTGCTCGTTCAGCTGTACCATTTGCCCTTGGAAAATGTGGACTTGATGTCTCTTGAATAAATTCCCATTCTTCCGCGAAAGTTTTAAACTCTCGTGAAGAAAACTGAGGTCCGTTGTCACTTTCTAGTACCTCTGGCGTTCCGTGCATTGCAAATGATTTCTTTAGAATCTTAATTATTTCTCCGGATGTAGTAGTCTTCAATTGATCGAAGTCTATATGACCTGAGTAGCTATCCACTATCACTATAATCCTGAGATTCAAATGTGAATAGATCTGTTGCTACCCTTTGCCATGGATATTCCGGAATCTGTTTGTTTATAATTGGTTCTTTCACGTTTTTTCGTTGTGTCTGTTGACAGATTGCACATTTTTGAACATATTCTATTACATCTTTAGATAAGTTCTTCCAATAAAATAATTGTCTTATCCGCTTGACTGTACTTATAATTCCCAAATGACCGGTATGTGCAGTCTTTAGTATTTTCTTGATTTGTTTATTCGGGATTACTATCTTATCTCCTTTGAATATTATTCCTTCGTATACTGCTAATTCCTCCTTGAAATTAGTGAAGTGTTTGATCTCATACGGGATGTTGTTTTCTTTATCTGGACATCCATAAGTAATATATGATATTACCTGACTTAGATTCTTATCAGATTTAATGTCTTCCTTAAATTGCTGCTGTGCGTCTTGTGACATCGGTAATATTATTAGAACTTCTAATTCTTCTTCATCCGAATCTTCATTTTGTGTTATGCAATCTCTGCTTAGCGCGTCTGCAATTGGTATTTCTGTACCTTTTTTGTATACGACATTTGGTGCATATTGTAATACATCAAATAATATTCTGCGTAACCTTTGTGGAGCATGTTCTATTGTTCTTTTAAAAATTGTCTCCAACGGTTTGTGATCCGTTTCTATTTCCAGTTGTTTCCCGTAAATATACTCGTGGAATTTCTTACCCGCGAATTTTATGGCTAACGCTTCTTTTTCTATCTGAGGATAGTTCTGTTGAGCTTGTGTTAGAGCCTTTGATGCGTATGCAACTGGTTGATCTTCTTGCATAAGCACCGCGCCTACTGCCTTTTGACTTGCATCGACCGATAATTTTATGTCTGCGTTAACATTAAAATATTTTAGGACTGGAGCTGAGCTTAATGATTGTTTTAGTTTTTCGAACGCTTGCTGCTGATCGTGTTCCCATATGAAACTGGTATTCTTTTTCATTAATTCCCTTAGTGGTGCTGTCATTTCCGAGCAATTGGGAATGAATTTCGATATGTATGTAATCATTCCTAAAAATCTTTGTAGCTGCGTTATATTTCTTGGCGTTTCTATTCTACCAATCACGTTTGTTTTGTCACCCTCTGCTGACATAATGTGTCCTAGAAATTTAAGCTTTGTTTTATTAAATAAACATTTTTCCTTATTTAATTTTAACCCAGCCGTCGTGATTCTCTGAATCACCTGTTTTGTTATGTTTTCTAACTCCTCAGTGGACGTTGCATGTATCAGTATATCGTCCATCGAACATTCGACGTTTGTTAAATCTTCCAATAACTGCGATATTATTTGCTGAAACACTTCCGGTGCTGACGCTAGCCCAAATGGTAATCGTAAACACGTATAGCGACCCCATGGCGTCGAAAACGCTAAGTATTTTTGTGTCGTTTCGCTAACTTTAATCTGCCAAAATCCTCGCTTACAATCTAATAATGTAAAAACTTTGGACCCTTTCACGTGTGCTGATATCTCTTCCAGTGATTTCATTGGATAATGTCGTCTCAATATGTTTTTATTAATATTAGATGGATCTATACAAACACGCAGTTTATTTTTTTGTTTGATTACCACAATCGGTGATACAATCGGTGTTGGTTCTTTAATCGGTTTTATGACTTCTAGTTTTGTCATATTGTTTAGTTCATTTTTCACGTCCTCCCTTATCGCGTGTGGAATCCTTCTAGGAGGTACAATTACGAACTTTGGATTTGCCTTAAGGTCAATCTCATATGTGTAGTTTTATAAACACCCTAGTCCATTGAACACTTGTTCGTCTATTTCGAAGCCTTGAACAAACCGTACGTCATTTCGATCTGTTCTATTAATCAACCCTAATTCTATACACGTCTTGATCCCTAGTATTGGAACTGTATCGTCGTCTACTACTACTTTTTAATTATCGTTTTGATTGCAACCTGACCAACTACGCTAATTTTATGTCCACTAAATGCGATTAATTTTTTCGTACTCGACGCTTCTATTTTTAATTTTAACTTGTTTGCTAATTTTTTATCAATAACATTGCATTGAGCACCCGTATCCAGCTTGAACTCTACTTCTATATTTTCGATTTTAATTCTTTCAAACCATGCACTCTCATATTTCTCTCCATTAATTACCTCGTATAAATATAATTCTTCATCTACTTCGTTATCAACATTTTCATTAATTTCGTTGACTTTTTTATAATTTTTCTCATTTTTATTGCACGCAATCATCAAATGACCAAATTTACCACAAATTCTGCACTTTTTGCCATATGCCAAACAACTCTTTTTCCCGTGCGTTGTTCTGCAACGTTTGCAAAAGTATGTTTCTGAATTATCTAAGCTCGACGTATTTCTTTGATCGTTTGTTGATTGTTTCGTGGTATTTGACTTATTACTAGGTGGTTTTTTAATTACATTAATATTTACATTTTGTTTTTTATTTATTTCCAATAATCGTCTGCTGGTCGATTCACTTGACCTACATACATCGATCGCTTTCTTGAGCGTTAAGTCACTATCGACCAATAGACGTTCTCGTATTTTATTTGAGCACGCGCCCACAACTATTTTATCGCGTAACAATTCATCTGTTAATTTTTCAAAATCACATCTCATTACCTGTGTTTTTATCCTGGTGGAAAACTCGTCGAAATTCTCGTTTTCCATCTGCGACATCTTGTTGAACGTGTAACGTTCATATGTAACGTTCTTTTTTGGAGTAAAATATTCTTCGAATTTTTTCACTATCACCTCGTGTTTAATTTCATCTTTTTTCAATTGAAAAGTTTCGAAGATCTTCCCTGCCTCTATACCCATGCACGTCATTAGAGTGGCTGCTTGGATTTCTTCTTCCTATTTGTCTAATTTCGTCGCCTTGCTGTAAAACTGGAACTGCTGGATCCATATTTTCCAGTCTTCCGCAACATTTTCCGAGATTGTTAAGTATCTGGGTGGTCTTAAGTGTTCGGCCATCTTATTTCGACGTAATAATAATTTCGCTTTTGTTATTTATCGATGAATTTATTTTTGAACAATAATTTATTTTTTACTTTTCCCACTATAACGAAGTTATATTGGGTAAGTTTTGTAATCGCGAAAAAAATTTTGTTCCAGATTTTCACATTTCTCGACGAATTAGGTTATCAGGACCCCGAAACACCGATCAGAAAAATGTCGTGTCCGTCCTTCCGTCCGTCCGTTCGTCCGTTCGTCCTTCCAGTCGCACATTTCTATTATTTTTGTTTCGCCTCCCATTCTCACAAATATTGATAGTTTTGGTCGACATTTTGTACAAAGATAGATTTTAGTAATAAGCAGTTTGTGTTAGCTTTTAGGTCCATTCGAGTATAGAATAGAGGGCGTTGTAGTGGAAGATAAAACTGCCAAACAGATTTTCTCAAAAAAGAGACCGACGATTTTTTTGTTATGTTGATGATAAATTTCACAGTTTATCATCTACTTGTTCACAAAATTTGAAGTCGATTGAAGCATTGCGTGGGGGTCATTTTGACAAAAAGGAGTAATATTAATTTGTTTATCTGTTTACCGAGGTAATGTCGAACTTTTCGAAGAAATATTTCTCTACAGTTAATACACCTTGCAAATTCCAGCAATTGTTCCGTATAGGTGTCTTTGTGATAAAATTAATAGATTACCGTATAATATGGAATTTAAATGTCTAAATTTACCTAAAATACTTTGCTGGTGGCAAATAAAATCGTCAACAATTAAAAATAATTATATCTAGTGAGCTTTTAAATATAGCAAGATATTCCCGTTTCTATGACATTGATATTTTTGTGACGTTTTATTGACATTTTAAGGCATTTAGGTAAACCGTGCGATTCTGACGTACAGTCACAGAGCTCTTAACTAAGGAATTTTCATTAGTTAAGAGATTTCTCTTACCTAAGACTATTTTGCGATTCTGTCCGTTCTTTTAGTTATGAGAATCTCTTAAAAAATCTCTTAACTAAGACATATGAAATA
Organism: Tipula helvola; assembly: GCA_963556165.1. Lineage (NCBI taxonomy): Eukaryota > Metazoa > Arthropoda > Insecta > Diptera > Tipulidae > Tipula > Tipula helvola. The sequence goes on along the minus strand of OY744483.1, from coordinate 142,762,886 downwards.
GGTGGTCATAAGCATCACAACTTTGACGTTTCTTGAAGTCATATTAAAGAGAAACAATTTAATAAATTGTGTTTGTATCTGAGTGAATAAATAATCGTGCCTAGTAAATTTCAAAATAACATTTAATGTTGTACTCGAAAAATATTATATTGATGTATTGTTTGTTTTAAAAATAAGCATAACTTAAAATTAGATAAACAAAAAATTATAAAATATTTTATTCTTATAAATTATTAATTTTTATAAAACTTTAATTATAAACTTAAAATAATTTTTTTTTATTTTCCAGTGATTTTATTTTTTTATTATTAGAAACGGCGTGTTGTTCTACGCTTGTCCTAGAGTCCCTATATTTAGTGTACATTTTCCAGATATTCCAGATTATTAAAAAAATAAACGTATTTAAATAAAAATTACCAAAATTGTTTTTATTTTTTTATCAATCGCCAAAAATGTATATCGCAAAAATGTAAAAAATCAAATTGACAGGTCTCCAAATATTTTCCAATATATTTGGAGAGTTTTTAAGAGATATTTTTAGAGTACTACCGACAGAATACCAATTAAGAGATTCTCTTAAAAAAAACCTCTTATCAAAATTTCTCTTAGCTGTGATTCTCTTAACAGTCTTAACGTCAGAATCGCACGGTTAATGATTGAAAGTTCAACGATATGTTGATCGATACATTATTTGTGAATTGCTTTAATAAAATCGCCTTTAAAGTATTATCACAGATAAGAATAGACAGATGTGGATCTTGTATGGGCCATATTTACATTCTAAATTTCAATACCAAATTCCAATCTAATCCTTTTAGAGCAGGACGTATATATTATAAAATAAAATTTTGTTTGAAGTTGGTATATGTTTGCTTTGATATAATCAAAATAGCCATACGTAAAAAAAGATAAAAAGAGACAGAAATGTACGTCCTGCTCTAAAAGGATTGGATTGGAATTTGGTATTGAAATTTTGGAATGTAAATATAGCTCATACAAGATCCACATCTGTCTATTCTTATCTGTGGTATTATTGGCAACATGTTGCGTAAAATCAATATGTTGAGTTCTGAATGCAATTGATAGATCAACTTTTTTATGGCAACACTGATGTGTTAAATCTTAAATGTCATTTTTGCCATCATTATTTTTTTGTGATACATTCAGCCATCGGTATTTTAGCTTATTAATTTTTTTTTAGGCATATTCAAATGGAATAAGGAGACTACCTTATTAATTATTGAGCAATACAGCGACAAAAAACACAAATTTAGACATCCAAAAAAAAAAAAAGATATGGGTCGAAATAAAAAATTAGTTCGAAAAAAGAGGTTATGATATTACAGTAGATTTACTGGATAGAAAATTCCGTAATCTAAAAAACCTTTACTTTTAAAATATATATATGTACAATATTTTTTTGTTAAAATTCATGTTGAACTACACTTTAATAAAAAAAAACATGAAATTTGACATAGTCAAATCAGTTGCATTCAGGTCACAACGACGATGGCAACATGTATCATTAAATTATGATACCGATTGGTATACACAACATGTTGGCGGACCTGAAAGCGCCCAATGTACTTGGCACCACCATGTTGGATATTCAATAGATTGAATGCTAGACAACTTCATTGTGATTTTTTGTGTTAAGGAAAACAAATAAACGTCAAAATATTCTTCATATCTTTTTGTATGAAGTGGCACAGATGCAATTTTATTTCTATAATTACAGACATATATTAAATATTTTTTAATAAAAATTTAATTGAAATGTATTCATTTTATGTCATTTTAAGATAAGCAAGTAAATTTTTTTGTGAAAAGCGTGTGAAAAATTAAAACATAAAAAGAAGGCAAATTCGTATTCTTTAGGTTTAATCTTGTGCCGTTTGAGTTTTTTGTGTGGTTATATTTATTAAAATTAAGTTATTTTGAAACATTTTAAGTTAGCTTCATATAAACTGCTGTTTGTTTTCCTTAACACTCAAAAAAATTTGACATATTTTGGCTGTCAAATAATCGATCTATTGCTTTATTTATATTCATAAATACAATACTTCACCCTTTACAGATTAAGGTGAGTTTACATAGTTTACAATATTTGTTACCGCCCCAGTGGCTTGCTTTAAGCTCCGGAGGTCCTGGGTTCGATTCCCGGCGGGTGATGAAAAAATCACGGCTGGTTAATGTAGGATCAATGAATTAATCATTCATTAACCGTTAAAAATACGATTACGAAACTTCATAATGAAGCGGCCAAATTCCTTTATGGGATGTACCGCCAGCGAAAAAAAAAAAAAAAAAAAAAAATATTTGTTAAGGTAAGTTCACATGTATATGATACATGTTACACACCTGTTTCGTATGCTAAGGCGTAACTCTGTATTCTGCAGTCAAAATCTGCAAAGGAGTCTGCGTTGTTTTGCCTAGCTTCTCTAAGTCTACTTTGAAGAGATTTCCCTGTGTAGGCGGGAAGATATGTTCTAGTTGGGACTAGTTTTAGCTAAAACTAGTTAGTTTAATATATTTTAGTTTAATTTTAAAACAAAAAATGTTTACATTTAATTTCACACTATTTATTACATTAATTAAAGTCTTGGAATTCAGTTAAGACAAATAGAAAAATTGCTAATTAAATATTTAATTTAAGTAAATGGACATTTACGTCTTTTTATTTTATATGTACTTACATCATGGTGCTTACAACAGGCGGACTCAATATGTCGCGTAATTGTAGGTTCGTTATTGATTTTTAGATTTTTACCAATGAACCGTAAATTGTAACTGCAAAATTTTGGGATGTTATGGAGTCGCCGCACTATTCCACCACCAGTGGACTGATGAACGATAAAAGAATTAGCGGAACCGAACCGGTTTAACGATGGAACGGCCCATTCTGGACTTTGGTTGATCCGCGAGATGGAAGGTTACTCGATTTTCCGATTTTTTAATTGGTTGTTCGGTATTAGAGTATGGTGTTGAATGTGTTGGGTGACGAGCACAGTTTGTTTTGTATGGTATCTCCTCCGATGCAACTGGAGATTGCTCATGAGAGGCTCTATGAAGCATGGCTTCAATCGGTTAATTGAAACTGTCGACTCGTTGCCCTTAATCAGTACAGTAAAGTACTTTTCGCTACGTCTGATCACTAGTGATGGTCCCTCATATGGAAGATGTGGTGACTGCTGGACTGCATCTGTTCGTACTAACACGTATTGCTGGCAATTCCTTAAAGGCGAAGATTTTCTCTTGTGCATTTCGAGACGCCGAAGCTGGTTTTATGTCTGTGAATTGTTGCAGTTGTGTAATGAATTCGGATTGCGGTTTGTATTTTTCGATTTGAATAAAGTCCGCTGGCAGTCATATGGTTTCTCCATAGATGAGTACAGCTGCTGTGCTTTGAAAGTCTTCTCGAAAGATTGTTCTTAAACCAAGCAGTATTATGGGTAGGGATTTTGTCCATTGTTTTTCAGCTACGCATATTATTGCGGCCTTAAAAATTCGATGCCACCGTTCTATACTACCATTGCACACCGGATTGTAGGCTGTGGTCCGTTTGCGATGGAATTCCAGAAATTTTGAGAGCTCGTTGAACAGAGCTACTCGAATTATGCATCTCTATCGGTCACAATGGTTGATGATATTCCGAATCGGCTGATCCATGTTTTAATTAGTGCCTCCGCTATAGTGATATTTTTGATATCCGCGATCGGGGTGGCCTCAGGCCAGCGAGTGTAATGGTCGATTATAGTTAGGTAGTATGAATTACCTTCTGAAGGTGGTAGAGGTCCGAGAATATTGATGCGGATTTCGTCGAATCGTTTGCTGGTCGGTGAGTAATTTTCAATTTCGCTTTGCACGTGTCTCAAAATTTTGCATTTTTGGCATGTTTGGCTCAAGAGCGTATCTCCTGAGTCATCGCTGCGACCATATGATTTTTTTGCCGATTAGTTTTGCCGTGGCGCGTATTCCTGGATGAGAAACATGGTGGAAAGATTCATATACCTGTTGACGGAATTGTTTGGGAATGAACGGATGTTATGTGCCGGTTGAAACGTCACATATGATTTCCTTGTTTGTTCCGTCCGAATAATGGAATTTTCTCGAACTTTAAAGACGTGTTTGTTTCGATGAGTCGTGCGAGCTCCACGTCGCGTCGGTTGTTTGTTCATCCGCGATTGGTGTGTAGTAAGCATATAGAATGCTGCTTCCGAGGTGGATTTGATCGATACATGATAACGTGTCTACGACGACATTGTTGTCTCCGGGGATGTGATGAATGTCTGACGTGTATTGTGCAATGAAATCCTAGTGGCGTCGTTACCATGGTTATACTTTTTCGGAATTTTACCGAAATGAGTACGTTAACGGCTTATGATCTGAGAATAGAATGAATTAGGCGGCTAATAATTCTCTGTCGTATGTGCTGTAGCGAGTTTCGGTATCGCTTAACTTTCGGAAATGAAAGAAGAGTGGTTGCCAACCTTTTTGGTAAATTGTTGCAGCACCGCTCCCATGGCTGTGTTTGATACATCGACGAGGATAGCAAATTTAGCGTTTGGAACAGGATAAGTCAGCTGAGTGCATTCGGCTAGTTTGATTTGCACAGCCCGAACGCCTTGATGGATGCATTGGTCCAATTTATCGGTGGCTTGTCCTTTTTTCCGTCCTTTGATGAAGTTAAAATGAGACACCATTTGATGACTTTCGAGAGGCATCAAATACCACCCGAAGTTTAGTAGTGGTACTGCTCCGCTTGAACTCAGAATGATGTGGCATATAGAACGCGATTAATGTTAGTTTGTGAATTTTTGATGATTTCCATCTGCTGTTGCTCTAAATAATCCTTCATGAAATTGGTGTACTGATCACGAAGCTGTTTGTTTTGACGGAAACGTTTTTCCATCGACAATAGTGTAGCAATCGCTCCATTTCGTCAATTGCCAAAAGTGGTTTCATTGGATCTAGAATTAACAAATGGAAGATTAACGATATATTTACCTTCTGGTGATCTTTTGTGTGTTCTTGAATAAAATTCTTTACGTGCTTGGTCATCTACTGACTGAACTCTAGTCGTTAAGTCCTCAATCTCCCAAAATGATTTCAATTGACGAGTTTCCAGTGTTTTTCCTCATTAATTTGTTTGCATTAACAGTTGTTGTACAATAAATTTATTTTATTAACGCGATTGGCAAGCTCATAAGAAATTCGTAGCTGTAAAAGTCTGGCTTTTTTAACTTAGGAGTATGCGTATGACATTGCTCGATTAAGTTTCACAGTGTGTTGAGAAAGATATCCAGTGTCATAGATGAACCATTTCAATCGAGAACAAAATTCCAATCTATATGCTCAAGTAAAGCAAATAAAACTCCCAAATTGATCTTGGTACTACGAACAGGTTTTAAATAATTCTAAGATGGCAGATCCTTAGGAATGTTAAATAAAATCTCAATAAAATGGTGATCCGAAATCTTAAGATCGTAAACATGAAAGATCATTTGATCTCAAAGGGGAAACGAAATGATCGATACTTGTAGATGAAGAACAGAACATTGAGCGATTCAAATACAAAAAAGATATCAAAGACATACTGTTAAAGTTAGCCGAAAGTTGCGAGCCGAAAGTGAAAAATCGATAATGCAGATTGCATTACTGCAGAAGAAAGTAAAACATGGTAATGCAGTTTGTGTTATCCCAGCCGAAAATAAGAAATGAAGTCGATATCAATCGATATTATCCCAAAAATCACTAAGGATGTATGAATAGCATGAAGACCTTTGTTAATATTCTTATATGGCAAAACCTGGCTCCAGTTCCTCGTGGAAAATTGTGGAAAACTCGCGAAATCCAGAAAAATATTTTAATTGGAATAAAATCAGCTTCTAGAGTGTTATGTCTGGAGATGGATTACATTGATGTGACTTGTCAATAGTTATCACAGGCAAAAAATTCAGTTCAAGTTTCCCGTGGGAAATCTCGAAAAATTCAATTTTCCAAAAATCATTAGAAAATTTGTATAAAATCAGCCTCTAGAGTGTTATGTCTGGAGATGAATTTTATTGATGTGACTTGTCAATAGCTATTATAACTGCGATAGCTATTGACAAGTCACATCAATAAAATACATCACCAGGCATAACACTGTAAAAGCTCATTTTATAAAAATTTTCTAATGATTTTTGGAAAATCGAATTTTCCGAGATTTCTCACGAGAAACTTGAACTGAATTTTTTTCCTGTGATGGCTATTGACAAATCCAATAATAACGATTCAACTTCAGATATACACTCTAGTGGTTGATTTTATTCCAATTTTGTGAATTCGTCTGATTTTCCGATATGTCCCGCGATTAGGTTAAACAAAGTTTTCCACGTAAGGCTACAAATTTACAAAATTTTTATTACAATCCATGTATCCTATTTACTTTCGGCTGATAACCACAAATTTTTTTTTTTTTCGGCTGGAATGTTAATAACATAATCTGCATTATCGACCTTTTACTTTTGGCTGGAAAGTTTCGGCTAACTTTAACAGGATATCAAAGACATCTAATTATCAGATTGAGATGGGAAATTAAAAATGTCGTTGTTGAATTTTGCATACATTTAAAACGAATAAATTGCAAAACGTGACTCCGCGATAAACGGCAGATTTTATGTTGACTAATAATCAGGTTAAGTAGAACCAATGACTACCTTTTTACTTAAACAAATTTTGCTGCGCTTTATACGAGTTCGGTGAATATCTTCTTCTTACTCTTGGTCTTTCAGCTACGGTCTCAGAATAGTAGCCTTACAGTACAGTCATATGTTCTCTTCTGTGTATATACATATATCCAATTTGAGATAGAGAGGTCATGCCCGAAACTATTTTTTTGGTACTACTCCGAAAGCAATTCCTTTGCAGAATTTTAGAACTTCATTTTACGTAATCCGTACAAATGGGAAGTTTTATTTTATAAAGTTAGGAGTTTGATTAAAACATTTTACCGACATATACAACGACAAGATCGATTTATCTTAACTAAGAAAAATAAAAAATAAAAAAATTTAAGCAAAGCTGCAAAGATTCAACAAAAACAATTAATTATTCCATTATAATTTGAATTTTAGCTCAAAGTGTAAAAAAGAAGGAAAAGCTCCGGTTTTGCATTTTGGTTTTGGCATTTTTGTTATGCGCTTTCCTCTTGCAAAATTTTAATTTGCAGTTAGCGCGCGGCAAACAGGATGACTGGTGTGTACATACACGTACTCCCTGATTATTATTATTAGCCGTGTATTACGATTATTATTACTTACATACATATTTTGTGCGTTGTGTTGAAGTAAATGGTAATGTTGAAAGAAAAGAATTTGTACGTTTTTTCTTTGTTGGTTTGGTGTCTTAAGGTGCTCCGTTGTATATTATATGAATGAAATTGAAAGTCCAAAAAAAAAAAAATTTGGGAATTTAATTTTTTTTTTGTGCTTCTATTATGCTGATTTATTTTATGTGGTTAGTTCATATACATATGAGTATGTTTAATATGATTTGAGATGATAGGATGAGGAACGGCTTTGTGTCTTTTTAATTTTTTATTATTGCTTTTCGGTTTTTTGCGAAAATAAAAAAATTGGTTTTTCCTTCGAGGCATGAATATTGCTGCATCCGTACATTTTAAATTCTATTATTTGATCTTATATGTAGATGCGCGCGCTATGTCGATGAATTTTTATAATCAAATTTGAATTTTTGTACTCCTTCCTCTTGTTCGCAGTCGAAAACTGCATTATTATTATTTATCTCTAAATTAACTTAGAAAATTTAATTTTAAAATTGGTTTGAGTTTGGTGGTTTCGGCTAAAAAAAACAAATCGTCTAATGATAATTTTTTTTTTGTTTATTTAAGAAATTATTATTGTGGAATACCTTTACACATATAGGTAATACAAATTATTCAAGAAATTCAGAAGAACGAGAGAAAAAATTAATTTAATATTCTGATATGGTTTTTCTATATGCCAATTTATTTTTTTTTTCGCCTTATCAATTATTGGCGATCTCTGTCTGTGGGATGATTTGGACGATTTTTTAGTTTTTAGTTTTATTATTTATTGAAGTGGTAAATTATGTTAACTAAAGGTTGTCTGGTGTTTGTTTTATTGGTTTTGTAGATTTTTTTTGTATTTTGCACGCGGGAAGCAACCTTGAAAATTAATGGATATTTTTATGAATACGGTAGGAGGTTGGACCACCTTCAAGTCGGGTATGTTTTCTCCAAACAATATTCAACCGATTCCTTAAGTTCTGGTGGAGATTTATCACTACTGTGAGCACTGTCGGTCCAAATAACGTTATAAGACTATAATGGATCTCTCAGCGATATGGCACGATTCTTGATATAAATAATTACAAGAGTTTGCCGTTGGAAGAGTTAAATATTGAATCCCCAAACAGATGTCATATAATTTGTGATAATTTCTTTTCTGAGTTCTGCAGTCAGTTTTTTGATATTTGAATATCTCTATACTTAAATTTAAATTGTATGGTCCTTTTACGTATGTGTATATATTAAATGGCCCTGCAAAGGGTTGAAATATTTCGCACTCTGGTAAATTGCCGGTCAGTTGCTGGGTAATTTCTTGAATTGAAAACCCCAACAGTTTTAGTCGAGGAATATTTGAAGCATGCAACTAAAACTACGATATTCCTAGCAGTTGCGATATTCAACGGCTTCTTCGATTTGGATTTTTTATCGCCAATCTGTTTCTAAGGTAAGGCGGAGAATTGAAAAGCTTTTGGAAGCGGTACATTCACATGGTGATATTACTACAATGACCAATTTTTATATATACTGGTGTTATGTATGTTGTAATTGAGTATGGCACTGTGTCATATGTGGCAAGGTGAATTACATCTAACTTCACTCTTTACTTTTTACTGTGTTTTAAATTACTTCAAATACGAAAATATACAATAACTGGCGACGAGGGTAAAAAAAGTAAAATATTGCTACAAATTTTTGTTGAAAATGGCTCAACAAATGCAACCAGTTTTTGCAATTGATATATTCGATAAAAAATGCATGAAATGGTCAAGATGGGTAGAACGTTTCGAAAGTGCATTAAAATTGTTTGCGGTAGATATTAATGAAGAAAAAAAATTACACATGCTGTTCCACTACATGGGACAGGAAACTTACGATATTGTATCGGATAGTTTAACTCCGGAAAAACCGCAAGATAAAAAATACGACGAAATAGTGAAAGTACTTACAAAACATTTCGATCCGACGCCATTAGAGATAGTGGAAAATTTTAAATTTTATTGTCGTAAACAACAAGATGGCGAATCGGTGGAAAGTTTCATTACGGCATTAAAAAAACTATCTATACCTTGTAATTTTGGAAAGTATCTACAAACATCAGAGCACAAAATCGATTGCTAGAGGAATCGAAATTAACGTTGGAAAAGGCACTTGATATTGCTCAGTCAATGGAATTATCCGTGAAAGGGGGTGCAGTATTACAACAACAGTTCAATAACGGGGTACATCTAATACAACCGAGATACAAAGTAAATAATAATAATTTTAAGAAAAATAATACTAATCCTAATGTAAAGAAATTGAAATGTTTTAGATGTGGGCTTGAGACACATTTAGCAAATGTGTGTAAACATATTAATTCAATATGCAACTATTGTAGTAAAAAAGGCCATTTGGCTGTTGCGTGTCTCAAGGCCAAATCAAAAAATTTAGACAAAAAGAAAAATATTGCAAATTTTGTTGAGGAAGAGATTAGAGATAATTTGGAATATTTAGAAATATTTAATATTCATTCTAATCGGGAAAAATGTTGTACGCGCTTAAATATAAATAATAATTTAATTGATTTCGAGATTGATACGGCATCGCCTGTAACTTTGATAAATAATTCAGACAAAGAAAAGTATTTCGATAGTTCGCAGTTAAAGAAAACAGATATTGAATTAGTTAGTTATTGCGATGTTAAAATCAGTGTTGGAAAGAATAATAAGATTTTAAAATTATACGTCACAGATTCAAATCGTCAACCATTATTAGGTCGTGAGTGGATTCGCGAAATTAATTTAGATTGGAATAGTATTTTAACAAAATCGGAAAAGTCAAACAGTGTAGATAAGGTCGAAGTAGGAAAAGGTGATAATGTAGTAATTGCAAATTTAATTGATAAATATCCTGATGTGTTTAATGCAAATTCTATTGGGAAAATTTCCGATATTCAAGTCAAACTTACGATGCAACAGGATTGTACACCAGTATTCATTAAAGCACGACAGGTCCCATTTTCCATTAAACCGTTAGTTGAAGAGGAACTGGACGAGTTGGAAAGAAATGGGGTACTTACAAAAGTTGATTACAGCCGATGGGCAACACCCATTGTTCCGGTTCGTAAGTCAACAAATAAAATTCGAATTTGCGGTGATTACAAGATTTCGGTAAACTCAAATTTGATTGTCGATGAACATCCTATCCCCACCGTGGAGGAACTATTTTCGAATATGGCGGGTGGTGAAAAATTTTCTAAAATAGATCTCAGTAAAGCGTACTTACAGCTGATAGTTGCTCCAGAATGTAGTGAATTTTTAACCCTTAGCACTCATAAAGGACTTTATCGCCCAAATCGTCTTATGTACGGAATTGCGTCTGCACCAGCGATATGGCAATGACATATTGAAATTATTTTACAAGGTATTCAGGGTGTAACAGTATTTCTGGATGACATAAAAATAACCGGAGAAAGTGATAAAATACTTCTAGAACGATTGGAAGAAATTTTACGTAGATTTTCAAAATACAATATCCGTGTGAATAGGGAAATATGTAATTTTTTTTCAAAATCAATTGAGTATTGCGGTTATGTCATAGATAAGAAGGGTATACACAAAATGCCAGAAAAAGTTGATGCTCTATACAAAATATGCCTAGGCCACAAAATAGGGATCAGGTACGGGCTTTTGTGGGCCTAATAAATTATTATGGTCGTTTTCTTAAAAAATTGAGTTCTATTCTATATCCTATTAATCATTTGTTGAAGGATGGTGTTAAGTTTGATTGGGATGCGAATTGTCAAAAGGCATTCGAGAAAGTGAAATTTAAAATGCAGTCAGATTCATTTTTGGTTCATTATGATCCAACTATACCTTTACTGTTGGCGACCGATGCCTCACCTTACGGGGTTGGTGCTGTTTTAAGTCACAGGTATCCAGACGGTTTGGAACGACCAATACAATACGCGTATTATCAGCTACACGAATGCAACATTATGCAATTTTTCTGCAGACTTTCGATTACGACATTCTTTATAAAAATACAAAGCATCATGCAAATGCCGATTGTTTATCAAGATTACCGGTTTCGGATACTCAATTCGGTATAGAGGATGTTGATATAGTCGAAGTAAATATGATAGAGACATTACCTGTCACAGTCAAAGAATTAACCGAAGCTACGGCTAATGACCATAATATAAAAAATTTAGTAAACGGATTGAAAAATGGGAGAATTGTACCAACCTCTGATCGTTTTGGGATACCCCAGAACGAATTTGCATTACAAGAAGATTGTCTGGTTCGCGGTATCAGGGTATATGTTCTAAAATCTCTACGGGAGAGAGTACTAAATGAATTACACAGTACTCATTTTGGAATTGTTCGTATGAAGACACTTGCACGTGGATATTGTTGGTGGAACAATATTGACCACGACACCGAAAATATTTCGAGAGATTGGACTGATTGCCAGAAAGGGCAGTCAAATCCACCAAAAGTCACATTTCATTGCTGGGATACTCCTAGCGAACCTTTCCAGAGAGTGCATTGTGATTTTGCCGGACCCTTCAAAGGAAAATATTTCTTTGTATTGGTCGATGCATTTTCGAAATGGATTGAGTGTCGTATCCTAAATAGCATTACCGCGGAAAGTACTATTAAAAATTGTCGTGAAATTTTTGGGATTTATGGTATTCCATCAGTTCTGGTATCCGATAATGGAAGCCAATTTACAGCTCATGAGTTTCAGCATTTTTCGAAATTAAATGGGGTGGTTCATAAATTAAGTGCGCCTTACCATCCTGCTACGAACGGTCAGGCGGAAAGATACATCCAGACGATTAAAAATAAATTGAAAACATTAAACTGCAGCTCGGAGGAATTACATGCTGCATTACAGAATATTCTGTAAGTGTATAGAAAAACAATTCATCATGCAACGGGTAAGTCACCCTCTATGCTGATTTTTAATCGACAAATACGATCACGCATTGATTTGATGATTCCAAATTCGTCGTGTCACTCTTCAATTAAAAAGGGGAGAGATACTACTCAAAATGTACGGAAGTTAGAAATGGGAGATAGAGTTTCAGTTCGAGAATATTTGTCTAAAGATTCGAAATGGTTGTTCGGTAGTATTGTAAAAATATTGGGAAAATTACATTATATAGTCGAACTTGATGATGGACGTACGTGGAAACGTCATATCGACCAGGTTCGATTGGTTGGACCAAACGTAGGTTTAGAAAGGGATAATGAAAACAAACTATTATCAGTTAATACAAAGTTGTCTGAAGCGTTAGATGAAGAATTACAGGAGGATTCTATTGAATTTTCGCAAAATGACTATACAAAGTTGTCTGAAGCGTTAGGTGAAGAGAGGATTCTATTGAATTTTCGCAAAATGGTCAGAATCAGGAAAAACCGGATAGCTCAGAAATACCTGGAGACTCTCCAGATAATGAAAATCAAAACGAATTAAGTGTAAAATCCGATTTTATTCCTAGAAGATCAAATAGAAATCGAAAAGCTCCATGTAGATTAAATCTATAAATATACATACGTTGTTTTAAAGATTTTGTTTTATAAGATTTAAATGAAATATTTGAATTCTAAGCATTTTAAATTACTAAAAGAAAATTGAATTAATCTAAGTTAGTATAATAAAGACTGACAAAATAATGTAAGGGAATTTCAGATAACGAGAGGGAGAACTGTTATATACATATGTTGTAATTGAGTACGGCACTGTGTCATATGTGGCAAGGTGAATTACATCTAACTTCACTCTTTATTTGAGATTCTTATGTATATATCGGTCTCGCTCATACGATGTACATTAAAATACGTGTATCCGGCATCTTGAATTTAGTTGTAGACAGGCTGCAAGAATTGTTATACGTAAATGTTACTGTGTGAAATAAATTAAATAAATTACTAATTAAAAAGTAAATTTACTGTGTTTTAAATTACTTCAAATACGAAGATATACAATAACTGGTTTGAGGATTGAATTGGGCGTTGAGTTTGCGGTTGAGTTGTGGCTTGTGGGTTAAGTTGGGTTCCGTTTGCGGATTGAGTTGGGGTTAGGTAGAGTTGAGTTGGAGTAAACTTAGGGTTTAGTGAATAGTTTAGCTGGCGATTTAATTGTCTGTAGACTGGAGGTTGAATTACAGTTGAATTCATGTACGCATGAAATGTTCCATGTTGATTTAAGAATTGAGTTGTACATGAGTTTGTGGTTGGAATTGAGTTGGAAATGAGTAAGGCTTGAGTTGAGCTGTTGGTTGAGTTAAAAGTCAGCTTTAGTTGTTTTGAGTTGGTCGTTGCGTTTGAGGTTAGGTTGACAATTGAGTTGGGAGGTTGAATTAGGATTGAGTTGAGGTCATAGTGTTGGTTTAAGAATTGAGTTCGGGGTTGAGTTGAGGGTTGAGTTGGAGTTGAGTTGAGGGGTTCAATTTTGGATTTATTTGGAGGGAGTAGTGGGTTGAGTTGGAAGTTAGCTTGAGTTGAGTTTATGTACGAATGTATTTTTTCGGTATATGTTGATTTGGGGTTTGAGTAGGGTGTTAAATTTGGGGTTGAGTTGGGGGCTGGTCTTTGGGTTGGAGTTGTGTTGGAATTCACTCTTGAGATTTGAGTTGAAAGTTAGCTTAAATTGTACTGAGTTGAGTTCATGTAAGCGCATGTAGTTTTCCGCACCGTGTTGATTACTCACATTTAGTTGAGGATTGCGTTGAGCGTTGTCGAGCATGATGTTGAGTTGGGGTTAAGCGATGTGGTTTAGTTGATGATTTATTTAAGGGTTGAGATCGATATTAGATTAAATTGAGTTCATGTGCGCGTGAGTTTGGGGTTGCGTTAAGAGTTGAGTTGGGAGTTGAGTTAAAGTTGAGTTCGGGTTGAGTTAGCTTGAGTAAAGGATTTGTTGAATTATTTGGTGGTTGTTTCGTGGATTGAATTAGGCGCTTAGTTTAGGATTAGGTTTAGGATTGATTTGAAAGTTAATTTGGGGTTTGAATTATAATTGAATTGAGGGTTGGGTTGGCAGTTTATTTGGTTATGGTGTTACGGATTGCGTTGCGATTGAGTTTCAGATTGAGTTATAAATTGAGTTGGAGCGAAGGTTGAGCTAGAGATTGAGTTGAGAGTTCAGTTAGGGATTGATTTGGAAGTTGAGTTAATTTGCAGGATCGATGTTCTGATTCAACTCAACAAATACTCCACAAAATAGAAAACATGAGTTCTGAAATTAGTTGGGTAATTTATTTCATTTGGTGAATCAATTGAGGTTAAAAATTGCTTTCTGGATCAATGCTATCGATTGAAGGTGTATAGTTCTGTCATTAGTAGGTATGAAGTGCCTATTAAGAATTCGTCCTGTTCGTTGTTTGAGGGTTAAGAAGAAATGATTGTGTTAGTGTCCTTATTTGAGTTTTGTCAATTTGTTTTCCGGAAGTAGTTGAAACTGTGGCTCGATTTTTTTTGGCAACATTTTCTTATTTGAATTTGGGTTTGTCTTTTCCTTGTCTTTGCATGATTGCGGTACATAGCGGTACTTATTGTTGCCTCCGGTTCATAATGTTATCTTGTGATCCATATTTTTTGGTTTTTCTAATTCTTTCTGCTAAACCCTTGTTTATTTTATCCTTGAAATCTACGATATCTTGATAGTTAATTCGTTACGTTCTTCTGTAAAATTGAGTTGGCTTTCAATCTAGCTTGCCAAGCGTTTGGTTGTGGTTTATTTTATTTTTCTCTGCGCCAAATTTTCTTTTTCGAATTTTATATTTTAATTTAACCAAATACTCTTTATTCTTCAAATAAATGTTACGTATCAACTATTAATATATAAATTCCGGTTAATTGGGACACACCGGAGCAAGAGAAGTTCTTTATATAAATTTATTTTTTATTTTTCATGTTTTATCATGTATCCCATTTTTCCCTTAATTTAACATGTTGGACAGTTTGGTTTGTATTCTTACAATAGATCCCGTTTTGCAATAGATGGACCACAACGGCTGTCCCGTTTAACCGATGGCCCAATTAACGGGATTCTACTGTATAGTGTTTTGTTATTTATTGGTGATTTTATGTTTTTATTGTGCCCGATTTCTAATAACAATCAAATTTTTCTTAAATGCACTTACAACTAAAGCTGAAGTTGTACCCTACTCCAAATTTCTAATCAAGCACATTTAGATATGACAAAATTTCTAGCTTTATTTCAACCATAATTTTGTGTTAACTAAGTTTGAAATTCAAACTCAATTTTTAGATATTTTTTAATTAAATTGCATCCAATTGCATGAAATTGAATTTGTAGTCCAAACTATGTTCAAATTTTCTTTTAGCCCGTCTTAAATAAAATTTTGCTCGCATAATTTTAACTAAATTATTAAAATTCACTCAAACTGTTATTAGAGGCAGTCTGGATTCCAAACTCAAGTTTCAAGCTATAAGCTCTTGTATTTGCTTAAACCAAATTGTAATTTAAACTTTATTTCTAATGTAAGTTCCTACTTAAGATTTTATCACAATTACGGTTTAAAATTGAAATGTTTCTATTACAAAAAATTAGCATTCAGATTTTTGCTCGATTCCTAATTTTCTAGTTGGCCAACAAATTTGTTGAAATCATGTTTAGAATTTAATCTCAGTTACATAAAGTGCATTAAATATTTTGCTAAAATTGTTTTCAAAATGTGTTTCCCAAATGCAATATAAAGTAAACAATTTCTACTTAAAATTTCACTCAACTTCTTTATATCTAGTTTATAATTCACGATAATCTTCTCTCGTTAAAATTTCGTTCTCTTAATCAATTTCCTGTCTGTCGAACACAGTTGACCAATTTAGACTAGATTTATATTCAAAATTCTATTTATCATTTTGTTCAACTTCGAAAACAACATGGAACTAAATTTCTGATTAAAAATCTTAATTTAATCTTCTTAAAGTTACTAGTCTGAATACCTCACACTGCTCACATATTAAAAGGTAAATTACAATAATCAATTAGTAGAATACCTAATTATTTGTTAAAAGTTTAAATTTCACTCAAGTTTTCAATAAACAAATACAATCAACATTCAAGTACAGTTTGAAAGTTTAACTCAAATTCGAATTGTAATTTATTTTACTCTGGATACTCAATTTTCAAGGTTTTATTTGAATACATATACTAAAACTATTTTCGTTTCCCGTCTAATTATTTGATACAATTCAAGATTTCGAAATATGTATTTTGGGTTTTCCTTAACATATCTATTCTCTGCTCCACCTAATTTGTTGTCATTTTTTTTGTTTTCTAATTGAAAATTCACTCAGTTGGGACACCTATTGTACAATATAAACTTATATTTCTCTCGAAATTTTGTGAAATCAAAATTCGAGTTGTAAATCAATTCTTATATATGTAATACAATATAATTTCACCATAGATGTTATGTGGTTTGGAATGCCAACACTATTTTTTTAAATTTAAATTCCTAATTCAAATTTCACTTAAAATTTCCGTTACAAATTTATAAAATAAATTTAAAGGAAATTTTGTTGGTTGTTTGAGCTCAAATCCCGTATTGAAACGCAATTATTACCTAATTGCAATTAAAATTATGTTTAAATCTAGTTTGGAACACCAAATTTACACTCAAATTTTTTGCTCAAAACCAAGTAGAATATCTTAATCAATTTCTTGTCTAAATTTTCAAATCAATTTGCATGCAAAATGTAGTTTATTCCAGAAACATTTTCTTAATTTCTATTCTAAATTTCACTAAAAATGTTGTTGGCTCATGTTGTTGTAACTCAATTAAAACTGAAAATTTATAGACTGAACACCGGAGGGTTTTTTTAAATCCACTCAATATTTAGTCAAGCCCTGGTTGGAATTTTTATTCAAAGATTGGATTTCAAACTCTATTTATAACTAGATTTCTGCTGAAAACTATGACTAGGTAGCTTTTGATTCACATTAAACACAAGATGTTGTCAAATCGTAGTTTGTAATTCTAATTCAATTTTTAAATCTACTTTAAGAACCTACTCAAAAATTTGTTCAATTACATTTGGGAATTCATTCATTTTTGATAAACGCATATACGTTAACGAATAGAAACAACAATTGAAAAATCTGCTTTTCTAGAAGAACTCCAAAACGTCAAATATTGTGCAGTAAACTATTGAGATATTTTAATTTGACGTTTTTTTTGTTCTTAATTTATTGATCTAACTTTGCGGAGTTTAGGCCAAAGTAAAACATTTTTAACTTCTAAAAAAATATTTGTTGGCTTAAATTTAAAATTTGGCTTATAAAATATTTTTGTTTTATCAAACTTTAGGCTATGAAAGTTGAATTCGTTATTCTTAAAGAAAAATTAAAAATATTTAGACTAAACCATAAAATATGTGGTAAAACGTAAAATAAGTGGAAATATGTAATATGTAATATAAAAAAAAAATCCTAAGCCTAGTGATCACAAGTATTTCTTTTGAATTGCTGAAAAGCTATTTATTAAATAGAAAGCAATATGTCATTGTCAGTGGAATTGAAAGTAGAATTCGAGATGTGAAGTGCGGTGTTCCGAGGTTTCCGAGATTTCCCATGGGAAACTTGAACAACACTTTTTTCCTGCTATAGCTATTTTTTTTTTTTTTTTTTTTTTTTTATCAATTTTTTTAATTGGGTGTAGAGCGGACTTATTAACGGTCCTAGCTCCTTGTAACTGTCAGAGCTTCTGCACCAAATGCGCGATCCTGCAAGTAAAGATTAATAGCTACCTTAAATTTATTCATTTTATATTCCTTCGGAAATTTAAAGTGTATTAGCGAATTCCACTTTTTTGATGTTCGGTATATAAATTCGCGCTTGATTTCTTCAGTTCGAGGTTTCGGGAGCTTCACCGTAAACCTATGTGCATTGGTTGTTCCTTGTTGTTGTAACGAATGGTGGTATTTTCTCCGATAGTTCTGCAGAACATTTACCATGTAAGCATCTGTAGAAGACGCAGAGTTCTGCAACATCTCTGCGATGCTGTAAGCTGTCTAGTTCTTGAGTAAGTCTGGGATTCCGTATTATTCTAATAGCGCGGCGTTGAACCCTGTCCAATAAGTGGAGGGTGGTACCAGACGCACCTCCCCAAACTTGACAGCAATACTCTATACATGGTCGGATGAAGGTTTTATATATCTGGAGAACTTGATGCGATTTGAAAAACCTTCTGCATCGATTCAGGAACCCGAGTTTTTTTGAAGCTGATTTAGCCAATGCAACAATGTGTTCATTCCATTTGAGTTTGTTACTTATTTGAACACCAAGCAGTCGAATTGAGTTGCAACCCATAAGGATATGGTTTTTTACCACAAATGGGTAGCCGTTGCGACTTTTTTTACGTGAGAATGTGCATATTTGTGTCTTTTTCTCGTTAAATTGTACTAAGTTGTTGTTACCCCACTCAAATATTGTACTTAAATCGGAATTAAGAGAAGTTACGACTTCTGACCGTTTATTATTTAGATCTGTAATGCTAGGCTCCGCCTCGAATGAAATAGAAGAATGCAATGTGGCATCATCCGCAAAGCTATGGATAGGGTTTACAGTGCTATCCAGCAAATCGTTGATGTATAGCAAAAACAGGGTCGGTGACAAAGGTGACCCCTGAGGGACTCCGGCATTTGGGGAGTGCGTCGATGATGATCTCCCATTAAGCACGACGCTAATTTTTCGGTCATTGAGATAGCTTTTAATCCACCTGGTGGTCATCGAGTCCAGCCCGTATGCCACAAGTTTACAAATAAGATTCTCATGCCACACCTTATCAAAAGCCTTGGATATATCCAAGGCGATTGCAAAGGCCTCTCCGTGGTGTTCTAGGGCGAGATTCCATTTATTCGTGACATACGTCAGGAGATCGGTCGTGGATCGGCTTTCACGAAAGCCGTATTGTCTATCCGAAATTAGTTTGCTAATTTCAAGATATTTAACTATATGTTGATTGACGCATTTCTCAAAGGCCTTAGCGACGGCTGACACAATTGATATTGGCCGGTAGCTTGAAGGGTCAGTTTTGTCACAACCCCGTTTCAGCACTGGTTGCACCATTGCATTCTTCCAGGCATTCGGGTTGCTTATATGAAAGTAGGAAAATTTTAGATAATATTGGAGCCAAGTCACTGGCAAACTCCTTCAATATTCGAACTGGAATTCCATCAGGTCCGATGGCCTTGTTTGCATTCATTGACTTCAGATTAGTAAAGACAATTTCCTCCGAGATGACGACGGGGCTCATTTTAGAACCACAATATGGAATTAATGGGGGTCTAATTCCATCTGGGACAACTAATGTCGAGTTCGATTTGAAGACGCTCGCCAATAAGTCAGCTTGTAAATATGGATCCACCACCAAGGCGCCGTCAGCACGTTTCAATGCTGAAACAGATGTTTTCGAAATATTTGCAACCGATGCGACCATGTGGTAAAAGTTGCAATCGGAGATTTTCAACTCGGAAGCCACATTGGCTTTCTTGCTGTCGGCTCTTTTTGCTTCTCTACCACAGATTTTATTGCAGGTGTTCCGTATCGTTTTGTATTCCTCATAAGAAATTTCGTTGCGTTTATATTTTTTGTGTGCCGCTTTATTTTGTTTGGCAGCTTTGGCGGCTTCTTTTGAAAATATTTTAAAATTTTGATTGGGATCGGAAAATGATGAGGGTATAAATTTATTCATTCCATGTAAGACCGTGTCAGTAAAACTGGAAACGGCGTCGTCGATGTTGTTGTTATGTAGGCAATGACGTTCCCAAGGGAAATGTTGAAAAAATGACCGTAAACCATCAAAATCAGCTTTATTAAAATGCCAAAGACGCCTTGGCTGCTGTCTAGATTCTAGTGGTGTGTCGACAGATATTTTTGTGGTTATTAAGTTATGGTCAGAATTTCCAATTCCAGTTTCGACATGGGCCTCCATGGAATGAGGGATTGATGTCAGACAGAGATCCAGAATATGAACTCCTCTAGAATTTTGGCATTCAAATGTGGACTCACTAACAATCTGTGTGAGGTCATGCGAAATGGCAAGCCATTCCGCATGGCGCCCAGCGACATTTGTATCTTTGTGATTCAACCATTGTTTATGGTGGGCATTAAAGTCACCGACCATAATTAATTCGCATTCGGGATGTTGATTGCGAATATTGTCACATTTGTCTGATAAGCCCTCGAAAAAGCTAATCGTTTCTGAATCCGTCTGATTAGGAGATCTGTACAAGCTAATTAAAAAAATGAGTTTATTAGTTAGAGAAATTTTAAGCACAATAGTTTGAGCGGTTTTTGAAAATATTTCGTACTTTTTGTGTCTTGAGTACGGTATGTGGTTTTTAACGAAGATGCACACTCCACGTTGCAACTCAAAAGCTTGTTCGAACTGGTAGCGCTTGAAGTAGAATTCGTTTTCGTAGATGTTCGACGATACTTTTGTTTCCGTTAGAACTAATATGTCGGGTTTACGTGATTCGAGATGTTGATGTGCGCAATTTTTGTTAGTCACGAGATCTCTGACATTGGTATAATGGATGTTAATGCTATTAATTGTGTCTTTACGAGGATTATGCCTCGCCCCGCGATCCGAAGAGACATGTTTCGGGGATTTTCTTTTATTATTATTCATATCAAAAATAAATCATTTTTGTACGGAAAAATGTTGAAAAACCGACCCAACAAAAAATATAAAATAAAATAATAAAATTTCAAAAAATAAATTATATTAAAAAATGAACGCGGGCAAAATTATATATGAACTAAAATAATTGTTAAAATAAAAAAATAAAATTTTTTTACGGATGCTGTGTATTAACCCAGCGATCCAACCATTTTAGTCGCCTCCTACGACAAGCAGTGGATGCTGTGGTGGTATTCTAAGGATATCATCATGATCGTTCGGTGCACTTTACGAATCATGAGAGTGCCCCCCGACCACAGGGGCAATTACAAGGGGCATTACAAGTCACATCAATAAAATACATCTCCGGGCATAACACTCTAGAGGCTGATATTATTCACACTTTCTAATGATTGATTGTTGGAAAATCGAATTTTCCGAGATTTCCCACGAGAAACTTGAACTCAATTTTTTTCCTGCGATACCTATAGACAAATCCAATTAAACGATTCAACATCAAATATACACTCTAGAGGTTAATTTAATACCAATTTTGTGTATTCTTTTGATATTCCGATATTTTCCACGATTAGGTTAATCAAAGTTTTCCACGTAAGACTATTTACCTACAAAAATTTTTATTACAATCCATGTATCCTATTTACTTTCGGCTAATAACCACAACATTTTTTATTTTCGGCTGGAATGTTAATACTGACATGTTACTTTCGGCTGGGAACTTTCGGCTAACTTTAACAGGGTAGCAATAAATAAATAAATCTTAAAATAAGTCGCTAAGCTTACGTTATGGGTGGCCAAATGTAAGTGGAATTGCTGTAGCGATCTACTGCGAGATTGACTAGTTCCTTCATGATCAAATATTTTTATTCAGTTTGTAAATATCATACGATCTCAGTTACCGTAGATTGGGCTGTCGATGCTCCAATTTACTTCGCTTCGTGGTTTTAAATAAGCATCGACTCCCATAAGGTTTTCAATTTGTCTATATTAATATAGGGCTTATTAAGCTGATCAATCAGCACCAGTAGTCTGGGAAATATAAACTAGTGCAATGCCTTCATCATGCCTTTTAAGTTTTGAATATAAGATATTTTTACTCCGTTGATTATAGCAAGAATGAGCCTTTCCTCTAAGATAACCCTTAGAGATTTTTTGCTTGCCGTCTTTTATTATATAAGTTGATTTTTTAATATGTACGGTCTTCTTCAGCGCTCTGAATTGTAGTGGACGTTTAGAGAGTACTCATCTATCCAACCAATAGATAAGTTAGTAATTATTCCCGACCAATCGGAGTTGTCATTTCTTCAATTTGGTGTTGTTATTTCTGTTGCTTTTAAGTTAAGGTACATGGTATGTAAGAATATAATTTGTTTTGCATTTTTTTATGCATAAATGAAATTTCTAAGGTTGTCCAACGACTAAATCATTGCTAGCATCTCTTTTGCATGGTTAAGATATACGATTTTTCCAAGTTAGAAAAGATGAGTATCTCATCCTTGGCAAGCATATGAAGTTAGCCAAGATTTTATCACAGAAAATAAAAACAATTAAATCAGGCAATACTAATAAAATTATGCCAAAGTTATATAATCTTGTACGAAGTTATTCCAGCCCAGGATTTTATTATATGTAATTAAAATATATTTTCATTAAAACTTTTTAAATGGGCATAAAAGGGGCTAATTAATGTGCTAGTTTCTCGATAATCGGTATGTTGCAAGTTGCCGAAATATGCCCTTTATCTTTGATATCCATGGCACTTACCAAGTTCTAATCAGTTTTTATTATGGTGGTCCAAAACTAAAAACTCTCGGATTGGGGCTATACACCCTCGATTTACGAAACCTCTTTTTACGAATTTTCGGAAAATTTACGAAAAATTCGGTTAACGAAATTTCGCTTTACACCCATCCCTCGCTTAACGAATTAATTTTTCCCAAAAAATTTCACATAAATCTAAATTTCGTTAACCAATTTTTCGTAAATTTTCCGAAAATTCGTTTTAAATGACTAGTTTAACGACGACCGGTATGTTGCAAGTTACCGAAATATGGTCTTTGTCCTGCAACTCGCATTTATTCAGTTTTAATCAGTTTATATTCAGTTTATATTGTGGAATGATGTGTCACTCGCATATATTTATCTCCAATCAAAAAAGTGTCCAAACACTTTCCACCGGTTTAATTAGCCCCTTGCATAATAACCCCTTGATTAAAACAAGCATAATACGAGTAATTAGCCCCTTTTTTTATGCTCATTTAAAAATGTTTAATGAAAATATGTAATAAAATCCTGGGCTAAGTTCACATGCCTACCCTTGGCTTGGTTACTTTTGCAAAGTCTTTGGTGAAACGCCTGTAATATGATGCCAGTTCAATAGAGAAATTCAATTGCGTTTTTTAAAAAATCTGTTCTGTCGAGCATAACTCTTTAGTTGGTCTTCTCATGTTTTGAAAATATTTTCTCAATGTGATTGTAGTTATACATATATGCTCTTCTTCGAGTTTCGTTCAAAATATGATAATATCGTCTGACGTAGCAGGTTTTTCCAAGAATTCTTTTAATAAGTAATCTATGATCCTCTATGGTAGATAGCGGGGCATTTATTTAATCCAAAGGTAAGCTGCAAGGATTCGTATTTTCTTCATTCTTGAAAATGAGATTTTCGGTATGTCAACTTCCACCACTTTGATCTGGTAGCCTAAAGTATAAGAAGGTCGACAGTGTTAAATAATTTAGAATTTCGAAGATCTGCATTGTGTGTCCGGAATTCCTTGAATTTAATATCTTTGAAAAACTGATCCTGGTAAAGTTAGTCGAAAGTTTCAAGTAGAAAATAAAATAATGTCGGTAATGCAGACAGTGTGTTGGCTAACTCAGCCGAAAGTTACCAGCCGACATATTTCAGTAGAAACATATTGCATATAAAATGAAAAATTGTCAAAACCAACTATGTATAAACTGTTATTTCCATATAATGATTTTATGGTTGAAGCCATGTTCATTTTGGTTTGTCACTGCTTAGTGCTTACCATAGGAATTGCACGTTAAGTTTCATGAGACGGAGCCCAATATAAAATTTAAAAATTTGTATAAATTCAACCCTTAAAGTGTTATATCTGAAAAGTGTTTCAATTATAGTATGCCTAGCCAACTGTTATCCTTAGAAATATTATCAGATCAAGTTACATGTGTGGTGCCCAGGAAAATTAGTTTGAGTGAAAGCCCTAAATAAAATTTAAAATGTTGTGTAAATTCACATGAAATTGCCCAGATATTTACGGCGATAGATTATGCTCGAAACTTAACTTCTAATTTGATCTTGATCAATTTGTGTCTTGGTTTGCACCAGATGTTGATTTTACTCTTGAGGGGTGTTTGGTCGGGATTGAATGGACACATCGGAAAACGGCCATCGGCAAACTTTTGGAAGTCGATTTAAAAAATAAAGCGAGAATACTTGAAGGGAATAAAATAAAGAATACTCTCTAGTTCGTGAACAAGTATCAAGAATCCAATTCACATCCTCTCTAACAGTTTCAATTTGCTCTCTCCGATGTTCTATTATTAATACTGTTACTGGTATTTTAGGATGCAAGCTGTGTTCTGCAAGGCATCTCCATATTGTGACCGTGCTTACTTGAAGATTGATGGCGCATCCAAGTTGCATTTACAGCTTTCTAGCAGTTGCAAACTGCTCTTTTAATGTAACCCTTTTTATAAATCGATCCTGAGTGACCGTTGCGACTCGATACCTGCCTTGCATTTGAGCGTTTTGCCGGGAATGTTTCTCTATAAGTTTTCACGCTGGAAATTGTTGTTTATGACACGTGTACAACACACAACAATATGGTGGCGCCATCCTTCTTAAGTCAGAATAACCTCTGTTACACATTCATCGCGGCTTAAATTTCTTGTCGGTCGTTCCATTATAAAAACTAGACAGTATATGGTAAAATGAAATTGAGTAGACTGTTTTTTCTATATAGGGATAACTATTGGCAAGTTACTTTTAGTAAACCATTTTCCAAACATAATAATTTAAAGGTTGAATTTATACAAATTTTAAATTTTATATAGGGTTCATCTCATGAAACTTAATGTGAAATTCCTATGGTAGCAGTGTTTTTTCCGCTTTAAAGGCGGCGATTTCCACAAATAAGGATATTTTTATAAAGAATACATTAAGCTGAATGTTTGAAATTCGCTTATCGGTTGTCGATTGCCCTCGCTATGTGTACTGAGAAAGTTTTGATTGTGCTAGAGCCCAGAACATATTTTAAAAAAACATGTCAAAGCCGGTTATTTTGTTGGCTCGAAGGACCAAGTTAAGTGTAAGGTAGATTTTCCAGAGAAGTTTGTTAAATCGACCGAGTTAGATCACTAGATAAGTTACAGCTGTTGGGTTTATTATACATAGAAGTAGACGGTGCAACATGCAACATTTCAATATGGTTACACACAAGACACAACACAATCTTCTTTAGTCAGCTTATTATAATTTTATAGCCGCTATTAAATCAAATTTAATATCACATCAAAAATCCCATAAACAACAAAAATTCAATTTGTTCAACAACCATAATTTATCTCGTACTGATCGCATCTTAACTCGTTTCAATATACCTCCGCAAGCATGGATCTACTATATAAATAAAAAACAAAAAAAAAAAAAAAACAATTACATCTGGAATAGCCTGGACCCTATATATAATTTTCATAAATTTGAAAATTATTTTTTGATTCCTCCAAACGAATCTTAAAATTATTTTTTAAAAGACTTTTAAAATTAAAAAAAAAAAATAATTTGAAAATAAATAAACAAAAACGTTGATGATTATTTGTTATACATACAAACGCATGCCCTCTTCATATGTACCCTGAAAAAAATGATGATGATGAAGATGCACGCGATTAAATATGTGAATATAAATAATGGAAATATATTGGATTGGTATGAGATTATGTACGACCAAAAAAAATATAACAAACAGAATACAAATCAAACAAATAATAAGCCAAGACGTTAAATAAATAAAATAAAATAAAAATTATGATTTACGAACTTAGATGTTGTTTGTTAACTATATACTCGTATATACATACGTAAGACGTTGCGCTGCATTTCTTGGTGGAACAAAATTATTTAATTTTTTTTTTGTTATCGCACAATTAAATATAGGGTTCAGTGTTAGCTTTTCCACGTTTAATAGTTTTGAGATTTGTTTTGTGTGCTTCGTATGATATTAAATAGGTGGTAACAGACCTTTAGTTTTTTTTTTTTTTTTTTGAATTATGTATGTTAAAGCCCAATTAAACTAACAATTTATAAATAACAGGCAAAATGTCTTTTTATGTGTTATCAATAATTTGTTTAATTCATTTATTGGCGGATTAGCTTATTAGAAAAATAAAAGTTTTATTTCGGCACCATACACATTCTAAGGCCTGCGATTCATGAACTAGAATTATTGTCGTTTGGGTGAAGAGGAGTAATTCCTTAACAATTAAGTTCAAAGAATGACGAAGAGATTTTTCTCTTCCTTATTTTAATATTCTCTAAATAGACAGCTCCAAAAGAGTTTGAAGCAACAACCCAACTGAAGAAACTGGAACGTATCGACTTAAGAAATAATAACGTGACGAAAGTGAAGTTTTAATTGTTGATGATTTTATTTCTGGATTTGGAACTCCATAGCATCCCAAAAAGTAATTTAAATTATTTGTAGCGCTAAAATTGCCCTGATAATTTTCTTAAGAATAACTATTAGCTGGCCATTTTTAAGGAACTACATTGCAGATAATTGTGATTCTTTAAGTGTTGAATTTCACCTCAAACTGAAAAAAAGAAAAAATTGGTGCACTGAAACGGAAATTAAAGATACCTAGCCACAGAGGAATCTATTGAAAAGCTTCGAAAATAAACTAACTTCCAATTAACTACAAAGATGGCCGCTGAGTAGACAAGTCATAAATTGACCGACTGCTTAAAATAAAATAAAATCACATGGCTGTAGTAAATTTAAAATACATACGTGTACTTGTGATAAATCCAGATAGTTTAAATAATTATAGTTCTGCTGAATCAAACAAATAAATTATAAAGATATAAAGGAAGTTAGGTTAGAATTCGCGCACCAACATCTTAGGTTTCGTGTTGTTTAATCAGAGCGCCATTAGACTTAAAGTGACTTAAAGAAAATTCGGATTTTTTGTTTTATTATTTTATCGAAACATCTGTGTTAAAATGTATACAAAAAATGTGTCGTTTTATGTGACTGCAATGTATAAAAT
The DNA here is from genome assembly GCA_963556165.1 of Tipula helvola. NCBI lineage: Eukaryota > Metazoa > Arthropoda > Insecta > Diptera > Tipulidae > Tipula > Tipula helvola. The sequence goes on along the minus strand of OY744483.1, from coordinate 142,735,614 downwards.
AGGCTAAATTATTTCTTTGGGATGTAGATTTTATTCAATTCAAGAAACATAATGATGCAGAAAACGTTCTATGACAAATTACCTATATAAACATTAACAGGAATAAAGTGGAATTGAATGGAAGTGATCGAATTCTAAATACACACGGTGGTAGTACAGTGACGATGAAAAAGGTGAGGAATACCAAACAAACGGGTAAAAAATAAAATGTTCCATTCCAGGCGAAAGAGAGTGAAATATGTACGAGATATATTCAAAGTACTATTTGGTAAACTAAAAGCTGTTCGACTGCGTTTGTTGAATTTGTAAAACACAGGATGCAAAAAAAGCGTTCGAAGCAATAAGCGAGAGTACGCATTTATATGGTCGAGGATTGGTGCTGGAATGAGCTAACCCAGAAGATAATATTGATCAACTTCAAAAACGAGCAGCTGATGATTATTTTGTGGATAGCGTCAATAATATAAATATAAATAAATAAATTTTATATTAGAAAATGGAAATTCTTTTTTTTTTAAATATTTATGTTTTTATTAAATTTCATACATAAAATTAAAAATGATTTGAATTTTAAATTGTAAGTATTTTGCATTTAAATTAAATGTAGTTTAAATGTAATTTTTAAATTTTTTATTATCTAACAATGTCTAGGTATAAAAAAAACTATGTGAACAACTGATCTAGATCTCCGAATATCTCGTTATGTAAATTCGGTTTTTATTAGTTGTTATTATTATTACTAAATATTAATAATTAAAATAAAGCTTAGTTTATTTTTATACAGAGAAATTAAATACACATTGATGTGACATTTGAACTAATACTACTTGAGCGACGTTTATCCAATTCATTGGCACGTTCTTCTAATACTTGAATTTGAATATAAAATCACGTGTCAAATCATCCTCCCCGCGCGATTGAGCTGTACCACGTTCTTTCATTGGACAACTTTCACGCTTAGCATAATTTGCCGGGCGACCATTTTTCAATGTCTTTTTCTTTGAATTTGTCCAAAATAGGTCCAAATCGTGTCCAAAGTAGGTTATGTAATATTTGAGCTACTGCAAATTTCTTGCATTTCTCAAACCTTCACCTTCGGTAAAATTTTGATTTGATATAAATTCCATACGAAATACTTTTTCTTGGATGCCGTAAATGTAGCCTTGTATTTCTTTCAAATAATCTTATTCTTTTTCATCTTCAAAATTACTGGATGAACCGCTGCTTGTCGAAAAGCTTTTTGCTAATCGTTCCTTATCATCGGGAGGCAAGGGTTCCCTTACCAATTTACGGTAATAATTGGTTTGCTCGTCTGAAAGTACCAAATTCGATGCCTAGTTCTTTAAAGATTAACCCACTGATTTGAACGGACATATTTTTAATTTAAAGATGTGCACATAATTGTATGTGATAAGAGAATAATAAGACAACACCATCAACTATGAAAACGTCAAGACATTAAATAAACAACATATTTTTAAATTGAAATATTATAAAATATTAAAATTTACCAAATTACATATTTTTCTTTGATAAAAGTTGGGATCATTTTATTAGGTATTCGCAATATGTAGAATAATCTTCCATATCTTGATTCCTCGTAAATATATTGTCTTGGCTTGCAAAAATTCATCAGGATTCAGGAGCTCGTACAAGCATCGGTGTGTTATTTAGTGCTGGAAATGCGATAGCTGGTATACCGGCCCCACGAATTAAATGAGAATCTGTTGCGAAGGGGCAAATTTTTCGTGTACAACTTTCAAGTTTCTGTAACGAATAAGAAAATTATTTTTAATTTATTTGCCCTTAACAATTCCATCGTTTGCTTGTCTGAAAGGTCCAAATTCGATACCGCTGAAATGCTTCCCAGAATTTATTTTGTTTCGAGTATGGTTGGTATTGTACGGGGGTCTTTTCGATCGAAAATTAAATCAATTCCGCTGCCTGCTTCGCGCATCCATTCGTTAATTTGCCTTTCGAACGTAGACTGACGAACCATCATCTCTAAATGGAAATCGAAGTATAAAGTTATATCGGTTGGTAGCACTTTACTACTTAGAGCTTTAATTATTTATTTACTATTAAATTCTAAATTTTACGACACCCCATTTTGAGCATCAGCTCATTCATAATAGGGTATCAATACAAAATAACGTTGGCAAAATAATAATAAATATCCTCGTATAACCCAGCTCAGTTCACAGCATAGCGGCATAATTTCTCGGGCAACAGTGCTACTTCCAATGGATGGAGATCGTCGTCATAGCATCACATGTCCGTTGATTTGAGGCATATTCGGCATAATTCGCATACATATTTTTAATTATCAAAACTATTTACTCGTAGAAACATTAAATATGATTTTTGAAGAAAAATTATAAAAAACGTCCAACTGACTCGAAAGTCAGAGCCTATAACTTTGGTTAAATTAATGAAAGTAATATCTCCAGCATTTAATTTAGAATTTTGAGTTTCTAGTCGTCCAACTTCATATGGCGCGATAGTCCATACATTTGTCGATCTAGCAGCGCACTTTTTAACCGGCGATGTTCTTTTCATGGAAGATCCGTAATCTGTTTCTCCGGATATGTTAAATCTCAAATCTATATTGTGACAAATTTTATTTTTACAGCATTAATTTGTAAATCGTTTTTAGTTTATAGTCTTACGCCAAGTAGATCATTCCGTTGATACAAACGGTTTCATTCCTAATTTTCCACTATCTTCTTTATGTGGCACATAAATAATCAATAGCACAAATTGTGGCTAAATATTGCATACCACTACAGTTCATATCTTGTAATTCACATGCAATAATTCGGCCTGCACCATCAAGAGTGGCCTCTTCTTCTTCCGTTTCTGCTTACCTTTTCGCCGAGCTTTCAATAGTACCGTAGCATTACTTCGTTTATCATCAGTTTTATTCGCTGAAGCGACATATTGTTGTTTTCTATTAAAATGTCAAAGTGCTATGTTATTTCATAACTATGGCGCTTTGACATTTATAGAAAACAGCAACACCAATAACATCTGTTTTCATAAAACGATCAGCGCGCCGCGCCGTCCTGGTGAAACAACACAAAATATTTTTAACGACAAAGATGTGGGCAGGCAACTTTACTATGGAAACATAACCTAACTTCCCTTATATCATTATAATTTATTTGGAATCAAAATAGTTGTATACATATGTATAAGTATTTTGTGATCAAGTTTTAGTTTAGACTTTTCAAAATCAGTGATTTCTAAAAACAAACGCAAGCAAAATATACAGCCGTATTATAAACGTACATTATGAACCGTATCCTAATTTAAAAACAACAAACGAATAACGTGTTTATTGATTGCAATTTTTGTGAGTTTATGGATTGATTGAGATGTGCAAATAATTATATTGAAAAGTTTATTAATTAGCTTAGAAATTAACGAAAAAATAAATAATAAAATTGTAAATAGATTTTTTCAATTAAAACACAAAGTGAGAACCACAAATTTATGCAACATAAAACAAAATTTATTCGAATTGAATTAAAATAAGAAAACAATATGGTTGTACGTTGTACCGTATTTTGATTAATCATAAATTCATAAGTGAACCTGTTTTGGTTTACATATATTCTAATACATATCGCTACGCGTCCCAAAGACTGTCGTAAGTACAAAAATCGGAATAGGGCTGAAACGTCGAATGTCGAAAAGGCCGAATGTGTCGAAAGGCCGAATGTGTCGATAGTCCGAATGTCGAAGGGCCGAAAGACCGAATATCGAAAAGTCAAATGTCGAAAAGCCGATTGTGTGGAAAGACCGAATGCCGAAAGGCCGTTTGGGTCGAAATTGATTTTAACTTTTATCTTTTTATGAATGAAAATTTTCAAAATTTTTATTTTTATGAAAACCAAAATTTATATTTTTATCAAAATTTTTGTATAAACATGTTTAATAGTATATCGCCTTAAATATTAAAATCTTACGTTTTTTTGGTCATATAATCAAAAATTAATTAATTATAATAAAAAAAGAAAAAGAAAAAATTTTTTTTTAAGTTGGCTACCCTATCTAGAAAAAATAATACAAAAACTGGAAATCCCGAAAAAAAAATCCGGAAACAAAAAATCCAGAAACAAAAAAATTCAGAAAAATAAAAATTCAGAAAAACAAAACTCCAGAAACACAATTATCAAAGTGAGGACCAAATTAAAATTAAAATTTATAAAATGTCTATCGAATTATACTTTTCCGTAAATTTCTTAATATTTACGATAATGGAAATTGCTTCGTCAACCTTGCAGACATACAGATCAAAAGAATCGTATCGCTCATATCGCTTCTACTGATAGTTCTACCACAAATGTTTCAAGTTATTTTGTGGTTGGCTTAATTCGTTGGGTTAGTATGGCATCGACGGATGTATTGACCTTTTTCCTCATCTGTCAAATACAGATTATTTGAAACGTCAAACGAGCGCGTAGGACAAGATAAAGTGAAAAGTGGGATCACTACATTTGCCTGAAAAAAAAAATCCGGAAATTTTAAAATCCCGAATAGTTGAAAAGTAAAAATCCAGAAAAATAAAATCCCGAAAAAAAAAATCTAGAAATAACCGGAAAAGCAATCCAGAAAAAAATCCAGAAAAAATATTTTGTTTAAATACAATTAAAAAATTCAATTTTATTGGCATTTTTAGACTTATGTCCTCACTTGAAACATTTGTGGTGCATCTATCAGTAGAAGCGATACGAGCGATAAAATTCCTTTGATCTGTGTCTGCAAGGTTGACGAAGCATTAAATCCAGAAGTCGCTCGAATACATCCATCGATACCATACTAACCCAACGAATTAAGCTAACCACAAAATATCTTGAAACATTTGTGGTAGAACTATCAGTAGAAGCGATATGAGCGATACGATTCCTTTGATCTGTGTCTGAAAGGTTGACGAAGCAATTTCCATTATCATAAATATTAAGAACTTTACGTAAAACCTCAAATTTGATAGACATTTTATAAATTTTAGTTATAATTTGGTCCGCACTTTGATAATTATGTTTCTGGATTTTAGTTTTCTGGATTTTTATTTTTCTGAATTTTTTTGTTTCTGGATTTTTTTTTTCTGGATTTTTTTTTCGGGATTTTCAGTTTCTGTATTATTTTTTTCTAGATAAGGTAGCCAACCCGTGAAAAGTGTATCAATTTGAAGTAAAAAAGTATTAAATTAGCGAGTATTAGTAATTTTGAAGGTTTTTAATTTATTAATTAAACAAAACAATTATAATTATAACATTTTAAATCATAATAAATAAAATATTTTAATAGATAAGTGTTATATTTTGTGAAAATGCCACTAACGTGTAGTGTATTAAAGTGCCAAATGAGAGCAGATAAACACGATGGAATACACTTTTATAGGTTTCCTGTTATTCCAAAACGGTGCACAAAATACAAAACTCTGGCTGAGGAACGCCAGCGAGCTTGGGTGAAGGCAATTAATCGGAAAGATTTAAAAAAAACAGCCTTAAGATACTCTACTGTTTGCTCCAGACATTTCATATCCGGAAAATCTGCTGAAAGCCTAAAATAGATGGTATTTTAAACTCTGACTGGATTCCAACTCAACATTTGGGTTATAAGAAAAAATCAACAACCTCTACATCCAGATATGAGCGAATGAAGAAGTTATGAGCGAATGAAGAACCGATTATAGCTATTTCCAAAATAATTAATGAAAACATGTATTTCGATTATATGATGAAAATATCTTGCGCAGTTTTCAATTTGAACTCACCAATTTTAGGAGATAATGAATAAAAGACAATACATTATAAATAAGATTATTTAATATAAAACTAAAATTGTATAAAATCACATAATAAATTCATTTAATCAGTTAATTCATAATCAGAAATAAATTTGTATAAAATCACATATGTATATAGTTAATTCTCATTTAATCACATGAATCAATAAAATGCGCTTGTATACTTCATGCAAAGCAAATAATACGGCCCCAATATGGGAACAACACTCTCCTAATCCTGCCACAAAAGTACAGTGTCCGTTGTGAATGAAGCTCGTGAAGTCATGATGGTTACCTACATTTAATGGAAGTACCTGCTCAAAAAAGTTTTAACATTATTAATTTTAAATATGTAATTTTTTTAAAGAACTTACTTTGCCAAACCCAATGTGTGCATTTTGGTGCTTTTTACCGGTTAAATATTGGACCCAACCGCTTTTATATACAATAGTTTGTAGGCCTCTAACGACTTGAACGCCTTTAATTCGTTGGACGTGTAATATGACTTCTTATTTACCAGATACTGGAATATGTATTTCGAAAAACGTCACATTTGTTGGCAGACTTTGCTCATCAAACTTCATCAAGTAAGGGTCATTCTTGAATCCTGAAATTTTCTCCTCTTACTGCTGTCTCTCAGGTCCCGAAAGGCTCATGGCATATTTAGATAATACCGAGATCCTCTTGTTATCATCCATTTCTAGAAATTTACAAAAAATTATTCAAAACATATAAATTTGTTATAAGAACATAACCGAACACTTTTAAAAAACACTCTTTTCTACTTACTTTTCAAGAAATTTTAATAAATTTCTATTAATTTTTAATTCTAATAAAGTTTAGAAATAAATCACAGTTTAAAATAAATTAAAAAACACAAAAAATTCCACAGCTCAAAATTATACTTTGTCCTACACGTTCACAAAACACCAAATTTTATCTGTCAAAAATTTTGGAGGAAAAAGGTCAATTGGAGCGTACTTATCTATTTATTTCAACTTAAGCTTTACATAAACATTACTACAACAAAAAAATTGTGTGTGTACTTATGTACGCGCGTTAGAAGTTATATTCTTTGGCGATAATTAAAAGTCTAGAGTATGATTATAGATACGGTTGCTAAAGGCTAAATTCAATCAAATAATTTAAATTTCAAAAATAAATATTTATTTTTGCATACAGATTATTAAATAAATTTTATTTTATTATCTAAAACTACAATAATTATCATTTAATAATTAAAAAATGGATATACATAATCATATAATAAATATTTCTATAAAATATATTGGTCAATTATTAATTTAAAAAAATAGAAACAAATACATTTAATTCCTAAATTACCTCGGCTTATGGTAACTAAAATAAGATGTGAAGAGTTTTGTTCTGAAGGCGTCAAGGTGTCGCGTAAATACAGCATCAATGCTGGTGCCATGTCGTGTTGTTGAAATCTTAGGATCATTACTGTTAGTAAAATTCACATGTTTTAGGAGAAAGTCAATACCAGCATCTTCTCGGGGAAAATTGACGTTGAAGTCTCCACTTAGAACCATTGGTAACTTATCTTCTCCTCTGCCAAGAAATTCTCCTCCGGTTGTTGTGTATAGCCATACTAACCGTTTCAAAAAATAAATAATATCGTCCATTATTTGATCTGGAGTTATGTTCAATTCAAGAAACACAATGATGCAGAAAACGTTCTATGACAAATTACCTATATAAACATTAACAGGAATAAAGTGGAATTGAATGGAAGTGATCGAATTCTAAATACACACGGTGGTAGTACAGTGACGATGAAAAAGGTGAGGAATACCAAACAAACGGGTAAACAATAAAATGTTCCATTCCAGGCGAAAGAGAGTGAAATATGTACGAGATATATTCAAAGTATACTATTTGGTAAACTAAAAGCTGTTCGACTGCGTTTGTTGAATTTGTAAAAAACAGGATGCAAAAAAAACGTTCGAAGCAATAAGCGAGAGTACGCATTTATACGGTCGAGGATTGGTGCTGGAATGAGCTAACCCAGAATATAATAGCCGCATTTCTTGACGCATTAGTGATCCGGATCAGATCAAAGTTTTCATTGAAAACAACAACAAAAATTAAATTTTTGTTGTTGTTTTCAATGTAAACTTTGATCTGATCCGGATCACTAATGGGTCAAGAAATGCGGCTAATATTGATCAACTTCAAAAACGAGCAGCTGATGATTATTTTGTGGATAGCGTCAATAATATAAATATAAATAAATAAATTTTATATTAGAAAATGGAAATTCTTTTTTTTTTAAATATTTATGTTTTTATTAAATTTCATACATAAAATTAAAAATGATTTGAATTTTAAATTGTAAGTATTTTGCATTTAAATTAAATGTAGTTTAAATGTAATTTTTAAATTTTTTATTGTCTAACAATGTCTAGGTATAAAAAAAACTATGTGAACAACTGATCTAGATCTCCGAATATCTCGTTATGTAAATTCGGTTTTTATTAGTTGTTATTATTATTACTAAATATTAATAATTAAAATAAAGCTTAGTTTATTTTTACACAGAGAAATTAAATACACATTGATGTGACATTTGAACTAATACTACTTGAGCGACGTTTATCCAATTCATTGGCACGTTCTTCTAATACTTGAATTTGAATATAAAATCACGTGTCAAATCATCCTCCCCGCGCGATTCAGCTGTACCACGTTCTTTCATTGGACAAGTTTCACGCTTAGCATAATTTGCCGGGCGACCATTTTTCAATGTCTTTTTCTTTGAATTTGTCCAAAATAGGTCCAAATCGTGTCCAAAGTAGGTTATGTAATATTTGAGCTACTGCAAATTTCTTGTATTTCTCAAACCTTCACCTTCGGTAAAATTTTGATTTGATAAATGGATGCCGTAAATGTAGCCTTGTATTTCTTTCAAATAATCTTATTCTTTTTCATCTTCAAAATTACTGGATGAACCGCTGCTTGTCGAAAAGCTTTTTGCTAATCGTTCCTTATCATCGGGAGGCAAGGGTTCCCTTACCAATTTACGGTAATAATTGGTTTGCTCGTCTGAAAGTACCAAATTCGATGCCTAGTTCTTTAAAGATTAACCCACTGATTTGAACGGACATATTTTTAATTTAAAGATGTGCACATAATTGTATGTGATAAGAGAATAATAAGACAACACCATCAACTATGAAAACGTCAAGACATTAAATAAACAACATATTTTTAAATTGAAATATTATAAAATATTAAAATTTACCAAATTACATATTTTTCTTTGATAAAAGTTGGGATCATTTTATTAGGTATTCGCAATATGTAGAATAATCTTCCATATCTTGATTCCTCGTAAATATATTGTCTTGGCTTGCAAAAATTCATCAGGATTCAGGAGCTCGTACAAGCATCGGTGTGTTATTTAGTGCTGGAAATGCGATAGCTGGTATACCGGCCCCACGAATTAAATGAGAATCTGTTGCGAAGGGGCAAATTTTTCGTGTACAACTTTCAAGTTTCTGTAACGAATAAGAAAATTATTTTTAATTTATTTGCCCTTAACAATTCCATCGTTTGCTTGTCTGAAAGGTCCAAATTCGATACCGCTGAAATGCTTCCCAGAATTTATTTTGTTTCGAGTATGGTTGGTATTGTACGGGGGTCTTTTCGATCGAAAATTAAATCAATTCCGCTGCCTGCTTCGCGCATCCATTCGTTAATTTGCCTTTCGAACGTAGACTGACGAACCATCATCTCTAAATGGAAATCGAAGTATAAAGTTATATCGGTTGGTAGCACTTTACTACTTAGAGCTTTAATTATTTATTTACTATTAAATTCTAAATTTTACGACACCCCATTTTGAGCATCAGCTCATTCATAATAGGGTATCAATACAAAATAACGTTGGCAAAATAATAATAAATATCCTCGTATAACCCAGCTCAGTTCACAGCATAGCGGCATAATTTCTCGGGCAACAGTGCTACTTCCAATGGATGGAGATCGTCGTCATAGCATCACATGTCCGTTGATTTGAGGCATATTCGGCATAATTCGCATACATATTTTTAATTATCAAAACTATTTACTCGTAGAAACATTAAATATGATTTTTGAAGAAAAATTATAAAAAACGTCCAACTGACTCGAAAGTCAGAGCCTATAACTTTGGTTAAATTAATGAAAGTAATATCTCCAGCATTTAATTTAGAATTTTGAGTTTCTAGTCGTCCAACTTCATATGGCGCGATAGTCCATACATTTGTCGATCTAGCAGCGCACTTTTTAACCGGCGATGTTCTTTTCATGGAAGATCCGTAATCTGTTTCTCCGGATATGTTAAATCTCAAATCTATATTGTGACAAATTTTATTTTTACAGCATTAATTTGTAAATCGTTTTTAGTTTATAGTCTTACGCCAAGTAGATCATTCCGTTGATACAAACGGTTTCATTCCTAATTTTCCACTATCTTCTTTATGTGGCACATAAATAATCAATAGCACAAATTGTGGCTAAATATTGCATACCACTACAGTTCATATCTTGTAATTCACATGCAATAATTCGGCCTGCACCATCAAGAGTGGCCTCTTCTTCTTCCGTTTCTGCTTACCTTTTCGCCGAGCTTTCAATAGTACCGTAGCATTACTTCGTTTATCATCAGTTTTATTCGCTGAAGCGACATATTGTTGTTTTCTATTAAAATGTCAAAGTGCTATGTTATTTCATAACTATGGCGCTTTGACATTTATAGAAAACAGCAACACCAATAACATCTGTTTTGATAAAACGATCAGCGCGCCGCGCCTGTAATATTAGTAATTCTTATATTCTTTATATATTAAACTTGAAATATTAAATAATAAACTCTTGTGATATTTTACATTAAGCTTTGTTTTATTCAATATTATTTTACATTACTTTCCGTGATGACGGTTCTCTTGCTCTGACTCCATTTTCTTATTTTTGTACATGTATATCTTTTCTGTTACATCCATGACATCTTTAGTTATATCCTATTACTACAGCGCCGTCCTGGTGAAACAACACAAAATATTTTTAACGACAAAGATGTGGGCAGCAACTTTACTATGGAAATATAACCTAACTTCCCTTATATCATTATAATTTATTTGGAATCAAAATAATTTTATACATATGTATAAGTATTTTATGATCAAGTTTTAGTTTATAGACTTTTCAAAGTCAGTGATTTCTACAAACAAACGCAAGCAAAATATAGCCGTAATATAAACGTATACATTATGAACCGTATCCTAATTTAAAAACAACAAACGAATAACGTGTTTATTGATTGCAATTTTTGTGAGTTTATGGATTGATTGACATGTGCAAATAATTATATTGAAAAGTTTATTAATTAGCTTAGAAATTACCGAAAAAATAAATAATAAAATTGTAAATAGATTTTTTCAATTAAAACACAAAGTGAGAACCACAAATTTGTACAAAATAAAACAAAATTTATTCGAATTGAATTAAAATAAGCAAACAATGTGGTTGTACTGTGTTTTGATTAATAATAAGTGAATCTGTTTTGGTTTACATATTATAATTATAATACAAATCGCTACGCATCCGAAGACTGTCGTAAGTACTGTTCAATCCTACTGGATTGATGGTGGGATCATCACTGCAGCCAGACGAGTAACCACAAAGGGACCCATCTTATAAGAAATTAATTGATTAAACTTATCTAATGGAGAAGTCGATGGTCACAGCTGCATCCTGCATCTTCACCTAAAATTAGAAAATAATCTTACTATTAAAACTATTATATAAATTAATCCACTTACCAAGCAAAATGCAGATTTTGTTTGTTTGTTGATTGTCACTTTGACAGAAGTTTTTATTGTAAAATTAAATTGTACTAAAATTAGATTTACAGTGAGAATAGTAGTACAAACTCGAATGGTATAAACCATAGTTTAGCTAGTTAGAGATAGATGGCATTATGCAATAGAAATTATATAATTATTACGAAAATTGCAAATCATTGAAAATCATATCCATTAAAAATCACTGTGTAATTTGAAGCTGAACAGACAAGAAGCGATCGAGACAAATATTAAGTGTAAATTACAGTCCACATGAATAAATATAATAAATAAATATAAGTATTGTAACGTTGTGTAAACCAGTGCGTGTAATTTATTATTGTAACCTACCGTTGTGCTAAACCGTGAAGAAATTCGTACCAATTACCGACCATTATAATTGCGGTATACCATCAGTTTTGAGAACCAAGTATCCAGATTGCCGAAAGGGAGAATTTTCAACGGTGTCCAGTCATTTTCCAATTTTCCATTTTGAACCAGAAGGCTGAGTTATTGACAAGTACAAAAATCGGAATAGGGTCGAAGCCCGAATGTCGAAAGGTTGAACGCTGAAAGGTCGAATGTGTCGAAAGGACGAATATGTCGAAAGCCTGAGGCCCGTTGTACATTTCAGCTAAGCTAAGCTAAGCGATGTGAGCTAAATTCTTATCCCCCGGTTGAAAATAAAAAATTTTAATGGGAGGATATAAAATCAGCAATGTATGTTTGTATAAGGCTAGTTATCAGCTGGAAAGTGCAAAGGAGTGAGCTAGGCGAGCTAACAAAGCTAACGAAAACTACATTTCTCGCTTAGCTTAGCTGAAATGTGCAACGGGCCTGAATGTGTCGAAATGCTGAATGTGTCGAAAGGCCGAATGTCGAAAGGGCCGAAAGACTGAATATCGAAAAGATGAATGTCGAAAAGCCGATTGTCACGAAAGGCCGAATGTCGAAAGGCCGTTTGTATCGAAATTTTAATTTTTCATCTTTTTATAGGTTGGGCATAGACGGTTGAAAAGGCAGTGCTTAAAAAAAATTCTCGAACTAAAAAAGATCGAAAATAAAATCTTATTTTGAAATGATCGATTTTGGATAAGATTTTAAATTTATAACCAGGCCACCCGATTATAAATATCAAATCTTATCCAAAATCAAACATTTTCTCCAAAGATCAAGTCTAAAGAGGACTTTATTGTGGTAAGTATTTACAAACCCTTTACATTTGTACCCAAATGTAAATTGTAAGTGTAGTTTAATTAAATTTGTTACCTAAACCTCTAATCTAGGGTAATTGTTACACTTTTTAAGTATAGCGTAGCAAAATTGACATCAACTATACAAATTTACAATGCTATGGTAAGATTCATGTAACGTATAGTAGACTGCGCATATAATATACATTATTCAGCAACTGAAGCTAATTAAAATTAAAAACAAAAAATAGCAAATTTTCTAAAAATGGATGCGAAAAACCTAAATAAATGTATTAAAATAACTAAAACCAATAAAAACAGGAATAAGTTATTATTGAAGGGATTTTCTTACAATTTAGAAAAAAACACTTTCGAAAATTTTAGGTGGTCATGTGAAAATAAAAAAAAATAGGTTGTCGATGACGATTGGCAATGAAGCTAGATTGTGGTAAACACCCAATTATAAAATTGTCACAAGAGCACAATCATGAACCTGTCGCTAGTCGTATCGAGGTACTAAAAACTAACGAGTTTATTAAATAGCTGGCGTGTGACGCAAATTATCAATGACGGTTTGATCAGCTGTAAAAGTAATTGTAGGGTTTATCTCCCAAAAAAAGATGCACTGGAAAATAAGATCAAATATATAAGAATACTATAAGGGAACCCACTTCAAGTTCAACTCATTTGATGCATGTTGAAGGTAAATCATTTAACTTGAAAGTTGTTCCATATATTAATAAATAATTTTTAGGTGATGTATTTGTATTATCGGAGAAGACCTTAGGTGAAAATAAAATTATTTTAATGGGTACAAAACAAAGCATCTACTACTTATCAGAAACAAAATTTTGGCTTATGGATAGAATGTATAATGTGGTTCCTAGCATAATGACCCAACTATTTACTATTCATGGTCGTATAGGAGATATTACTATGCCATTATTATTTTGCCTTATGATTGCCAAATCGCAAGAATCTTACAACGAAGTTTTTTATGAAATCCTGCATATAGCTTGCTGTAATAACATTGAACCAAAATATATGATCACCGATTTCGAGATTGCAATGATCAATGCGTTAAAAAATTACTTTCTATGCGCACTCCACAAAGCATGTTATTTATTTTCATTGTGGACAAATTTTGTTTCGGAGGATACAACATGAAAAATTAACATCTAAATATGGAAGTGATGAACAAGTCTCGCTCAACATGAGAATGTTGAAATGCCTAGCTTTCTTACCAGACACTGAAATAGTTCTACGAAACTATAAGCCTTATTTATGTAGGTAATAACAGCCGTAAAACACCGCGAACACAAAATATTGTTGAGGCATGCCATAGACGTCTTAAAATTATTGTAGGTTTATTATCATACGTTGGCGTTTATAAATTAATTAAAAATTTGCAAGTTTAATATGTTAATAATATGACCATGATATAAAAAGCCATTCCCGGTAATACCACAACAATATAAAACATATTTTGGCAGCTTTTATTAAACCCTTTAAATTTTTTGAAAGGTTTAGCTTATACCATTAAACTAAATTAAATATGTATTTACATATGTGTTGTATTATTTTTGAAATATTATTAATAAAATTTTAAATTGAGTTAATGTATTTTAATTAATTGTGATTCCCATATATTAAACCAGTTTTCAAAATCTCGAATTCGATATTTTGTCAAATCGGAAAAACGATATTTTGTCCTCGAATTCATTTTTTTCGATTTTCTTCGAAAATCGAGATTTTTAATTTTGCGATCACTGAATTTCTTATAAATGATTTTTGTATAAATGAAAATTTTCAAAATTATGAAAATCAAAATTTATATTTTTATCAAAATTTTTGTATAAAAATGTTTAATAGTAAATCGCCTTAAATATTAAAATCTCCTTACGTTTTTTTTTGTCATATATGTAATTAAAAATTAATTAATTATAATAAAAAAAGGAAAATAAATAAATTTTTTAAAGTTGGCAACCTTATCTAGAAAAAAAAAATGGAGGTGTGGCCAACACACGACTTTCTTTTACGAACAGCGAATTTTAAGAAACTATTATAATACAAATTTCTTGCAAACTTAATTAAGATTGTTTTTATTTTTTCATGTTTTCTGTAAATTGTATATTTTTGAAATATTTGCAAAATAAATTTTCTGTTTCGCGGAATCTGGGAGCTGTAACCCTAAATATTATGTAAGGCATTAATGAAGATATATCTGTTTTGAGGTCCCCTGAGTGCGAAAAAGTAGGTTTCGAAATGATGTCTGTCTATAAGTCTGTCCGTTTGTCCGTCCGTCTATCAGTCTGTGCCTTCTCTATAGCCCAGATGGCTTAACCAATCGAACCTAAACTTTAGATTTGAGCTTTACTTACGTAAAAGAAAGTAATAAAAAATAATAAATTTGTAAGAAGTTTGCGTAATTAGTTTAACAAAATTCCCTGTTCGTAGAAGAAATGTGTTGGCCACACATCAATTTTATTTTTTTTATAAAATTTTTAATTTTTTTTTTTTAATGTTTTTTAATTTTATTTTTTGGAAACATCTTGTTTTAGTAGTTTTTTGTAAACTTTATACTTTTTGAGATATTTGCAAAACAAATTTTCTGGCCCAAGGGAGTGGCCACTTCCGGTTGCCCGATTTGGACTAAAATTCACTGGGGTCTTCCAATTTATCAAAAAAGCTTAAGTCTGAAGTTTCAGTTCGATTGGTTAAGCCATCTGAGCTGCAGAGCGGACACAGACGGACAGACGGACAGACATACAGACAGACAGACGGACAGACTGACAGACAGGCATCATTTCGAAACCCACTTTTTCGGACTCGGGGGACCCCAAAACAGATAAATCTTCAATAATCTCAAGGTCGAAAATTTTCATGATTACTATACATACTTTATTTTAATTACGTAAAAGAAAGTAATAATACAGAAACTGAATATCCCGCAAAAAAAAAATCCAGAAAAAAAATCCAGAAACACAATTATCAAAGTGCGGACCAAATTAAAATTAAAATTTATAAAATGTGTATCGAATTTGACTTTTTCTGTAAATTTCTTAATATTTACGATAATGGAAATTGCTTCGTCAACCTTGCAGACACAGATCAAAAGAATCGTATCGCTCATATCGCTTCTATAGTGATAAATAGTTCTACCACAAATGTTTCAAGTTATTTTGTGGTTGGCTTAATTCGTTGGGTTAGTATGGCATCGACGGATGTGTTGGAGCGAACTTATTTATTTATTTCAACTTAAGCTTTACATAAACATTACTACAACAAAAATAAAATGTTATAATAAAAATAATAAAAAAATCATGTAATCCCATACTAAGGTAGTTAAGAAAAACAATATATCAAAAATACGTTAGAGATTAATACCTAACAAGTAACAACCAGTAACTATGATGTACTATGAAGTTGAAATAATTACAAATACCTTATGAACAAATTATGTCAGTGACAGGCATTTCGTCAGTAAAAAAAAATCATACTAATAATTTCAGAAAAATATTACGAGGTGGGGAATTTCAAAAACATAAACATTAAATATCAAATAAAATTATTAAAATAAAAAGAACGCAAGTTAATTACAATACATATAAGATATCAACATTTAAAGTGAATTTGTGGGAAAAGAAAAAAAACAATTAATTTAACAACTTATATAATTATATAATACGATCAAATAAGAAATCTATGTTTTCATTTTGCAATATCCAGGATTTTACGGAACGAATAAATTTTCGTTTTGATAAGATACCACGAATATAGCTAGGAAGCCTATCAAATATGGTAGGCCCCGAAACAAGGAAATAATTAAAAAAATTAGGTTTTACAAATTTCGGAACGAATTTGATATACTTGGTATTTATTCTCAAATCATAACTGTGACAGCTTAAATTGCGGGTTCCACTGATTTCAAAATAAATTTCCATTACTTACTTTGAAGACATAGAGATGTTTAAGCGGAAGAATCGAGTTCATCATAAACAAAGGCCAAGTGTGCAACGCTTATTTTTGAAGAACATTAGTCTAATTATATGCTTTTGTGCGATCACTAACGGTTTAATGGGCTCATAATAAGTGCCGCCCCAGCAGCAAATACCATACCGAAACCTCGACTCAATTAGTGCATGGTAGATCAGTTTTAAAACTCTAAAAGGACAATGGTCACGAAGCTGGTACATTTTTCTGATACAAACATGTAGATTATTTTTTAGAACTGAGATATATTCCTTCCAATAAAATCGGCAATACACATTTAATCCCAAATATTTAATGCCACTAACTGATTCAATTGGCATGCAATTACCGGAATATGAACCTGTTCTAGGGCAGCTTGAATCATGAACTATAATATCATTGTTGAATGAGCGATTTTCATGTAAATTAAATAGAATAGTTTTAGTTTTTGTACTAATTTGGAGCTTGTGAGAGGTAAACCATTTGCTTAGAACATCAAGGTCATGATTGATACTAGTAACAGCTGTAGAATAATTTGGGCTATCATAGGCAAAAGCCATATTATCTGCAAAGGCAACACATTTTCCTTTAAAATTTAGCCCGAAAACAGATATGATGGGCAACCATATCAAAGGCCTTACAAATATCAACAAAAAGGGCCGCTACAGTATTTGTATTGTTGAGACCTTCATGCAAAGGATTCATAAGATTAATCAGCGCATCCTCAGTAACACTGCCACATCTAAAGCCAAATTGGCAAGAACTAAAATAACTATATTTCTCTAAAAACTCAACAATTTGTGAATTAACGACCCACTCAAAAACCTTCGAAATTACAGGCAGAAGTGAAATAGGACGATAGTTACCAATTTGCATTCGATCACCTTTCTTGTAACGCGGTATAACAATAGCAACTTTTAGCGATTGGGGAAAAACACCCTCCCTGATACTACGAGTGAATAATACACATAAGACACAACATATCACCAATATTAAATTGAATACGCTTCAAAATGGCACTACTCAATCCTACCTGATCAACCGACCACTTATCCTCAAGAGAATTGATAATATTAAAAACCTCTAATGATGAGAGGGGCCTAAAGAAGAAACTGCTATTTATATGTGGATCGAGGACTAAGGAATTGTCTAAAATTCGGATATTATTACTGAAATTCAGACGCATATTCATCACACTATTGTAAAAGTATGCATTAAAACTGTTTGCAATGTCACCTGAAGAAGACAATTTAATATTAGAGTCATTTATTATAACGGAAATTTCAGTTTTATTAGTCACTTTATTAAGAATTTCATTTACTAAATCCCATTGTTTTTTACCATTACCAAACGCGCGTTGAACTTTACTAATGTATTACTTTGCTTTAGCGTCCTTAATAAGATTTTTCGATTTAATATTTGTATTGTGCTTTTTAAATTTTTTACGGAGAAGGTTCTTCTTATTAATTTTCATGATCAAAAAATTGTTAATCCAGGGTTTTAACTTTGGAATGGAAATTTACTTTGGGAAATGTAACTCGATAGCAATAAAAAAAATTGATCAAATGCATTTAAAATATCAGCAATACTCAAGACTTAGAGCCAAGATTCCTTTAACAAAAAATTGTTCAATAAATCAAAATTTATTCGAAAGTTGGATGTTGGGACAAATGATTTACTCTGATGAATATTTAGTGAAATAAATATTGCACAATGATCAGTTAGTCTATGCGGATTTAATGCTTTTAAATGCTTCGTCAACCTTGTAGACACAGATCAAAGGAATTGTATCGCTCTTGTCACTTCTACTGATAGATGTACCGCAAATGTGTGTCGGCCTTGAACCATTCGGCTTTTCGACATTCGGCCTTTCGACACATTCGATCTTTCGACCCATTTGAGTTTTCGACTTCCGGCCTTTCGACACATTCGGCCTTCCGACATTCGGCCTTTCAACATCGAACGAAAAAATTCACTTTTGGTTTTATTTATACATAATATGATTTGTCTATATCCCATAATTTTATTTATGGAAATAGGACGATAATATTTTACATCAACTTGATCACCAGATTTAAAAACTGGTAGACTTTCGCTACTTTAATTATATCCGGGAAATTTCCACTTGTAAAAACATCATTTATGTTCTGCGCAATCAAAGGTTTTATGTAATTAACGATAAATTTCAATAACTTTGTTGATATAATTATCCAAACCTGTTGCAGCCGATGTATTTAAACCTAAGAATGTATTTTTAACTTCTTCACTATGTTAATAAATGTTGGATCAAATTTTTGTGTAACGTTATAACTTATAATTTACTAACGAGACATCTATTGTGAAATAAATAAATTGGCTATACTCACTATTGCCACTAAATTAAGGAAATATTAACTAAATATTTTAGCAATTGTGCAACTATCTGTAACAAGTTCATTTTGTATGGTCTTATTGCTGAAATACAATCCGGACCAATCGCTTTGTTGAATATGACTTCTTTCAAATAGTTCCATAAATCTTCTGGCTTATTAATATATTGCCTTACGGAGCTATAGTTGCGCTAGCATTTTGAAAGCTTGCTTGAATTGCTTTGAAGCAATAATAGAGCTTAAGACTTTATGCCTCTTTGCCAAATATGGATTACTGTAATGTAGATTTTTTAATTTAAAAACCTTTCTCTTTATTTAAAAAGATCAACAATTTCCTTTTACACTTTTTACGTATTATGATGGTATTTCTAACAATAAGCTCTTCCAAATAATATATAAACTCACTTATGTTTGACGATTTTAGCAATTTCACCCATATAGAATCACTAAATATCTTATCATAGTTTAAAACTATAAATTGAACGTCGCTTTTCTTTTTCAGGACGCCTAACTTGCATATTAGAGTTGCCTATGATCAGATAGAAATGAATCCGTTGTATTCACTGCATACGAGTAGTCCAACAAATCCGTTAATATTATGATCTATCAATGTATACGAGCTTAGCTGAAAGCGACATACCGGAAATTGTGCAATGGAAAATTTCTTGTATTTATCGCGGGTTCGTCACTTTTATAATACAAAAGCAACTGCAAATTGAACTCTTTTGTTTGTAAAGACACGACTCAAATTTATGATGTCTTCATTGCTAATTTATGTGGTTCATTTTTCAATGTCCTTTCAAATTCCCTTATATAGAAACGTTAAATTTTTAAGACTTTTGCATCTCATTTTTAACTACACCTCTCAAGATCAAAATGTTGGCAACGTCAATTCAAAGATAATCAATCAGTCAACCGATAAGAGTATAGATGTTCAAATTTGTGTTTACTTTACTTAAGACAGACGCGACAACGAGGCGCAAAAAATCAAATTATTTCGTTTTTTTTAGTTTTCAAGGTTTCTGATGGATGCTGGACGATGTTTGTTGAATTTTTTTTTTAATATCGTTTTATGTATTATATATAAGCGCGATGTGTTATTTGGTTAGAATTTATCTCTTATCATGAACACCTCCAAATTTATATCTTCGTTTTACAGGTATACAAAGTAAAAAAAAAAAAAAAAAATTTTTTTTTGGATCCATCATTAATGTCCTTGGGTTATTTGTCTTCGTTCGATCGGAAAAGTAAATATCGAAAGACAATTATTACAGATTTATGCAAAAACGCAGCATTTTTTTGTGTTTATTATAGACTTTGGGTATGATGCGTGATTTTTTTTTTTTGCATGTGCGACAGATAAAGGAAAAGTTAATTTAAAATTCATGAATTTTAAACGCTGGACTCTTTGAAAAACAAATATTGTGATATTCATGGGTGTATTATTTACACCATTCACCTGCTAATTTAAATAACGCAGTTTTTTTTTTTTTTTTTGAAGAGGTGCATAATTTTAACGAAGTTTGATTATATGTACAGCATAACAATGATGGGTTGTGATACTTTTTCTGGAAGGCTTTTTATACGAATTATATTATATTGACACATTGAAGATTTGTTTTATTGGCTCGATATGTGCGAAAATCATTGTATCAATTTTTTTAATTAATAGAGTATTGCGGGTGCGTCTCAATAGGGTTAGGGTAGGAGTTGACCGTCTATAGCCATGTATCTCGTGGTCTATATTCCAACGCTACAACAATATGTAGAAATCACCAAATGTGTTTAGTATACCTCCAATTGTGGTAACACTTCAAATACTAAAGGCGAATGCAATACCTCTAATACTCAGGTAAATGCACCATCTTCGGAGATCGGTTTCATGGATTCTAGGGGAGACCAGCCATTGCTGTAGTACAATAATTTTAACGAGGCCCAAGACATGTTGGTGAATATAAACAAGCTCAATAGAGTGACATACATAGAACAGATTATTTCACATCCCTTTCAGAGGAGTTAGAAAGTACTACGATCTTCAACGATATTGTCGTTCGACAATTGGCAAGAGAGGGAATAACCTGTTATTTCCAACCCAACCACCTGCATCATCCTTTTTTGGTGGGTTATGGGAAGCTGGTATCAAATCAGTTAAAACTCATCTAAAAAGGATCGTAGGAAATACAACTCTCACCTATGAGGAGTTAACAACACTGCTAAATTAAAGAGAGGCCATTCTAAATTCAAGGCCAATGTTCGTTCAAATAATAAATAAAAACATATTTTAATTTTTTTACAATTTTTATTTACATAATTACACCTCAACAAAATTCTTTTACTTTTAATATTAATCCTTGGCTTTAATAATAATATTTTTAGGCACTTAATCTTACGATCTTCACAATACGAATGATCAATTCATTTTCAATTATCGGCGGCTACATAGCATTACGGTGTATCTACAAAATTCCCCATCATCATTTTTATTGGGTTATCGGCTAAATTAGTGCTTGTTGCATTTTTTAATTAAATTTTTGACCACAAAAGAATCAAACGTGAACAATTATTTAATTTTGTTAGTTCATCGTAGAGTATCATTGTAAATCCGATCGGTTTTTCTAGCCTCCTGTAAAAATATAAAAATCGTAGATACAAGGTAATGCTTTGTAGCCATTGAATTTTGATATTCGTCGTTATTCTTAATCATACTTTACTTTTACAACATTTTGTCCATAACTCGTGACATCTATAAACCAGCACTAACAATACTATATAGCGATGTTTATTATTGGTAATGCCATCTATACCACGATAGCTAATCTATGCCCGTGGTAAAACCATAGAATAGAATGAACCGCTAGTAATGGCTTTTAACCGTCTTCAACGTCTGCAGCGCAAAGTAGCCTTGTGGCCTGCACAGGTGTCGCTACCAAATTAAGTAGATTTATTTATTACCAACAGATGTCGCTTCAACTTCATTCATCGTAAATCTTTTACATCTAAATAATAAATCTTATGTTCGAACAAAGTTAACTAAAATTACCCATTTTATGGGTCAATCAAATAATTTTTCTGAATTATCGTTTTTTATTTTATTTATATGTAAATGTAAATTTGCAGTGACATCTGTTGGTACTAAATGTATCTGCTGAATTTTGTAGTGTTATCTGTGGCCTTATGGGTACTAATTTTGATTATACTTGCTATAGTTACCCTGTCGGTAACAAGGCTACTTTGCACTGCAGATGTTGGAGACAAGCTACTTTACAATTTTATATGGAAAGGTTACTTCGCTAGCGGTCCACTCTCATGATACAATTATTTCAAGGTATGCTTGACAGCTGAAAGCACGTGGAGCGTAACATCACTCAGAATCAATTTGGATAACGTTGGCACATACCTAGGTTAGAATAGAAAACCCTAAGCACAAAGTTTGTTACTAGTAGTGACTACTAGTGACATCTAGGTTAGGGTATTTCATAATTTGTTTATACTTTGTACTAAGACTGTGCCCAAAACCCATGATAAATATTTTCTTTTAAAAATTTTTGACATTTCTTTGAAAAATATTCCCCTACATTCACAATTTTTTATTATGCTGTCCGAATAGTGTAACATCTCTCAAATTTTGGTAACTTTCCCAGCCTCACATTTTTGTTGCTTCATTTTAATTACAGTAATTTTCGAGAAATGGATAGTTGTTTGGACAAAACATGTCCTGAATGATATTGTTATTAAGTTATAACTACGCCAATTAAGTTTAATCGGTACAGTACGTCAATCACACTAGTAAATCAAATAATGAATTTATTCTGTAGCTGTCACAAATTATCATTGGAATTGACTATGATAATTTGGGTGTGTGCAAAATTAGTACTAACAATTATTTCTCACAGGCTTCGGTCACAGTAAGGCTGGCGACACACCAAATTAGTCAAAACGTTTTTGCTTTGAATAGGCAAGACGATTTGCCTAAACATATATACTATTCGGACAGCATAATAAAAATTTGTGAATGTAGGGAAATATTTTTCAAAGAAATGTCAAAAATGTGTACTAAAAAATATTTATCACAGGTTTCGGACACAGTCTAAAACGGAAATTTTTCATGCTACATACAACTTTCTACATGTTTCCGGACTATTCTTACTGGAAAAATCATGAAATTTCTAAAGTTTTGTTAAGGAATATAAAATCGAATACGATCGAGATGTTATAATTTAATTGCAGGTTAATAAGGTTGAGGATAATACCTACATTGAATATTTAATGCTACATAGGTAAGTAAAATCAACCTGATTATTTAAAGGATGTAACGAAACTTAATTTAGATTTTCAAACATATTCCCCCGCGTTAAGAAAGTGTTGGATATATTTTCTTAAATTTATTCAATAAATATTTGTGATTCATTTATTATTTAAGTGATATGAGCTCCATGACAGGACGCTTGATGATATTAGCCTTCGTTTTGATAGTTGCGACACATACTATTCCATCGTTCGCTGGATGTGTTTGAATTATTTGCCTGAGCAGCCATTGATTAAGAGGCAAATTATCTTCTTATAACAGTACTATGTCATCTGTATTGATTTTTAATTTTTCGCCCTTCCATTTTCTGCGTTCTTGTAATGTATTTAGGTAATCTCGAGACTACAATTTCCAGAAAGATTGAATACACGTTTGAAGGTTTTGTCATCTGGATAATCTATGCAACGATTTAACTTTCAATAATGGTTCCGGAACGGTTGACAATTAATAAATGTGCAGGGCTTAGTATATCTAGTTTGGTGGTATCTTCGTTAATGCCACAGAATTGCCTGGAATTCAACATACATTCGATCTGGATTAATAAAGTCGTCGTTTCTTCAACGTTGAGTTTTGCTTTTTTTGGTTGCTCTTCTGAAGTGATATACTTCACTCATAACCAACCAAAATGCAGGTCACTGGTTGGATTAAAATTAAATTCGATGCTATTCTGTAATATAGAGAACTGTTTGTAGATCTGGCGACAAAAAATTAAAGTTTGATACGGATAAACGAATCATTATTTAATTATTTATTAAAAATGATATTTTTATGTAAAGTTCAGTTGCGTTGAACTCATATTATTTACCAGCCTTATTTGTGGTATTTGCATTACATAAAAGGCTCTACACAAATCGCGAATAGTTATATATCTCAAAATACTAAATCACTTTATTATTTTTAATGCTGGATGCCACTTACACGTACTTTAACAGTTCTCAATATAATTGCGAATTAATCGGTTATTTTGTTATGCTAGAATTTCTGTTTAAGTTGTTTTAATTCGATAGATCCGTTATCACGTTTATTTGGAGGTCCGCGACGAGAAACGAATCTGTAATACGGCTAAAAACGCTTCGGTATTGAGACTGCTCACAACTTCTAAATGTACCGTACTAAATGTAGATAGGTTCCAGATAATCGACACCAGTGTTTGTAAATGGTCTATTTTTTGTACATCTTTCTGATGGTAAATCACCATTTTCTGGATTGACTGCGGTTGCGTCTATATCGGACGTGCGTAATACACGATTTTATGTATCATTTGGTGTGATATCTTGCGCCGATCATCCAGTATTTCTGCTTCAACAGATTTGTTAATAGCGTAACACCAGCATTTAGGTTAGCAACATGTAGTTCCTAGGTAATTAATTAATTCGCAACATGATTTTTGGGCAAAATTATCGGATGCTTGACGGAGTAGCTTAAATTGGAGTTTATCAGTCGTACTCGCAATGTGCCTTGAGAATCAATGAAAGGGTCAAGACCATTTATTACATTGCTTTATTCTAATATTGAATTATTTTTTTAATTTATCAACTTCTGCCTTAAAACTTGTGGTTTGTATTGCTCGAATAATACGATTTTCGGCCTCTACGTATTTCGAAAACAATAAGTTTCTTCTCAAGATATACGCCAATATTTTTCTAATTTTAAGCCACGATGAATACTTCGTTAATAATTGATTTATAATGCTATCTTCTTCTCTGACAGTTGATACAATAAATTCCCTCTTTCTGTGTTCAAGGTTGACTTCCTGTGGTACTTGCGTTTATTTTTTGGCCAATGGTTTTCATTTAATTTCAGCCAACTCGGACCCTGCCACGAGCTTTTTATGTTTGGAATTGTCTACGGATCTACACTTTGAGCAGGACTGGAATATCCATTAAGCAATATAAGCACATGCTTAGGGCATCAACAGAAAGAGGGCACCAAAATGATTTAGAGAGAATTTACGTTTATTTAGTTATCTAATTGTAAAATTTAAAAAATACCTACCAAATTTGTACTTTACGAGATGAATTTGACAAATATGAAGCCATTTCTAACCGATGCTAACAGATGTCAATTACAAGGCAGATCGAACTCGCAAATATAATGTATTTATTAGAAAGGAGGTACCCAACGATGGAGATGCACCAGAACCAAAATTCAATGCCCGAAATCGATTTCGAATAAATACTTTCTACATAATTGTAGATAAACTTCAAGTTGAGATGAAAAGCAGAGGATTGATTTATAAAGTAATAGCACATCGTTGTAGTTGGCTTAGTGGTTTCCTAGATATTGCCACCACTGCACCTTTCATTGAGCTTACAAGTTGTTTTCAATGTTGTTAACAGCTTATTGATGCCTACCCAGAGGACTTTAACGCTAACTTCGCAACTGAGCTTCACCAGTTTTTTGAGTTTCACGCATATGTGCGCCATAAGTTTAGTTAGTCAATCAACTAATGGGAAAACAAAATTTAGTCATGCTGAGCTTTATAAAATAATTGTGGAAGACAATATTGAGTTTAAAAGGTGTTTAAAATTAAATTACAACAAAAAACTCAAGCAAAACAAAAATAATTTTATTGGTTAATAATAAGTATGGCCCCCCCTTGCGTCTACAACGGTTCGCATGCGGTTCCCCATTGACCTTATTAAGGTTTTGACAAATACTTGGGGAATCGCATCACACTCCTCCTCTAACGCAATATTCAGGTCACTGATGTTAGATGGTACCAGATTTCTAGCTCGGACCCTCCGTTTTAGTTCGTCCCATAAATGCTCAATTGGATTCATGTCTGGACTGAGTGCTAGCCACCTCATCATCTCGAGTCCGACTTCATCCAAGAGCTGCCGAGTGGTTCGAGCTGTGTTACACCGGGCATTGTCATGCATCAATATGAAATCTTCCCCTATATATCCTGCATAGGGCACTACATGATCCAAGAGAATGCCCTCGATATATCGTTCAGCGGTCAGACCTCCTTCACGGCCTCCACCAGGTACGAAAACAAGATCTGTTTTTCCCTCAAACGATATGCCAGCCCACACCATACACGAACCGCCGCCGTATGAGACTGTTTCAGCAAAACAGCACTGCGAAAATCGCTCTCCTGGACGCCGGTAGACCCGGTCTCTCATATCACTACCATGGAGACATATTCTGCACTCGTCAGTAAAGTAAATAGAACGGACGTCCATTGCTCGATGTTCCAATTGATGTGTTCGCGAGCAAATTCGAGTCGCTGTTTGCGGTGGCGTGTTGTCAATTTTGGGCCTCTAGCGGGCCGTCTTGGAGTGAGGTTGGCTTCCTTTAAGCGTCTTCTTACTGTCCATTGACTAACAGCTACATCTCGAACTTGTCTTAGCTCCTGCTGCACATCGACGCCCGTGAGATGGCGGTTTCGCAGTGAAGTTGGGACGATAAATCGATCGTCCCTCTCTGATGTACACCGAAACCGGCTGGTTTGTGATCTTCGATTGAAGGTACCAGTTTCCTGAAACCTTCTGAATACTCTTGAGACAGCAGATTGGCTCATGTTAAGCTGACGAGCGACTTCTTGTTGATTGCGTCCTTCTTGCAATAAAGCAACAACTTGTGCGGATTTTTCTGGAGTGGTATCCATGATTTTAAGGAAACAACGAATTAAACTGGTAGAGATTTGTTGAGGTCAACGCCTGACTCATAAGTGACGACAAATATCGGTCAACGTGGCATTATACAGGAGATTGCATCATGCCAATTGTTTTCACCGAAACATGGTTGAGAAAGAAGGTTGTTTTTCGAAAATCGATCCAGCCATTTTAAAAAATATGCGTTTTGATGGTCTAGTCGATTCAGTTGCTCGGGATTGTATGTATATAGGAATAAATCAAGCAGGGTAATAAGTTTAGCAGTTCAGTCGCTATACAGCCTGATGATATATGACTGAAAGATGATTTATTTTCACAATGCTCGCAGATCGAAACTGAATTGCAAAATTCTTAACAATTTCTTCCCTTCATATAATATTATATTTATAATATTCCTTATTGAAAAACCTATCGTATACTTATAAAAAGGGCACCAAATTTTTTTAAATGTTTAGGGCACCTCGAAGGCTTAGTCCGGCCCTGACTTTGAGATATATAATCTGCTAGATTTTAGAATTTAATTGAAGTTACTTTAAAACAAAACCAACTTCCTTTGGACAAAATTTAGGATGCGATGCGGAAAAATTGTGAATGAACTACAAAAAATCGAATATAATTTGCTAAAGAGTGAATTTGACCTGCAAAACCTATGTGTTCGGCTGTGTTTACAGCCAAAATTTTCCCAATTTTAGAATGTCGGAGGATCATTTTAATTTTATATACAAAAATATCGTGAGATACATATGCCCATCTAAAAACATTTAGACAGGATACCATCACTGGAAAAAAAATTGGTTATTGCATTAAGGTAAACGTGAACTATTTTACGTATATTTATTTAAATTACATAATTCGATTTCGAAATTATTTTCAGATATCTTGCCATTGGTTGCAGTTTCGCTGATTTAAGTTTAAGATTTTTAATGAGGAGGCAGACGATTCGTAGATGTATTTACCAAGTGGTAGATGCAAATTACCAACATTTAAAAGCCGTCGCGTTACCAACATTAGAGACCGACGATTGGATGAATATAGCGAACGAATTTCATGAAAGATGGAATTTTCCCAATTGCTTGGGGGCCGTCGATGGCAAACATGTTTAAATTTTTGCTTCAAGTAATTCAGGAAGCCTTAATTTTAACTGTAAGAAAAGATTTTCAGCGGTTTTAATAACTATTGTAGATGCAACGTACAAAATATAAAGGGCTGAAACCTCGCTAGGTGATCAGAACTTCGGTCTTTGGTGTTTTAAAGGGGATAGCATTCACCTGTCACCTGTGTCATAAAGTTGGTATGACAGTTTTGACAGTACTGATTTCTATTTTAACCAACATATATTTACTTATACAACAGCAGCCAAACAGGTCAAAAGCTTCAGTAATAGGAGTTCCCATATTCCAGAACTTTAACCAAAAATCATTTTAGAATCCCATTTACAACGCACATGTCAAATTTCATAATAATCGGGTAAGGAATAACCAAGTTCCATCCTACTTGGCCATATTTCAGAGCTTTATCCAAAAATTATTTTAGAATCCCATTTCCAATACACATGTCGAATTTCATCATAATCGGTTGGGAAATGGGCAAGTTCCAACCTACTTGACCATATTCCAGAACTTCATCCAAACAACATTTTAGAATCTCATATCCAATACACATGTCGAATTTCATCATAATCGGTTGGGAAATGGGTAAGTTCCATCATACTTGGCCATATTCCCATGGTATCTCGAGAACGGCTTGTCCGATTTGGATTCTTTTTCGCCAATCTGTTTCTATGGTCAAAGCGGAGATTTGAAAAGCTTTCGGAGACTGTACGTCGAGGGGGTGGAGTACTTGCCATACGAATTGACCCAAAATACCTGCTTTTAATAATATTTACGATTTTTTTATATATGCTGTTAAGTGTAGTAGGGGTCAATTTGCGGGTTGAGTTGGAGTTGAGTTGGGGTTGCATTAGGATGTAGTGAGTAGATAACAAATTATTTATATGATCGAACTTGCCTATTTATCAACCGATTATTATGAAATTTGACATGTGCATTGGAAATGGGATTCTAAAATAATTTTTGGATAAAGCTCTGAAATATTGCCAAGTAGGATGGAACTTGGTTATTCCTTAGCCGATTATTATGAAATTTGATATGTGCGATGTAAATGGGATTCTAAAATGATTTTTGGTTAAAGTTCTGGAATATGGTCAGTTATACGGTTAGAAATATCAGTATAATTTTACATACTACTTTCGGTTTAAAGTTCTAGAATACGATTTTTCGTGTTATATTGGATGCCTGTATCCCTGTTACTGAAGCTTTTGACCTGTTTGGCTGTTGTTGTATAAGTAAATATATGTTGGTTAAAATAGAAATCAGTACTGTCAAAACTGTCATACCAACTTTATGACACAGGTGACAAGTGAATGCTATCCCCATTTAAAATACCAAAGACCGAAGTTCTGATCACCTAGTGAGGTTTCAGCCCTTTATATTTTTTTTTGCATTTTCAGACTCAGGGACTTTCAAAACGTCGAGAAAAGTGGTTTTGGACCAACCAAATTTTTCGTCATTTTTGACGGGATTTCAATACTTTGGTCTTTTTAGACCGAAGTAATGTGTATATATGTTGATATCGGCGCTTATGGGTCCAACACTGATTCCACATAAAAAATTCAACTTCGGACAGGCATTTTGGAAAAATCCCCAAATTTTAAATATTCCTGCGGATCGTTGTTTAACCCAAAGTTCGGTAAAAACCCTATTTGTTTTGATTGGAGATGAAGCGTTCGCTTTAAAAGAAAATTTACTAACACCATATTCTGGTGGAAATTTATCGCAAACAAGAAAAATCTTCCACTACAGCCGGTGTATTCTGGTTTTCCTTAGGAATTTGGAATTTTTTTCCTATATAGGAATTATTTTTGATAGCAATTTTTCCTATGCTATTTTTCTTATGGTTTATGGTTTTTAAGGCAACATTGATTTTCAATGTAATATGATTTAAAAACAAATAATTTTTAAAATACATAATACATTAATTAATAAAAACATTATTTGGTGGTTCGTTCCTATAAAATGACGTTTTGATTTTTGAGGTTATGTATACCACGGAAAAAAAATCGTTGTACTGGAGGATGAGTTCGTTTTCCGGTTGGACGATTTTTAAAAAAAAAAATTTCTCGAAGTCGCCATATCGTACGACGAAAAGGAAAAATTACTTGTTTCCGTTACGATTTTTAATTAACCTCATTTTATAAAATATCACAACAGAAGTAAAAATTGTAAAAACGTTTTAACGAAATCGTTCGTGTTAGTTTTCATGGAGCCGTGCTTTAAACCCCCATCAAGTAATTTACATGCAATTCTGCTACCTCACCGCGAATTAGTTATGTTGTTATTTTAGTGAATGGATGCAATTTATCCGTTAAAATCTTTGATAAAATATTGAAATATATTCTTTTCCCATGTTTCATAGAAATTATATAAATGATAAAACAGGCGTACATTCAATATCACCCCGATGACCTTATCAACAAATTAACTTATAACCAAAATTAAATTAAAATTTGTAAAAATTAATTAAACAAAACTCTATTCCAAACACCGTCAGTATAAACTGTACTCAAGGTATTTTATTTTTTTAAATTAAATTCATCACTTGAGGCGTGTCTCATAATTTTCTTATAGTGTATACATAGTCTTACACCATTATTATTATTTTGGTACGTATATAGGTATAATGAAATTTACCTCGTGGGGTGTTTGCCGTTTTGCACCACCATCATCATATAGAAGAGCTCACAGGTAACAAATTTTGTTGTTGTTATTGTTGAACAAAACATCAACAATTTTAATTATGAATACATGAAGCTGTGCGCTGATATACATCATCTTCATATCATCTTTTGTTTGTTAATGTCGCGGTTTTTCATCTGATACCTATTTGTTTTACGTATATACACACGATAAGAGAATATACAAACAATTTTTAATTTCCTCCTTGTTCCTTATTTACTTATCTTATTTTTAAGACAACAATCATGTAATTAAATTTGTTTTATTTTTTTGTTGTTTTGGGCAAATATTCATCTGCATATCAAAAATAATACATGAGAAACCAAAAAGGATTGTTTACATTTTGTGAACACCGACAAAATTGATGGGTACTTTTTTATAATGTGGTGGTTGGTTGCGCGAAGAAAACATAATTTAGTTCATCGCGAAGACGTGTGATAAGAACTCAAACATTTTTTGTAACGTAACTTGTTACTTGATGTACACACGAATTTAAATTTTATGTTTTTTTTTCAAATGTAATCTTCTAACAGTATGACGACTCGTATACACAAAAATAACAAAATAAAATATTGTAGATACCAACAAGAGGGGTTTGTGCTGCTTCGGTCGAGGTGTGTGGACAAAATCATAAATAAGACGATGCAAACAACAAAAAATATTTGCGCGTGTTTGTTTTTTGTAATTTATTTAAACACAACCTCTTATCTTTATCATATCTATCATCAAACAAACATGTTTAAGATGAAGATGCTGCGTTTACGAAAATTTCGTTATGTATGTACGACCCGAGTGAAATAAACACACTAAAGGGATTTTAATCATTTTGTTTAAAAAATTTTAAAAATAAATTATTTTTGCTGCGGACAGCGACAACAATTTATTTTTATTTTACTTTCCATGCTGATGGGTTCTTGGAAGTAAGTACAACATAATTGCCGTCTTACTTTGGTAAAAGCTGTTCCTATTCGGATAGGAATCAAATTTTGCCCAAACTCGTTCAAAATTCTAATATATAAACGTCGAACTCGTACTGTATAACAACTCAATTACCGGCCTAGTGACGTAATAGTTAATTTTAATCAAATTCAACCGTAGACACATAAAACAAACATAATTACATAGTTTAATTTAATATATTTAGTATTTAAATTATTCTAGATTCTTCAACACCATGTGATTATTTCCAACAAATCACCAAGTATTCACCCTGCATGGTTCGATGGCCGGCTTAAAAATCTAAAAAATCGTAAATGTAAGGCATATGCTAAAAGGATGAAATCAAGTTTGGAAATAGACAAGCTGTCCTTTTTACAATATACATATAGTGAGGAATTTGATGTCTATTACAAATTTAAACAAGTCTTATTTGGCTGGCATCCAAGAAAAAATTAGAACTAATCCAAAACAGTTCTGGAAAAATTTTAGGTCTACACGTGAAATCGAGAGGTACCCTACCAATATGATCTTCAATAATATCAGCACCTCAAACGCCAAAGAGATAGCAAACATGTTTGCTGTATTTTTTCAATCTGTCTATCGACCAACCGCTAGAACTGATAACCTCGATTGAATAAGCAATAGCAACATATCAATCACTCCTCCAGTCATATCTGAAGAAGACATTCTAACAGCTTCAAATGGTTTTGGAGACAGATGTGGGCCATATGATGTACCTTCATCTATATTAAATTCATAAAATATTTATCAATCTGGAATATACCAGAATAATTTAATGTTCGTATATTAGGAAATATTTTGGTAAATCCGTTGTGCAAACAGTCCAACCATTCCTTATCCACTGCTGTGTTTCCCGAAAAATAGAAAATCTCTAAAATAACTCCAATCTTTAAATCAGGCAAACGGGACGACGTCACATAGGTCTACATCTACTAACCTGGTTGAATTCATCAGCCAAATAATAAGGGAGATAGAAAATATCGTCAAGTAGATAGCTTATACGGATTTCAGTAAGGTATTTGATTCTATATGTCATCATAAAAAATTCCAAAGTCTATTTGCATTTGGATTTACATTAGAATACATTAATTGGTTTAAGTATACTTAACAAACCGTCTAAAATATGTAATAATTGGCAATAAAAAATCCAACGTTGTCAAAGTGACATCAAGTGTTTGTCAAGGATCACATATTGGACCATGGATTTTTATTGTTTTCATTGATCGGATAACCAAGATCATAAAAGCTCAAATTTTCTCATATATGCTGATGACGTAAAAACTCAATCGTACAATTGAACAAATTTGTGATGTTGACAAACTGCAAGATGACCTCAATAGACTTAGTGAGTGGTGCGACCAAAACTCATTACACTTAAACATCAAGAAGTGCAAAATTATGTCTTTCAATCGTAAAAGGAATCCGATAATAACTATGTAGATACAAAATCAATGGCAATGTAGTTCAAAGAGTACAAGAGGTTACTGATCTAGGAGTCACCTTCGTCGAAAACGTTAGTTTTAACAGGCACATCGATAATTGTATTGCTAAAGCAAACTCTATGTTTGGTTTTGTCAAACGTGGACTGGGTAATTCAGGGATAAACAAACTTTATTTACACTATATTTAGCTTATATAAGATCTCAAGTGGAATATGCTGTAATCTGTAAAAATAATTGAAAGCATACAAAAAAAGTTTTTGATATTCCTGTTGAAAAAATTGCCTGGGTATAAGACTACACTGTGCAAAACAAAAAACACAACAGTAAAATTTTTCGGAGAAATATCCGATATTCAAACGCTTGTATCTTGGTGAACTGTCGGTTCAAATTTTTTTTTGTTACTTTTAAAATGAAGGAAATTCAGTCTACTTTCCGATGCTGGGGTCCGTTTTTTATTATTTTTGTGTTTTTTTATGACTTTTTTTGAGTAAAAAAAAATGTTTTTAACGAGAAAAAACTTTAAGACTGTCAACGAACTTTCCTGAGGTTTCATTCTCGAATCCAAATTGATATACAGAAACTGGACTCAACGGCAGTGGCGTATAATATGTTATTTTCGGACGAATCACGGTTTAACCTTTATGCATCAGACGTGCAATGGGGGAACGATTAAAGCCTGATTGCGTGATACCACTAGTAGCGTTTCATGGAGGTTGACGGTTTGGGCAGAAATATCATGGAATTATAAGATAGATTTGGTAGCAATACCATACCCTGCTTTAACATCAGTACGTTACGTAGATGAAATTTTACGGCTTCATGTGATTCCTATGAAACGAGAAATTGCACGTGAATTTTTGTTTCTAAGCATGGCATTCGTTTAATAAACCATCCTCCGCGAAGTCCAGTTTTAAACCCTATAGAGCACGTATGGGATATGTTGGAGCGACATCTAAGAAAACGGGCAAGGCAACCAACAAATTTGCAAGGGCTCAGAGATGCTTTGCAAGAAGCATGGCAAGAGATTACTATGCCCCAAATAAGGAACGTTTTAAATATGCCACAGAGTATTTATGAAGTAATGCGGACTAGAGGTGGAAAACCCCGTTTTTTTTTTTGGTTTTTTGTATTATGGATGATTAAAGTTTAAAATGTTATTATGTTATAAAACACCGTTTTAGTTTTTGTTGTTTTAAAAACTTATTTTTACCTTGTGCGATCAACATTACGCGGGACTCAACTATTTGAATTTTTTGTCACTCATGTTTTTCGCTAAAACTGCAATTTCAATAGTACAACAATTTCAATAGTCTCATTCTCAAGATTTCAATTCTTTACAAAATGGCTTATTTGGATTCGTGAATGAAACATCAAGAAAGTTCGTTGACAGTCTTAAAATTTTTTTCTCGTCAAAAACATTTTTGTTTGACTCAAAAAAATTCATAAAAAACAAAAATAATAAAAAACCGGACCTCAGCATCGGAAAGTAGACTAAATTTTCTTCCCGTGGGGATATTAGAATTTAATATAATTATTGCGAATTTGGGGAGGTAAAAATGGTAAATGAGAGTTTAAAGATTTAAATCTTTAAAGTCACTTAGAAATTCGTCAAATTTAAGAATCCTGATATTAGAGCATTTTAACAACATTTTTGAAATTTAGAATTTGTATTGGGAATTAGTTAATTTAGACATTTAATACTAAATATAATAATAATTTAGAAATACAAATATATAGATTATTATTTAGCATTTTTAATTTTAGTAACATGTACATGATTCTTTCGTATAAAATGAAAAATTTAGAAACCAACCGCTATTCATGGTCGCTGTGCGTGTTCAGTCGCGGGTTTAGGAAAAACGGAGTGCAATGCAAGTTTATTTCCTCCACCGCCTACCGGTACAAACAATTGTTTTTCCTGGTTCATCATTGAATCGACAAAAACAATTTTAGTACCGCAGACCAATATCAAAAATTTCGAATAATTTGAAAATTTTCAATAATTTCGAAATATGTAATCTCAAAAATATTGGTCACAAAGAATCTTAAAAATTATAAATATTTGGGTATAAAAAAAATGCTTTTGTACGCAATGAGGTGAGTTCACTGGTCCACAAGGAGTAAATTGCATTGAAATTATGAGTTTATAACTTTTTGTTGTCTGTTTATGGGAAAATCAGTTCGCGTAAATTCGCTAATCACCGAAAAATCCATGCCTAACTCTCATATATTATTATGATTAGTAAATTTGATAATGTTTACCTTGAAATTTCCTATATAAAATCTTATAATCTAGAAATCAAATTTGTATGTAGAATATTATATATAGAACCAGACTTGAACTTTCTAGGTGCTACGAATGATGGAGTACGGATCTTTAATACTAATGACATCAAACGTCCTAATAGTATCCGTAGATGATTAATCACTAAAGCAAACATCAAATGAAATGTATTCTTGAATTCGGTGGAAATGTCCCTATAGAGTAGGCTTTCCACCATTTAAAAATTTCAGTGGAGGACATCTAACAAAAATTATTTTGTTTAATTTTAAATTCATTGTATGTTACAAATTATTACTTTAACGAAATTTTTACTATAAGGAGATTTTCATATGGAAATTTTCATTCGGTAAAATGCAAATTCTGATACGGAACAGTACAATGCCCAACCAAATGATTTATAAGGAAGTAAACTAAGAAAATTTTGCATTTTCATAAATTTATTGCAAAGAAATTATAATATAGCGAATTAATGTTTCCGGCAGGGCTGCAGAGTCGGTAAAATAAATCATCGACTCAGACTCCGATGTATTAAAAATTGACTACCCGACTCCAACTTCTACATGCAATCTAATTGTTATAAAATTCATAATACTGCTCGTATTTAAATTCTTTCATTAGAAAATAATTTAAACATAACAAAAATTTCGGTTGATTTTGACCACTTTCTCAAAGCCATTAAAAAATGTAATCCATAATTTTTGTAATTTGATGTCGTTTCGATTCCCTATGGTTATCTAGAAATTTTTCGGATTCATGTTTTCTTCTAGTTCTTCAACAGGATTTTCTTGGTGGCTAAAAGATGAAGATTACGGTTGGTCACTATGACTGTGAGCTTTTCGGTAATATCTAAAAATCATTTTAAACCATTGCCAAATTACGTGGCGGATGTTTGCCTCTATATTGTTGTTCATTACTTAATAATACTCTAACCTTGGAGACGACATAATTTCTAGCCATTAACATCTCGTTATCAAGCAGAAACATTTTTCTATATGCTAACGATGATTTTATTTCTGTTGCAAAGATATTTGGATTTTTTCATATAAGTGAAATATTACGCATCGCCGTTCTTTATAAAATTGGCCGGGGGGTAAAATATACTGATTGGAGTCTTTTTGTAACTAGGTAAGGTATACTTTAAGAGTGAAAGAAAAATGTAAAATGCGGAGTCAGAATCAGGAACTATTTATTCATACTATCAAAATTCTCCTGCGTAAATTCTAAATTTTAAAATTTGAATTCTGGTTTACAAAATTTTATCATCTACAGCTTTTCTAGAATTACAGAATGTTCTAACAAATTTTAAAATTTCGTATTGCTGGAATTTCGTAGCGAAACTTAGTTTTAAAATTATATTATATTCACCGTAAAATATAATTTTAACAGGAGTCAAGTTTTATTTATTCTTGAGCGAGCCGGGATATTTCAAATTGAAAAGGTATTTCAGGATAAATTTTGATAATATGAGTATGTAATCTCTACTTACAATCAGCATACCTACTTGAAGTTTCGGAAACATCATACTTATACTTCTTTTATAAAAGTCTAGACGCAATTTTAGTTCCTGTAATGTGCGCAAATAATCAGTATAACTTCCGAAAACAATTGTATTTTTTAATTCCTTCCAAAATTGTTTAAAAAAGGAATTTAAAATTATTTAATAAATTTTAATGTGGAGGACATTTTTATCTCCGGGGAGGATGGAGGAAACTTCTTTCAAAAGGAGGACTATCCTCCACAAAGGAGGACGGGTGGCAAGCCTACTATAGAGGTATCTGCCAAAATATGAGAAAACGGAAAATTTCCTTCGAAAATTCTAAATTGCATATTCTTAAATTTTACTAAGGGATATTTCCAATTGGGTATGAGTAAGTGGAGACGACATCTTTTCATAGGAATTGTGATTTGCCAAATTGGGAGTTAAACAAATTGAATTTATAGCTCTTAAAAGCATTTAAGATAATTTCTTGAGTTTTAAGCACACTCTATACTAATAATAATTATCTTACAAATATAATTGCCAATTTAGAAAGGAACACATGATGAAAGTGGTGTATCAGTATTTTGATTCATTTCAAGAATATGATATTTGGTTATATGTGGAATTTGTAAGTGGCAATTGGTTTGGTTTTGTAAGGGAATTAGAAAGGAATTTTGATAGATATCCCTACGGAAAATTTTCACCGATTTTGTGGTGTGGATTATACAATCTCTTTATAACTATTACTTACGTTTTTTAAACTCACAGACATAGTTGGCTCTAGGGTTTGCAAAAACCCAGGTTTTACCCAATGGAACACCCTGTTAAAGTTAGCCGAAAGTTTCCAGCCGAAAGTAAAAAATCGATAATACAGATTACCTTATTAATATTCTAGCCGAAAATAAAAAATTTTGTAGTTATCAGCCGAAAGTAAGTAGGATACATGGCTTGTAATAAACAATTTTGTAAAGAGTCTTACGTAGAAAATCTCGGAAAATTCGATTTTCCAAAAATTATTAGAAAATTTGTATAAATTCAGCCTCTAGAGTGTTATGTCTAGAGATATATTTTATTGATGTGACTTGTCAATAGCTATCACAGGAAAAAAATTCAGTTCAAGTTCCCCGTGAGAATTCTCGGAAAATTTGAAAAACGTTCCAGCCGAAAGTAAAAAATAAATGTCAGCCTCTGAACTCCACGGGAAACTTGATCTGAATTTCTTCCCAGCGAAAGCTATTGACAAGTCACACCAATAAAATACATCTCTAGACATAACACTCTAGAGGCTGACATTCATTTTTTACTTTTGGCTGGAACGTTTTTCAAATTTTCCGAGAATTTCCACTGGAAACCAACTGAATTTCTTTCCAGCGATATCTATTGACAAGTCACATCAATAAAATACATCTCTAGACATAACACTCTAGAAGCTGTTTTTATTCCAATTAAAATTTTTTTTTGGATTTCTCGAGTTTTTCACCATTTTTCACGAGGCAGCCAGGTTTTGCCATATAGGAATATTAAGAAAGTTATTCAATGATAATCATGCATCCTTACATTTCTTAGTAGTTTTTAGGTTAAGCACTACCGATTGATATCGATTTCATTTTTTATTTTCGGCTGGGATAACACAATCGGCATTACCGATTTTTTTTACTTTCGGCTGGGATATCACAATCTGCATTACCGTTTTTTTACTTTCGGCTGGAGTAATTCAATCTGCATTATACTTTTCACTTTCGCCTGGCACCTTTCGGCTAACTTTAACAGTATCAATGGAACGAGAAATAAAACAAAGCCATCTGTTTAGTTGTTTTTTTTTGTCTTTTGTAGTTTTATCACAGATAAGAATATACAGATGTGGATCTAGTATGGGCCATATTTACATTCTAAATTTTAATACCAAATTCCAATCCAATTCGCTTAGAGCAGCACGTATATATTATAAAATAAAATGTTGTTTGTTGTTTTGTGTTTGCTTTGATGTAATCAAAATAGCCATGCTTTACGCAAAAAGGATAAAAAGAGGCAGTAATGTGAATTTTATTTTAAAATATGTACGTTCTGGTCTAAACGAATTGGATTGGAATTTGGTATTGAAATTTAGATTGTAAATATGGCCCATACAAGATCCACATCTGTCTATTCTTATCTGTGGTTTTATATTATAGTAAAGGCGATAAATAAAATTAGATTGAAAATATGATGAAAAATTGGACATAGAAGGGAACGCATTGATATTTACTGCATTATTATTTAAATCCAGCCGTGTATCTAAATTAACTGATATCAAATATTTGAATTACCAAAGAGTCTCTTGGGAAAAGATCTCTAATAATGATGTCATTGTGCAATGCAAAAATTGTCAACGCTTTGGACATACGGCAAGTAATTGCCACCTACAATATCGCTGTGTTAAATGTAATTTAGAACATGAGCCTAGAAAATGTGAAATGATTGATAAATCCTCAGAACCTTATTGTACAAACTGTAAAGAAATGGGCCATCCGGCTTCATATCGAGGATGTAATGTGTACCAACAACTATTTCGAAAAATTCGGGAAAACAAAGAAATGAAACGCAACAATGCAAAGATACATTCCACCGATGTTTTTCAATCCTATATTCAACCAAATGTAAGTTTCAAACAAGCATTTGAAAGCAAATATATTTCAAACACCCATCACTCAACTAATGAGGACATTCAAATACAACAAAATTCAATAACGCAAATACACGCCAGACTAGAAAAATTTGAAAAGTTTATGAACGAGGCGACCAAGAATATGCAGATCATCATGTCGGCATTAGATTCACTAATGCAAAATTCTCAAAATAAATAATTATGTTGGAGTATAAACAGATCTTCAAACAAAGAACTATTTTTGGTAAGATAAAAAACTTACCGCATAATTTAAACAATACTCTAATTATAATAAATGTTATAACAACTGACGAGTGACGAGAATAAACAAAAAAAATTAATTTATAGCAACTTTACTCTGGTATTAATGTCAACTAATAGTGAACAAATTTTAAATACAATTCTCGAACTCGGTACATTTACCGCTTTATTAGATAAGTATTTTGTAAATTCTTGTCAGTTCTCATTTAAAAAAATTGGGTCTATCCGACTCTCGGACGACACTTTTCCCAGAAATCATCAGTTAAAGATCACCAAACCAACCATGCATTTATATTTTACAAACATTTTCCGTTATTTTGGCAAGGCAAGGCCCTTAAAATATGTCACGGATTTTCTTAAATCAGAAATTAACGTTAATTATCATTTGTTACCGAATCCCACCTCCTTATGTCGTATAGCATTTCATTTTATATATCTCCCAGCTCTCCCAAATCTGCTCCACCCTAATGGCGTGATATTATTTTAAAGCCTCCCATAATAATTTGCTATTAGGATTTATATACGACTTTGAATACCAAGAGAATTTATTATTCAGAAATAATACCTTTAAAGGCGATTTTATTAAAGCAATTCACAAATATGTAATGTTTCGAACAACATGTCGTTGAAATTTCAATCATTAAAATGTCAATAAAACGTCACAGAAATGTTAATGTCAGTAATATTAATGTTTGAGAAAATCTGTTTGGCAGTTTTGAATGGACCTAAAAGTTAACACAAACTGCTTATTACTAAAATCTATCTTTGTACAAAATTTCGACAAAAACTATCAATATTTGTGAGAATGGGAGGCAAAACAAAAATAATAAAAATGTGCCACTGGAAGGACGGACGGACGGACGGAAGGACGGACACGACATTTTTCAGCGAGGTGTTTCTAAGTCCTGGTAACCTAATTCGTCGAGAAGTGTGAAAATCTGGAACAAAATTTTTTTCGCGATTACAATACTTACCCAATATAACTTCGTTATAGTGGGAAAAGTAAAAAACCTTATTATTAATCAGACCATCGTTAAAAAATTAAATAATCATATTTTTTTAGCATTATATAAAAGTATAGTAAGTAAACCCAAAATAGTTCTACAAATAATTAAATATTTAAAAATA
This sequence comes from Tipula helvola, assembly GCA_963556165.1. NCBI lineage: Eukaryota > Metazoa > Arthropoda > Insecta > Diptera > Tipulidae > Tipula > Tipula helvola. Next base: position 142,694,521 of record OY744483.1, on the reverse strand, counting down.
TACTTAATAATTAAATTAATAACTTATGAGGAATACAAAAATTCGTTAAATCTTCAAAAAAGATATGTTATCAATACGGATGTAAAAACTGCTGTTTCAAAATATATCGGTCAATATTTAAAGTGTAAATTCAGATCTATGCACCTTAGAATCAGTTCAATGAAAAAGTATCTCAAAATAAATGGCACGTAACTTGAATATTATCGCACTGAACGTAAATTCTGTTATCAGAATATATCGTAGAATGAATCTAGTTAAATTTATTGAGGAGCATAAACCAGATATTTTATTAATCTATATGAAACAAAATTAAGTACGACACATAAATTCTATATTGACGATTATGATATAGTTCGTACAGATCGTTCTACTAGAACCGCTGGGGGCGGAACAGCAATAATTATTAAAAAATCAATTCTTTTTTCAGTTATTAGATGTTTAGATCAACGCCTTACGTGTATTGAAAGTAAATTTATTGAAATTAAGTTAAATAATAGAAACGATAAACTTATTATAGGATCATTATATGCACCATGTAGCACCAACGAAAGATTTATATTAGATTGAGAAACCATTTATAATTCTTTTAATCTACAAAATCCAAATAATTACTTTATACTAGTCGGAGATATTAATGCAAAAAGTTCATCGTGGAATAATTCAACACAAAATGCAAGAGGTATTAGGCTCAAAAAATGGTTAGATAGGTCTGGTGCCTTTTACAAGGTATCTTATCTATTTTCTGACAAGCCGACATTTATACCGGCTGGATCATATTTAGACCTAGCATTTACTGATTAGCGTCTTACATGTTCTCAATCTTTGACCACACTGAGATATGATAGCGATCACAGGGCAATCCAGTTCAATGTCTCGTCTAGAATTATAGATGACTTTCTAGGTCAAACTTTACCAGATACAAATTCAACCGATCCTTTTTCTGCCTAACACATCAATACCAATGGCTTGAGTTGGAATTTATATAGTCTGTTGCAATCCAACACAGCATCTTAATGGCATCTCTCATCGAATTGCAGAGGAACACTTGATGATCCAGAATTGCACCTGAAATATAAAAACAAAACATCAGTAAAATTAAAATCAATCACAACAAACACAATTTATAAACTTATCCTTGAACTTGAACTTCATTATTTTCATTTGTTGTCATGTTCATCTGAAATCAAACAGTAAAATCAATTATTTTAAAGTCTTTGTAATTATATTATGTTTAATCACTTAACTTATTAAATTGTTAATTATTATTGCACATATTCCATTAAATTCGAGTAGCCTAAAATTTAAAATAATCAATTTATTAATTTAACTAAATTCAACTAAATTTAAATTATAAAATTTCTTACCATTTTGTATTATCGTAAACAAATATGTACTATTTGACATTTAATTGAATTAACTTTTATGAGGTTTGTTTGTATTTGTGTAGCTCAATTAGAATAAATTAGTACATTTTACGTTTATGAATTAAAAGCTTATTAAGAAGCTTAAACCCTCTACTGGAAATTAAATGAATTAAAACTATTGTAAACTACTTCTTAAAGCTAAAATAAATTATAATCATTTCTCTTATTCTTCAACTGTGGAAGCGACAACACATAAATTTATTAAATAAATATAATATTGTTAACACTTGAAGAATTTTTAATTAAACAAAATCACAAGCCTAAATTGGAAAATTAACAACAACAATTTCGTTTGGCTTGTCGAAGTAAATATTGCGAGGCAAATTTAGACATTTTATTTGCCGTTCCTTTTTTTTCTCTGGATTCATTTCGGTGCAATAATTTCTACAACGTTTGGCTCGCAATTAAACATAGTCAAAAGCTTAAAAAAAATATACAGAATTAACTAATCCATTAACTGTTCAAAATTATATACCAAATAATAGAAATTTAGATAATCAGACGAATTAATACTGTCAACTCTAAGGCAAGTCTCTCATAAATCCAACGGTAGCAAACAATCCCTTAAATATTTATATGGAAATACGCTAATCTTTAAACTTTACAACCAAAAAAGTAAAATTATTTCACAAATCAAAAATTTGAAACGAAACCACACGATAGATATTCGTTATGTCTTGCAATTAAAAGCTATTTTAATTAAAAAACGTTGTAATTTTATATAAAGAAAATATTAATGCTCAAATAAATAAAGTATGGAAAAAAAAATTCGTAATATTCAACTGAATAGCCCAAAAGGCATGTTCCCAAACCTTAATAAGATATTCCGAAATAAAACTTATATGAACATAGAAAAGATAGTGGTGGACCGATCGGATAATTTAGGTATGTCATTATGCTTAAAAAATTGTATTAACATTCCCGATTCAAACTTACAATCCATGAACAATAAACTTGAAATTACAAATTCCTTTGATAAACTAATGCTTATTGGTGCTTTCATTGAAAACCAAACAAAATTGGCCCCCATCTCTCCTCTAGATAAACTCGTGAATAACTACATTCTGCAGCTAAATCACAACAAAAACAACTGGTTATATAATAACAACACTAATTTCAAAATACAATTCTCCAACAATCTGATCAAGAACCATTTGAACAATGACATCTGATCAAGAATCATTTGATGGACATTTGAATGTCCCTTTTACAACCCCAACCAAGTTAGAAGCTATATTTAAATGTTTGAGAAATAAAAAATCGTCTGGACCTGATCAGATACGTAATATCGGACTCAAACATATCCCACCTATTCTTATAAGGCAATACTGCATTTTATTTAATAATATGCTTAACAATAATTATTTTCCCATAAGATGGAAAGTGGCGAAATTTGTACCCATCCCAAAAAAAATAAAGATCTATCCAGCTACAAAAATTATCGTCCGATAAATTTTGAATGCAATATTAGCAACATTTTCGAAATTGTACTCTATGATGAAATAATGAACCATATTAACATAAATAATCTCCTACCAGATAAACAATTTGGATTTAGACATGGTCACCATATAACACACGCGATTAATAAATTTTTTTTTTTTTTTTTTTTTTCGCTGGCGCTACATCCCATGGAGGGATTTGGCCGCTTCATTGTTGAAGTTTCGTAATCATTTTTACAACGGATAATGAGTGATTAGTTCATTGATCCTTACATTAGACCAGCCGTGATTTTTTCATCACCCGCCGGGAATCGAACCCGGGACCTCCGGAGCTTAAAGCAAGCATGCTAACAACTGTGCCACCGGGGCGGCTTATTAATAAAGTTGTATCCGATATAATTAAGGGTTTTAATGCCTCTCAAGTGACTGGAGCAGTTTTAGTGGATGTAGAGCGAGCTTTTGATTCAGTGTGGATTCATGGGCTATTGTATAAAATGGATAAAGAATTGCATTTTAACAAACAAGTGATATACATGCTGCTTGATATGCTGCTGGATCGAAGTTTTTTTCTTACAGATGGCAAAATCACATCCATTACCCAATTTTCACTATTCAATGGTCTACAACAAGGTACAGTTTTAGCACCTATATTATTCAGCTTATATATTTCCCCAATTCTGGTTAATAATCAATTAAACAGTCCTATGTGTCTAGCTATTGCTTACGCGGATGATATTATGATCTATTCTACAAGTAGAAACATACAAACCATAGAAAATAATCTACAATCTTCATTAGACATTATTAATAGATATTTTAAATTGTGGAAAAGTAAAATTAATTCTGGAAAATGTGAGTTTATAATCTTCCGTAAACCACTTTCCAAAATGAATCGAAATATTAAACTTCATTGGAAATCTGCTAAAATTACTTTAGAACATCCACCAATAGTAAAAAAAAACAGAAGTAAAATATTTAGGGGTACTGTCAAAGCAACCTTGATTATACAAGCCATAATCTAAAAAACGAAGCTTTTTTAAGGGAAATAGAAACGACGAAAAAATCAAAATTTCCATAGTAAAACATATAAAACATATGGGAAATCACTTTTTTTCTTAAGGCAAATTTGTCAATGAAAACATTACAAATTCTTAATTATGATTTCTGAAATATTCTCATAAATGTTTGAATTTCAACATATATAAATGTCGTTTAAGTAAATTGTTTTCATTTTCTTGTAATAATTGATTTATTTAAACCAAAATACAAAAAAAAGTTCATAACAACAGCATTCTGGTCAAATAAAAAAGAAAAGCTTACTACAAATTGTGTGCATTAAGTCAATATACATTACATAGATGGCAGTGATGGCAGTACAAATTTTTTAAAAATCGTACCAAAAATTGCCACCTGGGGAAATTTTAAGTTCAAAAATTGTAGGAAAAGCAAAACAAATTCGCAAAATATTAAGAACGTGTGATAATTTTGTGATTAAACAATTTTTTTTCGTATTTTCCTGTATAAATCTGAGACATCTAACGTACACTAGTAAAACTAAAGATAAATGTAGCAAGTATTATTTTAATTCGTCAGAGCCAACTTTGATGTATTTTTCAAAATGAAAGTTCGAAAAATATATTTTAGAAATAATTTAATTTTAATATTTCTGCAATTAATATTTACTTAATACCAATAAACCCTGCATGTTTATTGCTGCTAAAGGTATGTAGAACACTTTTGTATAAAAATTTTGTAACATTTTTGCTTTTTTCAATGAAAAACTTGAAGCTAAAAAACACCATTTTTACTATGGATTCCTATGGAAATGATTGAAAAGTTATACCACTAAAAAAGCTTCTAAAAAATACGTCATAATGATTTTGGCTCTATACTCTAGAAGGCTCTGGTACTGTTGGACCAATATTTATACTTCAATAAGCATATCGATGCACAGCTTACTAAAGCTAGAAAAGCTTTCGGCGCTCTCAGTAGATTATTTTTAATAAATATCTTAACAAAAATATTAAACTAATCTGTTATCAGGTACTTATAAGGCCAATTATAACATATGCTTGTGCAGTATGGTATAACACGACTGCTTCTCGAATGGAAAAAGTACGTGTTTTTGAACGGCGATGCATTCGTGTTTGCACCTCTAAATATAGAAAGCCAAGCAATAGAAAACATTACATATCTAATAAAACTCTTTACAACTATGTTAAATTTGAACGCATTGATCTTTTTGAATTTGAGCTAATTCGAAAACATATCATACGTTCGATACAAAATACTGAAAATTCTATGATATTCGCGCCATATTATAATAACTTCACCAACGAATTTCAAGAAACTTCGTATATACATACCTCCACCTGAAGCATTTCTATACTTAGACCAACGGGGGTTTATTCAAAATGACGTAGGTATTCCGATAATTTACCATATCTTTAGAAGAAGTAACAATAAAACATTCACCTTAGCTCATTTTCAAGACGTCTACTCACTAAGATTTCAAATGAGTATTTCAGATAAATACACCAAACATTTTCAAAAAATTAAACAAACATACTGGTGGCTATGCTCACAATAAAAGCACAGAATTTATTTACCATTCTGATTTATCTATAATAACATTAGATGTGTTGATATCTAGTCTTCCATCTTCCGTCCATCACTTTTTTTAACATTTTTAAAAAAAAAAATTTAACGCGATGATCGATATATGATATTTTATCAGCAATTTTGGTATTTTTGGTATCCAAGTAACTTGAAGGTGTCTTATAGGTGATAGGAATATGTAAAACATTTTTATTTTTATTTTTTACTAGCTGAGTTACCCGGCGTTGCACGGGAGGTTGACGGCACTTCAGGATGTGGTTTGATTGTTGTGCACTAATCATAATACGATACTCATAAAAATTCATGCAGAAAACCCTTTTCGTCATCGCAGCACTTGTTGTTGGGTTAGTTTGCATCACGTTGAAATGATACCCATCTTCTCCTTGCCAATACTGAAGAGCATCATACGATCTGTGTGTTTCAGTAACACGCTGTAGGCTTTCATTTTGTCTATGGATAATAATATCACGTCGGTTGAAATCCGTTCCGACCATAACAATAGCAACTTCGTTGATTGTAGGAGCATTGAATCGTCTTTCATGTTGATCAGACGGTGTTTTGTCTGCTCGAATAACTACTCTGTGGTCATCTGATGGCATTTGCTCCAATACAGTTTTGAATAAATTTACCAGATGATTGTGTTCATGGAATAAAATCTGTAAACTTGATATTATTTCACGTTTTGTTCCGGGACTAATAGCACAACGTTAATAAGTCTCCGCCTCCTCGTTGCCCATGAAGTAAATTTGTAAAAACTTGGAGTCGTTGTTAGAGAGAGGAAGAAGTGATCCAATTTTATGATAAATTTGTCCTTGTACTTTAAACGTGGGCATAAAACCTCCATCATTAACAATTTGGGTTGCTCCAAAAGATATCATTTGAAAGCATGAGTTGTATTTTCGAATATTTTGTAGAAAATGTCTGGATAACTCAGTAGTTCCGGAGACGTAAGCTAGAAGAGATTCAGGTGGATCATCCAGAGGAGGCAAATTCACTTTTCCATTTGAACAACATATTCCAGGCGATTCATTGTGAAACTTTAAAGCTTGACAATACAAACAAATGTTTTCCATTTGCCCAATTGAAACATTGTAATCATAGTCTTTCTCGTAATTGAATACTGCTAACTTTAAATCACTTCTAAAAGTTTCTATTAATCGTCCATATCGTAACCGATCGACTTCCAGCCGGGCCTCACGATGTTCAATGGTTTCAGTTGCTCTAGAAGAAGACATCCTGTTTCGAACGTTTGCAAGTCGTATTTCGCGCTGTTTAGTTGTTTCAAGAGCTCTAGAAGAAGATGTACTGCTTCGAACGTTTGCAAGTCGTGTTTCACACTGTTTTCAGTTGTTTCATTAGCTCTAGAAGAAGACATACTGCTTCGATCATTTTCAAGTCGTGCTTCACCCTGTTCACTTGATTCAGCCACCCTTGCGGCTCTAATCTTCTTCGACTTTGCAGTTACCTGCCCAATTGATCTTTTTTTTGGTGGCATTTTTAAGCAAACATGAAACGTGTAGCTAATTAATCAGGAATGACGGGCATTCAAAACAGAGAGAAAACATTTGTACCACAGCCCCTAGACCCCGGGGTCCAGCCCCTTCAAAAGTATCGTGGGCTTGGTCCTGAGGCTAAGGCATTATTTCAGAACAATCAAATAATTGTATCTTTACATGTAAAAATGAATTTTTGATCCAGGGCGGACCCCCCGAATTCGAACATGTCTCTTATTTCATATAACCCCTTTCCAAAACTCATTCTCGTAAAAATATTTAAATTTTCGAAAAAATTTGTACCGCAGCCCCTAGACCCCGGGGTCCAGTCCCTTCCAAAATATCGTAAGGTTGGTTCTGGATATGCAACTTGTACATGGTAAAAATTTCATGGCGATCGGTTGAGCGGCTGAGGCGCCCATTCGGAACAGACAAACAAACAGGAATTCATTTTTATATATATGTATGGGGCATTTGCATTTAAATCTCACATAAAAAAATTTAAAATATAATTTTTGAATCATAATTTAATTAATTTTTGAATTAAAAAAAAATTTAAAATATAATTTTTAAAACATATTTCTGTTTCTTTTAAATCTGGGCGTGAGCAGATTTGTGTTTTGTATTTTTTTAAATAATCTTCTGTGCTATTTTTAATTTTTCTGTCATGAACGTTACCTAAAAATACGTTTTACGTTATTTTTAAAATTATTAATTTCAAAATACAAAAGATTAATATAACATTTGCAAGTAGACATGTCACCAATGAGAATATACATCAATAAATTAAATTTATGTTTTTAAATTTCACAATTTATCTAAATAAATAAAGTAACTTTCATGACAAAAAAACCCGTTTTTTTTAAAATAAAAGTCCAACATTATTTAAAAAAATACATTTTCATAAATTTCTGTATTGTGATCAAATACTTAACTTATACCCGTTAAAAATTATCTGGAAAATGCTAAGGGGACAAAGAAAATGCTTGGGGACAAAATCATGTGAGATTTAAATGCAAATGCCCCATATAGATAATTGCATATATATTTAAGTCTAAATCAAAGAGTGCTGACAATCACCTTATAACATTGGCCAATTTGATTATAATTTAATTTCTTTATATTATATAAGTTTTCTTTTTCCTTTGTACTTATCTTAAAAGTGTACATATATTATTATTTGCTGTAAATAAAGGAAATTAAAAAAAAAAAAAAAAAAATTATTTAAATCCATTTTTCTTAAATATGTAACATGAACAACAAAATAATTTTCTATTAAATTTGACATTTAACATTACCAAAAATTAAAAAATCTCGAACATAATGAAAAACTCTCGAAAAATATCGAAAAAGTTCTAAAAGCTATCTTTTCGAATTTTCGCAACTGAAATTCACCTAGCGCAAATTTTATACATACGTAAGTACTTCTGTTTTCTACACAATCGTATGAGAATGAGTATAGTTGTGAGTACTTACGAGTACTTTACTACCGTGAATGGAAGACAGCTATTGTGCCGACATTTACGTGCAGACAATTTCCAAATAGGACACACAACATGAAAAATAAATTGTTTTGATTCGCCTGCTTTGTAAAAATTACATCATTTTGAAAAGTATTGAATATGCGATTCGCCATACTAATACCATAGACATTCATACTAGATTTCTCATTTCATATAGTAACTAAAGGAAAAAAACAAAAACTTCTGATAATTCCAATGTATCGTTGTGTTGTGTATTTTATAAGGCAATGATTTTAGAATGCGTTGCAAATATAATACGTATTGACGAATGCAAAATTATAAAAAGCGCCTTAAGCGGACAAAAGTAAAATATGTGATAGACTGTAACAAAAATTTGCTATATGAAGTTATATGGAAATATTGTCTATTTAAATTACATTTTTATTTATGAAAATTGTAATGATTGGAAAATTGAATTAATCCCATATGTAGTTTAAAGTGTGATTTTTGTATATCTGATTTATTTGTGACATTCTTATCATTCTAAATATGAGAAACTTGTCCTTAAATATTGCAGAAATTTCAAAATAAACTAGTGTTACCAAAAACATAAATGTTTTAAAAATATTAAATTTTAGATTGTATTAATAAGTCAAAGCGTAGCAACTGTGGTCTAATAAACCTCCAAAACTGTTTAGTGGCCGAAATATATATTTATAGTGAGTTTAACATTAAATTTCTGCAATTTTTAAGTACAACTTTCTAATATTTAAAATGAATAAAATGTCCCAAATGAATCAGATATACTAAAATCACAATTTAAACTACATATGGGATTAATTTAATTTTCCAATCATTACAATTTTCATAAATAAAAATGTAGTTTAAGTAGACAATATTTCCATATAACTTCATATAGCAAATTTTTGTTACAGCCTATCACATACTTCACTATTGTCCGCTGGGGACACCGCTGCATTTGTCAATAAGCAATACATCGATAACATTTGAATGGATTTTTTTTGTGTTTTTGTGTTTTTAGTCAAATGAGATATCTATTATGAATGTCTATGCTAATACTACAATAAATGAGGCCAAACAAGTCGGGTATTTACATAACATTACATTATTCGGGCTTTTATAAATTCTTTATTTTATTTTTGCCCGAGTAATGCATACAAACGATTTGTTTGTCCTCCTTCAATAAAGAGATATTTTTTTGAAATTGTCCAATGTCATTGTTGTTGTACTTTTTGGAATTGTAAAGAAAATACGTTTGTTGGTAAATTTATTTTTCGTCACATTTCCATTGCATTTTGTATTAACCCAACGATAAATGAGGCCATGGTTTTGTGATGTTATCTGCTTATGAATCGACAAACTCCGGCTTTTATAGACATTTGTGTTGGTTGTGCTCTCTATATACATTTTTTTGGTCTTGATTGAATCCATTAATTTCGACAAAGAATTTGTGTCTTATTAATTATAGTTTGTTTTTTCCAATGTACATTAATGGCGTTAATCAGTTATACCCTAATACATACATAAACCCAAAAAAAAAAAAAAATTAAAAAATGCCTCAAATCATTTTATTATTGGAATTATACAACATTTTGATTAACTTTTCTTAAAAATCCTTTACTTTTCGAGATGGTGAGATAAACGGGCAGGTAAATTGGCCGATTTCAGCTGGAATTTTCAAGCCGCTTCATTTTCACTAGGCAGCCCGATGGACAGTCAAACAAAAGTCACTTACCATATCCACATAATTGAGTATTTCGAAAATTTTCTTGATTACTCTATACGTAAAAGAATGTAAAATTAGAACGATTTCAAATCGTTGCAAATATTTGTAGGTACTATCGCGTACTGTATATACCATTACTAATCAAACTATGTAATTTGCGTTTCGTCCTCACCACCAAACATTGATATAAATTATAAAATTTTGATTATACAGCATACACGCAATTAATCTCTGATGACACCATGTAAAATTGGAAATTTGATTTTTAATTTTTTTTATTTTTATTTTAATCGAATTAAAGAACACAAATTTATAAAACAAAAGCAAAAAATGCAAATTGTATTGTAATTTCATGGAATTTAAAGAAAACAAAAGTCGAATCTTGAAATTATCCCCCGAAGGAATATCATACACACAAAGCCATGACACCAAAAGTGTTGCATTTCATTCGTGCAAAATCCTTTGAATTGCATTAAGTGCAAACTACGAAATATAACTTACCATCATCATAAAGTACGAGTATGTTGATGATGATCATAATAATTTTAGTTGGCAGATCTTATTTTTATTTCTTACATATACGAATTTTTATGAATGTAGGTATATAAGACGGGATATGGATTACAATATGATTAACAGATAATAAGGTACAAAGAAGGTTGGACACTTAAGAATTATATATGTTTATATGTTATTACTGCGATATTTTAAATATTTTAGCTGCCAGCTGCCACATTTAAGAATATTTCGTTTTATTTTTCACCCAAAGATTGAAATTGTTATGTTATATATGATTATTATTATTTTATGTTTTAAGACGTTTTATTGTTGTTGCTATGTGCCTTAAATTATGTTGATCGATGAAAATCTAAAATTTAAACAAAAAAAAAATTAAAAAATGTTTTATGTGTTGAGGGCGAAATTCTAAAGTGTTATTTTGATATACTACGTGATAAAAAAAAGTTAATAATTTTTTATATATTTTGATTGCCCCAAAATGTTTGTGTATATACTGTACATGGGTTTATGGGATTTTGGAGCGCACGATGAATTTTTTTGGAACAATTTCAATTTAACATCATATAATAATCCTGAAATAATTTTGGAACAAATTTACCTCAACGAATTGATTGATGTATTATAATAATAAGTTATCAATTATGTACCATACATTACATACGTGTGCGATCGGTCTTCTGGTGGTACATAACACGGATGTGAAAAAATGGTGCTTAAATAAAAACAAAATGATTGGGCCTAAACCAAAATGCATATTTGCTATATTAAAGCTTTACTGGATCTTGATCGTAAATTATTATGCCACAAGACGATCGAAAATGTTCGATTATATGAGAAGTTTAGCCTGAAACACCACGAGACTGAAGGTCTCGATCGAAGGAATAAAATATAGACTCTAACGTTGAATGGCATACGAACGTAGATAAAGTATCCGTCAACTATTCTGCATTTAATAGAGATGATCCCGAGATATGGTTCAAACAGCTAGAACCTCAATTCGTATTAAGCGGGGTGTCGGGTGACAAAACAGCTGCGCTAGATGCAGAAACAATCAAATGTGTGCGCGAATTGGTATTAAAACCCCCCTTAACTGACACTACACATACACTCAGAGAAAAAATATGATTGATCTGATCATAAAAGTGACCATCATATTTATGATTAGATGATATAATTAAGAAAATCATACCTTGATGTCTACAATTAATAATAATGATTGTATCTATTTAATAAATTATGCACGTTATTATGCAAATATTATTGAATTAACCATATCCATGATTACATATATCGCTATTGTTATGGATCGTATCAATAATAATTGAATTTATCATTTGGAGATGATAAGACAATTCAGATATTATGATAGTTGTTATAAATTAATTGAATTTAGTATGTTCATATGATAAAGCCCATCAGATGCTGTGATAGTTGTTATCGTATCAATTAATGAATTATACTGCGGGGTGTGATAGCAGCTATCATACCATATATATTATAATACACACATTTTTAAATTTTTTTAAAAACACTTGTTAAATATTTCGCAAAATTACAAAAGGTTTAAAAAATCACTCGATCGATTTCGGCTTATTAGGCCATCATCAGGAGTATCTACACTCCTGATGATGGCCTAATAAGCCGAAATCGATCGAGTGATTTTTTAAAACTTTTGTAATTCTGCGAAATATTTAACAAGTGTTTTTAAAAAAATTTAAAAATGTGTGTATTAAGTGTGTTTCGCCAAGTGCCTACGGCAGAAAGTGTGAAAAGTATATAATATATATTGTATTTTACTAGATAACAAAACATATTGTATAGTTTATGAAATGTACATTTATTTTGAATTAATTTATCGTACAGTACACATTGTATTATTATATTCAAATTAGAGGTTTAAACGAAATTATTTTTTATTTTTATATTTTTATTTGAAACATTATTTATATATAAGTTCTTAAAATTTTTCATAAAACTTTTAGTCATATGAATGTTTAAAATTGCTCCACAAATTCAATTTCAAAACCGTAATAATGATAATTGAAACCTAAATTTTCCAAATGTTGAACACAACTAAAATATTTCGTTTTATATTTCTAATTTTTAATTTATTTGAAGTTAATATGTTCCGAAAATTGTATTAGAATTTAATCCAAGTTCGAACTGATCAGATTATGATTATGAAAAAATCAATCTTCTTATCAGGCCGCGGCGACTACTGGACTGATTGTTTCACAATTTTCAATCTATATTATACAGAATGAACCTGCACAGGTTGTATTAGCGAATTATATTAACACAGCCAAATTCTCTTAATAATTTTTTTTTCTACTTTAACTTGAATCAAATATTTAATTCGTGTAATCACCAAATATATTTTACAGTTTTATATTTCAGTAACCATTTAACAAAAACCAATTTAGGAATACCATTTAAGTGGATTACTGGTCCTTTCCTTAGAATAATATTTCCGAAATCTATGAAATTAGTGCTAAACAATTTCTCTTGTCGCGCAAACTTATATTTCTGTAAAATTTCCAGATTTTTTAGTTCCATTATGCCCGGTTTCACAAAAAAATAACCAATCTCTAGTTAAATAATATTTCCTCCCTTTGTTCTTTTATGAAATTTCATTTTATTTCACAATAAAAATCCAATGCAAGTTAATTATAATTTCATTTTACATAGAAATATTTAGCCTTCAGTTAAATAATTAGCTGAACGAAATTGGGCAGCTGAATATAGCTCTCCAGTCAAAATTTTCATGTAAAAACGAAATAAAATTAGCGTGCATTTAAGAAATTGAAATAAATCGCAATTTCATAAAAGAAGAAAGAGATGAAATATTTACTAATTGGAGTTTGCCTGTTTTTGTGAAACCAAGCATTAGACTGCCACATACAAAACCAGTATCTTGAGCCAAATTCATTAGTTAAACTAAACTTAAAATTAAAGAATTTAGTAATTCATTAGAAAAATAGGAAGTATTATCTTCGAATACATCTGTTATCATTGAACTGGTCTTTGGTGACGTTTTATATAGCTTTCTGTATGAAAGCCATGTACATATGTTCGCAAAATGTTGGATAGTTACGTGGCGACCAGCGAAAAATTATAAACTTTAAAATTAAGAATTAACAAAACTTAAAAATGCGGTAAATAGAACTTCTGTATTCTCTCCTAGCGGAAAAGTAACGTCACTTAAAAAATTTAACGAATCTTCGTTAAATTAAATCTGTCACTTAAAAAAATTTAAGAATGCGTAATTTTGCGTTCAAACTTAAGAAATAAATGTCAAATCCAAAAAAAATGTTGATGCGAAAGATACTTGTCATAGTCAAAATTATTTGCACCTGCTAAATTTTTGATGCAGCGTAACTCAAACAACTTTAAAAATTATATACATACATACATAATAAACCTTTTGAAAACATTAATTTTAATTCAATAAACTTAATTACCCTGCTTTATATAATTTGAATGAAATTTTTTTTAAAATTTTAGTTCTTATAGGAGAAATTACAAATAGTTTAGTTTTGGTCAAGATTATTTGTACCCACAACTTTTTTCTCATTATTATTTGTGCAGTATGGAAACAAATCAAACTAAAATAGTAAATCAATTAACTTTAAATTATTTTTGTGTAATTACATAATGCAAATGGTCAGTTTTTGTTTAGTCTCTATAACATTTCGCATGTGGTACAAAAGTTTGTTGTTAACATCACGTAGAATCTTATCCCACTAGGTTTTCTTGCCACCCTGCTACAAATTTTTGGTCTTGTTAGATCATGAATATCTTCCACTTTAACTTAAACCTCGGCAAGTTTAAATCGAAAACCTGCCCTGGCCGAGACAAATAATTATATTCAAGATTTTTGTTTAATTTCATAGCAATGACTCAATAATTTTACTATTTTATTTTTATTTTTCTAGATTTAACTGACTGAAATAATTTAATTGTTGATTTAACAACATTTTTCTAATGCATTTTTTCTAAAGGATAAAAAATGTGATCATTTTGTGCTCACAAATTATGTAGCCCCATTTTGTATTGCACATAAACAATAACAAACAGTTTTTATTTTTTTTTGTGTTTAGGCTCTTATTAAATTTATAATTTTTCGCTGGTTCGAAAATCAAAAAATTAAGAAAAATTAGTGTCATTAAAATTCCTTAATTCATAATTTTTCGCTGGTTGAGCTTTTAGCATTTATACCCAAACAATTAAAGATATAGTAGTTAATGGTTCTAAAGCATTCGTAAACATGTACGTTTTCACGCAGAACTCACACATGAATTATTTCTAAAGGTTCACGTATAAAAATAATTTTGAGAAATTCAGTATTTCCTTCCGTTTCGGCCGCTTCAACTGGTTTCTGTATAAAAAATAGGTTGTAGTTTTTGATGTAATTAAAATATAGCCTATTATGTCGTATAGTTATAAATGAATTTGGAATTTCATTTTTAGAAAAGCGAGAATTTCCTTTCTGATTCCTCTTTACGTGGAAGAATGTACGGTAGAAGTACTAAACTAAGTGCTTAGTCGTTCATCTGTAAATAGAAATATTATTGAATTAAGATAAATTAGTCAAAACATTTTTTGCTTGACTAATACTAGCTATATACAACATAGGACTTTAAAAGTATGGCTATCTTAGAATATTTTTTTTTTTTTTATAAATTAGTTTGTATGAACTTTGTCTAGTGGTATCGTGGGTAACAACCAGCAAACAGTCATATCTAATTTGATTTGCCACATTTATTCTGCGGTCCTAGTGCGAAGCTAAATCAAACAAAACAATTTTACGTTAAAAATTCACTAGACAATTTTTTAAATTTTTATGTAATAATTATATGAAAATTGTGCCGAATTTTCGTTTTTTCAAAACACCATCTTGGCAAAAAATTACGAGAAATTTAGGTTAATTTTGTTGCCTAAAGGCCGATTTAGATGAAGAAAAATGTTTGCCCGACAAAATTTTTGCATGGCGGTTAGAACTGCACGCAATAGAAAAATAAACACTGGTTAAAAAGAGAAAGGATATGTAAACAAAAATGGCGATGCTATAATTTTTGGAGGCTGATAATTTGACGCCATCTTTTTTACATTTATCGGTAGTGACATAAATTAAATTAATTGGGGAAAATTAATCAAACTAAAATAAATACGGAAGCTCTTAATTAAATTTTTGTATTTAAAAATTTTCAAAGATAAATGGTTCACATTAAACATGTCTGTTTTAGAAAATTTGGTTTTGCCTCCTATAAACTTTTGACGTCTAGTCATTGTATGGGTTTTCATAATAATATACTTTTATTGTGTTTGGATTAGTTTGTTACTATAAAATATCAAAAAATATTGTCGGGTCGAATATACCTATTTTATAATTAATTTTTCATTTCTATAGTAACAATTGCTCAAAAAAAAAGGAAAAACAGCTTTGCAAAATTTTGCATGTTTATATTGTCGTTCTTGTCATCCAAACGAAAATTGTAAGGTACTAATCTCTTCTTTTTTTGCAAGGCAAAGATTTTTCTACATCTAAATCGGCCTTTAGTGTTTTAAAAGAACGAATTTTAAATTAAAATTAAAAATTATTCTTGGCCATTAATTTATTAACCACTTATAAAGATTAGTTTGGCGTGGGCCAAAGATATTCTAAGATGATCTGGTTTAATCAATAATTTTTTCGAAAATTCCACTGCTGACTGCTCAGAGGTGTGGATGTTTTAGGGTAGCACCAATGATCATCGGGAAATAGTGAAAAAATATTTATTAATATTGTTACAAGACACAAGTAATTTATGCAACTAATCAATTTAGAAATTAATTCCGCTTTTAATGAATAAAACAGATTCAAATCTTCAAATGTTGCTCTATGTGTTGTTAAATTAATTCTATAACTATTATTTTTTACCAGCAGTATTTTCGTAAAGCTCCCCGCAGTCATCTACATTTTAAATAGTCAATGTCACCATAGAAATGGGTATCTATCAGCGCAAGAGCTTATTATTAATTTACCTAAATTCGATATTTCACATTATTTGAGATGGTTAAGGTAGCAGTTGATGACATGGATCATCTTTTTATTAATTCAGAGCAAGAAAGGTGAGCTGTAATTGCTGTAAATATTGAATAGTTTTCCTGAAAATAAAAATAACTTCACTGAGCATTCTTATAATATACTTTAATGCAAATTATATTGTATTACCTTTGGCAATGCAAACCCCGGAAGATGGAATAAAGTACGTCTCCTGCTGCCTTACTAAGAAAAAAGTCACATTTGCCTTTTTGTAGTTTTGTGTAATTTCAATTTAACTATTTTTGGTTGCCTTGTCTTAATAATATGAAGCCTGACTATTAAACAACGTGATTTTATGGAATTTGATGCAGGATATTTAGCTGTTTAAAAAAGCAGAAAGACAGGTATTTATTTGCAGAATCCAAATATGCCCACAACGCATTTTTTGACTTTTGGCATTTGTGACTTTTTCCTTAATACGGCAGTGTAGCTCTTTTGGAAATAATGTCTGCACAATTTCGCGAATTTTGTAGAATCGCCCTTAAAAAACCTAAAGAAACTTCAATGACAAATATTTATATTTTGATTCTAATAAAACTACTTACAATTTATTTAGGTTGCGATTAATGATATATTCAATTATCACCGCAGATACGTTCTTCCGTTCCTCTATTACAAGCGTAATTGGTTTGCCGATTTCAGCCGAAATAGATGGATAGTTTTTGAATAAATTTGTTTTTAAGGGCTAAAACTTTGTTTTGTGGAATACAATTTTAAATGTAATTGCAAAATTATGTCTATTTTACTTCTTTTGAATCTATTTTAGAAAATTAAATTTGTATTCTCGAAAACTATTTATGTACAATTGTTTTCTTAAAATTGTATTCCAAAGACATATTAAATAATTGGAAACACCCTTTATTTTAATAATTAGTAACACTGAACGAGCAAACATTCAGAAAGAAAAATGTTTCAATAACCAACACGGTGTTTAATGCTCTGTAGTATAAGCAAAAATTACTTACGTGCCGTAGTTTTCTACTGCAAGACACAATTACCCCCTTATAAGGTTTAGTAACAATTTGTTCTACTAAAAATTCACTTTTATGTTTCAGAACTACTAACATCACTAAAACACTTTTTAACTATTAACGTTAATAATAAATTAATTAAACACAATAATTTATTTTTTAATTGTTATAATATTTTCTTTATTTAAGACTTCTCACGAGATTAGGTGATAATTGTACCTTGTTAGAGTACAAATTCAATTTGATATGACCGTAGCAAACACGAGAAGATACAAATAATTTCCGATAAACCTTATTTGGTTTTGATAGACCTAATTCTATTATGATAGACCCTATTGTATTATGATTGTTCTAACCATATTTAAATATTGCAGATCATATATAAAACCATACTATATGATTGTCTCGATTATATTAAATCATATCGCATGATTGTTGCAATCATTAAAGTCGAAAATTATTGCATTTATCATATTTTAATAAAATTTATCATACATAATTCTAGTAATTATATAAATGATATTTATTATTATAATATATTAGGATATATCAAATATAGTTGAATATGATTTCCTGGATCATAACAAAATAATTCCAATCATTCATTTATCATATTTTTTCTCTGAGTGTATACATCGTTAAAAACAGCAATTACCGAAAGGTTTTGCTACTCGTCTAGAACCAAGTTAAACCGCTTACTTTCTGGCTAACAACTCGGTGATAAAAAACCGTCGCAATTACTACGCGAACCGGCGTTACGAAATTTGTGGTTGCAGCGATTGCCCACAAATATTCAAGAGACATTATCCTGCATGGAAGAATACGAGTTGGACAAAATAGCCGTGTCTGTTGATAAAATCATGGAAATTCATAGGCCAGTGGGCATTTATAATATTTCCAAACCGTCTCGATCTGACTCACAAGTCAAAACTTTCCCAAACTGCTGGTATCACTTTAAGTTCGGGTATACAAGGCTAGGAATTGCATTGGAGACTACCGCGGTCTAAACCAAAAACGAAGCCCGACCGATACCCAATACCGCTTGTCACGGACTTCAGCTATCAGCTGAAGAGCTGTCCGTGTGGGCTTATCATCAAGTTCCAATAGATGAGGCAGATATCGAGAAAACGGCCATATCCACCCCGTCCGGTTTGTTTGAGTTTCCTCGTATGACATTTGGTTTGCGAAATGCGGCTCAAACATTCCAGCGGCTCATTTATTCGATTTTGCGTGACGTAAAATTTGCTTTCCCATATATTGGCGATGTTTTAGTTGCATCGGCCAATATCGACCAGTACATCGAGCACCTGAAAATAATATTTCAGCGATGCCGGTCTGGTCATTAATTTGAATAAATGTATATTCGGCGAAAAACAAATTTGTTTTTTAGTCGGCCCAATCTCGAATCGAAACGATAACAAATTTCGTGGGTCCAACTACAACTAAAGGCACTTAAAGATTCTTAGGCATGCCGAATTACTATACCGTATTTTCCTGCCAAACGCGGCTCAAGAACAAGCCAAATTGTACGAACTCCTTAAATGACAAAAGAAAAACGACAACAGCAAAGTCGATTGATGCGATCAGTCGAACCATGCTTTCGAGCGTTGTAAAAAACAATTAGTAGAAGCTACATAACTAGCTCATCCGTTGCCAAATCCAAATCAATCGGAGCTGTGGTGCAACAGTACTCGACAGAAGGTTGGCAACCGCTGAGCCTTTTCGCGAAAGCTCACAACTACGGAGCAAAGATACAATACTTATGATAGGGAGTTGCTGGCGGCATACGCAGCAATCGCAAGTACTTTAAACATTTCGTCGATGGCCGGGAATTTATTCTATAAACCGACCACAAACCCCTCACGTACGCTCTACATCAAAACTTAGAGAAAGCTTTGCCCCGTCAGCGCAATCATCTTGACCTGATCGCTCAATACAAAACTGACATTCAGCACGTCTCCGGAAGGACAACATTGTGGCTGATGCCCAGCAATTAACAAAGACATCCGATTGTGGGCAAAGAATTGCGCCAACTATCAAAAGTGCAAAGTCACAAAGCACGTTAAAAGTCCATTTGGCAATTACCCTGTCGTCAGTAATCGATTTTCTGAAATCCATATTGACATAATAGGCCCTTTAGCCATCCGAAAATCACAGTTATTGTTTGACGATGATAGATCGTTTCATGCGATGGCCTGAAGCCGCGCCGATGCCGGACTTAAGAGCCGAAAAAGTCGCAGATACCCTAGTAAAAATGTGGATCAGCCGTTTGGGTCTGCCTTCCATCATCGTCTTCGACAGAGGAACTCAATTCGAATCCGTATTATTCACAAGCCTATAGCCAATCTAGTCTGTTTTCAACGCAAGCGAACCACAGCCTATAATCCGGCTTGTAATGGCATGGTCAAACGATGGCATCGTAGCTTGAAAGCGTCGATCATGTGTATTAACAACACTCAATGGACCAAGTCCTTACCCCTTGTAATACTAGGTTTGAGAACTGCGTTTCGAGACGATTTCGAAGCTTCCTCAGCCGAGCTCATGTACGGAGAAAAATTAGCCTTCCAGGGACATGATACAACCGTCATCATTTTCGACACAAAATCAAGTTGTCACTCAAATTAAAAAGTATTTCGAGTTAGTACAACCAAACCAACCCTGCCATCACGGCACGTTAATAAATCAAAAATATTCATATTCAAAGATTTTAAAACTTGCACGCATGTCCTGGTCCATAAAGATGCAGTGCGCAAAGTATTGCAACCACCATACCAGAGCCCTTATCGACTAATGCGTCGTTTCGAGAAATATTATACCATTTTAGTAAAAGGCGTCGAATCAAATGTATCTCTAAATCGAATAAAACCTTGCTTCACCGAAATCAATGAGTCAGAAAATATGGAGGACGGTCGGTTGAAATTTCTATTAACTTTCTCGAACCTATTCCAGCTTCTGTTTCACCTGCTGACTGGCATTAAAGCAGCAAAAGAAAGATTAGCAGCCCTTGTATGTTCAAACGCAGCCAGTACTCATAAACTACTTAAAGGTGTTCATAATTTGCTTGTAGTGTATACATTTAATAAAAGAGCTTGGATTACTCAGGATATCACTATTGAATGGTTTAAAAAGGACTTTATCCTGGAAGCACGTGCTCATTGCAAAAAAGCTGTACTTTCATAAAATTGCAAAATAATTTTATTGTTGGACTACTGCCCAGCACATCCCGATCCAAATAGATTGACAAAAGGTAATGTACATGCAATGTACTTACCACCGAATTGTACATCGTTGATACAGCCCATGGATCAGGGTGTGATCAGAAGCTTCAAAGCCAATTACCGTAAGGAAATGATTCGTGAAATAAATAACAGCTAAGGATACTAATGAAGGCATTTATTATGGCTTTACAAAACGCATATAACATCAAAGATTTTGTTTGGTGTATTTTTCGCGCCTGGAATGCTGTAACATCAGCGGTTTTAAGAAATGGCTGGCATAATATTTTTCTTGATTTAGATAATTTAGAGACAGAAGGAGATTCAGTCCTTACTGAACTAGATGAACAACCATTAATTGACGATCTCGTAAGCGTTGTGAACCAATTTGAAAACTGTAATAGGGAGGATGTCGCGAACTGGCGGAATTGTGATCAATCCGCACCAGTTTATTCTAATTTGACTGATGAAATAATTATTAATGCTGTTTAACATCCGGAATCGGCGATTGAAATAGACAGCGACATCTCTGATGATTCTGAAGCTGTTATAGTCGAAGAAAACAAAATGACTGCGGATCAAGCTATTGAGTCCGTTGCTAAATTAATTGGCTACTTGGATACTAAAACCTTTATTACCGAACAGAAAATAATTAGTCTTAATCTAATCCAAAAAAGAAAATCGAAAGAAGCAAAAACAGACCACATGTTTATTTAAAATGAAATGCATATTTTATTTTTTTTTATGATTTTCTGTGTAAAATGAATTCAAAATGTGGTAAGTAAAATTTTAGTGTTTGATAATTTATCAAAACGTGCTTTAAAATTATGAAAAAAAAAAAACAATTAATCCTTTATCCGGAAAAATCGTTATGGGGCTGTTCACAAATTACGTAACGCAATTTTTCCTGATTTTTAACCCCCTCCCTCCCCCTCGTAACAGATCGTAACAAATTGCGAGGAACCCCCCTCCCCCAGAAGAATAACGTAAAGAGTGCGAATACCGGCTATTGAAGAGTGCGAATACCGGCCATATTAGTATGAAGATACAAACCACATACCCGATTTTCTATAGTTGAAAGCAAAAATGTAGGAATCAGACTAAACATTGGCCAAGATTTAAGTCCTAGAGATGCTTTTGATAACTTATTTAGTAAAGAAATAATTGAAAATGTTGATTTTTTGCGTACTTAAAGTAGAAGTTATCTCGAGAATAGTAAAGTTTATTTAATCACTAGACCTAGTGTGGTAATTACAGTTATACTACAGTTATAGGTAATTATTATGACGCTTTATTGAATGGATCTCTTCAGGTTAATGTATCAAATTAATTAAAATTGAATATCCAGAAAAAATATGTAATTTTTTGATAAAAAAGAAGAAATTTGTTGGTTACGTAACATTTTGAAAAACACCCCACTCCCCATAATAACAAATCGTAACAAACAGCCCCTATTCCAGAATTGGCATGGTCCAGCCCGCTCAGGATAAAACATGTTTGACTGCTAGCCTTTACCTATACAAACAACTATAATAGAAAACATACGTAACATATACCTCCTCTGTACAAGTACAATGTCGTTATAACACGAAAAAAATGCCAAATAAACGTAAAGAAAAACCCAAAGGCATTACCAAGCCAAAAACGTAATCAATATTCATAATTTATATAAGTATGTACAACAAAAAAAATCTATTATTATAAAAAAGTGCATGTACACATTAATTAGTAATTTACAGGTTGACCGATACCCACATCGTCGTACCATTTAAATCACTGTTCAAATTTGCAAATTAATTTTTTTCTTGTGTTCAACATAGAAAACATTTTCACTGCGGCCGTAACATAACCTATAATGTAATCCAAAGACCTGAACCCTAGAAAAGAAAATGCTACAAACCACCTCGAAACCCCAGAACCCTATAACGTAAGCTCTAAAATGTAAGGTTTAAAGCATTAACCCAGCGATCCCACAACAGGGCTGTTACTGCTATGGTCCGATCTCTAGACAGGCTACGTATTTCGAGCCTTAAACTTTAGAAAAGCCGTAGACAATCTTTATATGAAAGGCATCGACTAGTCTTTGTAATTTGCCTGTGTCTCCATCCCCAGGTACCACAAAGTGGTGATGATGGCCAACGGAGTGATTCTGTTATTCGGCAGAGACCCGTAGTCGTCGACATCAGGCAACCGCAGCTTCTCACGAGTAGATTCCTTGGCTTCGTTGAAGTATAATACTATACGGTTTAACACCCATTCATGTGAAAAAAATTATGATGTCTTCTGTTATATTTGTGGTAAGTTTAAATCTCCAAAAAACATTATATAATGATTACTACGGATAAGAAGTGCTTGGCCAAGATAAAACATGTATTCCGCACTTTATATGTTGTACTTGTCTCATAAATATGAAGAGATTTACTGTTCAAATGTCCAGGAATTGATAAAAGGACTGAGCCCTTATGTTTATAAGCCAGAAGAGTGGAGGTTGTTCAATAAGTATGCGAGTGTTAGTATAAATAGCTCACCCGATAGCATTAAAGGAGAATTATAATAACATGCAGCTGGTTTTAGAAAGAATAAGGTATGCAGCAATCTGAATTTGTCAAATATCCATGCTTCTTGTGTTTGTGGGACAGTAGGGATGGGGGAAAAAGTGTAGCATTATAATATCATTAGAAAATATTTGCTTAATCCAGCCATAACGTTGCTCCTCCCTCTTAAAATAAAACTTGGCCTAATGAAGCAATACGTGTAGGCTCCAGATAAAGAAGGTAGATGTTTTAAATATTTAGTTAAACAGTTTCCACGATTGAGTGACGCGAAATTGAAAGCAGGAATTTTGCACAGACCTCAGATTGATCGTGTTGCAGATATGGTGCAGAATTCCCAAAAAATGTGATGCCTGATGAGTTTAAAAATATATTTTCTCTATTCCCATTTAGAATACTTCCCTGAAAACTTGGATGATTATAGCGAGGAGCGTGGGGAGCGTATCTACCAAGCCCTTGAAGAAATGGAAAGAAGGTCAATGGGTATTAGCATGTTAGCTGTTTACTGCTGGATAGGGATACTAAAATAAATGGCGATTTAAAACGGGGGCAGAACCCTTAGATAGCATAGATCATTCGAGGAGAATAAAAGTACGCTACAATCGAGAGAAATAGTAATGACTTAGTTCAGAGAATTATATAGAAGGCTTTGCTAATATACACAATTAATGCATGCTAAACGTTTCCTTAAGTCTTCTAATGTATTCAACACTCTTTCTCCTTTAACACAAATTGCATTTTTCCCGTAAATAAGCATGTTTGATTGCAGATAATGGCTTTGTCAATAAGTCTGCAACCATTTCTTTAGGGGGCAGTACTCACATTCAATGATTATTTTCCTTATAAGATCACAAATCATTTTGTATCGCGTGTCAATGTCTTCGTCTTGTATGAGAATTTGTGATCACGAATACCAGATCAATGCCTTTGTCCTCGAATATTTCTATTGACGAGTCAAATTGTTCGCAAATTTCTTCCAACAATTATCGCAACCATTTGACCTCTTTTGATGCCTCCAATATTGAAATAAATTCGGCTTCGCATGATGACGCTCCAACTATTCTTTGCTTGTTACATGACCAACTTATTGTCCCGCCGTTGAAATATATTATACGGCCACTGTTTTTTTACGATCGATTTTGTCGTCGTTTGATTTGATGTTGCTCATCTTAAGCCTCAGTTGATGTGTTACGCTTGAGTTGATCCCAATCTTCCATACTCGGCCGTAATACCTTTTGAACCAAAAACCTAACACTGGCCGAAATATCAGGTCTTGAATTCACTGATAAATACAACAATCGTCCAATCAGTGATCGATATTTCTTGTAATTTCCAATGGTTGTGTCGAGTCTGACTTTCCGTAATTGGTATCCATTGGTGTTTTCGCCGGTTTTGCGTTAGTTAATCCGAAATCTGATGCAATTTTCATAATATAAGCTGATTGATTCACTTCAAAATTCCCAACAATATCTTTTGTAACCTCCATGCCCAAATAGTAATTGATTGATCCCATATCTTGCATCACAAAATGTGGCTTGAAAATGCTTTCAATATCTGTAATTTGCTTCTATGTTGAACC
The DNA here is from genome assembly GCA_963556165.1 of Tipula helvola. Lineage (NCBI taxonomy): Eukaryota > Metazoa > Arthropoda > Insecta > Diptera > Tipulidae > Tipula > Tipula helvola. The sequence continues at coordinate 142,669,412 of OY744483.1, read as the reverse complement.
TGCCACAATTAAGTCATCCACGTAGACAATGACATAGCAAATTCCAATGTCAACTGTCTTCGAATACAACCATGGATCGTTATAGCTCTGTTTAAATCCAGCTCCGATGAGTACTTTGTGAAGTTCGGAATTCCAAGATCTGGCAGCCTGTTTCAAACCATAAATTCTTCTCTTAAGCTTGCATACCTTTGAACTATTATCGTCAAAGCCGCGTGGCTGCTTCATGTAGGTTTCCTTTAACTTTCCATTAAGAAATGCCGTCTTAGCATCGAAGTGATGCACAAACATTTTCCTTTTTGCACTTACTGATAACAAAGTTCTGAATGTTATATGAAGCACCACTGGCGCAAACACCTCATCATAATCCTCGCCGTACTTTTGTGAAAATCCTTGTGCCACGAATCTGGCTTTGTATCGTTGCACTTTACCATCCACACTGGCTTTTACCTTGAACACCCATTTACTTCCAATTGGTGTTTTACCTGGCGGCAAATCTATACAAGTTCCCATGTACCGTTGTGTTCATGTGCCTCAATTTCTTTCTGCATCGCAGAAACTGATTGCACCTTTTCGTTGCTTTTGATGGCTTCATCATCACTTTCATTCGTCTCTCTAACCATATTTATTTCATCGATCAAATGGTTGCGTGGCACGCTCTTTGTTGTCGTTTGTGAAACACGTACCGTTGGTTGAACTTGATCATTTTGTCGTTCATTTACTTGTGTTTCTGTTGAAACCACCTCCTCCTCAGCGTTTACATATTCACCGATACTGTCATGTTTTTGTCTTTCACCCAAATCAATTGAAATTTCGCTGTCTTTCGTATTTGGTGTACCAAAACGAACATCTCGACTGACTATCGTTGAAGGATTGTAGCAACGATAAGCTTTCGAATGCTCGTCATGTCCAAGAAAAATAATTTCAGCTGCCACATGGTCCAGTTTTTCTCTTTTTGCTGATGACACATGTATACAGCATTAGAACCAAATATGTGCAAATTGTTTGTACCTGGTTTTATGCCGTTCCACCGTTCATATGGTGTCACGTTCGTTGTTCTTGTTTTCACACGATTCTGAATGAAATTTGCCGTTGCATGTCCTCATGCAAAAACTGTTTGGAAACTTCGCGTCAATGAGCATGCAATGAGCAATTTAGATTAAAGTGCGATTTTTCCGTTCAGCTTTGTTGTCGACAGTCGGCTACCGTTAACTGAATCTGAACTTTAAATAGTTTATGTATTCTTTTGAAGTATACTCACCACTCCGATTCGATCGCATTATCTTTGGTTTTCAATTGAATTTGTTTTCACACAATGCGACATACTGCTTCACAGTGTATTCAACCTCCGATTTGTGCGTCAACGATATAACAAATGTAACACGTGAGTAATTGGATGCCTAAGTAACGTTTTCCACTGGGAATCGCTATACGCATAGGTCCGCAAACGTCCGTATGTATTAAATAGCCGTAGGTAGCCATGTCATTTTTCCCTTCATGCACACATCACAAACTTCCTTGATTCCGCATGCAATAATTTTTAATCCAGTAATTGTATGTTCTGATGCCATTTTCCGAATCGCTGCTTGATCACGATGTCCCATCAATCTGGTTGAAGAAACACATACAATTCACCAACCGTGTCAGCTACACCGATTTGTTGACCATTGTGCATGATTTCGCAAATTTGATCGTTGAATTCAACTTTAAGACCATTTTTCACCAACCGTCGGACAGAAAGTATATTCCCAACCAATTTTGATACATACAAAACATCGGTTGCTTTCGCTTTACGAATGCATCCACTTTCGTCCAAAAATGACAAACTGCCGCTATCAATTCCATGAATGTTCACTGATTCACCATTTGCTAGCTCGACTGAACTTTTATATAATTCATCAATTTCAGTACAAAAAAAAAATAAAGGGCGGAAACCTCACGAGGTGATCAGAACTTCGGTCTTTGGCAGCTTCAATGGGGATAGCATTCACCTGTGTCATAAAGTTGATGTGACAGTTTTGACAGTATTGATTTCTATTTTAACCAACATATATATTTACTTATACAACAACAGCCAAATAGAGTAAAATCTTCAGTAACTTGGGTACAGGCATCCAATTTAACACGAAAAATCGTTTTCTAGAACTTTATACCGAAAGTAGTATACAAAATTATGCTGATATTTCTAACCGTGTAACTGACCATATTCCAGAACTTTATCCTAAAATCATTTTAGAATCCCATTTCCATTACATATGTCGAATTTCATATTAATCGGTAGAGAAATAGTCAAGTTCCATCCTACTTGGCCATATTCCAGAACGTCATCCAAACAACATTTTAGAATCACATTTCCAACACACATGTCGAATTTCATCGTAATCGGTTGATAAATAGGCAAGTTCCATCAAATAAACAATTTGTTAACTACTCACTACATCGTAATCCCACCCCAACTCAACTTCAACTCAACCCGCAAATTGACCCCTAACTTAACCTTGAAATCAATTCCCGATTCAATGCCAAATTCAATAATGAAACCAGCATATTATAAAAAAAAAAATCGTAAATATTTATAAAACCAGGTATTTTGGGTCAATTCTTATGGCAGGTACCCCACCCTCTTGACGTACAGTCTCCAAAAACTTTTCAAATCTCCGCCTTGTCTATGGCCAACAGATTTGCAAAAAAATTCGAAATCGGACAAGCCGTTCTCGAGATACCACTGGTACAGACATCCAGACGGATGGACATTTTTTGTTTTTTCGGATTCAGGGACTTTCAAAATGTCGAGAAAAGTGGTTTTGGACCAACCAAATTTTTCGTCATTTTTGACAGGATTTCAATACTTTGGTCTTTTTAGACCGAAGTAAAACTTTTTTGCTGACAATAAATTTCGTTGCGCCGGAGTCGATGATCCATCCATTATTTTTTTTGTTACCAATCAAAAACAAAAAAATCCGAATCTTCAGTCGATTTGCCATCAGTGCTATTGCTTTTTTCAAGCCATTCCTTGTACTTTGGGAAATTTTTCTTTTAATGATTGGGTTTCTTCCAGAAAAAACAAACACCAACTTTTGCTATAGTCTTCATAACTGAATCACTTGAAGTTCCATCTCTTTGTGCACGTCTCTCGTATTCAGCAATCGCATGTTGTTTCACCGCCTCAAGTTTGATCTCTGTTTCATCACACGCTACAAGTCCAGAAACCATTGTATCATACCTTTCTGGCAAACTACCGAGTAAAAGTATTTTCGCAAACAAAGTTGCCAATGTTCTTGGTGAATGTCGCTCAATTTCGTGAAGCATTCGATTTATGTGTGCTTTTGCATCACAACCTTCTTCGAATTTCGATGCACAAATTGATCGCACCAAGTATGCCTTATTAGCAAGCGTACTTTTTTCATGGTAATTTTTCAACGGGTCCCATGCCCATCTTTTCCTTGCTGTATCTGCCGTACGAATGTGTGCCAATTGATCATCTTCAACAGACAAACTGATTGTGCATCTCGCAATATCATTCAGCATTTCCCGCAAATGTCGATTTCCTTTGTATTGGTTACTTCACTAGTGCTTGCATCTGTTTTAGCTGCCGGTTTCTCACCAAGAATCACATTTTTCCTACAAATTTTACTTTTGTGATTACTTCTTTAATAATTTCGCAATTTATTTCCCGGTTTCTTTCACACACTATGCCAATAACCTGTAGAAAATCTTGATGATATTTGCTTACCTTAGACTAAATACTGTACTACCAAAGCCTTCTAGTATATACAATTAATGGATGCTAAACCTTTCGTTAAGTCTGAAGTCTCGTTCATGTATTCAACATAAACAATACAAGCTTACGTGCTTCTGATTTAAATAGAAGCAATAATTTTGCGTTAGTTCCGCTATTTTAGCCATTTGGGGTCATTTATTGTAATTTACTCAAAACTGGTGAGTGATGTAGCTAAATGGACAGTGGATTCGTATTCAGCACGTCAAAATACATTGGGGTATGATGTCAGTCTTTTGTAACAAAAAAATATTGTTTTTTTATCTGCCTGTGTAATAGAAAAGAAAACATTTTCAATGATAGGGTTCTTCAGTACTTATGTATGTATTGATATTGATATTTGTAACAATTTTCAGGTGAACCACTTATAATTCTATATGATTACGTTATCTTGAAAAGAATGTTATAATGCTGAAATTGATTTAATTAAAAGGCAAGCCACTATATAATTCCATTATTCAAACATTTGATAATAACTTGCACCAATTTCTCAAATTTCATTTTGTTCCCAAGCTATAAAAAGAGGATTCTGCATAATGCGAACAGAATAAAAATTTGTTATTTTCTTAGAGCAATTCATCTTAATGGTAATTAGATTGGCTGAAGAAGCAAACAAAAAACAAAAGTTAAGTATATACCAGCTACACATCTATACCTTTCAAGTTTAGGCGCATAATTTTAATTCACAGGCAAACAAACAATGCATCTGCAAACAGACACATTATTCAAGTCGCATACACCTTAAGTGTTTTTCAAATTTTAATTTTTTTATGGTACCTACATGTACCTCACTCACTATGTTTTCCTTGATAGGAAATCGTTTCGTTTTATAACAAACACACCAAAAACAAATAACACGCTAATTACTAGTTTTATGCGTTAGAGAGGAATCGTTCGGCACAAAAGGTATACATTAAAAAAAAAACTCGGCTTGTTGTTGTCTTAAGTTCTTCTTAATACTCGGTATCTTATGTATACATACATATATAGGAGATTCTAAAGGTGATCATTTATAAATTTAATATTTCAAATTGACACGATAGATGTGGATTTTTACAGGTATTTTTGGTGATACACACACAAAAACACACGGGATTCATATAATTTTGGGTTATAAACATATGTGTATCGAAAGGTCCATCACGGGATAAGGATGAGTCATGTGTGTGTATCTACATACGTGTGTTTGTAAAGAGACAGACTAAAGATTTAATTGAGGTTGAAATTTTTAAAAAGCTGGTGTGTTGTAACATTTTGATTAGGTGTCGTACGTCCATTTGAAAAAAATTAGGTTTTTATGTCTGTTAGTATGGCTCTCTCGCGCGCATCAGGCAATACAAATTCGAGGCGTTATTTGATTTATAGTTGAAAATTGTGTGTGTTGGTGGGAAATTATTTAACGAATCAACAAATATGTATAGCTAGGTAATTATAGGTTTCGCGCTTGTTGATAATGATAATTTATTTAACTCGGTTTTCTTGTATCTTAGTTTTCATACTTGTATTTTATGATATAATTGATGATTAAATGGAACAGGTGAGAATGTTTTGTTGTTGTTGGATTCAGATTTGGTTTTCGATTTTAAGAGCTTTAGACAATAAAATATTATACAAGGTCGTAATTAATGATCGCAGTTTGTTTGATTTTTAGTGCACACGTAATCGGCACTATTTATAAATTGGATTCGTCTTGTTATTCTGAGCAGTGTGTAGTTTTATTTAATTTATTTTAACGAGTTTTATTTGGGTAATTAAATTAAAAGAATTAATTGGGGTTATATTTGCGTGGAATTGAAGAATTTTATGACTTGTTTTACAAAATTTTATTACCACTAACAATTAATACAAATGACTTAGAACTAAAACGGTTCAAATTGGAAGATGTAACAACCAGAAATCTCTTACAGTATTCTGCTTTATTGAATTCAAATGTCAAACTTTTGAGATGAGATGGGGAAAATTTTAAAGAAAACTCTCTTCATATATTTAAAAAAATTAAGTATTAAATCCCCTGGCAAGCAAATTTCTGGGGCTGATTAAATTTATTACTGAAAAACCTCACTAAACACCACATTATCCGTTACAACATTTGTATTGGACTTTCAAAAATGCTTACCTTCAGCGCACTGGATTCGGTAACTCTAGAAAATGCTGTGTATAGCTGATCATGCGTAAAGCACGTCTGTGGAAGAAATACTTCAACCTTTTGGAAGGTTTGAACCTGTTATTTGTCGATTGTCAAGGCATAAGAAAGTCGAATAGGGAATTAATGACATCGATTCAACCAAAAAGTCTACTGACAAATTTTCCTCTTGGAACGGTAGAATATTTTTTCAGAAACTAAATTTTCAAACACCTTTTCATTTATTTCTCTGATTTTTTAAATTTTTAGAACTAAAAATTACCATTGGAATATTAAGGAAGGGTCATCCAATCTAAATGATTATCCGAAAACATTAGTTATTAAGTCGTCTGATATGTAATGATGGGGAATTTCCAGTGAATACTGAGTTCTCCTATTGCATTCGACAGCAACACGTATGCCATAACCAACACCCAATAACCACTGACTGAATTCAGAATCAGTGGCTCTCATGTTTCTGTTTAACTGTAAAAACATGAAATGCCGCCATAAAAACCATTTTTTTAACTGATGAGAAATAGAATTTCATTAAATCGTGAAACGTCAAATTAAAATTTCTAGGGCAATTCCTGATGCCTGACGCAATTTCGAACTGCCTATTTGGCCAGCATTTCTGTCTAACCAACGATAACAAGAGTTGTGATCCAGCGTGCAAATTTTGTTCATGTTCATGTGTAAACAATAGACTTGTAAAAATCGATTTGGATGGTAAAAGTACCTGATGTTTAACGTCATATGAATCGGATTTAGACAACGTAATCATTAAAATTTTCTTCTAAATTATCCTACCAAATTTCCAGGGTCACCAAAATCCTAAAAATAAGGGTTTTATTTTTAATCATTTACAAAAATTTGACCCAAGCAAACGATAATAAAATTCAGCTAAATAAAATTAATTTGTTTCGAAAAAATGCGATCAGCTCTTGCAAGTACCTAAGCAATAAAACTAAGTAACCGAATATAATAAACTGTAGATTAAAACTACCACGACAAACCAGAAACTCGGTACAATTAAAAAAAACATCATAATCGGCTTATTAGTTTCTGAGATTTGGGCGGTCAGAAGAACGGACACCGTACTTTACATTAGTAGAGAATATAATTAGGTCATATAGGGCATCCAATTTTTGGCAATTCCGGAATTTTCGAATTTGAATGTTTTTGATTCCGGAGTTCCGGAATCAATTCCGAAATTTTTGTTTTTAAATAATCTCTGATTAAAAAAAAAAAATAAAAATTTTACAAACAACAACAAATTTCTTTTATTTCGTTAAAAATATTAGATATTTCTATAATTAATGCTCATATATATGAACAGCTACGATTAGGATATACGCCATTTATAGAATAACACAATTTTTAGAATTAAAAAAATGTTTAGAATTTATAAAGTTTATGGATTTTGTAGTAAATATATAAATTCTTTAAATTTAAAAATTCTTTAAACACTGTTATTTTTATCAATCAAATAAATTCAGTATATTCTGTTAAGTCTAAAATTCCAAAAAGTTTCTTAAATCCTACAAATTTTATAAATCGTATGAATTCTATTAATTTGATAAATTTAATAAATTCAATAAATTCTGTACATTTTATAAGTTTTACTGTACTGTATACATTTTGTTAAATTTTCTGTATTTTCTAAATTATATCAATTCCATAAATACTACAAATTTTACAAAATTTATAAATTCTATAAATTTAACGAATAATATATGTACATTCTCTAAATGTTGTAGCTTCTTTGAGTTCAATTAAATGCTTGAAGCGTGTCTATTTCATTAATTCTACAATAGATTTTCGAATTTTTCTTGTTTTATAAATACAAAAATTTCGATAAATCCTGTAAACTACAACAATTCTATAAATTCAATAATTTCTATAAATTCTATAGGTCCTCAAATTTTTATAAATTCTATAAATTCTATGAATAAAGTTTAAACATTTAGTAGGTGCTTTAAATTTTACAAATCTCATAAATTCTTTAGTTCTTATAAATTCTATAACGTAGAAAAATTCTATAAATTTTATGAATTCTCTAAATTCTACAAAGTCCACAAATATTAGAAATTCTATTATGTTCATAAACTTCATAAATTTTATAAATTCCATCAATTCTATAAATTATATGAACCCGACAAAATCCATAAATTTTATAAATTCTTTAAATTTTTTAGATTCTAGTTCTATATATTATTTCAAGTTTGTTAGTTCTATAAATTCTACAACGCCAAATTTTACTTATTCTAAAAATTCCATAATTTATATAAATTCAATAAATTCTCTGAATTTTACAAATTTTAAATAAAAATTTCGACAAATACTGTAAACATTAATAATTCTATAAATTCAATAATTTCTGTAGATTTTATAAATTCTATAAATTCTATGAATATTTTTAAATAGATTTATAGATAAAGTTTCAAAATTCAGTAAGTTCTTTAAATTCAAATCAAATCCAGTAACTTCTTTAGTTCTTATACTGTAAATTTGATAAAATCTATAAATCTTAAAAGTTCAATGAATTCTATAAATTTTATAAGTTCTACAAAGGATTTTATAAATTCCATCAATTCTATAAACTATATATACTCCACAAATTCTATAAATTGGATAAACTCTTGTAATTCATCTGTCAGTTACTCAGTTCTATAAATTCTAAACAGTCAAATTTGACTTATTTTAAAAATTCCATAATTTCAAACCTATAAATTCTCAAAATTCTACGAATTGTAAAAACACCAAAAACTTCCGTAACTCTTTCACCCTTACAGGAACCTTAGAGCTACGTATGGTGCCAGCTCCCTGAACAATTTTAAATTTTTGGTAGAACCACAAATAAAATTAATATAAAATTAATGATATTATATGCCGTGCCGATGGCACAGTTGTTAGCATGCTTGCTTTAAGGTCCGGGGGTCTCGGGTTCGATTCCCAGCGAGTGATGAAAAAAGCTCGGCTAGTTACTTAAAGGATCCATGAAGTAATCACTCATTATCCGTTGTAAAAATGATTACGAAACTTCACTATGAAGCGGCCAATGGGGTGAAGCGCCAGCGAAAAAAAAGGGTATTATATAAACTCTTAAAAATATCATTTAAAATTTTAAGACTTTCTAAATTTTTAAGAATAATCATTAATTTAAGTTTTGTTTTAAATTTAATCAAGATTCCACAGAATGTAAAATTTCTGCCTAGAATCAAACGTATGTGAAAATAGAATGGCGTTACTGAGGGGATGCGGTTCATTATTTTTCCTGTTCTACTTTGATTGTTTCTATTGAAGAAACAAGGCAAAAATTGTACGCTAAGCTGTTCGGTATGAATAAAAAACAACGGGCGAGTTCACGCTCAACTCGCAAAAGAATTATGTAAAAACCTTTAACTATTGAATAATTTCAAATTTCTTCGATGGGCCTGAGGAACCAATGCAGATAGACGGCTACTGTTCGCTCAGTATTTAAATTACGGTACAATTTTTGCTTAAAAAGACAATAAGTTATTCTATTTTGGATTTAGAGGACGAAATATATAACAAACTATATTTCAGTATAGCCATGTCTTCGTGAGCTTGAGCAAAGTACAGTTTTGTTAAGTTAATCATCTAAACATACTCTGCACGCTTTAAAATTCACCATTACTCGGTAATTGTTGAAGATTCCATATTTCGACTTTTGTGAATGGTTGTGGCAAACTAGATGAACAAAGCAAAGTGGCGTCGCTGATTTGATTGATTTGAACTAAATGAAATAGGGCGATTCTATTAGACAAAGGCGCTATTTTGACTGTAAAATCATAGCAGATGGAAATACGGTAGCATGTTTTTCTGCGGCTTCTTCATTGTGTGTATCTTTAGAAAATGGCATTCGAATCTGTTTACCACTATTATAGTTTTTGTTTCCTATATGCCCCGCATAACCAAACTCAGCAACAGCATGAGCAATACTAAACATAGCATACCAATTAAACAATTTCAAAATTATTATTTTATTATGTATCAATGTAGTTAGTAGTATAAATGCACAGTACACATATATAAGGTAATATATTGCGCAGGATGTCAAAAAATTTTAACAACAACAATGGCGGAGGTTGTGACTGAAATGTTTATGAACTATTTAAACAATAATACATTGTTAATCATTTTGAATTAAAGTCAGTATAATTTTTCACACAATTTTAATTATATTGACTCAACACTCAAAATTATTACGCAAAACTAACAAACACGATTTGTTTGGTCACAATGTCCGCCATATTAAATTTTTTTTTCATATGGATGCGCAAGAAAGAACGAAAATGAAACATCGGAGTATATTACCTTTATTATGTGTACTGTGGTATAAATGCCATTTTCACAGCTCGCTAAGATGGATAAATTTATATTTAATATTTAAAGTATGGGTGCATTTGTCTTTGTTTAACGTACTTCCATTTCAGTTTTTTTAATCACTTGCACTATACATGCATACTTTTTGTGCCTTTTCATTTCAATCTGACGGAAATTGTAATTCGAATTATATAGTATGCACACTCAGAGAAAAAATATGATAAATGACTGATTGCAGTTATTGTATTATGATTCAGGAAATCATATTCAACTATATTTGATATATCCTAACATATTTTAATTATAAATACCATTTATTTAATTACTAGAATTATATATGATAGATTTTATTAAATTTTGATAACTGCAATAATTTTAACCTTTCATGATTGCAACAATCATGCGATATGGTTTAATATGGTCTGGGCAATTATAGTTTGGTTTTATTTATGATCAGCAATATCTAAATATGGTTAAATCAATTGTAGTACAATTGGGCCTACCGTAATAGAATTGAGTTTATCATAACAAAATAACAGTTTATTGGGATTTATTTATATCCCCTCGTCTTTGCTACGGTCATATCGAATTGAATTTTTATTCTAACAAGATACAATTGTTACCCAATCTCGTAAACAAATTTTAAATAACGAGAAACAACTTAAAAATAAATAATTTTACTTAATTACACTAAATTAAAGTGAATTAAGAAAGTGTTTTGGTGATATTAGTAGTTTTAAAACCTAGTTCTAAAGTGAAGTTTTAGTAAATATGTAGTTATAAAACCTTATAATAGGGTAATTCTGCCTTGCAGTGGAAAACTGTGGCGCGTAAGTACATTTTATTTTATACTATACAGAGTATTAAACCGTATTGAATAAAGATTTTTAACGCGAAACACTGCAGATTTTTATTTTTTTTTAGTATATTAATTTCGATCACTAAGTATTCATTATAGTCACTCGGGTACGAAATATAATAAAATAAAATAAAAATCAGAATCAAAAATGTTTTGCAGTGCTTCGTGTTAAACATTTTTAATTATTGGTGATTCTGAATGTTGGAACAATTAATTAATTATCGTATTGGTTACTTAACCGTTTTGCTTTCTAAATATTTGCTCGATCAGTGTTTTCAATTATTAAAATAAAAGTTCCAAATTCCAATTATTTTATGCGTGTAGAGAATACAATTTTAAGATAATTATTGTACACAATTAGTTTTTGACAATTACTGTAATATTCAATGCAGGCACTAACATCCATCCCAAATTCAATCTTCTACAATAGATTCAAAAGAAGTAATATAAACATAATTAATTACTACACACATTTTTTGAAATTTTTTAAAAAATGTGTGTATTAAGGTGGATTTATATTATCCGTTCCTTTCCGTTCCTACCCGAACCGACACATACAAATATTGTTCAAAAAATGGATGTCTGACGGATAGTATAAATTGATTATGTCTCACACGATACGTGTAGGAACTGAAAGGAACGGATAATATAAATCCACCTTTAAGTGTGTTTCGCCAAGTGCCTACGGCAGAAAGTGTAAAAAGTATAATTAATTACATATAAAATTTTATTAGACTATAAAAATGTTTAGACTTAGAAAAAATTTCATTGAAAAACTATCCTGCGTTTTCGAGTAAACTCGGCAAACAAATTGCCCTTAAGACAAAAGAACTGGAAATTGAATAAGTAAAAGGTTTTATTAGAATCAAATTATATACATAAATCAGTTCAGGTTTCTTTAGGCTTTTTAAGGACGACTTTACAAAATTTACGAAACTTGTTGTTGTTATTTCCAAAAAAGCTACAGGATCATCCATCTTTCCGAGGTTGCACTGCCTAAGGTAATACAATGTTAGTTGCATTAAAATATATTATGTGTATGTATGCTCAATATGGTTATTTTTATTTTCATGAAAACTATTCATTGTTTTGAATAATTACAGAGCTGACCTTGTTCTGAATTAATAAAAAGACGTTCGATATTATCAACTACTACCTCAACCATCTCAAGTAATGGTGAATACCGTTTTTAGGTAAATTGATAAAAAGCTCTTGAGCTAATATTTACTTGAATTTATTTTCAATGATATCAATTTCAATGATGGCATTGCTATTTAGAATAACAAGTCAATAATTGTGCTGAGCTTTAATACTGATTTACATTCAAAGATTTTTGCAGATGCAGATGTGAAATCAAAAAATCGTTTTCTTTACACATAAAAAATAAATTTAAACCAAAAATGTCATAAACTAATACAAATGATTGGTTTTCTTGTTTTTGTAACCTTATTATATTCTTCTCGCATCGGCGGTTTTACAGAAAAAAGATAAAACTCGACAACTGCAAAAAAAAGCCAGATAACGATTTTTGGATTTGTCTCTCGGGTTTCAATTGCCTTTTTCTCTTTTTGTCTTTGTTGTTTTTCGTATGTTGTGTTTCACCTTTCAAAACTTATACGGTTTCAATTATCATTATAACGTCTTTTAAATTGGGTTTGTTGAGCAACTTATAAATAATGTTTCAAATAAAAATACAAAAATAATGTATAATTTCATATAAACCTCTAATTTGGATATAATTATTCTGTGCAAATTAATTTAGAATAAATGTAAATTTCACGAATTATAAAATATGCTTTGTTATTAAATAAAAAATAAGTAATTATATATACAGAAAAACCTTACTAACGGACATCGATAGGTCCAAAAAAGGTTGTCCATTGTAGTTCCTTATACTGAGGATTTGTAATTTTTTTTTTATTTAACTTTTGTTGGGATTCTATTTCTTATCCGATTTTGAGAAAATTTAGCATTTCCAATGGAAATGGGAATCTCAAATGATTTATACAACAAATCATTAAATACATAAAATAACCACTTTAGCTTCCTATTTCCATCGTAAAGGCCAAACTTCATCAAAATCGATTAGAAAATTGTTAAGTTCCTCCCTAGTTGGCCATATTTTAGAATTTAATCTAAAAATCTTTTTGGAATCCAATTTCCATCGTACATGCTGAGTTTCATTTAATTGATTAGGAAATAGACAAGTGCCTTTACTATTGGCCACATTCCAGAATTTTATGTCAGATGTCAAATTTCACAATAACCCGTTCAAAAATAGTAAAGTTCCATTCTTCTTGGCCAAATTCCAGAATTTCATTTCAAAATCATTTTAAAAGCTCATTTCCAACGCACATGACATTTTTAAGTGTTCTCTAAAATTTGAAGAAATATCCAAATTCCATCCTACCTGGCCATATTCCAGAACTTTATTTAAAAATTATTTATATCGTACATGCTCAATTTCATCAACATCGGAGAAGAAATGGCCAAGTTCCTTCCTGATTGGCCATATCCAGAACTAACTAATGCTCCCATCATCGCAGAAATGTCTGTCCGCGTCCGCTCTAATAAAGTGTATGCTTAACTAAGGGAGGTTTTCATGAAAACACTTCAATTTTGCATGGGACTTTAAAGTGTGTCCGTTTTAGTGAGGTGTCCTTTAAAGTGAGTGTCCGTTGAAATGAGGTTTCACGGTATATATGATACAAATGGTATGATACCTACTATTAGATTCCGCAATGTGCTCCATTAATGCATATGATAACAACTATCACAAAATCTGATTGTCTTTATCAGGTCCATGTAATAAATACAATTAATTCATTGATGCTTTCCAATATAATAACGATATCTGTAATCATGGTTATGGTTAATTCAATAATATTTTGCAAGATAACGCGCATTATTTATTTGTAGACACAATTATTATAAAAAATTGCATTCATCACGATATGATTTTCTTAATCATTGCATCTAATCATAAATATGATGGTCACTTTTATGATTATCTCAATCATATTTTTTCTCTGAGTGCAAGTTCGGTGTATTTTGTCTTCGTTTTCTCATATACATAATACATACTATAATTTATAATTTCGGTCGTACCGGATTTTCCGTTCCTTTTTTTACATGAAATTTTTGACTTACCCCCGCTAAAGATGTTTTCACATCAAAAATATAGCCCTGGACCCGTATTCTTGAATTTGAAAAACTCAACAGTGATTTGTTTCTAAACTAAGTAATTTCAGTAAAAAACACAGGCAACTTCTTTCGATTGATTTTAAAAACACGGACCTTGGACCCGAATTCTTGAAGTTCATCCGAAAAATGTCACTGGCGACTTTCTAGTAAAATACGTCGTTTCAGTCGCAAATTAAATTATTTTTAAACTAAAGTTACCAGCGACTTTTTTCGATTGAATACAAGAACCCGGGACCTGGGTCTAATTTGTATCCACAACAGGCAGCTCAGTTACAGGTTTTCCACACACACATTGTTCCTCCAATAGAACACTGTAAAAGAATCCAAAGGAAAATAATCACTGCAATTTTCGAATAAAACGTAGACCAATTGTCTGTTTTTATATACGAGAGTGTGCACTAAAACAATCTAATAAAATCCTGTTATCTTGCATTTTTGGGTGTTTAATACACCCGAATGTAAACTTCAACAATTTTACGGAAACTGGATTTATCTTTATTAATTTGTATATTTCAAATAGCAACAAAGAGCTGCCATTAAATTATCAATCCAGTTCAACGGAACCTTGGAATGATGAATATTGTATTTATAACCTACTGAAGCATTTCTGTGGTAATATGACATAAGGGAATAACTCTAAAATTCGCATTTTTCAGGAAAACGTTTTTAAAATGAAGAGTCGTTCAAAATCGTATGAGTTTTTGACTTCTTGCTTTTTTAAATGATTATTACGGTTGTTTGTAGTTTCTGGATTATTACAAAAAATTGATATGATATGAATTCGAATATGGACATTTCGAATTTTGAATAATATGTAAAAGGGTATAACCCGAGTAATTCCCTTATGTCATATAGCCACAGAATTGTACCTTGTAGTAATTTACGCTATTTTAAAAGTTAGTATTTAAGAAATTCTAATTTAAAATGGATGGTAATTTTCCTCATTTATTATGGTTTTTTAGCAAATGATATAGATGCACCAAAATTATATGCGAAAACTCATATAGGATCCCTTCTAAATACGAGCACAATGGCAATTAGAATAAAATTCGAGCAATAATGGAAAACGATCTCAAATCGAAACGAAAATTAATCAAACATAAACATGTAAGAACAAAGATTATCTTAAAGAATTTACCTGTATATGTATTTATTTAAATTTTAGGTAAGTTGTTTATCCAAACCGAATTTAATTTTATATAAGTTAAAAAATAATTTGAATCAAGTTCCTTTCTAATTCATGGTAGAGTGCCAATTAGAAAAGTAAAAACGCTGTACATATAGTGATAAAATTCCTTTCAAATAATTGTATACTCATGATAACTGGTAACTGAATATTTCATCCAAGTTTTAAAATTTATCTACATTTTCTAGAATATTCAAAAACCAAATTTTCCGTTTACAGATTTTTGAAAAAAGAGAAATGTTTTTTTCAGAAAAGGAAGCTTTGCTTTTAAAATATTCTGGAAAATGAAGGTTTAATAAAGGAATGGGGAACATTTTGAAATTAAATCTCCTTTCTCCAGAAATTCTGGAAAAAGAAGATTTAATTTTGAAATATACTGGAAAATGGAGGTTTAATTTAAATATCAGAATGGAAATTTTCATTTTATAGAATATGGGCCTTAATGCCAATCCGAAATGGTAATAACGACCGTGTACATTATTTCTTTCTATAAGGTGAACTTTAAATTCTAAAAAAACGGGAAGGAAGCCAGTGGGCGTTAATCAATTCACTCCACCGTAATTCATATAAAATTAAATCCAAATCTGTTCACACAAAAATGGATACTGGTAAATGAGTTTTGTTTTTTCACTTAAAATTTACTTTTTTTATTGAATATTTTGTTACATCATCACTCACTCGGCATTTACGTTTATACAGAGCAAACAATGAATTTGTACAACTACAAAGTGTATCGTTGAAAATTATTAAAATTTACTCGTAATTTAGCGTTTTGTTATAAAGAAATTAATAAAATATGTAAAATCTTATTTATTTCGTTTTTGAAAAATAATATTTTTCTGGTTGTAAAGGAATGTGGATCAACTGCCTGTCGAATTATACTTTTATATCCCCCCAAAAAGTTAGTGGTGATAATAATAAAATTTTCGAGAACAACGTAAAATACTAATTTCTTATTAACCCTCTCAAACGCCTTGTACAATATATTGTACATCAACTTTCATCGCTTCGACCAACCGTAATTTTTAATTTTTGTCTCATTTCTCTTGTGCGATCGTTCTCTTATGTATTTATGTTCACACTACAGTTTTATGAGCAATCCCATATCATAGCAGTGCATAATTGTGCTACGTATTTTATTTTTGGAAGAAAGTCAATTTTAAATGGCGTTTGAAAGGGTTAAATCTCTATATGAGGTGTTTATTTTCAAAGACGGCCAAAACCAAAACCCAAAGGGCAGCTATACCATCGGTACAATAACTATGTAGTAAAGTTAGGAAACAATTTCCTTCCAAAACCCAAAAGATTTAAAGGAGAAGAATTCTAAAAACATTTACCTCATATTAGGGCTTGCAATACCGGATACTGAAATACCGGTATACCGGCTGATTTTTTTGACACCGAAATGCCGGTTTTAGTTGTTTCAAATACCGGTATTTCGGTATTGTCGAAATATTTAAATTGAGAATTTATTTTATGTTTTTAGTGTTTTGTTTGTTAGTATAGGATTGAGATCGACCCGGTTACAAACACCTTGGCGGTCAATTGTTAGTATTTACATTTTTTCTATTAATTACTTTACTACGTTATTTCTACTAACTGCTGTCCATCCTTGGTATCCTACAGACAATGTTAATTAGTACTCAATTACCCCTTATATATTTCCCACCACCTTAATTATTCTTTCAGTACTACAAACACCTTAATTTTAATTGTAGTGTCTATTTCACTCGGCTGCTTCAGTTTCCAGAACCCGCCTTTGGACATTTGTTGTAGCAATTTGATTAGGAGGTATTTAATTCTAAATATTAACTAGCTGTCTATGTCTGATTTTATATCATAGTAGAAACTGCATTCTGAAATAACATTCATTAGTTTGCTGGGTCCGATTTCTAGTAATTTCTGTAAATCGTAAATCTTATTAATTTAAATTCCACTTAAGAGTTATAAAGCAGTAGCTCAGGGACGACCTAGCATAGTGGATGTTTTTAGTCTCCGCTGTTAATTCACATGCTTTCAGCAATACTGGTCACTCTCTCAACTTAGAACTACAATTCAGCTGAATTTCAAGCCTAAGGCTCGTTTCCCGGAATACGCCGAATCCACCGCACCGAAAGAAATATACATTAGTAAAATTGTTAGTAATAATTTATAAAGTAAGTTAGCACAAACAACACAACTTCTACACTACATGATTTTTTTTAACTGCTTATTGTTCCTGGAGCTGCGAGTTGATTCAGGCTACAATTTCATTCTGAAAATCAGGATTAAATTCAATCCTTATAAAAATTGTTAATTCGGAATTGTGTTATATTCTGTAAATTAAGTTATTTATCACTAAACTAGAGAAGGGACTCTACACTAAATGATGAACAAAATAAATAAGGCGAATCGTCTGTTCTTCCTTCCGGAATCCCTATGTATCCATCCCCTCCACGCCTGATTCTTATTTAAATCAACTTGTATAATAATCAAGTAAGTGTTTGAGAGTGATTTAACTGCAAATTAATCAGCCATTCAGTTATTTATAGGAAAGTAATCAACATTTATTCAAAACTAAATTCAAATTCAAAATTCAATATAATAAATTCGATTAGTATCAGCCACCCAATAAAATGATCTCCGCCACCCTAGTCACCTTTGCCACTCAGATACTATCGCCAACTTGCCACTAAGACTACGGATGTTCATCCCATGATGCAGGTGTGATAAAATTTCTATAAAACCAAGTTCTATTTATTTAAAATGAATCATTAATTTAAAAATCTCCCTAAACATAAATTAAATTAGTCCTCTAAATTAAAAGGATAGCAAATTAATCACTAAATTTGACAAGCTTTAAATAATAACCTGTCTAACACTAAACCAAAGCAACTTCAATCTTGTACGAGATACAGACATCTAAGTAGTCAATAGTTCGTATTATGATATTAGTGTTATATATGGTGGAGAAAAAGATTAGCACCAGTCAGCATAATTCTGAATACTACAAATCCGCTTGATGCTTGAAGATTCCGGTAGGAAACTATAGGAATTAAAATTGAAACCAAGAGTTTTATTGAACTGACCACCGCTAAACTTACCCCTCCCCCCCCCCTCTCCGCCATAACCGAACTCAACTATTAAATTTAAATTAAAATAAAATCTAAATATTTAAAATTTTTTCTTTTTGTCTGAAACAAATTGTAGATTAACAACAAATTTAATTAAGATTCAATTCTCGCTCCAACCTCCCGTCTGGAACCCTTTTTAAACTATTAACATTTATGCTCAGTAATACCTCTGAAAATTGCAGTCAAATTAATCCGTTATTTCTACGCAAACCGCACTAAAGGTTAATTAAATTTAAATTTAGACTCTGAAACTAAGTATGTACAGTGTTTTTTTTAATATTCTGATTGAGTACACATGCTCAGTAAAATTAAGATATCTCAAAAACTAGATTGAATATTTACAATCTGTAAGAGGCGTATGATAGGCTACACTGTTACCTATTATACACAAAAAGCAGATTATTGATATAAATTATATCCGGTCTTTATTTTATTTTTAATTTTTTAATTACTGGCTATTTATAGACCGTTTATGTTCATTTAGTTTTTAATTTAAATGTTTTTATTTAAAAAATTGCTGTCGCCGATATTTCGATGTTTCACATCATTTTCCAGGCGGTATATTTAGTTAACAAATTTTATTTTTTATTTTCCGCGATTCAAATTTTTCCCCAAAGGCTACCAATTTAATAATTTATTTGTTGTCCTTGACCCAATATTTATTTACGAAATTTCAAAAAACAGCTGACCAAAGTTCAAAATAAAAACATTGTGACGTAATAATTTAAAAAACTACATAGATTTCTGAATGAAAATTTTGATTGTATTATGTGTGGTTTTTAATAATATCAATATAGACAGATTGTAATTTATTTGTGTCCACTTTGTAATTAACTGGATTCTTTGCCAACCAGATATGACATGCTTCCTTAAATAACCTTTTGTTTTTCTTTGGTTCATACTCTAAGGTGATTGCTTTATCGATATCGAACTCGTGTTTCCTTTCGTTTACATGTTTTACAAGAGCTGATCTATACGTGGACGGTTGAGGATTTCCTTGCCTGTTAATATGTGCTACGTCTCTTTTATGTTGAATCATTTGCTCATTTTTTGTTTTCCCCGTTTCGCCAACATAGCATGCGTCACAATTTTTGCACATAACTTTATAGATTAATGCATTTTTTTGGTCCGTCGGTATTTTATCGTTTAATTTAGTGTAGGTATCAGACATTTTACTTATAATTTTGTTTGCTAACAATAGATTTCCCGAATTGTTTATTAAAGTTTTGGTAATTTTTTCCGTTAAATGGGGTACGTATGGTAATATTCCATATTTAATTTGGTCGTTATTTTGTCTTCGTCTCTTCGAATATGTATATAAAGTTTTCGTAATAAGATTTTAATTAATTTTACTGGATAATTATTATTTATCAGAATGGTTTTTATTTTTTGTAGTACGTTATTTCTAAATTCCTTATCAGTGAGATATATCGATCTTTTAATAAATGAAAAGACTACATTCCTTTTCATTTGGTACGGATGAACTGATAAGAAATTTAATAATGTATTAGACGCTATATCCTTTTTATACCATTCTGTTTTAATTTTGCCATTGATTCTATGTAATTTTGTGTCTAAAAACGGAAGTGAACAATTATTTTCTTTTTCAATAGTAAAATTTAGTTTATTGTGAAAAGAGTTAAATGAGGTTTGTATCTTATCTACATTGGACTCAACCGTAGCTAAAATGATATCATCAACATATTTATATATAAAAGTCGGTTGATTTTCTAACAACGGGAGTTTCTCATTAAACAATTTTTCCAATACTATGTCCGCTAAAATCGGGGATAATGGATTTCCCATAGCTAATCCGAATTTTTGTTTGTAAAAAATGTTATGATATTTAAAATAATTGTTATCACTTACACATATCTCTAAAAGTCTCATAAATTCATTATTTGTTAATTTACAATTATTTGAAATTTCATTCCACCTTTCTGATATCGCAGTTTTAGCAATCTGTAACGGTATATTTGTAAATAAGGATACTACGTCCAATGAAGCTAATATGTCATTTTCGTTTAATGTAACATCATTTATAGCGTCCTTAAACATAAATGAATTTTTTACATTAAATTTGCTTCCTTGCGTTAAGGGTTTTAAAATTTCACAACAAAATTTTGCTAAATTATAACCTGGGGAATTTATAGTCGAAACGATTGGCCTCAATGGTACATTAATTTTGTGTATTTTTGGAAGTCTGTAAATTCTGGGTGGTAAGGGATTGTTAATTTTTAAGTGTAATTTTTGCATGTTATTGATCAAGTTTTTATTTTTCATCTCATCAATAATTTTGCAACATTTGGTGTTAATTTTTTTGGTAGGGTCATTTTGTAAAATTTCATAGGTGTCTGTATCCTGAAGTAAGTCCGTCATTTTAAGTTCGTAATCTGTTTTTTCCATTATTACCGTTCTATTACCTTTGCCCGAATTTAATATGCATAAATTTACGGATGTGAAGTTTTCAACAAAAAAACAAAATCAACAAAACATATATGTATACAAAATTTGTTGATTCAACAAAAAATTATATTAGTATTAGTGAAACACTCGGTAAAAGCAATTTAAAACCAAATTCTGACAAAAACCGGGAACAACTAATAATAATATATTAACTACTAATGTTTTTGACTTAAATAATTGAATTTTGACGTCAGCATATACGATCAAAATGTTTTCTGAAAATTGAAAATCTTTTTTTGAGATATGGGTGTCAGTGGTAAAGGGTACTTGGTAAGCCAAGGCCAAATCATCA
This sequence comes from Tipula helvola, assembly GCA_963556165.1. NCBI lineage: Eukaryota > Metazoa > Arthropoda > Insecta > Diptera > Tipulidae > Tipula > Tipula helvola. The sequence goes on along the minus strand of OY744483.1, from coordinate 142,648,045 downwards.
AAATTACCGCTGGTTCGGCATAAAAATATATTCAAGGATATATGTATTTCATCTACATTGTACTACATGCAGCTTTCAAAGTCACTTTCAAAGTCAACAAAGTCCATACGATATACCGAAATATTTGAGGTTCACTGTATTGAAGATTGGCCAATTCACAGAGATGTTCCACGGGTCCGACGTATAAGAAAAATTAGATATAGGTATCCTATATAGACTACCTACAATCATATTCGAATACGATGAAACAGGACCTTTTGGTGTTGACCTCGAATGTTGATAATTTTCATATGATATATTCATTTTATATGATCTTGTAATAAAAAAACTAAAAAATTGTAGGGTGCCCTTTAAAATGGCTTTGCAGGGGAGACCAACTTTTATATGGTGTCCTATTCCTTCTTTCTGAGTATTCTACATGAAAAGCTCCTGAGAGGACTCTCAGATAAATTGTCATACCATTTAAAATGATGTCACAAACTTTTCTTGTAATAAAAAAACTAAAAAATTGTAGGGTGCCCTTTAAAATGGCTTTGCAGGGGAGACCAACTTTATATGGTGTCCTATTCCTTCTTTCTGAGTATTCTACATGACAAGCTCCTGAGAGGACTCTCAGATAAATTGTCATACCATTTAAAATGATGTCACAAACTTTTCTTGTAATAAAAAAACTAAAAAATTGTAGGGTGCCCTTTAAAATGGCTTTGCAGGGGCGACCAACTTTATATGGTGTCCTATTCCTTCTTTCTGAGTATTCTACATGACAAGCTCCTGAGAGGACTCTCAGATAAATTGTCATACCATTTAAAATGATGTCACAAACTTTTCTGGTAATAGAAAAACTAAAAAATTGTAGGGTGCCCTTTAAAATGGCTTTGCAGGGGCGACCAACTTTTATATGGTATCCTATTCCTTCTTTCTGTGAATTCTACACGACAATCACCTAACAGGACGCTCAGTCATACAATTTAAAATGACATTACAAAATAAACCGACAAAAAAAAAATATTTTATTTTCCTGAAATGGATTTTTTTTTTTCAATTTGATATAAGATCTCGTGTTTTAATACAAAATTAGTTTTCTGTTTTTTCAAAATCGAAAATTACTTGTGTATTATTTAGTGGTGTTTACTTTGCAGTGTGCAGCTAAATTATTGTGATTTATATTCTTTGACAAGTGACAACTTTTGTGAATTTATTTGATTTAGTTATAGAGCATTTTTCATACCGGCATTCAAAACGGACATTCTTTTTTGCGGAATATATTTTTTGAATTTTTTATAAATTTTGCTTATAAACAACTACGACCTTTGCTTTCTTACGGACATTCTAAATTTATTAGTTTTAGTTTTTTGAATTTGTTTTGTACACATTTTTTATGTAATTAGTTAATATTTAATCCTATTGTTTAAGTTTTTGGAATTGGTTATTTTAAATAAATATTTTTAAGATTTTAGTTCGTAATTGTAATATTCAGTTTTAGTTTCACTAATTGAAATTTATTTTGCTAGTCTCAGCGATTATAAATTAGCGAATTGCTTTTTTATTTTTTTAGATAGTACTTGGTTTATGTAACTTAGTTGCCAGTTTTTTAATTTTGAATATTTCTCCTTAGTTTGTAATAATTGTTTCAATTGTCACATTTATAATGGAGAAAGAAATTAAGCATTATAATTATAAAAAAAATCGAAGCACAATAAATGCTGAAGCCGTATTGAGTGCTTTAAAAATTTTAAACGAAAATCCCAAAAATTTTGTAATGTCAAGATTGGTTACACCGGGAATGAAAAATCTGTGTAAAATAATGCACATTAACCCCAATCGACAAAATATATGTAAATTATATTATGTATGGCAAAACCATAGACAATCATAATAGATCTCTCATTTGACTAAAAACAGAAAATAAAAACAAAAATTTTCCATTCAAATATTATCGGTGTATTGCATATACGTATTATATTTGCAACGCATTCTAAAATCATTGCCTTATAAAATACACAACACAATGATACATTGGAATTATCAGAAGTTTTTGTTTTTTTCCTTTAGTTACTATGAAATGAGAAATCTAGTATGAATGTCTATGGCAAAACTATAAACAACTCAACGTAAATCAGGTTTCTTACTAAAATGAAAAGAACTTAACAGATGAATTTTGTACCCAATTTCCGATTTAAAATTCAAATGGCTTTCCAGATAATATTCCGGTGACCGAGATTAATTTTAATGAGTTATCGAATGATAATCATAATTATCATTCTGACGGAATTGTCTTTGAATTCATTGATCATCAAAAATCAAGTATTGACACACAGTATTTCTGATATTGGTAATGAAACAATACCTTTAGTTTCAAACTTTTCTGAAAAATCCATAAGTTTGGGATGGCGACTTAAATTTTGCATTATGTTTAACGAGGTACTTGAAGTATTAAGCAAAGATGAAGTAAGAGAACTAATTCATCGATGTCTAGCAGAACAGAAAAATCCATGTGTTGTTACTTTTCAAACTATTCACAAGCTTTCCAAAATTCATGAAAAAATAGTAGTATACGGATCATGCAAAGATAATTTACACCAACAAAAATATAAAATTGAAATATTCAAAACGAAAGAAATGCGGATCTATACACAAGGTAATGAAGAAGAATTTATTCACTCTAGTGAAAAAGTTTTTAGGCAATATCGTGGCTTACGACGAGAAAAAATTAAGCACATTTCCGAAAATCAAAGCGCTCACAATACGTATTTGGATTTGGTTAGTGCAACCGACTTAAATTTATACAAAGAAGGGAATACTCAGGATATGACCACACCTCAAGTCTTAAGAAAAATAAAATCGGAGTTTTATAAGAAAGACGATCTAGTTCGGGATTGCGACTTGGTTGATGTATATTTTCAATGTTGCATGCAACCTCAAAATAACCGTTACATATATTCGGTAACCGAACCGTTACAAATAGTTTTGATAAGAGAACAACAAATAGCCCTTTTAAAACAGGACGAAATTAAAGCTATTCATTTCGAAGCGACAGGTGGAATTGTTAGAATTCCGACATGCCACAATCAACATATTTATAAGAGGATTCTTTATTATGCATGTGTCATCAAAGTGAGCGGTAATATAATTCCCATTGCAGAATTTATTTCGTGTCAATATGACGCTTGGACAATAACCAAATTCTTGCTAGACGTAAAAAAAGAATTAGAAGGTACGGCGAAACAAAAAAAAGGCCATTACTTTGTCGTTGATTGGTCATGGGCTCTTATTAATGCAATAACTAACACATTTAACTCTATGAATGTGTCTGAATATCTTCAGGCAAGTTTCATGAGCCTTTAAAAAAAACGTTTGTACCAGTTTTTATTTGTTGTTCTCATTTTGTGAACATTATCACGGTACAAATAAAAAAAAAAATACCAAATATTGATAGACAACATCGAAATCTCATATTAGATTTTTTTTGTGCAATGCTTTCTGCTAACAATATGTACTGTGTGGATGAGTTGTTCCGACAGTTTTGTTATGTGATGTGCTCACCAAAAATCACAAAAAGCAGTAAATTTGCATATCATAGTTTTACCCAAAAAATTGGGAAAATTTACTGTGACAATTATGCTAATTTTGAAAGCGATAAGTCCGAAGACATTGTAAATAGAAATATTAACTTGTGGCCGGAAGATACTGCAAACCCTTTCTCTTCGCTAAATATCAAGCTATATACCAGCAAGTCAAAACTGTAGTAGAAAAAGAACGCGGGAATAAGATTAACAAATTTTATTCTGATGGATTTGTTCAATTTGCAATAAAAAAATATTTTTCATACATTGTTTTCTGGGCAAATTTCTATTCAACAAAGTTTGGTGTGCCGGGTAACATTTCCAACGCTGTTGTAGAAAATTGGTTTCACGCTGTAAAGAACCACTATTTAAAAAATAAGCGCATGAAAATTGGACGAGTCGTTAATGTATTAAAATTCAGAAGCGAGCAAAAACTGAAATCTATAAAAATGCCAGAACCATTATTGTCAACCCCAAAAACAACAAAAAGGAAATACGTTCCTGATAATATGCTGAACGAAGAGCATTGGAATAAAAAACCGCGACTCTCAAATAGTTCACCAAAACACTTCGGTAGAAATGTACTTAACCGTTATAATAACAAACAATTATTTGAACCAGAAAAAGATCAACGTATTCAAGGTTTCAATGTTGAACAGATTCCTTTATTAAAAAATGGATTTTCCGCTGTTTACGGTGAAGAAACAATATCGGTGGTCAATACTTGCGGTTTTGATGCACTTACAGTCATTTTAGTATGCTTGGGCGTTGATAACGAATTAATTAAAAATAAATTTTGTGAAATAAAAAACGATTTTTTTAATTTCATATCAAAAATAATATCGACAAAAAAAATATCTGCTGAAACTTACGACATACGTACCAATATGTTATTTGATATATTTAAAGATATTAAATGTATAAAAACATTCAACAACACCACTATTTTAGATGCTGAGTGTCAAATAACATATTTAATCAATAAAATGTTACCCCTGCCTATCACAGTTTATCAAAAGTGCGTTGAAGAAAACCTGGTTCGCATTAGAAATTCGCAGAATAGGGATTTACCCTTCGACATATTTACTGTGAATGAAAGTACTCTTCACAATATTGAAGGTTCATTATCGTTTGGAACGCTTACTTGCTCTGGTTGTGGATCAAATTTAACAGTTGATAAAATTATAACCAATTATGGCGTGGCCATAGCCGACGTCCAATCATTTAACAATGTTAACTATAATATTAAAATTAAAGAAATTCAACAAGAAATTAGATTGAATAACGAAATTTTTTGTTTAAAAGCAGTGATAAATTATAATCAAAATGTAAAACATTATACCGCTGTAATAAAACGTCCCAACAATAATTGGGAATTATTCGATAACCTAAAAAAATTTTCCATTCTAACAACTGACCAAATTTGCATCAATCCGGCAATTTTGTTTTACAGTAAAGTATAATCAAGTCATTTTTCGAATATGATTGTAGGTAGTCCATAAAGGATGCATATATCTAATTTTTCTTATACGTCGGACCCGTGGAACATCTCTGTGAATTGGCCAATCTTCAATACAGTGAACCTCAAAATTTCAATATATCATATGAAAATTATCAACATTCGAGGTCAACAACAAAAGGTCCTGTTTCATCGTATTCGAATATGATTGTAGGTAGTCTATTTAGGATACCTATATCTAATTTTTCTTATACGTCGAATCCGCGGAACATCTCTGTGAATTGGCCAATCTTCAATACAGTGAACCTCAAAATTTCAATATATCATATGAAAATTATCAACATTCGAGGTCAACAACAAAAGGTCCTGTTTCATCGTATTCGAATATGATTGTAGGTAGTCTATATAGGATACCTATATCTAATTTTTCTTATACGTCGAATCCGCGGAACATCTCTGTGAATTGGCCAATCTTCAATACAGTGAACCTCAAAATTTCAATATATCATATGAAAATTATCAACATTCGAGGTCAACAACAAAAGGTCCTGTTTCATCGTATTCGAATATGATTGTAGGTAGTCTATATAGGATGCCTATATCTAATTTTTCTTATACGTCGAACCCGCGGAACATCTCTGTGAATTGGCCAATCTTCAATACAGTGAACCTCAAAATTTCAATATATCATATGAAAATTATCAACATTCGAGGTCAACAACAAAAGGTCCTGTTTCATCGTATTCGAATATGATTGTAGGTAGTCTATATAGGATGCCTATATCTAATTTTTCTTATACGTCGAACCCGCGGAACATCTCTGTGAATTAGCCAATCTTCAATACAGTGAACCTCAAAATTTCAATATATCATATGAAAATTATCAACATTCGAGGTCAACAACAAAAGGTCCTGTTTCATCGTATTCGAATATGATTGTAGGTAGTCTATATAGGATACCTATATCTAATTTTTCTTATACGTCGAATCCGCGGAACATCTCTGTGAATTGGCCAATCTTCAATACAGTGAACCTCAAAATTTCAATATATCATATGAAAATTATCAACATTCGAGGTCAACAACAAAAGGTCCTGTTTCATCGTATTCGAATATGATTGTAGGTAGTCTATATAGGATACCTATATCTAATTTTTCTTATACGTCGAACCCGCGGAACATCTCTGTGAATTGGCCAATCTTCAATACAGTGAACCTCAAAATTTCAATATATCATATGAAAATTATCAACATTCGAGGTCAACAACAAAAGGTCCTGTTTCATCGTATTCGAATATGATTGTAGGTAGTCTATATAGGATACCTATATCTAATTTTTCTTATACGTCGAATCCGCGGAACATCTCTGTGAATTGGCCAATCTTCAATACAGTGAACCTCAAAATTTCAATATATCATATGAAAATTATCAACATTCGAGGTCAACAACAAAAGGTCCTGTTTCATCGTATTCGAATATTATTGTAGGTAGTCTATATAGGATGCCTATATCTAATTTTTCTTATACGTCGAACCCACGGAACATCTCTGTGAATTGGCCAATCTTCAATACAGTGAACCTCAAAATTTCAATATATCATATGAAAATTATCAACATTCGAGGTCAACAACAAAAGGTCCTGTTTCATCGTATTCGAATATGATTGTAGGTAGTCTATATAGGATACCTATATCTAATTTTTCTTATACGTCGAATCCGCGGAACATCTCTGTGAATTGGCCAATCTTCAATACAGTGAACCTCAAAATTTCAATATATCATATGAAAATTATCAACATTCGAGGTCAACAACAAAAGGTCCTGTTTCATCGTATTCGAATATGATTGTAGGTAGTCTATATAGGATGCCTATATCTAATTTTTCTTATACGTCGAACCCGCGGAACATCTCTGTGAATTAGCCAATCTTCAATACAGTGAACCTCAAAATTTCAATATATCATATGAAAATTATCAACATTCGAGGTCAACAACAAAAGGTCCTGTTTCATCGTATTCGAATATTATTGTAGGTAGTCTATATAGGATGCCTATATCTAATTTTTCTTATACGTCGAACCCGCGGAACATCTCTGTGAATTGGCCAATCTTCAATACAGTGAACCTCAAAATTTCAATATATCATATGAAAATTATCAACATTCGAGGTCAACAACAAAAGGTCCTGTTTCATCGTATTCGAATATGATTGTAGGTAGTCTATATAGGATACTTATATCTAACTTTTCTTATACGTCGGACCCGTGGAACATCTCTGTGAATTGGCCAATCTTCAATACAGTGAACCTCAAAATTTCAATATATCATATGAAAATTATCAACATTTGTGGTCAACAACAAAAGGTCCTGTTTCATCGTATTCGAATATGATTGTAGGTAGTCTATATAGGATACCTATATCTAATTTTTCTTATACGTCGAACCCGCGGAACATCTCTGTGAATTGGCCAATCTTCAATACAGTGAACCTCAAAATTTCAATATATCATATGAAAATTATCAACATTCGAGGTCAACAACAAAAGGTCCTGTTTCATCGTATTCGAATATGATTGTAGGTAGTCTATTTAGGATACCTATATCTAATTTTTTTTATACGTCGGACCCGTGGAACATCTCTGTGAATTGGCCAATCTTCAATACAGTGAACCTCAAAATTTCAATATATCATATGAAAATTATCAACATTTGTGGTCAACAACAAAAGGTCATCGTATTCGAATATGATTGTAGGTAGTTGGGCCCGCGGAACATCTCTGTGAATATGTTTTGTTTAATATCTTATTAATTTCTAATTAAGTCACTTAATTTTCTACTAACTAAATATTTTAATTACTCATACTGTTTTACAATGTGGCAGATTTCTTTTCGGTATACACTTCTAGGCCGCAGCGGATAACGTTAAGATTGGTATATGAATGAAATTTGTAAAATACCAAATTTTTCATCTACTGTATTATTTCGCACCAATACATATTCATTTTTGTTTTTTGTCGAAAACTTCACACCCGTATAAATTTACGTTGTTTTTCAAAAATCTGTTGGTTATGTCTTGAGCTTTTTGAAAAACCTTGTTATTTTTGGATATTATTGGCTTTTTCTTTAGAAAATTTGTTATGTCGTTCGTAATCTTAGCCCTTTTCTCATTAGTTTGCTCATTTACATCAATTGTTAAAATATTTTCGACATCCGATAATATATCAACAACTGGCACTTGTTTTTGTTCGATTGGCAACCCAAATTGAGGACCAAAACTCCAAACCACATAACATTCTTCTGGTATAGCGACATTCGTCAAGTTTATTACATTGGTTTTATCATAAATAAATTCAATTTTATTTTGTTCACGATCTAATTTTACAAATGTTTTATTCAGAATATCCTTTTTACACTCACGCAATTATTTAATGTTGTTATCTCTCACTTCAACAAACCATTCTAAGAGTTCGTCACTAAATATTTGTCTTAAAAATACAAATAAATCACTCACCTTATGGTTTAATTTTTTGAATGCGGAATTACAAACTTTTATTTCCAAATTTAGCATCTTTTTTAGGAACACTCTTTTGGCTCGTCTAATATTTTCGTGATACGGATGATTTTGCATAAAAAACAAGTTCAGAAAAGAAGATATTATCCGTTATTTAAAACGATTCTATAATGGAAATCACTCAGCAATCCTAGCTCAGGAACTCCTATACGGAATTATTCAGGAAGCATGTAGAAAGAATTTCTCACAAAAAGATCACTTTGTATTCGCCACCAGAATGGTCGAAGATGAGAATCACGAAGACCGTCAAAATTCAAATAGTAAAAGAGCACGAAAGAGCTCATAGGGGTACAAAAGAAGTAGAAAATCAGATTAAAATATCTTATTTCTTCTCTAGGATGGCCAGCAAAATAAAAATTCACATTAACTTGTAAGGTTTTATGTGCGTGTACCGTAATGAATTGGTTCGGTAGTTATGAATTGACGGAAAATTCCTTTGATCATATCTCATATATCACAACACTTGATTAAGTTAATTTGACAACTTCTTTATTAATATTTAGTAAGATATTTATTATTATTATTATCGACACAGTTTTTTACAAATTATAATTTTTCCTATTATAATTTACCACCGCTTAAAATATTCAAAATGGACGTATGTATTTTTAAAGGCAATAAATTAATTTTATTAGTATGCAAACGCGTTCTCCCAGTGCGAAAAACAAAAAGTCAAAGTTTTTATGTGTTTACTTGTTCATACTCAGAACGATCCTGTAAAGTTCCGTACACGGTACACAAGCGATTTTGTTTTGATGGATTGGTTATTGATTTTTTTTTTTTTTTTTGGTGTTGACAATACGAACAATCGTTATGTCAAATTCGCCGTTCTACTGAACGCGAGATGGAAACGGAAAATAAATTCAAACTTGAATTGAGTGAGCTAACGAAAATGAGATGGAGTGAATATCACAAATTATAATTTAGTGTTCCATTATATTTGTGTCCATACTATTTTCGCTAGATGGTAAATGAAAATGTGTCACGCAAAGAGATATCTTATGCGTAAACCAAATGTGAATGTGGTGGCGAACGTATATCAATTTATATAAATGAATGCGTGAGTCGCTATAAACTCCTGTACTGTTTGTAGTGTACACAAGTACGACCCAAAGCCGTACAACATCAATATTTCGCCAAAACCTTTAGAAAGGATACTCATTGATATATTCAGAATCAACAAAACAAATTTTCTATCTATAATTGATTCGTTTTCAAAACATCTACAGATGGTTTTGATAAACACAAAAAATCTCACAGATGTAACAGCAGCCTTAACAAAATACCCTCTATACCCTCTTTGGTATACCACAGTCTATTGTCTCAGCTCACGAGACCACTTTTCAATCCGTTCAGTTCAAAGGCTTTTTAAATAAACTGAATATCAAATTGGAATATGCAACTAAATATCAAATTGCCTCATCCGAATCCAACGGACAAATAGAAAAGGCACACGCAAGATTGATAGAGATGTTTAACACGAACAAACACAAAATCTCAAGCGCTAACACAATAACGACCATAGAATTGTCTGTTGCATTGTACAATCATACTGTGTACACTCTTCTATCGGTTTCACGCGAAACGGGGTGGTCTTCAATCAAAATAATCTCATAAATCTAGAGGAAATTTAAGCTCAGGCAACAAACATATTCCAAAGCGATATGAATTTCCATTTCAAATTAAAACTTTTAAAGTTCAATCGAAACTTTTTCTAAAACAAACGAAATCTTCTTCAAATCAAATAAAACTAAGTGGGGGCTGCCTATCAACTGTTTGTGGCAGTTTCTTTAGCATTATGTTGTAATTGTTACAATCGTTTTGGGTTACTGTTTGTAATGTCTCGTTTATTACGTGTACCATATCGAGATGGTCAACATTTTCGCTCAAAATTTGTCGAGCAGTTAATTTCACCTTTAAGGAAACAGTAGATTTCGGTTAATTGGGACACATCGGAAAAAGAGAAGCTTTTCACAAAAAAACAATTTTTTTTTTATTTTCCATGTTTACATAGGTATCATGGATAAAAGCATTTGTTCCTTAATTTAACATGTTGGTAAGTTTGGTTTGTATTCTCAATTGGATCCCGTTTTGCAAAGATGGACCACATAAAGGGCTGTCCCGTTTTACCAATGGCCCAATTAACCGGATTCTACTGTATTTACAAATTATTTGATTTTTGACTTATATATATACTTTCGGAAAAACTTGCTCAATAAGATTTAGCATCGGCGAATAAGGCGGAAAAAACAAGTTCAGCGTCTAAATAAATAAGTATAACTTTCGGAAAGGAGCTTAGATTAAATTCGCAATAATTTGATTTCTGCAGTTTTATGAATGTCCGCGTTGTCCATGACGAGCCACACGTCCTGTAGACCTTGGATTCTTATTTTCTCCAAAAATTCCTGTAGAAATAAACCAAATTTTACTCTGTCACAGTTTGAGTTTTGAATAATTTTGTGGTGAACCACTCCTGCAACATTTATAGCCGCAATTAGCGGTACGTTCCTTCCACGAACTATAGAAACAAAACAACCACATTTCTTGCCAGCAGAAGAAAATCTTCATACAGCACTATTAAAAGAAGACAAAACGATCAGTGTCGTCCATTGTAAACATTAATGTAAACAATGTTAAAATTATTTTATTTAAATACAAACGTACCGATGAGAAAATAATTATTAATAAATGAGGCGGTACAAGAAAAGAAAAAGTGACAGAGAACGTATTGATGTTAGTCGAAGGTGAGTGGAACAAAACCCCGTCACACTTAAAATAATTAAACAAAAATTGTTCGACCATTCAGATTTAAATTTAAATTTTCCAACGGTGCCAAATTGTTTGAATAGGATTAAAATAACTTTGAAAAAAGCATCAATTGAGGTTGATAAGTTAAAAATGAGCCAAGAACGTTAGATTTAAGGAGAGACTATGCTCTAAACAAAATTCGCCAGAAGATCGCAGCAAAATATTTGTTATAGAAGAAAGTCGCTTTAATTTGCATCTGAGGCGGCAGGAGAATAATAAAGTGTAGATAACACCTTTTCCCACTGCTCTACATGCAAAGACATTTTTTATAACGATATTTTTTTAGTTTGTTTTGAGTTTGAAATTGTTTTATTTTATTTGGAAAAGTTTGATCTTAATTTGGAAAAGTTTTAATTGGCGAAATAAAAGTTTGATTGGGAGCCGTTTAAATGGCAAACGACATTTGACAAAGTTACGTTTCATCAAACTATCTTTGGCAAATTTGCATATTTGGCAAATATCATATGACAAAACAAATTGAATGGCAAATGTATGTTTGATCAAAAAAACTATTATAAATTTAACAGGTACGATGTAAATGGAATGTTTAAATGATTTTGTATACAATTGTGGAATATAACTAGCCTATAACCTAGCAGTTTCTTATTCTACTTTGATTAAATTTAACAGGTACGGTGGAAATAGGATTGTTAAATGAATATCGCAAATTAGTCTGTAACAAATGTAGGTCTGTAACATGCCCAATTAGCTTGTAACTTGGCTATTTCTTTACAATTATGATGAAATTCAACAGGTATGATGGAAATGGGATGCTTAAATGATTTTTGGATGAACTTTCGGAATATGGCCAATTAGCCTGTAACTTGGCTATTTCTAAACTGATTGTGATGATATTTGGCAGGTATGACGCGTGCTAGAATTAATAAAAATATTTTTTCTTGAAAACGGAGATTTAGAATTATCTGGAAAATAGAAATTTATTAGTAAAATTAGAATGGAAATCTCCATTTTCCAGAATATTTCAAAATAAAATCCTGGAAAAGGAAGATTAAATATTCATTTTCCAGAATTTAAATTTTCATTTTGAAGCTAAAATATTTTTATTAATTCAGGCGTGGCACACGGAAATTTTGTTCAAATTTTAAAATAATCACTTTTTGGCAAATTATTCTTCAGGAATCATGAGGCATTTTGATCGCGCGATCAAAATGCCTCATAATTCCTGAAGAATAATTTGCCAAAAAGAAATTTGTCAAACAAATATTTGACATAGGTGAATTTGCCATTCATACTTCTTTGCCAAAGAATAGTTTGCCAAACGTGTTTTTTGCTAAAAGTAATTTGATCAAACTTTCATTTGCGAAATGTTTTTTGCTAAAAGACGTATACCCGTTTGATTTGAATTTGAAAATGTTTTGTTTGGTTTCAAAGTAGTTTTATTTGGTTTGGAAAGGGTTTCGTTAGTTTTAGAAAAAGTTTCGATTGTACTTTAAAAGGTTTAATTTGAAATGGAAATCCTATAATACAAACGGGTAATATAAAATTAATTCATCCAATAAATTTAACGAACTTAGAAATTACCGTAGAATGAAGCAATACATTTGTTAGTAAGAGGATAAATATAAGTCAGAATTGTATAGAATAACACAGAAATGTAAAAAATTACATAATAACTTCGCGCAAATAAGATCAATACAACATAACAAATACAAGCGATGCCTCTAGATTAGGCTCAGCTTGGAAATGGCTGGCAGGTAATCCAGATGCAATGGATTTACGAGTAATAAACAATAAAGTTTTTTAAGCATTTTTTAGATTATAAATTATAATTCAAAATTACTTTTTTAGTTAGTTAAGATTTAAAAATTAAGAATGTAACAACATAAAAGTGTAAAATAATAAAATTGATAAAAATAAATATTAAACACATAATTATTTATCTAAGGTCATTTAAAAATGAAATTCAAATTGGAAACAAATCGACCGACGTGGAAAGGTGCAATCCAACGTAATAGAGAAGACAGGAATATGGAAGCGGTACACTATTAATAATGGTTTTAGTTTTAATTTTAACAATGATAATGCAAAATTTTAGTTTATACAATAGATGTAAGGATCAACATCAACAGACAGTTTAGAACAAAATAAGATAATTTCTTTGCATTGTCGAAGAATTTTGTGAAGTTGAATACCTTTTGACACCCAAGATTTTATTTGTTTACTGACAATGTATCTGATGCAACTCATCAATTAACATAACAGTAATAAAATTTCGTATTAAACCCTAAAAAAATTTTAATTTTCTACAGATGCAAAACATTTTAAATCACCTCATTATGATGCATCACTCTGATTACAGACATTTTCCATATTAAATGCGAAACATTTCACCAAAACTGTATAGTTCCATCCCATAAAAACACGAAAACATAACATTAAACGCGTAAACATACGGTATTTAAGATCGCGGCTTATGAGTGTGCTGTAATATAAAAAATAAAAAAATAAAAATTTGCTCCATCCACACAGCACAGACATAAAATTATGAAACCAATATTTAATGATTTTTGATTGATCTCTTATAATAAAATTTAATCAAGTGTAACTCTTAGCACGTCAGTCTTTAATCCGCTCGCATTCATAAATCCAGGTCCACAGACGATTGATTTTTTTTTTGTTTTTTAAGAAAGCGAGATACATTTTATTTTTTATTTTTAAGGTGTATCCCAATATCGAATTGATGATCATATAAAATGTGTTAACGTTATAAGGAAAATTATAATGTCGGTATATCATGATTTGATGGTGCGCTGCACGGCTGCTGACTGATTGGGATTAACAATTTATCCAAATTTATAAACATAGGTAAATCATATATACTGTGGTGGATGGACGAGAGTAACGAATGGAAAATTTATGGTTATTTACAAAAATCTCCGAAATGCGTAATTTATTTTTGAAATATTTTATCGATGCAAATTAAAATTTAATTGTAATGAGTGTATGAAATACATGGTACGCATATTCTTTCTTGTATGATGATGGTTTTATGTTAAAAGTTTATATCAATTAATTTAAATCAGTTACAGCTATACATCATTAAAATAAGAGGTCGGTATTTTTCATCACTACATTCGGCTCTCTGTATACAATTAACTTTAAAACTTGATAAGATTACGACACTTGTTATTTTTTAAGTTTGAAAATACAATAAAATAAAGTTTCTTGATTCAATTTTCAATACAGTTCAACATCTTCGGTTCTTTAGCTCCAAGACGTTTCCTGATTTATTTTAGTGTCCATTACAAGCTGACGTCAATCAAATGGACGACGCTACAGTTTAATGTTTTCAAATAAGTCATTTTGGATCATTAGCTAGTTAGGTTTAGAATGGTCGGTGATGATGAATAACTCTCACCGTATGCCAGAAATTCTTAGCAGCCAGAAACTCGAGCTCAATAACTGAATAGTTACGCTGAGCAGCGTTAAGCTTTCGATACCACATATATATGTTAGTATGTTTACCACTAACACATGCTTCTATGGGACAATACTTCTGAGCACACTGAATAAAGAGAGGTTGCACAAAGTTTGATGGTACCAAAACTGTCGCGAATAAATAGTGGTTTTGAGAAGTGAAAAAATGTCAATGGAGCATATTTCTCCTCGGCGAGCAGCTAGCAACACCAAAATTTAGAGAATTTTGTAATGAACATTTCAAGTGCCTACATGCTGCAAATCCGGCACTATAGTCATATCAATATCAGAATCTGGCAGGCGAGCACTGCTGTGTTTTTATAGGTAAGGCTGCACAGGTACTCTTAAAATTGGTAAAAAAGAGTTAGTATTATCTAAAACGCCCTCCCCCCTTCCTAACGACACATTTCCCACAAACCATTATCTTATAATAAATTCTTCATATGCCGCCGGTGGTTTTGCATCTAAGTATATAATGCTCCAATATTTTGAGCAGGTTAAGTTCTTAAATGATGTCTTAAATTTGGACACTCCTTCCCTCAAAATCACAATTGTTAACGACAATAGAAATTGCTTACCACTAAGCCACCAAATCACAAACACTATTAATTATACATTATTTCGAACTGCGACACGTTATACAGCAATCAAAATCTCATTCACCATTTTACTTCGGTCTAAACAGACCAAAGTATTGAAAATTTGAAACTCTCTTAAAAATGACCAAAAATTTGGTTGGTCCAAAACCACTTTACTTGACGTTTTAAAAGTCCTAGCAAAAAAGCAAAAGATAAAATATCCGTCCCCGTTTGTCTGAATTATTGTCGATACCCATAGTATCATGAAAATGGCTTGTCCGATTTGGAAGTTTTTTCGTCAATCTCTTTCTATAGTCAAGGCGGGGAATCGAAAAGCTTTTAGAACCTTTACGTCAAGAAAGTCGATACCTGAAGTAAAAAGTAAAAAGTAAAAAGTAAAAAGTAAAAAGTAAAAAGTAAAAAGTAAAAAGTAAAAAGTAAAAAGTAAAAAGTAAAAAGTAAAAAGTAAAAAGTAAAAAGTAAAAAGTAAAAAGTAAAAAGTAAAAAGTAAAAAGTAAAAAGTAAAAAGTAAAAAGTAAAAAGTAAAAAGTAAAAAGTAAAAAGTAAAAAGTAAAAAGTAAAAAGTAAAAAGTAAAAAGTAAAAAGTAAAAAGTAAAAAGTAAAAAGTAAAAAGTAAAAAGTAAAAAGTAAAAAGTAAAAAGTAAAAAGTAAAAAGTAAAAAGTAAAAAGTAAAAAGTAAAAAGTAAAAAGTAAAAAGTAAAAAGTAAAAAGTAAAAAGTAAAAAGTAAAAAGTAAAAAGTAAAAAGTAAAAAGTAAAAAGTAAAAAGTAAAAAGTAAAAAGTAAAAAGTAAAAAGTAAAAAGTAAAAAGTAAAAAGTAAAAAGTAAAAAGTAAAAAGTAAAAAGTAAAAAGTAAAAAGTAAAAAGTAAAAAGTAAAAAGTAAAAAGTAAAAAGTAAAAAGTAAAAAGTAAAAAGTAAAAAGTAAAAAGTAAAAAGTAAAAAGTAAAAAGTAAAAAGTAAAAAGTAAAAAGTAAAAAGTAAAAAGTAAAAAGTAAAAAGTAAAAAGTAAAAAGTAAAAAGTAAAAAGTAAAAAGTAAAAAGTAAAAAGTAAAAAGTAAAAAGTAAAAAGTAAAAAGTAAAAAGTAAAAAGTAAAAAGTAAAAAGTAAAAAGTAAAAAGTAAAAAGTAAAAAGTAAAAAGTAAAAAGTAAAAAGTAAAAAGTAAAAAGTAAAAAGTAAAAAGTAAAAAGTAAAAAGTAAAAAGTAAAAAGTAAAAAGTAAAAAGTAAAAAGTAAAAAGTAAAAAGTAAAAAGTAAAAAGTAAAAAGTAAAAAGTAAAAAGTAAAAAGTAAAAAGTAAAAAGTAAAAAGTAAAAAGTAAAAAGTAAAAAGTAAAAAGTAAAAAGTAAAAAGTAAAAAGTAAAAAGTAAAAAGTAAAAAAGTAAAAAGTAAAAAGTAAAAAGTAAAAAATAAAAAGTTAAAAGTGAAAAGTTAAAAGTAAAAAGTAAAAAGTAGAAAGTAAAAAGTAAAAAGTACCAAGTACAAAGTAAAAAGTAAAAAAGTAAAAAGTAAAAATTCAAAAAGTAAAAAGAAGAAAGTAAAAAGCAGAGACTGGAACCGAAACTGAACCGAAAACCGTAATTAATCGCTGTTTTCAACGAACCGAAAACCGGAACCGAACCGAACTAAAATAAAAAATTGAACCTGAACCGAAACTGGAATCGAAATTAATTTTCGTTCCGGTTCAAGTTTTTGCTATCCGAAAAAATGTATACAATAATTTTCAGTTTTTAAAATTGTGCAAATTAAACTAATCGAACTATCCGAGACGGTAATTTTTTCGTTTTAGACGGTTCCGCTTCCGACTTACGCAGAATTTTGTATCTACCTATAATAAAAACTATTTTTGTATGATAAACGAATTTTACTGCTCAATGGGCGCATTTTATAATTAATCCGGCTGTCCACACAAAGTTAACACTGCAACACATCATTTCCTCGTGTTTTACCTCTTTGCCTATAAACTAATTGGAGGGGGAAAATATTCTTGTTGGACGGAACGGTTTTGGAGCCGAACCGGAACCGAACCGATATTTAATGGCCGAACCGGAACTGCACCGAATAGAAATTTAAAAATTAGGAACGTAACCAAAAACCGGAACAAAAAACATTTCGGTTCCAATCTCTGGTAAAAAGTAAAAAAAGTAAAACAGTAAAAAGTAGAAAGTAAAAAAGTATGATAAAAATTAAGTTATTTTAATTTTACCTACTTACACCTAGGATATAAAAAATCTTGTTTCTTTGTTTGTTTTCTCTAAGAGACTTTCTTCAAAATCACTAAATTATTGGCACTCATGTGAAACAAAATGAAGGTTCATTCCTTTAATTGAATCAATAAGAAGTCTTTGAACAACACAAAGGATTGCAAGCTGGTCTTCCCCCATAAATAACGCCTGAGCATTTTATTCGAAAGTGGCAAAAATTACTAAACACAATTCCCAAATTTCTCGCGTGCGATTAAAACGCCTAGGCATTGTAATTCAAATTTTCAAATTTAAAATTAAAACAGTTTATCACAAATTAATTCCATATAGATATTGCAAACAAAATTTCTTGTAGGTACCATAACCTTGATTGAGTGAATAAAAACAAGGAAATACTTTTACTTCTGTTTTGTAAGTGTCTTCCTATAAGCAAATGAACATACCATACATATGTATATATATATATATATATATATATATATATATATATATATATATATATATATATATATATATATATATATATATATATATATATACCATTTTAGTATTTACTTGATAAAGTTGTCGCTAAATACTTGATGATTTACCAGATGGTGTAGACGGAGAATTGAGTTTAGTTCCCAAATATATTTTTATCAGAATATCCAGAGTTGTTAATAATCGATGGAGGAAAACGCCAGGAATAGATACAACCAAAATGTAAACACATGCCCATTTCTGAATAAGGTACGAATTCGAATGCATACCTTATTTCAATTAATTCATAATTAAAGCCGATTCGCTTGTTTCTGATTTAAATCAAATACGAATCTCATACATTCGAATTCACATCATATTTAAGAATAACTCCCCAGCTTTTTGTATTCGAAAATATCGAGACAATGAAAATCGCGAAAATGTTGAAGCGCAAACATTTTGCTAACATATATGCTAATAATCAAATTGCTAACAATCAATATCCTGTTAAAATTAGCCGAAAGTAGAAAGTCGATAATGCAGATTACGGTATTAACATTTCAGCCGAAAATAAAAAATTTAGTGGTTATCAGCCGAAAGTAAATAGGATACATGGATTGCAATAAAATTGTTGTTAATAGTCTTACATGGAAAACTTTGTTTAACCTGATTGTGGAAAATGTCGGAAAATCAAACGAATCCACAAAAATGGAATAAAATGCCTCTAGAGTGTACATATATCTGAAATAGAATCGTTTTTATGTAGGGGAGAGTCTCCGGTTGTAGGCACAGTTTTGTTTTTGACCCATAATTTTCCTTTGAGTCCATATTATGCGGATATATAAAATATAAATATCAATGGAAAGCTAGAGGCATTAGCTAACTGTTTGCTAAAGTAACTACATTGATTCCGTCAAGTAGAAAAATTTTACGACCAATTTTGTGAAGTCATCTTTTTTGGCAAAAAAAAAATCGTAACCGGTTATGGGCACCCTTCGAAAATTCGCTGAAAATGGGAATAGTTTAAGGAAAATGCACCTAATTTGAAAGAATTTTGAGGTTTATTAATTTTAAAGGCATTCAGTGGCAAACATAACAAAAAAAGGTTTTTTAAAAAATTATTCAACTTCAGTCAACTTCGATGGCAGAGGCTTTAAACAGATGATGAAGAGTTCTTTTTTTTAAAGCGTTTGGCCGACGCGACGGGTTGCTTTCTTTTTTTACTCTTCTTTGGAAAGGGGGGGGGGAGAGAAGCCGGCTGCTCGCGTCAAAAAAGAGGGTGCCTATACAACCGGTTACATTTAAGTGCCCACAACCGGAAATCACGACCATTCTCGGAGTAACCAAAAAAAATGTGATGCGTCATGATTTTGATATAAATCGATGTGGCATCCCAAATCACAACGAAAATACTGTAGACATATCGATAACACTTACCTGTTTGAGATTACTCTACTGTTTGAGCGATAAATCACTCTTTTAAAAAATTAGAAAATTACAATTGCTTTGATTTTTACGGACTTTTTTTAATGTGATCGCAGTAAATGAACAAGCTCGTCCATTCACTTTGATATTAGCTAGAAAACTGCGTATACTGTCAAAATACAAGAACGACAACAGTCAGATCAGTCCTATTTGCATTCTGTCAAAAGTTATGACGGGGTGCCCACAACCGAAGAGTGCCCACAATCGGAGACTCTTCCCTATATTAATTCAATTAAATGTATAAAATCAGCCTTTAGTCTAGAGTGTTATGTCTGAAGATTTCCGAGATTTCCCACAGGAAACTTGAACTGAACTTTTTCCTGCGACCGCTATTGACAAATCTCATCGAATAGAATACATTTCCAGCCATAACTTTAGAAGATGATTTTATACAAATTTTCTAATGATTTTTGGAAAATAGAATTTGCCCAAATTTCCCACGGGAATCTAATATTAATAATTCATAACTCTTACTTTCGGCTGGAAACTTTTTTAAATTTTCCGAGAATAAACACGGGAAACTTTTTTTTTATGTTTTAATCTACGCAATCTTTTTCTGGGGCACTCCCAACCAACCCTTTCGCAGTTCATTTTACCATCCTACTTTATGCCGTAGTAGCCAAATCGAGGACGTACGGCTATATAACCGGGTTTGTTTAAACCTCCTGCACATTGCATTGCTTCATGCCAGTCTGTAATGCTGAAAGGTGGGTCGGCCCATAGATTCAGCAATCTCAACAGGCGGTCATAGTTGTGTTCATAGTCATCACCGATCGTAATCAGATGATGAAAAATCCCTTTTGCATCCCGTCTCTATCGGGCTTCGAACCCGGTACCGCCAGATCCAACCGTCACACAATGCTATTGACAAGTCACATCAATGAAATACACCACCAGACATAACACTATACATAGAAGCTGATATTTTACAAATTTTCTAATGATTTTTGAAAAATCGAATTTTTTGAGATTTCCAACGGGAAGCTTGAACTGAACTTTTTCCTGCGACAGCTAGTAGCAAGTCACATCAATGCAATCCATATCCAGACATAACACTCTAGAGGCTGATTTTATTCCAATTTAAAATATTTTTTGGGTTTCGCGAATTTTTCCACAACTTTCCACGAGGAACTGGAGCCAGGCTTTGCCATATAAGACTATTGACAAAGGTTTTCAATGCTGTCCAGTCATCATTAGTCATTTTTAGGTTAAACACAGCTGCAAATTTAGATGAGAGATTTACGTGGATATGATTTAACACCTCGTTTGTTAACTCCGTTTAAAATCCTACGAGGCAGGAAGAGTTAAACCCAAACAAGATGTAATTACCGAAAAGGTTTTAAAAGTTGTAATTTGTTGCGCAGTAAATTTTGAATCAATCATCAAACGATGTCGAAACCACAGTTGGGCGAGTAAATTACACTATGTAATTTACATAGTTTTTTACAACGTATAAAACCTGTAATTTACATAAGGCCTTTTTATACATTATGTATGAAAAAACATAAAAAACTATACCGTAAATTAAATAAACTGACTCATAATATTACATGAATTATTAATTCTGCCATCATAAAGTCAAACGCTGAAGAAATTTATCGAATTTTGATGTGAGATATGGAATTTGATATATGTATCATCTAAAGCAGAGACTGGAACCGAAATGTTTTTCGTTCCGGTTTTCGGTTACGTTCCTAATTTTTAAATTTCGGTTCGGTTCAGTTCCGGTTCGGCCATTAAATATCGTTTCGGTTTCGGTTCGGGTCCAAAACCATTTCAAGAATTGTTGTTTGTTAATAAACCATTTCTATTTATGATTCCAAATTTTTTATTCAAAATTTAATTAAAATAATAATCATCACCTAAAATTTACGTTGAAAAAGTGCAACAAGAATATTTTCCCCCTCCAGTTATTTTATAGGCAAAGAGGTAAAACACGAGGAAATGATGTGTTGCAGAGTTAACTTTGTGTGAACAGCCGGATTAATTATGAAATGCGCCCACTGAGCAGTATAATTCGTTTAACATACTAAAATAGTTTTTATTATAGATGCAAAAATCTGCGTAAGTCGGAAGCGAAACCGTCTAAAACGAAAAAAATACCGTCTTGGATAGTTCGATTAGTTTAATTTACACAATTTTAAAAACTGAAAATAATTGTATAAATTTTTTCGGATAGCAAAAACTTGAACCGGAACGAAAATTAATTCCGATTCCAGTTTCGGTTCAGGTTCAACTTTTTATTTTATTTCGGTTCGGTTCCGGTTTTCGGTTCATTAAAAATAGCGGTTAATTACGGTTTGCGGTTTTCGGTTCCGGTCTCTGATCTAAAGACTTCAGAATTCGATATTTCATTCCAAAATTCGTGATATTATGTCAGAATATGACATGGTATATCCAATTTTGATATTACATCTCGAATTTTGAGATGATGTATCGAATTCTGAAGTCATGAGATGATATATCAAATTCTGATAAGACCTTTCGAATTGTGACAGAACAAGTCAGGAAACAAGACTAATCGGCAATGACATCACCGATTATAGTCGCTTCGGACTAACTCTCTGTCATAGCAATAACATGGATAAACATGAATTGGGCGTTGGTTTCTTAATTAGCAATCGATGCCGTCAATTTGTGACTGACTTCATGCCTGTCAGTAATCGGATTTGTACACTCAGGTTTCATGGACGTCACTTTAACATCACATTTGTGAACATTCATGCCCCCACCGAGGAGAAGCCTGATCAAATCAAAGACGCTTTCTACGACCAGCTCGAACCCGTCCTGAGCAAAATTCCGCAACATGACATTAAAATTGTTTTGGGTGACTTCAATGCTCAAATTGGCAGTGCTGGCAGTACATATCGAAGCACTATCGGCCCAAACTTCTTGCACCATACATCAAACAACAACGGGATGCGCACCATCGAGCTAGCTTTACTGTACAACTTGGTAGTTGCCAGCACATACTTCCCACATAAGCGCATTCATAAAGCCACATGGAAATCAAACGACGGGACAACGGTTAACCAAACCGACCACATCCTCTTGTCCAAGAGACATTTTTCTAGCCTTAAAAACATCAAAACTAAACGTGGAGCTAACATTGATTCAGACCATTTCTTGGTAGTTGCTGAATTAAAATTTCGTCTATCAACCACATATAATCATCGCTTCCAGCGCATCACTCGTTGGAACACTGCGGCATTGAACGACCAAGTTACCGGAACCACCTTCGGGATGACTGTATCAGAAATCTTGGAAAATAAACCACTTCCTGACTCCGTTCAAGAACAGTGGAACATTATCAAAACGGCGGTAACCGATGCCTCAAAGTCCACCATAGGCCAAAATCCGTCAAGGCCCAAAAATCTCTGGATTGATGATGATTGTATTGGTGCTATTCGGGAAAAAGATCGCGCACGACAACGAGATCTATCGCAAAGAACAAGGCAATCCCATAACGCCTACATGACTGCGAGGAGAATCGCTAATCGGCTATGTAGACGGAAGAAACGGGAATGGCATGAACAACAGGCACGCAACATCCAAAATTCTAGCCTGAGAGATAGATATCGTTGCATAAGAGAATTAGCTACGGACTTTCATTCACGTAGCAGCGCTATTCGCAACAAATCAGGCGAGTTGGAAATGGACACCAAAACCGTCCTCGAAGTGTGGCGAAATTACTTCTCCTCGCTTTTAAATAAACAGGCACCACCTTCCGAGCAACAACCTCTCTTGCTTCAACGCGATATTAACGTCGAGATGACACCACCACCTCCTCCATCATATGATGAAGTACGGAACGTGATATCGCAGATGAAAAATTATAAGACACCTGGTGAGGATGGTATCTGCAACGAAATGCTCAAATATGGCGGTGATTATCTGTTCTGCCGCATGTTTGAGCTAATATCAACAATTTGGTCTAGAGAAGAAATCCCAGTAGAGTGGAAGACGGCTCTAATATGTCCACTTCATAAAAAGGGAGATCGATTAAACTGCAACAACTATCGCGGTATAGCTTTGCTGAACACGGGCTACAAGGTTTTGGCTAACGTAGTCGCAGCAAAGTTATCAACTTATAGCGAGAGGATCTTGGGTGATTATCAATTTGGTTTTCGGCCAAATAGATCAACGACCGATCAAACTTTCACGCTGAGGATTGTGCTGGAGAAATGCTATGAAAAGAACATCCTGTACACAGTCTATTCATAGATTTTCAACAGGCGTATGACAGCATTAAGAGGAACACGTTATGGAACGTATTGTCCTATCTGGGCATACCGTCAAAATTGGTTTCAATGTGCCAGCTTTTAATGGATGGCTCAATATGTAAGGTGCTAATAGAAGGCAAAATTTCGGATGCCTTCGAGATAACATCTGGAGTGCGGCAAGGAGACCCAATAGCTCAAACTCTATTCAATCTATCATTAGAGTATGTCATTCGTCAGCTTAATATAGCGCAGCGTAGCTGCCTGTATTATAAATCAACCCAGCTATTAGCATACGCTGACGATATTTGCACTCTGGGTCGCAACATCATCTCTCTGAAAGAGGTCCTCCTCCCGTTGGAATTAACAGCCCAACAAATAGGCCTTCAGATCAATGAAGCGAAGACCAAATACATGGTGACCGCGAGAAGGCAGACTCGTGGGGACTTCATTTCAGGAGATACTCAATATGAAAAGGTGAATGAGTTTAAATACCTAGGATCACTGATCACTGAGCATAACTCCGTTTCTGTGGACATTTCATCGAGGATCGCAGCAGGCTACCGAGAATTTTACGCCAATATAAAAATGTTCAAGTCTCCTCATATATCGCGCAAAATAAAATTGGACATCTACAAGGCGCTGATAAGACCAGTTATCACCTTCGGTTGCGAGTCTTGGACACTGACAACGCAAAACATCCAGAAAATCGCTGTAACTGAGCGTAAGATGATAAGAGGAATTCTCGGTCCCATTAAAGAGGGAGCCACGTACAGAATGCGAATGAATCACGAGATCAGAAATGATCTCGATAAAGTCGACATCATAGGATTCATAAAATCGTCAAGGCTGAGATGGCTTGGGCACGTACTACGTTCACAAAATCGGACCACTAAACAGGCCTTGGAGTCGGCACCAGCGAAAGTAGGACCTCGTGGGAGACCACCTACCCGATGGATGGACGACGTTGAGAGGGACCTGTACACACTCGGTCACCGTGTCTGGCGTTCTCTTGTGGCGGATCGGATTATTTGGAGGAGCATCGTTGAGGCGGCCAAATCCCTTCATGGGATGTAGCGCCAGCGGAAGTAGAAGAAGAAGTCGAATTTTGACCGAATATGTCCAATACGGAAAACGTTAAAATATTGACCAGACATATAAAATTTGACTTGTGATATCGAATTCAAAAACCAAAAATTGAATTTCTGATATAACCTATCGAATTTTGAGATGATGACAGATTTATTAAATTGTGACAACCTTTCAAATGCTGTAATGACATAACGAATTCTGATTGAATTTGTATATAAATACAATAACTCAAATTCTGACTTGACATATCGAATTCTGTCATCATTTATTTAAGTTTGTCATAATACCTTAGACAGACACAAAGGGCTAGATACTCGATACTCAGATATGCAGTCATTTTTTTCGAATTTGCTAGAAATGTTATACACGATAATTTAGCAACCCAATTTGTTGCTGAATATCAAATAATGGTATACACGATATTTTTTCTTGGTTAGCAAGCAAGCAAATCGTAGAAATTTTGCAAGGGTTTTAAAGTATGCCTACGTAAATGTTTGTGGAAATATTTATTGATCATATTACGCAAATAAATTTACGATTCGCAATACCGCCATATTTACCGATTTGCGAATTGGAGTATCGAGTATCTGGCCCAAAATTGATCGTGATTTTCATTTGTCCCGATTATCAAAAATGGCGTTCTGAAACCAAAATAATCCTTTTTTTTGTGAAAATCGTGTAATGACAGACATTCAAAAATCCTTTTATAATCTAGAATTCGCGATTATTCGTTTTGTGTCTGCATACGGTAAAAGATATACAATTATGACATTATAAATTCATATTCTGACATGTCATATCGAATTTTAACGTTGTATGTAGAATTCTGATATATAGAATTCTGACACCAAAAATTCAAATTCTGATTTCAGACATATCGAATTTGGACAGCACTATCCAACTCTAAAATAACATACATAAATGAGAATTCTGATGTCACATATCGAATTCTAGAATTATTTATTGAATTTTCCTTTGGTATATCAAATTCTGACATAATATACCGAACTACATACTTCTTCTTCTTCTTCCGCTGGCGCTACATCCCATGAAGGGATTTGGCCGCCTCAACGATGCTCCTCCAAATAATCCGATCCGCCACAAGAGAACGCCAGACACGGTGACCGAGTGTGTACAGGTCCCTCTCAACGTCGTCCATCCATCGGGTAGGTGGTCTCCCACGAGGTCCTACTTTCGTTGGTGCCGACTCCAAGGCCTGTTTAGTGGTCCGATTTTGTGAACGTAGTACGTGCCCAAGCCATCTCAGCCTTGACGATTTTATGAATCCTATGATGTCGACTTTATCGAGATCATTTCTGATCTCGTGATTCATTCGCATTCTGTACGTGGCTCCCTCTTTAATGGGACCGAGAATTCTTCTTATCATCTTACGCTCAGTTACAGCGATTTTCTGGATGTTTTGCGCTGAACTACATACTACATCAGAAAATTACATATCGAATTCTGATATGATTTACCAATTTTTGGCATGATATATCGAACTCTGACATTATAAATTCAAATCCCGACTGGACATATTGAACTATGCCATGATTGACACATTTAAAAAATTCCGACAACAAAAATGTAAATTCTAACTTCATGTAACAAATTCAGACGTGATACCTATGTATATCGACTCTGACATCAGGAATTCTGGCTTGATGATGTACCGAATTCTAACATCAAAAACTCAAATTCGGACATGAAAACTCAAATTCAGACAGAATATATCGAGTTCTGGCATCATAAATACAAATTTCGCTGTTGTAAATCTAACTCTAACATCATTTATCGGATTCTGACATGATAATTCGAATTCTGGCATCAAAAATTCTAATTCTGACATGACTGGGATTCTGGCATAATATCTCGAACATGGTATATGGCGAATTCTGGCATGATAAGTATATCGGATTCTGACATATGATGTAGAATTCTGACGTCATAAATGCAAATACTGATATTGTATATCTAATTGTGATATGAAGTATGGAATTCTGACATGGCATAATACTTCGAATTTTGATATGATATGTCGATTTCTGACATAATTTATTGAATGGTATAGTAGCTTGGATACATAATATATCATTGGGTTGATATAACTGGCAGTTAATTTCTGTTAGTGGCCGCAACCGTATATGGATATATCAACTTAATTTTTACATTAAACGTTCAGCCAAGCAATCGAAGGGAAAGAACTCTATTGATTTGGACGTTACTCTTTTTAGGGTGTTTGGTTATAGGAAGGTTTTTGTTGACCAACCTCTCTCAAATTGACAGAAAATAAAAGATGTATTGATGTGAAACTTTTTGATAAACGGTAGCTATATTCGAATAAAAATAAGAAAAAGAAATTGTCAGGCGAAAAAATCATCGCAGTCATTTTACGATTTAAATGACACGTTCCAAAGTGACATAAGGGGCAAAACTGCGTATTTAGATGAAAATTGTCTAAAATGAATTCAGGTGAAGTTATGGCATATAGCCAATTAGGATATAACTTGGTTAATTTTAACCCGATTTGGATGAAATTCAACGTATGTGAGGGAATTTAGGTTGGAACTTGGATAATTCTTAACCAATTTGGAAGAAATCCAACATGTCCGAGGGAAATGCGATTCTCATATGAATTTAGATGAAGTTTTGGAATATGGCCAATTAGGATGAAACTTGGATATTTTTTAACTGATTGTGATAAATTTTGATGATAATTATAAGAAGTTCTGAATTATGTAAGTTCTGATCATTTTACAGATTTTCATGAAAAATAATGCATGTACGATGGAAACTGGATTAACTAATTGGTTTAATTGGTATCAAAATAATTTTATTGGCATATGTGGTTATACACTAGAGAACAAAATTGTTTATAGAGTTCAGGACTGAGCCTTTTCGATCTTTTTTTAAATACTGTCGACATCTTCAGAGAATTTCAATTTTCGGTTCAAAATATACCTAAGTTTTTAAAATCTTTTCTATTTGAAAACAATTAGCATTACTGTCGGAAATAGAGTAGCTCAAGGTACAGATATGTAATAATGATTATTCGCTCAGTGAAGAGCGAATAATAAATTTTAAAGAGCGAGTTTTAGAATGCTGCATTTTTCACACTTAAATTTGATCTAAAATTTAAGCACTTTTAAAAAAATGATTTGTTATCAGTAATAAAAAGAAAATTATTTTGCGTATCTTATGTGTATCATGGTCCTATTTTGATATCGCAAAAAGTCTTCACTTTTAATTTGTTTGAAGATTTGTCGAAAAGGTCGCTAGACGTTAGTTTTTATTAAAATTTCATCAACTTTTTCGGTTCGTTTCATCTCTGAACTAAGCATTTTGACAATGTTTACAGTTTTTACACATTTATAGGCAGGGCTTAAAGGTAGGAATGAAACGAATCCTGTATGCTCGAGGTTTAATGTATAAAATTCAGATTCCTTAAAAATATTTTTATCTGAAACTGACAGAGTTCAAACTTCCGGGCAGTTTGAGTTTTTCTTACAACTGCACTAATGATTGATTTTAGTGTTGATGAATAGGTTAAAGGAAAAGAAATAATGGAAACATTTTTTTGTGAAATTTTTCCAAGTTTTCACGATATTCAGGTTTCCATCAGAGAAATTCAAATTATACTTCAAGATCTTGGGACACCTATTAAAGAAACCACAAATTTATTTCTAATCAATGTGATGCTTGCGATTATTTATCGAAGGGCGCAGGTGTTCCCAAATATATTCCCATTGATTATTATTTCTTACACGATTTTAATTTTATTTCTTGCGATAAAACTAAAAGATAATCTTTTAAATTAAGAAGAATACATTTTTTGGTCTTTATTTTGGTAAAAGATTCAATCTCGCGCGAAATCTCATCTTTGATTTGTGTTTTATGTATACCTCGTATATGTACATAAAACAAGCACAATAGGATATTGTTTCCTTCCCAAAAAAAAAAGCAACATAAAAATACATCTATAATTAGTTAGTCCCGATCGAGGTTTGTATTTCTTGTTTAAAAAATATCTTTTGGTGCAATCAAACTTCAGTGATAATCAGTGATTTTTTTGGAGGTTAGAAAATAGCAATAACAATAATAATAATAAACCAAAACTATAATAATAGATTTGGAGCGCGAAACTCGAATTTAATAATGTGTTCGTTTTGTTTAACGGCGATTAGCCTTTAAAAATATTTTTATTTTTTGGTTATATTATGATCAAAGAAATAATTTTCGATCGATCGCATTATTAAGATGAGCTTTTATTTCGCTATATCTAGAACACCATTATTATGTTATTAGAGATCTGTATATAAGATATAAGGATCGCTTAGATAAAATATTTTATCTGTACAAATTTATTTTCATATTTCGCGAAAATTTGTCAAAACTCTGCTTAGAGATATACATAATATTTTTAGGTACGTAGATAATCATACAGAGCTTAGTTTTATACGAAGAATAAGATGTTTCATTAACTAAATGACTGCGCTTTATTATTTCGCTTCGGGTGATTTTCAGTCATCGATAATTCGACAATTTATATGTGTATGCGATGGTAAGATGCACGCGCGATTGAATTAAAATTTCATCTTCATCGAGACACTCATCGATTTTGAGCATCGTTTCGCAAGTCGGGTGAAATTGAATACATTTTTTATGAATTCGTTTAATGTATAATACAAAAAGGTTTTTTTTTGTTTAATCAATATAAATTCACTTCATTGTCATCAATATTTAAATGTCTACAGTATTATTCTTAATAAATTGCAAATTTTGTTTTATCGTGCTACACAATCAAAAAATTTAAGACATAAATCCTAAAAAAAACAAAACCCAAAAAATTTAATTTATACAAAATGCCTCATCTTATCTTCGGTGGTGGCCAGTATTTAAAATAAATAAGAAAAGCAAACCAAAGAAAAACTTTAGCATGACAAATAAAATAACTCAAGAAAACTTTGTTATTTCTTAGTTTAATTCCATAATTATTAATTAATTTTGACTTTTTTTTGTAATAATATCTGAAACTGTTCTAAAAACTAGTTTACGATCGAAAAATAAAAATCACTTATCATTTTGTTTGCCCAATTAAAAAAAAAAAATTTACAGTATTTCTTTACCATTGGTTAACTAAACGGGAATAGTGAAGCAAGATTAGCTAATCGATCACAAATTCTTTTGCGTTAATAAACTAGGGATTAGCTAGCTCGACAGTATATCGGCTCCTCGATTTTTGGATATCAATAACAAAACAAAGGTTTATCTATGAGTTCACTTTATTTGAATTGAATTTGTGTTCAACATGCTACGAATATTTGCCTTTTAATGCAAAGGAGCTGGTATCTGCAAATATATTTTGGGGCTCCTCACCAAATACGTACAAAATATTGAAATCTATTAGATTCTCGAATATGTATTGTTATTAGAAATTAAGATCAGAATTGATCGATCGTTGACACTCGAACAGGAAAGACGTGTTTTTGTCGTCTTCTTCGAGAATTTAATTTATTTATTTAATTTGGTGTGAAGTGTTGTATATATTTTATATACATATATGTACATAAATATTTTAATTTAATTTAATTTAAATGAATAATTAAAATGTTTCGTGAATGATTTTTGCACGCGTTATAAGTAGTTTCCCTTAAATTAAATATATCGCGTGTGATTTTATTCAATTAATTTCATGTGCAGTGAATATATTAAATTAGTGTAGTGGAAAGTGGATGCAAAATAAATTGAACAAGGAGAAATGTGTTTACAAAATAATAACGGTACTGCCCAGGTACCGTTAGACATGTATTTTCATACCACATGTATTTCAATATATATGTGATATGAATTGTGCAAAAACAATTTTTTTGTTGTTTCTTTTATTTTATTATATATGATTTTGCTTTGGTAAGGGTTGTGTGATATGCAGTTAAATATTTCTGGTCGTGTACATTTGTAGAATATATTATTCTGTTCTAATTTTTCTACTCTTCTTAATAGTTGTTTGTAATGTTTGTAATTGTGTCATAAAACTGGAAACTATTTGTTTGCCACTAGTGTGTTTGTGTGTACGCAGAGTAAATGTACGTGTGTTCGATTCAAGTGGGATTCTTATACTTCATATAATAGAGTGCATTTGAGTCGAATACAAAAACAATGATAAGCAATACATAATGAGTTATTTATTTGTACATATTGTCGGTTTGCGAGAACAGTGACACATCTCAAAATATCATATTTTTGAGGAAATCGATTTGAATTTTTTTTTTGGTGTAAAATAGTTGAATTTATCAAATTCAACGTCACGTCTATTGAAAACTATGGGTAGTTTAGAAGTGACACTATGCCAGATAAAAGGTTGTTACATTTAAAGGATTTTTTTCCTATTATCTCAAAATTGGCCATTTTTGAGATGTGTCACTGTTCTCGCAAACCGACGAATCAAATTTTATACAATGTATCGGTTATGGAAATACATTAAAAAGTAGAAACATATTAATAATTTGTGTTTGTATATGTTTGTGATGGGAATGGAAAATGTACAATGCAACGACAATATTGTTAAATTTTCTTGAATTTCTTGTGATCGTATATTGCTCGGCTTAGCTGAATTGTTCTTATCGGAATAAATATTGTATGTTATTGTATCAAAGCAACTGTAATTTCTAGCTAAATACATGTTGTTTTGAATTTCTTGCATTACGTATATGTTGATTTGGATGTATTTTTCGATAGATATGTGTGTGTGCAAATATTTGTTATTATATTTTTTTTATTATATTCTTGATAAATATTGTTAGTATTTTGGATGTATTGCTCGTTCTTCATAGGAAGAATTTTCGTTGGTTTAGTGTTGTACCTAAACGTTGTATTTTATTTCATAGTTTGTTCGTTTTTTTGCTGTACAAGGGCATCGAGCACGATCATGTTGTTATTGCTTCTCCTCTATCCAAATATTTGTAAGTGCTTTGAACTCGAATAAGACGAGTACGCACACGAAATACTGAAGTAAAAGTATGGTTGGACGTGGATTGGAAATAACTTTGATAAATTCGTTGACAGAATATACAATTTGAAGTTTGGATTCAAAATTTCATATCCCAAACTTCAAA
This sequence comes from Tipula helvola, assembly GCA_963556165.1. Lineage (NCBI taxonomy): Eukaryota > Metazoa > Arthropoda > Insecta > Diptera > Tipulidae > Tipula > Tipula helvola. The sequence goes on along the minus strand of OY744483.1, from coordinate 142,616,039 downwards.
TTGTATATTCTACAATTTGAAGTTTGGGATATGAAATTTTGAGTTTGAAACTTAGAATTTGGCTTTTGAAGTTTGGTATTTGGAATTTGAAATTTAGAGTTTAAAATTTGAAGTTTGGAATTTGAAATTTAGAATTTAAAATTTTAGATTTAGAATTTGGAATTTGAAATTTGGAATTTGGGATTTGAAATTTGGAATTTGAAGTTTGAATTTTAGAATTTAAAATTTAAAATTGACAATTTGAAGTTTAAAATTTGATATTTGAAGTTTAGAATTTAGAATTTGGGATTTGAAATTTAGAATTTCAAATTTGGAATTTGAAATTTGAGATTTAAAATTTAAAAATTTAAAGTTTGAAATTTAAAATTTAGAATTTGAAATTTGGAATTTGAAATTTGGAATTAGGAATTTAACATTTAAAAGTTGGAATTTAGAATTTGAAGTCTCAGGTTTGGAATTTGAATTTTGAAATTAAAATTTGAAATTTGGAATTTGAAATATTGTATTTTGGATTTGAAATTTGGGGTTTGAAATTTAGAATTTGGAATTTAGAATTTGAAATTTGGGATTTGGAATTTGAGGTTTGGAGTTTGAAGTTTGGAATTCGATGTTCGAAATTTGAAATTTAAAAGTTGGAATTTAGAATTTGATAAGATTTAAGATTTTAAACTTAAAATTTGAAATTTGGAATTTGAAATTTAGAATTTGAAGTTTGAAATTTGAAATTTGGAGTTTGAAATTTGAAATTCAACATTTTAATTTTGGGATTTAGTATTTGGAGTTTGAAATTCGAGATTTAAAATTTAAAAATTTGAAATTTAAAGTTTGAATATTGAAATTTAAAATTTGGAATTCGAAATTTAGAATTTGAAATTTAAAATTTAAAAGTTGGAATTTAGAATTTGCAATTTTAAGTTTCAGGTTTGGAATTCGAAGTTTGAAATTTGAAATTTAAAATTTGGAAGTTTGGATTTGAAATTTTGTATTTGGGATTTGAAATTTGAAATTTAGAATTTGAAATTTAGAATTTGAGATTTGGAGTTTGATTGGGATTTGAAGTTCGAAATTTGAAATTAAAATTTAAAATTTGGAATTTGGAATATGAAATTTAAGATTTAAAATTTGAGGAATTTGAAATTTGGGGTTTGAAATTTGGAATTTGGGATTTGGAATTTGAGATTTGGAGTTTGAAGTTTGGAATTTGATGTTCGAAATTTGAAATTTAAGTTGGAATTTAGAATTTGATATGACTTAAGATTTTAAACATAAAATTTGAAATTTGGAATTTGAAATTTAGAATTTGAAGTTTGAAATTTGGAGTTTGAAATTTGAAATTCAACATTTTTATTTTAGGATTTAAAATTTGAAGTTTGAAATTCGAGATTTAAAATTTAAAAATTTGAAATTTAAAGTTTGAATATTGAAATTTAAAATTTGGAATTTGAAATTTAGAATTTGAAATTTAAAATTTAAAGGTTGGAATTTAGAATTTGCAATTTTAAGTTTCAGGTTTGGAATTCGCAGTTTAAAATTTAAAATTTAGAAGTTTGGATTTGAAATTTGGAATTTGAAATTTTGTATTTGGGATTTGAAATTTGGAATTTGGGATTTTAAATTTTAGATTTAGAATTTGGAATTTGAAATTTGAGATTTGGAGTTTGATTGGGATTTGAAGTTCGAAATTTGAAATTAAAATTTAACATTTGGAATATGAAATTTAAGATTTAAAATTTGAGGAATTTGAAATTTAGAATTTGCAGTGGGGTTTTAAGCAAAATAGCCATAAGCAATTATTTATTTTAATTTTGATTTTGAAGGTAATTTCTAGAGCCAATAGCTAGCTATAGATTTGGAAATGAAATTTTATCGAGTTTCAGATTTTTTAGTTATTGATTTTAGAATTTTAGTTTAAAATGTTAAATAAAAAAGATCTTTAGTGTTTAATATTCATAATTTAGAATTTAAAATTTTATGCATCTCGAATTTCAGGTTATTTAGTTAGTGATTAATTTGCTGTCATTTTATTTTAATTTAGATGTCAAATTGAATTTAATTTATTTAAGGCAGATTTTAAATAAAGAATTAATGGTGAAGAAAATTGGGTTTTCAGTTTCACTGAATTTAATGAAATTAAATTAATTTTTGTTAAAATTAAGTTGAATTAAATTTAGTGAAATGAATTTTACGATGTAATCGAGGCATTAATTTCATAATGTTCGTATTGATGTTGGTTCTGGTATCGATGTGGATATTGGTATTGGTGTTAATGTTAATATTGGTATTAATGTTAATTTAAGTTTTTGAGTTAGTATTGTTGTTGGTATTTATGTTGATATTGGTATTTATATTAAGATTAATAAATTAATAAATAATCGTTTAAATGATTTTAGTTTAGAATCACCTGAGAAGCTCGACCAAGCTGGCATTGGCTGAGGCGATAGCACAAACTATTAATACAAACTATTAATGTTAATTTATTTGAAGTACAGTGACTCACAGCTTATTTGATCCAGCTGCACTTCATTGGGGATTTTGCAGACCTGGCTCATTTGGAATTGTCCAAATGTCATAGAACCCCCAGTACTATCGCCAGATTCGAATGTCCTCCAAAATGTATATTCATATTACATTTAATTTTTCTCAAACAAAATAAGAAATCGCGAGATATTTACAATTTTGTTAATGAAATGCAACTGGATCAAATAAGCTTTGAGTCACTGTACATAAAGAAAAATTTATAATTTATTTCAGGGAATTAAATTTAAACTTAATAAATTTTAGAATAGTTATTATAAAGTTATAAAGGATTAATACAGATTTTAAATTTAGGACATTTTTGAAAAACCTGAAATAGCTTCGCAGGAATTTAAGCAGTAAATGAACTTGAAATTGTGTTATCTTGTGCTTAATAATTGACTAAAAATATACTACTAATAAATTTACTAATCATCAACTACTTAGGTTTCTGGAACCAGGTTGATTCTTTGTTACTAACTTAACTTTCCTTTCCTTCGATTTGTTATGTGTAAAGGATGTACGGAGGACCCGGTGTCATCCGGGAGTCTTGCTTAGGCTTGGCCGTACATTCTAATCAATTAATTAATCAATTAGAAATTAAGATCAGAATTAGTTAATGTAATTATACTAATGTTTAGACAGTTCCATCTTTATAATTTAGATGAATTATTTTTTGAAAACTTTTAAAGCCTTCACCAATTCGCACAAGTTTTTGGTAAATTCAAACGTTTGATTAAAGCTTGAGACCTTTCGAACCGCACTTATAACATATTGATGAACCTTGTAGATAACCAGCCCAAGGAATGCTTCTACACACAATCGTTTTTGTCGAAGCATGTTTTCATTAATTTTTGATCAATGGGAAGAATAAAACTCAGGACCGCGGCCCGGTGTGAAACTCCCTACATTCGACGACTTACAAAAATAAATAATTACACAAAAAATTAGCAGAGCGCGGCTTTAATTTACAGACTTTTGAAATGAGTCCAACCACCACAGATTCGCTAAGAAACGGACCCTAAATTAACGACCCAATCGTCACTTCTTGCAGCTTTGGGTTTCGATTAAATTTTATTTATCGTTCGTTTCTACCTAGTTCCTTATTAATTACAAGTTGTTTTGATACGATACGTTAGGGATTTATTTAATTATACAATAACACTATTATTTGAGTAATGACTACGGTTTTTTAAGAATAATATATCGGCAGAGTGCCGCTGCGAAAGCGTGCCGGACCAGTAAGCTAAGAGTCTGGGATAAAATTAATTTTTTGCGATAAATTAATTTGTATTACAAAATATTTAGTTTTGTTAATTACTGTCCTTAAAAATAGGTTTCATTTATTAAATTATAATTAGCCGCCCCGGTGGCACAGTGGTTAGCATACTTGCTTTACGCTCCGGAGGTCCCGGGTTCGATTCCCGGCGGGTGATGAAAAAATCACGGCTGGTCAAAGGGTAGGATCAATGAATTAATCACTCATTATCCATTAACAAAATGATTACGAAACTTCAAAATGAAGCGGCCAAATCCCTCTATGGGATGTAGCGCCAGCGAAAAAAAAAAAAAAAAAAAATTAAAAATGCAGAGCTGTATTTGTCTGAGAAGGTAATTGTAAAGATAAAATTTACTCTCTTAATATGTCGTCGAGTTTTTTTTAAATTCACATTTTTTTGAAATATAAAATGAATTTTGTTCTTGATACGTTTGTCGTTTTTCTCGCTAAGAATTTGTGAATTAATTCTTCCAGATTAAGTTCTTGCAACAGTTATGAGAAACTTCATTCTGCTGAAGTCGATACTTTCCACAATAAATTCGCTAACTGCAGAGCTATGCATCCTTAATTATTAGAAAAAAAAAATATTTTGTTTTATTTTGAAAAACTTTCGAATACGATTACAATTATACGGGGCCCCAATGTGGGTTCCTTATCGCTGCCAGTATTCAGAACTCCAAAAAATCGATTAGAAAAATGTCGTGTCCGTCTTTCCAGTCAGTCATACATTTTTATTATTTTTGTTTTGCCTCCCATTCTCACAAATATTGTATACAAAGATAGATTTCAGTGATAAGCAGTTTGTATTAACTTTTTGGTCCAATCCATTTGGTTCTTGACTGTAAATAGAAATACAATTTTTCAAAAACTCAAGGACACTGGGTAATTTGGCCCTTGTTGCCTGAAAGGTCTTAGTGAGTTTAATAATTGTTACTAATGCTTTGTCTTGACGGTATAATTAATTGTAGCATAATTCGAGTTAGCAGTGTAATATTACACAGCAAATGTAAAATACGAACATAATTTAACCATTTTTAGTACATTTTAGTACTATAATTAATTATCCTAAATACCCATAATTAATAGGAACATACTTTTACTTCTCGGAAAATACGTGTGGATCGCTTCGATCAGTTTGTCAACAAATTTAAAAAATGAATGTTTTCTGTTTTCTATTGTGTATGGGCGCTTTTATTTTATTTTGCAGGCTCAAACATTCACTGATTATGATTAGGAATAAATAAAATTCTTCGGTTTCATCTTTTCTTGATTTTAGGGTTTGTAATTTTTTTCAAATACAAATTAAAATACTTTATAAATTCGCTTGAATGCTAAACGTAAATAACATTCATTGACGCCTAATTCAAAATTAGACGTCTAGTAACAATAACAAAATAACTAGTTCGCGCATTTAACGAAAGGAGGGAGGCTAGTATTATACAAAGTTTACTTTTGCCGTCAAGATAAGGCTTAAGTGGTCTAAGAACCAACGAATTATTCAGGAAAGTATAAAAATTCATTCACGAACTTCAAACTTATATTGATAGAAAAACGAGTTAGGAACCATTTATTATACGCAGAAAAATATGGTACTTTAACTTAATTAATTACCTTTGCATTTTCTTATTTATAAAGAAAATAAACATTCATATTAAACAAAACAAAAATTTTAATTTCAAATAGCTTTTGCAGTTACTTGGATACTGAGTTTTTTAATATTCCGGTAGTACATCATTTTTTGATGGTGCTTATGATCAGCCTGCTTACTCCGATATTTAGTCGGTCCTGAAGAATTATCTATGATGCCAGAAACACTGCTAATACATTTAGATGATGAATAGTGATGAATATAGTATGATCGTAAACACTAATATACTTCTACGAGTTATCTGTAAAACACATTAATGATTTTATGATCGGTTGTATATTAGAAACTACACGAATTAGTTAATTAATGCAAATTAAATTAAACATTGTTAATTGTTAAAACGAAGAAAAAAATTTGTAAGGGAATTTGGCTGTGTTAGTATAATTCACTAATACAACCTGTACACAGTACATTATTTATATATAGAATGTAAATTGTGGTACAATCAGTTCAGTCGCCATGGCCTGATGAGAGGATTCATTTTTTTTTTCATAATTATAAGCTGCCTTTACACAATCAATATTAATGTCATTATCGATAACAACATTACCTCTGAAACTCATCCGTCATTACTCCTACATTATTTTCAATAAGATTCTTTCGGCTTTTTATAGACACAATATATTAATAATAATGGCATTCACAACATTTTCGACTTGTCAATCAGAAAAATGAAGAGGCCAGTCATTTATAATATATCTACCAAAAAAAGTAGAAATATCAAAATCCCCCCCGTACTTTAACCCCAGAGTTAATACAAAATGTATTTTGACTCTAAAAAAGAAAACCTTTCCTTGCGTTTTCGTGGGTAGTTTGGTTTCGTACTGATAATCTCAAAACAAAAAGTTCGTAGCTACCTGATGAGTAGATCGAACTTTTTGTTTTGAGATTATCAGTACGAAACCAAACTACGCACGAAAGGTTTTCTTTTTTAGAGTCAAAATACATTTTGTATTAACTCTGGGGTTAAAGTACGGGGGGGATTTTGATATTTCTACTTTTTTTGGTAGATATATTATAAATGACTGGCCTCTTCATTTTTCTGATTGACAAGTCGAAAATGTTGTGAATGCCATTATTATTAATATATTGTGTCTATAAAAAGCCGAAAGAATCTTATTGATTTATTACAGACAACTAAACTTCTCTTTCTATTATTCGTGTTGGCATAAAACACACAGAAATGAAAAGTTTTCCTTGTGTTTTTTGATTTGGTGAATTTATTTATAATTCGCTAAGTCAACTACACTCTTGCTTCATACTTAAAGTATGGAGTTGGAATTGTATTTTTGTAGTTTGGTCGTAGCTACCTGATGAGTAGATCGAACTTTTTGTTTTGAGATTATCAGTACGAAACCAAACTACGCACGAAAGGTTTTCTTTTTTAGAGTCAAAATACATTTTGTATTAACTCTGGGGTTAAAGTACGGGGGGGATTTTGATATTTCTACTTTTTTTGGTAGATATATTATAAATGACTGGCCTCTTCATTTTTCTGATTGACAAGTCGAAAATGTTGTGAATGCCATTATTATTAATATATTGTGTCTATAAAAAGCCGAAAGAATCTTATTGATTTAATACAGACAACTAAACTTCTCTTTACATTATTTTCAAACATGCAAAATCATTTTAAAGGCACCTAAAATTATTCCGTACATTATAAAAATAATAAAGGAGTAATGACGCAAGAGTTTTGGAGGTAGTTATGTTTTCGGCAATGACATTAATATTGACCGTAAAAAGACAGCTATCAGTTCGAAACTGGATTAAATTCTCTTCCATTTTATAAAATATTAACTTCAAATCAATAAAAATAAAAAATTTAGATGACGTTACCGAATTATTTGTAAATGCCTTACAAAGCCAAAAAATTTTGTTTAGACAGGACCTGAAAAAGTTGCGAAACGATAAAGTAAGCATTACTTAAACAATTTTTCTAATTTTGATTATAACTATTTATCATGTAAGTGTTAAAAGAGAAATATTATTTTGTGAGAAGCAAAGTTTTGGGCACGACGCGAAGCATTTGTATTGGTATTTTATATTTACTAACGTTTCAGATTTTCTTTGAAAATAGACCGGTGAAGTCCGAAATATTAGAAGTTACGGCTATGACACACTGTATGAAGAAGTTTTGCCGGTAGTTTTTTCCGTATTTTGTTTGTTAGTTTTTGTTAGCTCGGAGCAGTTGATTGGTTGTGGCTATATAATTGCTAAAATACTATGGCTACACACACCACAATAGTTAAAACTTAATTTCCTCTTTTTTTAAGGGGTTTACGGAAATATTGCAAACGAAATCCAACAATGGGAAAAATTGCAGCAGATTCAAAGAAGGTAGGGGAAAGTGGGGGAATTCCGTGCATCTTGGTAAATCCGTGCATCAAAATATCAATATTTCTAATTATTTTATCCAACCCTGAGCTACATCAAACTGTTCCTTTTGATGAGTTCGATTATTATATTTTACCACCAGTCGAAACCAGCGCTGCCGTTTAAAAAAATCAGGCAGCTCCAATCAAATTTCTATTCGGCTCCAATCGGCTCCACAAGTAACAGAGCATCAAAATATACAAAAAAGCCTTTTTGTTTGTGTTTTACATTTAGGCAAAAATCAATTCATTAATTACAAACTAGAGAAATTATTATAAAATCTGATCCGAAATCTTAGAAGTTTGTTAATTTATATTTTGATAATACATTTTTTGACGCTTACCATTCAATAAGCAAACAGTTTTTGATTAATTAATTGTTTGGTAATTAGCAATGAATTAATTGTAGAAGTTTTTAGCGAATTTCTGCTTTTAGTTTTTATATTTTGTTTAAACCTGAAAATATTTTTTAAATATTTTTTAATTCGGAAACATTGGTTTGTTTAACCCGTCTTTTAAATCGAATATCCTTGCCCAAGAATCCTCCAACTTGGTTGAATTATCCACTAATTTTTGATAACGTAGAGTTCAAAACTCTTCTTCGGTCTCTTCAAATTTTTCAATAATTTGCGGAAAGATATTTAGCAACGGTATTATTTATACTTTCACCCAATTTTTGAGGATCTAAATGTTGTAATTGAACTACATAGGTAGTATTTCATCTTTAAAATCGACACGCATCAAAATTTGAGTACACAACTTGATATAAAACTTCGTACATCGCTTCTTTATTTCTAATACATAATCTTCAGGAAGAACATTTTTATTTAATTCATTTAAATTGGATTCTTCGACGAATTCCAATTTAACAAAACTGGGTAAGATTGTCAATAAATATGTTTTAATAGAAGGAATCAACCTATACATTTTTGGAGTCTCACTTTGGAATTCTTTATTTAAATTATTTGTAATTTTAAGAATGTATGATAAAACAGGAAAATAAGCCAAATTAACGTTATTTAAATTTTCAGAAATTTGTGAAGCCAAATTGGAATCGGCCGGAAGTGTATTTAATAAAAAAAAATGTTGAAGAGGCTACCATTGCTCAAAATTCGATTGACAACTCCTTCAAGAGACAGCCATCTAGTGTTCGCTATTTTTAAAATTTTGTGAAATGGAATATTAAAGTATTCCTGAAATGAACGAAATTCATCTTGCCTTTTAGAACTATGTGCTAAGAAGAAGTAGGTAAACATATGTTTCTCACCAATCTTTCGCAATCTTGTGAAAGTTTTTTCGCTGCTGCTGAGGAACATATGTGGAGGGAATGGCATGTACATCACAGGGAGTACAAATAAGGATTTACTTATTTTAATAAAGCTTAAACTCCACAGTTTTTACCTACAATTACGCTGGCATTAGCCCCAAACCTCAAGCAATTAGTTATTGGAATTTTATGAAGATCAAAAAATTTTATAATTTCATTATATACCAACTTTGCGTCACTATTTTCGAGCTCTAAAAGGCACAAAAAACGGCTACAATTAAATTTAAATTGGATTTGAAAATTGAGGTTATAATTTTGACGGGTACATTTGTTCCTAAAAGCAGTTTTTATAGAAAACCCAATAACGCATATAGTTATAGAATAGAAATACATACAATGTAGAATCAGAAAATTGAAATAAAAAATTAAATTCATAAAAAACACAGAAATTATTAACTGTTTTGAAAGCTCCAATTGGAAGATTGACGAGCTCCACCGGGCTCCTGGGCTCCCGAAATATTCTAGAGCTCCATTTGGGAGTCGAAGCTTCACTTTCGACAGCGCTGGTCGAAACATTAGAGTTGGTGAGAACAGATGTCAACAAAAGTATGATATTTTAGTGTATTTTATTGTAATATTACCGTGTCACTAAATTAACGGTAAGTGATATTAATTTTAATGTTATATAATTTATGTAGATGCATATTATTTTTGGGATATTTTAAGTGAAATATACAGAATAAATTAGTGCAATAATCTTTGTGTGTGTTTAGATTTTTATTTATTTTTATTATTTCGCCATTGTGGGGAAATACCGTAAATTTTATTGGGGAAACACCGTACACTGCACGATATTGCCCCTTATCAAAAACTAAGTTTTTATTCTATGTTATTAAAATTGCCTTGTACATTTTAGATGCCTCGAACATACGTAAGAAAAAGCACTAGACGTAGTTGGACTGAAGAAAAGATGAAATTAGCTTTGGCTGACCTTAAGCAAGGAGAAATGGTTCGAGTTGTCTCTCGAAACTACCAAATACCGGCTTCAACGTTGAGGGACTATAGAAGTGGAGTGGCAATGCTAAACATGAGAAATATCGGTAGAAAACCTACATTCAATGCAGAACAGGAAAAAGAAATCAGTGATCATCTCCTTAATATGTCGAATACTTTTTATGGAATTACGCTCACCGAGTTCCGCCGCATGGTGTTCAACTATGCTGAACAAAACGGTATTTTGAACCGTTTCAACAAAACAAAGCGTTTAGCAGGAAGAGACTTTTATGAGAATTTTTTAAAGCGGAATCGTGGATTAAGTCTTCGTAAGCCTGAACCTACCAGCATAAATAGGATAACAGCGTTTAATGAAACAGAAATAAACCGCTTCTACACGAATCTCGATACAGTATATACAAAATTCAAATTTGAACCTGGCCGGATTTTCAATATCGATGAAACCGGAATAAGCACGGTTCAAAAGCCAGGTAGAATTATTGGCCCTAAAGGCCAAAAGCAAGTTGGCAAAGCCGTCAGTTGGGAACGCGGGAAAAATGTCACGGTTTGTTGTGCGATGAGTGCAGGCGGTGGATTTATACCACCCATGTTCACTTATCCAGGTTCCCGCCTATCACCACTTCTGAGTAAAGATGGCCCTCCTGGGGCAATCTATAGCTGCTCTAAGAACGGGTGGATAAATGATGAGCTTTTTATCGAGTGGCTGAATCATTTTATTAAATTCACTAGGCCAACTGCAACTGATCCTGTTTTATTGATCTTGGATAATCATGGAACGCACAAAACACTTGCGGCATATGATTTATGCAAAAATAACAATATTGTGGTAGTGTCTTTACCACCGCATACGTCACATCGCTTGCAGCCGCTCGATGTAACATTTTTTGGTGGTTTAAAGATGGCACTGAATAACGAATGCGATCTATTTATGAAAACAAATACCTATCAGAAAATTACGCCATACGATTTGGCTGGTATTTTCAATCGAGCATACATTCGCGTCGCTACCCTTGAAAAAGGAATATCAGGATTTAAGAAAACTGGCATTTTTCCTTTTAATCCAAACGTATTTGCGAAAGAGGACTTTTTGTCGACAACTAGCATCACTGAAACTTGTTTAGAGTCAGATGAACCACCAAGATCTGAAACAGGTTTTACTTAAAATATGTTTTTTTTTTTTTCATTTTTGATTAACATCGTTTTTTATTTCATTTCAGATTCAGAAATAATTTCACTGAATTCGATCTCAGCAATTCCAATCAATACAGCTTCGTCGACTACTCAAGTACAAATTTTATCCAAGCAGCTTAGTGCAAGTAAACGTTACGTCAGAATTGATGAAGTTTGTCCAATCAATCAATTTAAAATTTGTAACGAAAAGGTTACAAAAAGAGGTGGGCCTCCGAAGCAAACTTCAATTATTTTTACTGCAACTCCAGTAAAGGAAGGCTTGGTAATCAATGAAGAGAAAAAAAAGAAAAAACTGGATTTTAAAATCAAAGCGACCATGAAGAAACAGTTAAAAAAAGAAGCACAACAAACAAGCAGAATCCCTAAAACCAAAAAAAGGCCAGTTCGACGACAAGTCACTTTCACATCATCTGATTCAGAGAGCGATGTTGATGATATTTTATGTGATGATGACGATAAGCTTGAGGACGTGGATCCATTTTCTGAGGCAAACGACGAAATTTGCCTTATCTGTTCAGAGTTCGGAAAAGACGGCGAACTATGGTATAGATGTGTGGGGTGTGGTGCTTGGAGCCACGCTAGTTGCTCTGGCGCAGAAAATGCCGCGAACTATATATGCGATTTTTGCAAAGACTGTGAGTCGTTTCAAAATAATTATACTTAAGCTATTAGGCAATTGAAATATGTATTATTTAATCTTAAGTTCCTATGAATTTTTATGTCATACCTAAAATGTGATATTTTTATTTCTTTAATATTTTTAATTATTAAAATGAATTGTATTCATGTTTTTTACGTTTTCTAAGCAAAATAAATAAGTTTATTTGAAATATTATTACTTTTTAACTAACACGGAATTACCCCACTTAGTGCACGGAATTACCTGTGAGTTCGGGGTAATATCGTTTTTGTCGACTTTTAGGATAATTCAATTATTTTGCAAAGGTCGTAACTCTAAGCCATTTGGAGTATGCAGACTAGTAGCATACATAACTGGTTATAAAAAAACCTCAAAGCTATTTTGAAGTAGCTTATTAAATTAATATTCTATTGATTTTCGCTTAAGGGCACGCCATTCCCCCACTTTCCCCTAATTTATGGTACCATTAAAACCTCTAATCGTACTGGGGATTTAGAAAACAGACCCAGAAAAGAACGAGCTCCAAAAATAATGTAAAGGTAAGATAAGATTAAGAGTGATCCTTTTTTGGTCGCCAGGAAAATAAATGGAGCCACATAGCCTCAAATTGTGCAAAGTTGGTCGGATAGATCTACTAGACGTCGGCTTTTTGAATCTGGGATGCGTGGATGCATTACACACAAAAAGGAAATTGTTTGCAAACAAAATTTAAAACAAACAATAATTTTCTCAAAACTACACCTACACAAATCGTTGACGATTTGGCTAAAAGTCCTCTGGAGCGACAAATCAATCTTCAGTTTAAGACCATAAAGCACGGAGGTGGGGACATTGTGACTTGAAAAATGTTCGAAAACATGCCGGTTTCATTTATTTCCAACAGAACAAAAATCCTAAACACTACAAACTTAGTGAAGTGTTGGTTTACGGATCAAAAACTGATGTTTGGACTTAGAAGTTGGGCAAGGAATAAAAAAGAAAAGATCTAGGAATTCAGAGAAGCTGTTCCATCATATGAAAAACATTCATGAAACTCATCTGAAAAAAGATCTTCGGTAGCTTTCTAGTTAAACATGTCATTTTAATTTAAAATTTAAAATGCTGCATACTAAGGTATCCCACTAACGGAGGTATTCCAAAAATTCACGGGCCCTCGGCACATGCCTAGTTTACCTAGGCGTTAATCTCTTAAAATTCTAAACCAAGCACCACGAGAACCTACTTAACCCAATAACCCGATAAATCATAATTTCGTTAATTCAACAATCATATAAACGGAAATTTGTCGGAATATTGGCAGCGATCTGTTATCTGGAGTCGAATTCTTTAAAAACAGTTTCGTTTAAATTTAGTTTATTTTTCTTAAATTTGAGACAAATCGCGACAATCGTTTTGGAGTCTGACCAAAATACCACGCAAATTATCCAAGTCGAACATAGATTGTTTTTCGGCGACACGTTCAAAGCCAAATTATGAAAATTAAAATTTGAATCAAACTGACTTTTAATTTCAAAAATCCTTAATAAGAGTCCGGAGGGCAATGACTTAAGTTAATTAAAAATAATGAACTACGGTATGATAACAATTTTTTTTCCTCAAACCATACAATTCACAATCCAATTACAACTTTGAAAATTTCATAATTTACATACTTCTTACAATAAACGAACTCGCAATTTTGGCTCCTGTATCAAATAACTTTCTGATACAAGCTATAATTTAGTTGACAATGATCTTGTACATATATCATTACTTAATTAAGAGACAAAAGATAATTTTAAAGCTTACATTCACAGTGGCACATAAATATTACATAACATGTTTAAATTACATATTTAATGTTTAATACGTCGATCAAGTTTCTTTTAATTTTTTTAATAAAAACATCATCCAGAAGCTGCGAATCAACTTAATTTCACATTTCGCTCAATAATTTGATTTAAAATATTTATAATTTACACACTCGTCTCAGGCTGCAACACATCATAGTGTATAGAGTTGAAGCGCGGCCCAATTAAATTTAATTTTATGTAATTTAATTTTTAAATCAATTGTTGGAATTTTTCAATTATTCTTAATTAAATTAAGAGTCGATTTTATATTTTGTTTTTTTCTTGGTATTCTTCAAAAAGATTAAGAATAATATAGGGAACTACTTATGCTCCTAAGGGAATATCTTCGTAATTGTTATGTACTGCTGATTGAAATATGTGTAATTCATGTTTGATGTTTCGCATGGACCCAAACAGAAAATGATTTACACCTTCTTTTGATACCAATTCACTTGTAAATTCCGTTCTTTTATGCAGCAACATAAATATGAAGATCATTATATTATTTTGAAGGAGATTTCCTGTTTGACCTTTTTTATCTCGTTTTTTGATGATTTTATAAAAAAAATTCGGATTACATATTTCATTGTTATCTAACATTATTCTGTTCAAATTACAAAATGTTGAATGAAATACATATTTCTAAAGTGTATGAATGAATGCTGTTTTTGGGACTTATATTCTAGGTTCAATTTCATTTAATGCTCTTTTTTAAAATGTGAAGAAAAGATCGAAAAGATTTTATTTTTCACGGTTTAAAGCGATCATATATGTATGTTGATTGTACATACTGGAAAGGTACATATCATTTTCTATTTATGTACAGTATCCTTATCCAACCCATAACTAAAGTGATTTAAAGAATTAAATTGTATTTGAATTAAATTCTAACGTTTATGAAATTCCAACTTACAAGGTGTATGATCCACCAATATATAGAGTTTTATCAACTAATAAATTAGAATTAGAAATCAAATTTCAAATATTTTAATTCCTTGATTCAATATAGTCGGATAAATTGTTTTGTTGATATCAAATTAGGAAGACACCTAAAGTGTTCATCCCTTACTTTAAAAGTGTTTTTGATGAAATAAAACAAGAAATGTTTTATGTATTTATTAATCAAAGAGTCATACAGTGGACATGAAACAAGACAAATCGGCAATGGCATGCTATGGACCGCTATGGACTAAATCTTTTTGAGAGTCGGTTTCCTCACAGTAAAAACAGAAATTTCAATATAAATTGTGCCCTTCATACATGAGGAATTGGTAGTGAATTCAGTCAATTAACATTTTTGTTTGTGACGTTTATATGTACAGATTTTGTTTCGTTGAATTGAAGGCGCCATTTCTTCGTTCAACTACTCAAAGAATTAGCGGCACTTTGTAATTTACTGGTTGACTCCTCTCCAATTGCCAATATTGCAGTATCATACGCAAAAGTTTCAATACTTGTTTCTTTTGTGCTTGGTACGTCTCGTGTACATAATATATAGAGTATTGGCCCTAGAACACTTCCTTGTAGAAATTCAGCTAATATTTTCTTTACTTCGGAGTATTCCTCTTCATGTTTTACACGAAAGTGTCGATCAGCTAAATATGACTTTAAAATCAGGTAAAACTGCTTCGGCAGATCTCGGCAAACAACATGTACAAAATGTGCAGCACAGTCCAAAGCGACAACAAATTTTAAATGATCAAAAAATGCTTTACCAGGCAATTTAAATCAAAGTGAACTAGAAATTAATTTAAATAACATTGGTGTTGAACCATAAAGAAAATAAAAGTGCATCGTCACCAAATACTGACGAAAAAATAAACAATGAAAGTGCATCGACAATCGATGACAATAAAATAAACAGTGATGTAGGTCAGTGTTTAGTGCAAACGGGAATTATAGAGCGTTAATTACAAATTTTGAGTAAGCTGTAAACATTGCTACACGTACCAACTAAAGAGCCAAAAAGGATTGGTTGTTATTCTAAAAGGAATAGAGTTACGTGGATGCAAACGAGATATATACTGCTCTCTCTGAGAAAGGCTTCCAATGCAAATCTATTACCAATATTATTAATAGGAAGAAAGCGCCTCAGCCATTGTTTCGTCTGGAATTAGAACCAGACATTGAAAAGGTCAAAGACAGACATGCAATATTTGACTTAAAATATCTACTACACAAAAGGATTATCATTGAGGAGCTAACTGGCCCATGGATAAAAACTTGGAATTAACTTACTGGCCCATGGATAAAAATAAAATTCCTGATTTAATTGACTTTTGTGTAACTAAGGACGTTCATATGCTAAGACTTCCGATTGTTATATGATCTGTCTTCTGATCACTCACCGGTAGTAGCACCAGTGAGTACCGATGTCCTAAGGAACGAAATGCCGAACCATCTTACAAACAAGCGAACTAATTAGGACCAATATAGGAGGCTAGTCGAACAATCGATCAAAATTGTATACTGGCATTGCCAAATAGAAAACGAACGAACGATTTTTTAAACCGACAATTTAATTTTTTGACTAAACTGTTATTTCTACAATGCCAAAATTATTTAAAAATATTTCAAATTTATGAAAGCCATCATAACAACAAAAAAAATTGTTAAAATTCCAAAATTTTCATTAAAGAAAATGCATTTTTGTCTTTTCTCGGACGAAATTCGACTCGCCGCCGACAAAAGATAAAAATGCATTTTCTTTAATGAACATTTTGGAATTTTAACAATTTTTTTTTTGTTATGATGGCTTTCATAAATTTGAAATATTTTTAAATAATTTTGCCATTGTAGAAATAACAGTTTAGTCAAAAAATTAAATTGTCGGTTTAAAAAATCGTTCGTTCGTTTTCTATGTGGCAATGCCTTTAATATTCCTCTGATCGCACCAGCTGATATTGATGCGGCAGCAGAAAATTTAAAAGATGTGGCTACACCCGTCATAAGTAGTTCTGAACAAGTTAATAAACTGTTACATAACATACAGGAACTAATCGAGGAACGAAAAAATTCGCAATCAATGGCAGCAAACAAAATCACCGTTATTGAAATGGAAATTAAATCGAGCTATTAAGGCCCTAAGATTTGCTTTGCGGGACGAAGAAAACGAGAGCGTCCAGAACTATTTAAGTAATCTCTCGGCAACCGAGACGACCGATTATTCTTTGTGGAAGGCAACAAAAAATTTAAAAAAGCCAACAAACTCGAATCCACCGATTAGACTACCAAATAGAAATTGGGCGAGAAGTGATGAAGAAAAAGCCGATACTTTTGATGCTCATCTAACTGCTAACAACAGTATTCGCACCACACGAAGAAGCTAATTATTTCGTGCTACCCCAGCCAATGATGGTTTATCCTACAAACCTATAAAGTATAATTGGAAGAAAGTTAAGAATACAATTATAAATTGCATAAGCCCGAAAAAGGCACCAGGACATGATCTCATTACTGGGAAAAAGATAAGGGAATTGCCAGAGAAATGCATAAAACTAATAACATTCATATTCAACGCGATAATACGAACCAGGGGGGCTATTTCTGAATACGATACGAATTCGAATGTATAAGATTCTTATTTGATTTAAATAAGAAACGAGCGATTCTGATTCAATTCTAATTCAAATCAAATAAGAATGTTATACTTTCGTATTCGTATCGTATTCACAAATAGCCCCCCAGTTATGTATATTCCCCAAAAATGCAAGATATCTTTGATCACAATGATATATAAGCCGCAGGAAAACATGAAACGCAGATCTCATCGTCCAATAAGCATGCTGCCCATAATCTCAAATCTATTTAAAAAAATGTTACTAATGAGACTGAAACCAATATTAGAAGATAGTCGCGTTATTCCAGACCATTAATTTGAGTTCCGAAACCACAGAGCAAGTACCCAGAATTGTAAATGCAATCAAAATCACCTTCGAAGAAAAGAAATATTATTCTGCTGCCTTCTTGGTATCGCACAAGCCTTTGATAAAATTTGGCACGATGATAAATTGAAGCAAAAAACGCCTAGCTTAAAGAAAATTATGAACGTTTCCAATGATTCATTAAATTTTGAAATTTTAGAGATTTTCAAACAAACATTTACCCAACACCGTAAATTTATTCACGAAAATCCAAAAATTGCCGATATAGGAGAAAGTGGCCACATCTATTATCACAAAAGTTCCTAATGTATCATTTTCGTGAATTATTAGAAATTGAAGAAAACTCATTTTTTTAATATTATCCTGTTCCAAAATAAATGTCCGAATTCAATCGCAAACTTTGATGGATCGTAACTCAGCTGATAATGAACAGTTTTAATCGAAGTAAGCACCATCCAAGCTTGTTAATCCCATTCCAGTCGAGTAGAAATCGTGGGTTCTGGAGGCGATAAAATCCTTAAAGGCATCTTCGAGGTCTGGTCGTGGAAGTGTTTCTCCTTGACGAAGCGATCCATGTTCCGAAGTTTCGTAGCTCAGCTGGTTTCAGAATCGGCCCCCTTTAGTTGATCGATTCAGGTTGAACTTCTCCGCTGTGATTGTTTTGCCAGGTTTCAGAAAGTGGTAGAGCACCACTACTGTTGAAGCAAACCAAACAGTGACCATAGTCTTCTACGGGTGAGCGCTTGGCTTTAGAAAGTGCTTGGGAGGCTCATCTCGGTCCAGGAGGAACCACTTTTCATCTCACGTAACAATACGGATAAGAAGAGTCGTGTGTTGCGTAGAAGCAATGCGTATTTGCTACTTTTTTTTGTATCTTCTCAGTATAAGATTTATTTTTTCATAAATGGTCGTACAATTTTATTCGGTACCGTCTTTAACGTCCAGTCAATATTCATCCAAGGACTCAAAAATATTAAATAGAAATGGCGAGTTGTGAAAATTGCACATATACATTGATACATAATAAAATAATAATTTTAGAATTGTTTAATCGGTATGCTTTGTTATTAGTATTGCTCATGCTGTTGCTGAGTTTGGTTATGGAGGGTTTCGCACGGTCGCCTTTCCAATTGCTATGATTTTACAGTCAACATTACGACCTAGTACGGAATCTTCAACGAGACTGTCGTGTATGAGTAATGGTTTATTTTAAAGCGTACATGACAGGTTTAGGTGATTAACTTAATAACATAATATTACTTTGCTCAATTAATGTCAGTAAGGCTCGTCCTCCAAATCCAAAATAGAATAACTTATTGACTTTTAGAACCAAAAATGTAACATAGTTTAAATACTGAGCGAACAACAGTCGTTTTTATGCAGCGTTTCTCAGCCTAAAAATGTTTTCACATAAATCTTTGGCGAATTGAGGTGAACTCGCTCGGTGTTTTTTTTGTTGCGAGGACTTTGTTTCCATATTGTGTGCTTTTATTTTTAATACTAAATTATTAATAAAATGAATTAAATAAATAAAATAAAAATCTTCTAAAATCTGAAGTGTTATTTCAATCTTACGAATGTCGAATAGATGTGTCTCCAAGATTTCATTTGTATTTTCCCGTGTTTAGTTTCAACTTGTTTACTGTTTAATCTCAAAATTACATGATACGTTTAGTTTCATTAGGCTGAATTGTAAAAACTTTTGTCTGCATTCTTCGTAGAGTCTACTAGTTCAGAAGCCTACTTTTCCATCGTGGCGAACGAATATATTCTATCAATAAAAATAAAAACATTATTTTATTTAAATATTTTTTGCCTTTTTCAATTTTTTTTTTTGTATTTTATTTATTTTTTTTAATGTTTTTTTAAAATATGTTTTGAAAAATAAACAAATTTTTCATATATGTTTGTTTTTGTTTATATTGAAATTATTAAACATTTCAATCATTAAGACCCAGTTTGTCTGTCTGCTTGTTATTTATATATAAGTTTATATATATATTTTTAATGATAATACATAATAATAATAATCAATAATTTTTGCTTTTTTTTTTCAAATTTATATGTATGTTATGTACTTTTATTTTTTTAAATTTATAATTTTAATTTAAAATTATATTTTTTGTGGTTTTATTAATTTAATTGAAATTTGAGTTTTTATTATTATTTATTTATTTAAATTATTTTTAAAAAAAATAAAATTCTAATACATATATAATATATATATTTATTTTTTTATATATAATTTATTTTTATTATATACTTAATGATTGAAATAAATTATAAATAGAAAGTAAATTTTTATTTTTTTTTTTTGTGATAAAAAAATAATAAAAATATGTTTTGTCTGCTAGTAATTAATAATCAATTATATAATATATATTTATAATCAATAATCATAAATCAAAATGATTAATAATAAAAATAAAATTTGTGTTTTTCTTTTCTTTTTTTTATATTTTTTATAAAACATTAAATATATTTATAATTTTTTTTTATTTGTTTATACACTTTTGTATTTTCTGTTTTCAAAATTTATATTTCATTTTTAAATAGTTTTTAATACATTTTTAATTTTGAAATTATTTTTTTTTTACTTTATTTTAAATTTAATTTCTTACTTAAATATCTAAATATGGCCCTGTAAGTATTTTTTTTTTTTTTTTGAGTAAATATAATATAATTATAATAGTTTTGTTTCACATTTATAAATCAATATTATATTTATGTTTTATTAATTATTATTATAATTTATTATTATTTGTTCAGTGTGTATGTGTGTTGTTTTACGTTCTTCAAATCATCTTTCTTTTAGTAGTATGCAGAAATAGTTATAGTAGATCACGGTTCAATTAAGACTCAGTCTATTCAAATCATTTTTATTTTATTTTATATTTTAAAAGTTAAAATTATAACTTAAAGAAATTGAAAAAAAATCGAAAATTTAATCGTTGTTTTTGTTCTATTTAATTTTTTTTTTTTAATAACACAAAACTATATAATAACACGAGATTTTAAACTTTATTATTTTTGGTAGATAATTAGCACAGTAAGGCAACTTTAAAATTTACTGGTATTTTATTGGCCTACATGAGACGGTTTCCATAATTTTTTATTAACATTATTTTTGCAGATAAGTCACATTCTTTGGAGACTTCAAAATTCATTAAATTTTACTAATCTACTCGGCAAAATGATCTCCCAGTTTGAGGAGCAGAAATCAAATTAGTTCTTAGAATGTCCCTAAACCATTCAGAAAATCAAGAACGACGCTTGAACTCCCTTCGAATTAAATCTTCCAGCAAAAAACTATCAATAAATTTGTGTGGGTTTATCATTAATCAGCCTCATTTAAACTGCACTTTTTATAAATATTCGATTAAATGGATAAAACAGGTTCTGATGTGATTGGAAGGAATATAATCAAAAGAGAAGAGTAAAATTCCATGATCGTTCGCGAAGAGCGACCACAAACGATCTACATTTTATTTTTTAAACATGTATGGAAGACGTGAAAAAATGTTTTCCACCCAAATTTTTATATTCTAACCTTTAAAATACAACCCAATCAATCCTCAGACGGCATCGCTAGCTAAATTAAAAAATATTTACAAGTGATTGAGAGAGACAGAGAGAGAAAGAGAGGATACATAAAGAAAAAAATTATTAAATCTCGTGGATAAGTTCAAAAACTTTTGTTTAACAAACCAACATATCCCACATTTAAACTCATTTTTAAAAAATGTATTCTTTTATTTTTACAAATAGATCTTTAGTCTAATTTGCAATACCCTGTGTCACATGTCCAAATTAAAAAAAAAAAAAATTTACAAACCATTCCATCGCTATAAAAATTATAAAATTAAAAAAATGGAATTTAAAAAATTTTTTATCCTAATTATTTCAAAAATTCATCACATTCTTCCTTTTTTTTAATTTTTGTATGAACAGAGAACTACTATAAATTTTTATTTAGATAATTTCTAAAAATTCTTTTTTTTATATAATTTTATTATCTTTTATATTTAAATATATATAATTTTTAAAATTTAATTTTTTTTTAACAAAAAAGGAAAGAAGAGCAAAATATATATATGTATTTATAAAAAAAGAGACAAAAACAAAATTTTATTTTTGTTTGTTTAAAGTTATATTATTATTTATATTTACATAAAAAAATATTTTTAATTTTCAATTAAACATTGAAAATTAAATTAAAAAATAAAGAGAAAAAAACACACAAGACTTAAAAATATATTTATATAGAAAAGAAATTACAAAAAAAAGAAAAAGAAAAAACAATAATTAAGTACATTAACAATTTATATATAAAAACTAATTACATTCGCAAAAATTAAAATTTATTAAAGTTGAATAAAAAAAAAAAAAAAAAAAAAATATTTTTTTTTAGTAACCGAAAAATTTGTAATTTAATTATTTAAACAAAAACTCTTTATAATCATCACATATAAAGTTTATCACCAGCATGAATTTTTATGTGATTATTTAGTGTGCTCGATTGGCGAAATTGTTTTTTACATACGGCACACTCGAACGGTTTTTCGCCCGTATGTATTTTTAAATGATTTGTTAATGTACTCAATTGTCGAAATTGTTTGCCACAAAATGTACAATTAAATGGTTTTTCACCTGTATGAATTTTCACATGATTCGTCAGCGTGGACGATTGACGAAAATATTTTTCACATATATTACATTTAAATGGTTTTTCGCCGGTATGAATTTTTTTATGATTTGTCAATGTACTCAATTGACGAAATTGTTTTTCACATATATCGCATACAAATGGTTTTTCACTGCCATTTGTTAGCTTCATATTATTTGCGGTTGGTGTGGTTGGAGTCGTTGCTGTTTCCAATTTGATATTTCCACGAGGCATAAGTAAAAAATTCATTGGTAAAAAATTTGTCTTGGTTTATTTAGGGGTAAAAAGAAAAAACAAAAAAAAAAAAAAAAAAAGTAATCTCTAATCTAAACCACAACTTTAAACTAAAATTCTCTAGAAACTACTATGAACTTAGTTTGGTATTCTTATTATTAAATTTATATTATATTGGTTTTTGTCCTTTTTTTTTACTTATTATTATTTTTATCCTTATTATATTATTACTATAATTATTTTTTATTATTTCAAGCGCAGATATAAATTGTTATATTATTAAAAAAATAAATTAAAACGGTTTCATTTTTGTTTTATACGTCATCCATTGTAATTTAAAGCCCGCAATTTTACTCATTTAAATTTGTAACCCTAATGAGTAAATTACATTTATGTGCCTTTATTACATTAAATGTTATTAATCCTGCAGGTAAATAAATACAGCAATAACGTCAAACTATTTGGTAACTGAAAATATATTTAAAAAAAAAAATGTTTTTAATTATAAAAATTATGTTAATTAATTTAAAATGTTAAATGTAAATAAATTAAAACATAATTTTATTCAATTTGTTCTCAAATAGCAAAATTTTATTTTGGGCTGCTAGCCAACAGCGGTGCTTCATAGTTAGTATTGGAAGCATTCCGAAGAATTTTCCATAAATAATTCTGTGGCAATATGGCATAAGGGAATAACTCTAAATTTTGCATTTTTCAGGAAAACGTTTTTAAAATTAAGAGTCGCTCAAAATCGTATGAGTTTTTTGAATTCTCGCTTTTTTAAATGATTATTACGGTGTTTTGTAGTTTCTGGATTATTACAAAAAATTGATATGATATGAATTCGAATATGGAGATTTCGAATTTGAAATAATACGTAAAAGGGTATAACTCGAGTTATTTCCTTATGCCATATTGCCACAGAATTTAATTGTTAAATTTTTAAGAAATAATTACAAAATCGAATATTGTAACACACCGCGTGGAAAAATTACAAAGAGTATGAAAAGTGTAGTGTGGCGATAGCGACAATAGAGTAATTATTGTCATCACATTGTTCCTCAAACCAATCGAGTAATACTGTGGTAGAAAAAATTCAATTTTCGTACTCCTTTTGTTTTTTTTATTATAACTTATAAGACACAACCCAATGAGCCAAATTTTGGCAGATTAGAGGTGTCTTGACTTTTCTTTGAAAGATTAAAATTTTAGAGTAACCAGTTCATTCGAACTGCTAGGCAACAGGAATGTCAATTCGTAACAGTGCAACTTATGAGAAACAGTTGTCTTCGGCTATCCTATATAGAACCGCTATAAAATATGATTAAAAATCACATTAAAAAAATCGGAAAGATAACTAAAAATAAAATTTCGCACATTTCACACTACAACAGCTACTCTATATAGGACAAACCGGAAGGACCTTTGCGATTTAAAGAACATAATACAAGAAATCGGAATACGACAGAATATCGCACAATTTTATTTACCAGCATGTAATAGAAGACTTCCTATTTTATTTTATTATAAATCTATGGAGGCCTGTTTGATAATTGGCATGGCGCGGTGCAGTATTTCTGTGTAAAGTAAAAAATAGATTCTTATAAATAAAGTGAATGTGATGAAGATGATAATGTGATGTTTTCCAAGAAGGAAACGTTCCGCGATTAGATGTTCTCTCGGCATATTTCCGAAACTAAGCAGCTCAGTCAAAGAATTTCCAAAATAGTGGGCGGATATTGTATAGCAAATTTTAAATGCACGAACCACTAACATAACCGTTATTTTTACATCAAATTGAGTGCTCAACAATTAAATTCCAAACAAGCGTTATTAAGTCGGGTCAATTACAAGCATGCTTCCAAAACGAATATTGATTTTAATAGAGTTGCAAGGTCGCTTACCACGAGTAATTAAAACAATTGTCGAAGGCAAAACCTTCGAAAGAGTAACGAGCAGTGCTTGGGGTGAGGGGAAAAAATACAAAATTCGCGAAACTGACCCTAAAAATTATAAATCCTAAACAAAATGTTATTCAATCAACATACTTCATTGAAATTTTCTTAATTAAATTTAAAATCTCAAAAATTAAAAAAAAAAACTAATTTTTATTGAAATTAATTTGTTTGGCTCTAATCAATTGGCTCCAAACCACCTGTATATTTTTAAATACTTTTGCCGCACTAAATAGTGTGAAAAATATTTGTAAGTGTCCAAAGTTGGAAATAAATTCACTAATTAGGTTAATTTTAGTAGCCATTCAAAAACGAATAATTAAAGATTTGTGGAGATTCCATTTTTGACATATGACTTAGAAACTGTGTAATATTTGTAAAGGTTAAGAAGACCGATCAATGAATTGCGTAAATCCATTCCCCCTCTTATGTGGTTGAAAAGGCATAATTGGCGCTATGGCGGACTTAGGTTAATATTTCAGCAAGATCTTAACGATTGAGCCGATGAGGATGATTAAATAAATGCAAGAGCAAGCGATGTAAGGGGAACCCTACAAATTTGAAAAGTAGGAGCGACAATTTCTGAACTTTTAAAATTATAGGGTTTTCTCTTATTAAGTTTTTATTTTAATTTATTAAAACGATTTATTTGTTTTTTAACTTATTTTTATTTGGTAAGGTAGGGCTATATACAAAATAAAAATAAATTAAAAAACAAATAAATCGTTTTAAAAAATTTAAAATTATCTTTGAAATTCCCGTTCAGAGAAATAAAAATAGAAGTTGTGGACATCAAGAGAGAGTGTATTCCAAGTCGAATCCATGGGAGGGCAGAGAATTCCAAATCAAGAATCAATTACCTAAAACCAAAGCAACTAATATGGATCGCAAAATACGGATAAGGAACCACAAGTATTCAGAACACAGATATTAAAGTAGGTGGATAATTCCGCGGGATATCAACCAATAGGGTCGACTAAATAAAATGCAAAAACCAATGGCAAATTTGAAAAGTAGGGGCGAGAATTTATGAATTTTCAAATTGCCTCAAAATTCAAGCATTATTATATAACGGAAACTACGGATATTTAACTTTAAAATTCCGTAAATTTATCCGTTTAGAGAATGCGAAAGTGGAAACGAGTATACTTTGAGCAGAGTGCCTTCCAACACGAATTAAACAATTGGGTCGGGTCCACCTATAATATAGATTCTTATCACTATACACTATAGTTTATTTCAATTCTCGAACCAACAAGATGCCCAACTTAATCAGAACTAAATCTAACGTCTTTTTTTGGCTGGTAAAACGTCAGACGTCTCAAACGATTAAGGAAATCGCAGGGACAAATTACACGCTGCCTGTGCCTATTCTATGCCATCCGGGAAAACTATCAAATTAAGCTTTAATATTTTATAGGTGCTAGATTTCTCGAAAACATGGAAGCCTATTTATAATTTCTATTAATTTATTAAAGAATTTTGTACAGGTGGCAAAAATATTTTAGCTTTACTGTTAAAGGAATGGAAATGAATTTCTAATTGGAAGAGTTTCGAACTAAAATAAGATTTTTAAAAAAGAATGTCTGAAACTGAACAGTTTTAGAAACTTCTTGGTTTATTGTTGAACCAGCAAATATTAAACGAATAAAATCGCAAGGTTTTGGGTGTATAAAAACGGCCAGATGTTTCATACTAAATAATGATTTCGAATGGGAGAGATGCCGGTAATGTTGCAAAATATTAGACTTAGTATATTTTTAAAAATTATCTTTTATTACCAAACACAAGGTTCTGTTCACTCTACCTAGGCCCGCTCCGAAACTATCTGACGCCCAGATCCGAGAAATAATTTTAGGTGGTAAACATTTTATTAGGTTTCAAAAAACAAAATCTTATATTTTAAATTAAAATCAGACAAAATGATTGATTATTCATATTATGATTTCAATTTGGAAGATTCTAATTTTATCTATTAATATAGCTGACTACAAAATCGGATTATAAATATGATAGACCGATCCCTTTACTAAGCGTATTTCCTTGAAAAATTTACAACAACAATTGCATAGGATAAACCCTCGCAAGAATAACATTAACCCAAAAAAATATTGGGTTAAATTAAACCCAATTCCAATTTTTGGTTATGATACCTACCACCAGGTCACATTACAAATTAAATTTATATTTTATTTCGAAAAGTTGGCTTTTGCCAATTAAATGAAATTGGCTATTTTCTTGGGAAACAAATAAACCCAAAATAGTTTGGGTTCAATTTTAGTCAACAAAATACGCTAACTGTTGATATTTCTGTACTTAAAAGCAAAAGTCGCCAAGTGATTTTAGGCGGTTTCTATGAGTTTTGCATAAATAATTAAATTTGCCTACTATCTAGATTGTATCAAACTTTAGTGAAAATCGGTTAAAAATAAACAAGTTATGAGATAATACCCGTAATCCTATAAGTATTTGCACATTTGATTTTAAAACTTTAACCTTCATTTTCTAAGAAATAGAACTATTGAAGGAGTAGATAAATAAAAACTGAGCAATCTGGGAATAAGTTGTTTTTGTTGTACTGTGGTGGGTGATAGCCGCCATAACCTAGTTGTTACAGTAAATTCAGGTTTTTCTAAATTTTCTTAGGATGAACTAAAAGTTGAAATAATAAAAGCGTGATGACCACTGAGATAAATATCTTATACCTAGCCAAACCCAATTGACTGACCTTTTCATTTAGCGAAAATATGTTTTCGTTCCCCACCAAAAAAATTTCGCTATCTTATCGAGTATCGACACTTAATTTACACATCAACAAACGACTACCAGCTTATGTAATTTATAAATAATGTATGTATGTATGTATATATAGTATACATACACCCAAGTAATAATAAATACGTAACATCTATTTTTAATCTACTGAATAACAAAAACAATAAAATTCTCGTAAGAAATCTCCATTTTAGGTCAACATCAAAAATTCTTTATCCCTAATTTAGATGATACAATGTAGCCACCTTGCAAGTAATTGTAATTCGACGATACGAAATCATTTCACGTGTCATTTTCTTATTATTTCTATCAATAATTATTGTTTTTGTTTACCAAAGTGTACTTACATTTTTACATACTTAAGTAATAAACAATTACTCTTACTTATATATATATATATATATATATATATATATATATATATATATATTATCTGATAAAAAAAAATACAAAAACATCCAAAGAAGTTCAAGGTTTGTTATTGTTTATGCATTTTGAATTGAATTAGAAAATTTTACAGCACGGTGAATTGTGAGTGCATAGAAAAGTACGGAATGAAAATATGTAACAGAAGGTGGATTCGGTGAAGAGGGTGGCGCAGTACACGAGATTCGCAAATATATGATGTATCAAAATTTAATATTTTTGTTTTTCTCACAATATGTACACTGAATAACAACAACAACACCATTTGAGCTTTAGGGATTTATTTTTGCGCTTTTTCATTTCTTCGTGATAGCATATTCATCAACAACAAATTATTAGGTCATTTATTTAACAACATTATTACAGTGGTCCAAAAATTTTGAAAATCAAAATGTTTTGGGACACTGCTATTTTCTTTTTTTTTATGTAAACGCGTCTCAAAACAAATCAAGGAAATTCAATAATAGATAACATTACTACTATAAGATTGTGCACCTGTTATATGGGCCTATTCCATTCCGAAAAATTTACTGACTGCACAAAAATACGAAATTCCTTAAGCGTGGCAAAGGCAAATTTAATTTTTTATTATAAATCAAGATTTTAAGGGTAATTTTTGAAAGTAAAGAAAAACAAAACCAATAATTATTATTAAAAACATTAAGATTGATTATTATTTCGATTATTTTCACAACTCAAAATAGCTCCACCTTCAACAGGTCAAACTTGTTTGTAAAAGGAGCACCATAAATATCAAAAATTTGCAACCCATATGAATCACCCTATAATGATGTTGGCGAAACGTGTTGAACCACCCTATAATAATGATGACGAAAATATTGTCGAATATTTTAATTTAGGTATGGTTAAATTTAGTGCCAATGTTTCATAAGGTTCTTTCAATCAATAATTCGATTTTAAATCGATTACATCGTAGAATTTCAGATTTGAATAAGAAAAAATCAAAATTTACTTATTACCGAAATTTTAAATTTTCAAATGAAAAAATCTGGAATTTTGAGAACTTCAAGACAAAATTTCAAAAATGAATAATAGAGATGATGAATGATTAATCTAGCAGTGAATAATGGATATTATTATAATTGAGAAACAAAAGTAATTGAATATATTATTAGATAGTAGTTGACAAAATACATTTTTACCTTAAGAGAGTAATATGCTAAGGCAATGGTATGCTGTGCAGGTTCGATAAGCATCTGTATGGATGTTTTCTTCTAGAGTTTTTTATATTCAATAGATCATGTTTTCCGAAAGAGGCAGCAAAATTGTTGAAAAAGTACAGAGCGTTTTCTGAAAGAAGCAGCACGGTCAAAAATAAGTACAGAGCGCTTGCCACTAGATGTCACTACACATTAAAAAAAAAAATCTGACGTTTTTCAAATGGGGATACTCAAAATCAATGTAATTATCACGTATTAATAATAATCACTTTTATTACACAAAAATACTTTTGTTTATGTTTACAAAATTCACACATAAAATGTCATACAATTTTTGACAGCAAATATTTAGTGACACCTAGTGGCATTATGTGAAAGTTGCTTATGTTGTTTTCCGAAAGATTCTTGCGGTTGTTGAAAATTTGACATTTAAAAATGATCTATAGATAATGCATAAAACGTGCGCTTAGCTTATTTTTAACCTATTTTTTTTAAATATTTTGTTATTAGCTCTCAAACATGAATAACTTTTGCAAGTTCGATGGAAATACATAACAACAATAGACGCAAAATTTTTAAATAATAATAAAGTTAAATCCACAATCTCTTTTTTGTAAATATTTTATTTATACAGTGATGTTCAAAATAATAGGACACTCGGTGATTTTATTCACTTCCCTGCATCGGCACATCTCTAGAGCCCACCAGCCCCTGGCATTTGTGGATGGTCATTATTCCAAATTCAACAAATTTGAATTCCAAAATTTCTGTTTAGTTTTGTCTTTCTCATTATTAATAGCTACTTATACTAGATTCCAACAATTTTCGATCGGATTCAGATCAGGTGACCGACCCGGCCATTGCGCGATTCCCACTTTATAATCCTTAAACTAATATTTTGCTTACCTCGAGGTATTCTTTGGGTCGCTATATTACTGAAAACACCAGCCTGGTGGTTTATCGTCTTTGGCATAACCGAGTATTAGATAAGTTAATAATAAATGGATGTAAACAACCGCAATCATTCCATTTACTCGCCAATAAATTATAATGTTCCGCGAAAAAAAATCTCGCTATGCCACCATGCTTAGTCGTCTTTTTCAACACACGACTACTACTATTCAATAAAAATGTATATTAGATTTAAATCATTCACAAATAAGAGTAGAAATTAATTTTGAAATTAACTG
The DNA here is from genome assembly GCA_963556165.1 of Tipula helvola. Lineage (NCBI taxonomy): Eukaryota > Metazoa > Arthropoda > Insecta > Diptera > Tipulidae > Tipula > Tipula helvola. The sequence continues at coordinate 142,585,968 of OY744483.1, read as the reverse complement.
TCCTATTATTTTGAACAGCCTATTTGTGAAATAAAAAGTTAAATTATTTTTTTTTATATTCCTTTTATAAATTAAATATGATGTTTTATATTTAATTGTAAGTTGATATTTGTTCAATGTAAATAAAAATAAATATCATAGGTAATTGAAAATTGATGAGTAGTTTTTTAGTTAATTAGGAATTTCCAATAAAATCACCGAGTGTCCTATTATTTTGAACACCACTGTATATTACAGAAATAATAGATCATGTTTAAATGTCAAATTTTCTACAACCGCAAGATCTACTATCTTTCGGAAAACTCCGAAAACACAAGCAACTTTCACATAATGCCTCTAGGTGTCACTAAATATTTGCTGTCAAAAATTGTATCATATAATATTTCTATGTGTGAATTTTGTAAACATAAACAAAAATATTTTCGTGTAATAAAAGTGATTATTATTAATACGTGATAATTAAATTGATTTTGCCTATCCCCATTTGAAAACGTCCGAAACATTTTTTGGACGTGTAGTGACATCTAGTGGCAAACGCTCTGTACTTCTTTTTCTTTTTTGACCGTGCTGCCTCTTACGGAAAACGCTCTGTACTTTTTCCACAATCGTGCTGCCTCTTTCGGAAAACATGATCTATTAAAATAAAAAAACTTACGCATAAAAACCAATATTTTTCGTGAAAATAAGTTACCGTTAGGTGGCCATTTGTCGTTTAGTCCACACGTACTAATTATATAATGTACGATGGAGGGTTGGTATAGGTAAAAATGTTTAGGTGGTCATAGCAAATTAAATTTTTAGGCTACGTTCGAAATGAAATTTAATTTTAATAAAGTACGTTCTTAAGACTGCGGTCGAATTCTTGGGTAAATCATTTACTACGGTAATTGTTAAATTTTAGTGTTCGGATTTTGTTAAATTACTACATACTCATTTTTTCTATTTTATTCTCGATCAATCCTCATAACAATAAAAAAAAAGGTAAACGTGAAAAATTAATTTACCTTTTTTTCTTTCCTTTAGCCTCCATAAAAAAAAGGTAAATGCATTTACTGTATTCAGCGGATTTACTCGAGAATTCGACCGCAGTCTATGTATAAAAAAAGATAGAATACACTTTTCCCAATCAGTTTTCTCGATTTAAAAATCTCGATTTTAAATTTTAAATTCAGAATTATAAAATTTGGCATGAAAAATAAAAATGTTGTTATTGGAACAACGCGGTAATTGGAAATTTGGTTTCCAATATTTTGATATGGACATGTTACACCTAGAGGTTACTAAACACAGTTTTATGAAAATCATACTGTTGCAAGTAAAAATGTTGAGCTCAAATCATGCTAGTCGTGGCTTTCAAATAGGATTAACCACAAGATAAAATTGTCTAAAATTTGTATTATGTATTGTAAGTTCCGGAAGTATGCCAAGGGCTGAAAAGTGTATGCATTTTTGTGTTTCACGAACTTGATAAACAATTATGTCTCGTTAGGCTAAGAATCTTCAGGAAATTTTTATTTCATAGCTATCTTGTTCGATGAAACTACTTATGAAGCATGCTCGGATTAAAGGTTTATAATATTGAGAAAGGTGTCTGAGAACCTTCAATTTAGTAAGCGTTTAGTTTAGAGAAACTAAAAAAACCTCAAAACGAATAAATGAGTTTGAAAGAGCACTGTTGAGGTATATTGCACAAAACTGATGAATTTTTGATTCTTCTTAAACTTTTCACAGAATGAACATGAATAGAAAATTAGAAAGAGACTAGAAAGCACAAACGAAGTGTTTACTCATTTAGAAAAAGAATACTTCATAAATTGACAATTCAGCAATGGTTTAAATAAATATTTAGGAAAAGGTTAATTTTTGGAAATAATAAGCTTTTTATGGGAGTTTATAGCTTTTTTATGGTTAGAGGTAACGGACGAAAAATGTTTCGATTTTAAAATTCGACTACCACATTATAAAAATTCTTCGTACATAGTCGCTAAAGAGTGAAAATCGGAAGTTGCTAAAAATGCAACCATGCGGCCCAAAAAATTCACGAGTCTCGTGGCCCTTTATCTCCATAAATCTTTTCAAATTTTTAAATCCGTTAGTACTTGCGAACAAAAGTAAAACGTAATTTTTTTTTATTAGTCCACAGAAGAGATGAGGTTAATTGGGGGAAATTTAACTTAGTGTACGTTTCTGAAGGTACAAGAAATAAGTTCAAATTTTTTATTTCAATTTTCGAGCACTTGGGAGTTTACATTTTAAACCTTCTTAACCTGGGATAACCCCTCTAAGTCTTTCTAAATTGTGAATTTAATTTTCAATTTAAAGCAACACAACAGTAGAATTGAAATGCGGTTCCTAAAATTGTAAATCCCAAATACCGGAATTAGTCCTTGGCCCATATATTTAGGGTTTTTGTATTCAAATTCAATTATTAAAGCTTTGAAATAGGGTACCACGGAATAATTTAGGCAAAGATTAATAAAAATCATCCTGTAGCATCTAGTTTGCTGAAATGAAAAATGTTGAAACGGATGGGGCATGCAAAAAGAGTTTGTTTTTGTTTCCGCACATCAGATGACATTACCGTCGTGATAAAGGTTACAATAAAGTTTGACGTTTAATTTTATGGCTACGAAGTACGAACGCGTCGATAAACGACTTATAAACATTTTAAAATATACAAATTCTTTTCTGTTATTAAATTCACCATACACTTTCGATACAAAACACAAACAACATTTGCCATGCTAACCTTTACCGAGGGTGCTGCATTCTAAAACAGCGGCGAATATTGTTACTATAAGCATGCCCCATTGAAGCTAAATGATCTTGAGAAGGATGAGTAGGTAAGTTATAAACTCTACCCGACCAAGAACCATAAATTATTGAAAATTCGTAGTTTGGAACACTATTTCCCTAAGCCACAAATATATCTAAATTCTAAAATAAAATTGGATCAACTTTAACCAAATCTTTTAAGAATATCGTAGTTTTTATAAATTAAAACTATTTTGTAGTTTTGTCAAAAATTGGATTTGACGAATTAGAATGCCTAATAAGTAATGATACATTTTTACCAGGTAGACGAAGAAATGAAAGTTTGTGTGTCTTACATTAGAAAAATTAAAGAACATTTATTCTCAAAATGGATTATTCTTGAGAGAATAACTGACATGACAAAAGTTTGTACAATAAATAAAAATACTCCAGCCAAATGTGTAAACTGCAAAGAACAACATCTCGCCAATTATCGAGGATGTGAGGTAGCAATACTACCCCGAAAAATTCGAGACTGCAGTAGAAAGCAACCGCAAAACCAGGGAAAACTACAAAATGTCCAAACATCGAATGATGAGACAAGAAAAGATCTTTTGTGCATGGTCCCTGCTCAATGAGCCGGCCGCGGCCGGTATATGATGTATACTATCAGTATATGATGTATACTATCCGTTTCCAGGTCGCAGAAGCGGCATCCGTCTGTCGTACTTAGGCAAATTTTCTTAAGGTGATACCTTAACGGGGATTTGACCTGCCCCTTAGTGATGCCGCAGAAGGGCTCTAGTCCAATGAATAGAGAGGCAGAACCCTCGCAAGCGAAGCAATCACCTGCCTCATTTCCCACAATTCTAGTATGACCTGGCACCCAAATAAGTGTTACCGTATTTGAGCTTGCCTGACGCTTAATAACCTTCAGACAATCTCGTACCAGTCTTGACTCAATGGTAAATAACCTGAGAGCCTTTAAGGCCGATTGGCTGTCTGATACAATATATACCTTTGCATCGTTTAGGCTTTTTGCTATGCATATCTTAGCGCAATATAGCATGTACTTCTGCTTGAAAGACAGTAGCGTTTTTACCCAAGGACTTCGAGACGGCAGTCCCACTTCCGTGTATTCCTACCCCCACTCCGTCTTCCGTTTTTGATCCATCCGTAAACCATACCATTGACCCTCGCCCAAAGGATGGTCCCCCTATTCTCTACAATTCCCAGTTAGGTAACCTATCCAAAATGGTTTATGGAAATCCAGTTTAGCTGGCATACAGTCGGAAAGCATTCCTATAGTAGGGTCTGTCTGAAATTCCTTGAGGATTTCCAGATGACCCACCATATTGCCCGTTTGATATTTCCCTTCGCTTGCATCTTAAGGGCCATGATAGCAGCCTCCTTTTTAACATGCAGATGCAATGGAGTTAGTTCTAGGAATGCCTCCATCGCTGCGGTTGGACATGTTTTTATTGAACCCGTAACACCAATGCAAGATATGCGCTGAACCTTATTCAATAAAGTTTGCGCCGTTCTTTGTTCAGTTTTAGGCCACCACACTACCGATGCGTGAAAGGGAGAGAAGATGGAAAATCAATTGTAACTAACGATGGTAAAATCATTGAAAGTATCATTAAAAGCAACGACATTATAACAAAGCGAAACACAATGAACAAATTAATGTTTGATCAATCAAGCAACTGATCAGTATCACAAAAAGCGACCAAAATCTAAAATAAACAACACACTTAGAATAGCAATCTGGATTGCAAATGAGCCAGAAATATTTTTAAATTCAGAAAAAATGTACATACTACTTATTTCGGAAAGCAATTTTACTAGATCATCTTATGTAAAAATAACGGGGTATCATTTGTATCGTGCAATTCATCTTGCTGAAAACGCAAGAAGTGGTTCAGCTATACCAATTAAAGAAAATATCAAAAGTTATAAAAGAAAGCATATCGGCGAAGATATAAAGCAAGTTACAAAAGTGAACATGCAAGCTAAGAATAGACACTTTAATGTATTAAGTGTAAGTGTGAGAATTATGCTAAACTCCTTAAATCACTAGCTCATAGCTTTATCATTGGAGATGATTTTAATGCAAAAAATACCTGGTGGAGTTCCACAACTACGACAGCGAGAGAAGAATTACTTTAAAGCAGAATGGGCATTAAAGTGTGGTTTTCACTCCAAATATCCGAAGCTACCATTCTGGCCCACAGACGCGAACAAGATCCCAGATCTTATAGATTTCTATATAACAAAAACAGTATCCGACAACTGCAATCACATTGCAGATTTTGATGGACTCTCGCCAGACCATTCACCAGTTATCATGACGATTAGAAATAATACAATCCGCAGCCCATGAGAGTTCACCGATTAGTCAAACCTTATCAGTTTCGAATTCGAAAATACTTATCCAGTGGAAGTAAGAGAATTGATCAAAGAAGCTGGCAAATTAATAGATCTCCAGAAAACAAAACAAAGCTTAACAACTTATGTAATAAACTAAAATCTCACTTACTAAAGAAGTTAAAAATGAGTCAATGAATAGATATTTGAGCAGTCTTACAGCTGAACAAGACACTGATTAATCGCCATGGAAAGCACCAAAGGGGCTGAAAATACCTAAAGTTCAAATATCCCCAATTAAGAAACCTGACAGAAACTGGGTCCGTAGTGCTAAAGAAAAGGCTGATCTTTTTACGGGATTATATCGAGGTTAATGAGCTTAAATATAGAGCCTGTGAAACTTTATGAATTAAAAGAGGAAACATTTTACCTTTTACATACAGGTTTGTATGTATTTCCAACATAACGAGCAAAAATGTTTGTATGTTAGAAATTCATACAAACCTGGAAGTAAAAGGAATTTTTTTTTTGCATTGTGAATGGTCTGTTACTTTCCCAAAAATCTTACCTTTTCAAAATCGTAACTTTTCTGGTAGGTAAGCCTCGTTTTCAGAAGCCTGGTTTTCAAATTTTAATTCGGACCGCCCGTTTTGATGAAGGAGAATCATGATTTCAAGAAAGTAAGATTTATCAAAAAGTAAAATTTTGATAAAAGATTTTGAGAATTAAAATTTCGATACGCTCCCGGTGAAATGGCCAATGTAAAATAAGGTGACAATATTATGAAACTAACCAATGAGTTACATCCCTATAAATGTAAATATTATATGAAATTACTAGATAATTTTGTAAATCAGTTTTAATATTTTGTATAATAAAAAAAAAACAATAAAATCTTTGTATTTGTTAATTTAATGCTAAAATACCGAAAAACTGTTCCATCCCAAATTTAACCAATTCTAAGATTGCTCAAAAAAATGTTCCACAAAACGGATTCCATTTGGATGGTTTGGTGTATGAAAATATTATACCAACCTGGAACCCAGAATTTGGCAACAACAATTACCGAATGTTACACAAAACACCACCATGTATTATACAGCACTGACCTATGACAAGTTCGAATATTTTGGTAGAAATATCCAAAATATAAACAATCACACAGAGAAATGTGCATATGTACAAAAGTACAGCAACAAAACTCCACGATTTGATAAAAAGTAAAAAACTAACACAGAAGTTCAAGGTTTGTTATTGTTTATAAATAAATAAATCAGCATACAAGTATGCCGGTTTCTGCAGCAAAACCCCTTCAAAATATACGTATTTGTGATGTGTTAACCAAACAAATGTACCTAATTTTATTTGGTGGGATGGAATAAAATGATGGCAATTTTTTTTTAGCCGCATATTTGATAAAAGCCGGTTTTTGCGTTTTGTACCACATTTACATTGTGGAATAAATTTTTTTAATTGTTTCATACGAACGTCCGAATTAATCAACCAAATAATGTTGAACTTGATCGGGAGTGCTTACAAAATTTTGTGGTCCATTCCACAAACACAAACACGTCACATCCAGCACACTTACACAACATACGTATGTACATCTCTCACTCGATCACACTACCAAATTTATTTTTTACCATATTTACATTCAAATGCATTGCTAAATCCTAGTTTATTATAATCAAACTTATTCAATTAATTCGCGATACAATTTTTTTTTTTTTTTTTTTGTAAAAATTCAAAACAACTCGAAATTGAGTCACACCAAAAACAACAAATTACAAAAAAAAAATATTTAATGTAAACAACTTTTTCTCGTAGGGTATACAGTGGAAAAAAAAATTCAACACCGTCGAATAAAAAAATCCACCAAAAAAAAAAAAACGAATCGAAAATGTGAGGTTATGTTAGCATCTGCGCACTTGTATTTTTTTTTATCACACACATTATACGCGAGAATTTTTTTTCTCGCATTTAGATTTTTTTTTAACTTAAATTTTCTAAAATAATACAATTTGGATTAATACAGGATCGAGTTGAAAAATACAAAACTTACATTTCACGTGCGAAATGCGGCTATCCAGGCGAGATTTTATTTTAGTTTCGATTGTAAATCGGGCTTTAATTGAAAACACATGGATCGTCAAATCCCATTCGAAACTTCAAAACCAACCAAAAAAAAAAAAAAAAAATCTTTTTCTTCTCTTCTTCCTCGTTCACTCACACTTACTTTTCTCGTTATTTAGAACATATTTTCCGCGTTTTCTGTTGCACGATACTATGTTTTTCTACTTAAACAGTTTACTTTTAATTTAATTAATTTTTTTATTTAACAAAAATACGAAAAATTTTGCCCAAATTTTATTTTTGACATTTCAAAAAACTGCTTTTTTTGATTTAACTCGACGGCGGTGTGCGGTAGTAGATTTTTGGTGGAAGAAGAATGCAGCTGTATAAAAAAACAAAAATTATTTGTACTAGATTACCGGTGAGTGTGTTTTATGTTTCGTTGCGGTTCATATATTTTAGTTCGCGTTTTTGTTGTTGTCGTTGTTGTATTTTTGCGGTTAATTTGGGTTTTCTAAAATTTTGTGTCTTGGATGTTAAAAATTAATTTTAATTCGTGATTTTCACTATGCCAAAAATATTTCTGTAATTGTAGAATTCAGAACATTTTCATATCGAACCTTTTAAATATTGGTAGACATAGACACTAGACAAGGATATAGGAATTTAATTGTATGGATGCATTTGTGTTTAGGAAGTTTGCTTTATTGAAAAAATTAAAATTTTAATAATTTAGGAAATTGGAAATTAAAAAATTTTGAAAGTTATTTATTTAAACAATTTCGGATTATCGATATGGAAATTAAGAAATTTATTGGGAATTATAAATTGTAAAGTTTAAACTGGAACATTTAGAATTTATGTATTTGAGATTTCGACATACGATAGGCGTTTTCGGATATTGACGATTGGAGGGTCTCGATTTTATGTATCCGCTTCATTTTTTCTATTTTCCGCCGAAGCGCTGATAACTTATTTACTATGGTTGCGTCGCAATTTGTATGTATCCGGTCCACTTTTTCTATCTTCCGTAAGAGGCGCTTTTCTTACTTTTACAATCCTCAACAGATCCTGAATAATTTCAGGTTTCGATCATCAAACTTATCCGTCTATTACGGTCTAAAAATGGGTTTAATTGGTCCAAAACCACTTTTCTCGACGTTTTGAAAGTCCCCGAGTCTGATAATAGAGTAATCAGAACTTCGGTCCTGAAAATTAATTCAACTTTCAAATTAATCCCTAAATAATTGAGACTTTTAACTCAATCTTCAGCTGTACCTCCCATTCAATTTACAACAACCTCCAAATCAATCGCAACGCAATCCTAAATGCAATCACCAAATTAACCGACAACCTTCAAATCAACCCTTAACTTAATCAACCCCCAAATAATTCCCCAATCCAACCTCTTACTTAACCCCAACGTAAGCTAACTAAACCTTAACTTAATTTCAACTGAACTAGGTATTTGGTACCCACCGATAGGTGGACTACGCGAGGTACCTTAAATTGGGACGTTACAAACTCAATTAAAAAATCAACTCGATACCAAATCTACATGAGTGTATGAACTCAACTAAAATCAACTCAATCTAACCTCCCACTAAAGAACCCTAAACTGGTCCTCAAATTAGACCATAAAACCAAACCACTCACTAAAGTCCAACTCAAACCCTATTCAACCCCAACACGACCTCAACTCAACCCAATCCTAAACTTAACTATAAATCAACCCCAACTCAACCTTTAACTCAACCCCAATTTAACCCTCAATTTAACCAAAACCCAACGTTCATCTCAAACCCTAAATCAACACGGTTCGAAAATTAGATGAGTACATGATCTCAACAATCTAATCTCCACCGTAGGTGGTTTAGCGTCTATTGGAGAGGGGGGACTAAAGTTGAGTAGATTAATCTACCAGCTCCGTAACCTTCCAGTAGGGTGCGCAACACGTGAGCTGTTCTGGTCATGTATCAGGCAGAAGCGTGATGGGTACAATTGTGTAACGAGTAACCTGATCAAAATTCGCTAGTCTACGTGCTGCCTTCTTGTGGCAACCACTGGTAACTGATCCATTTGGCACAGGCTAATGTACGGCACTAAAGGAGAAACCCTTGACAAAAAACCCTAATCTAATGTGGAACAGCTTATACCGATGGATGAATGACTGATAGGTTAATCAGTTCGGACAAGTATTCGGACGCTGGATACCATGCACCCTTCAGTTTTATGATGCCTTCCTGTAGTATAGCTGGGTGGCCTACAAACGACTTACCATTCCCAGCAACACGTAAGAATAAAATCAAAACGATAGACTAGGAGTAGGAGTATACGGGAGTGGGATTGCCGTTTCGAAGTCCTTGGGTACCAAAGCTACCGTCTCTCTAGCAGAAGTACATGCTATAGTAAACATCTAGGAGGGAGAGCAATGAGCCCAGGCAGTATGTATCGCGGACCGGCCGGCAGTATTAACAGGTTAATTAAGAGCCTGAATATTTACTGGACAGATAATTAAGCAGGGTCCAAGCACAAAAGATCTCCAACCTTAAATGATTGGTTTCTACGATGAGAATCAACGTATGATTTCCTTACATCTTGTTTCCTATCGTGAACCTCCCGAGCTTCTTCGACCAATTTTCAATAGGTTCGAACTGATTTCAGGTATAAAATTATCATTTTCGATACCTATGTTCTACGGTGTTAAAGATTGATGGATGTCTAGACAATACATGACCATTCTGCAATCGGATAATCGGACTGCCAGCTTTCAGTGAAAGCTTGTTGTAAAATCGGATAATTAATTAGGGCCTCCTTGAGAGCATGGAATGCTCGCTGATACTCATCGGGCCAGTTCCACTTAACATTTTCCTTTGTGAGCTCACCTAATACTTTAGATCAAGCGGCAACATTTGGAACAAACTTCCTATACCAACTACAAGTTTGAAGGAATGTTTTGAGATGGCAAACGTTTCGAGGCGCGGGCATCTGGGATATCGTGGTGACCTTATTTTGATTCGGCTGAATCCCTTCCGATGTCAAGACATGACCAAGAAAAGGCACACTTCCTCGGAAAAAGAAACATTTTCCCCGATTTGCTCGCAGATTATACCTCTGGAGTTGTCCGAACACAGTCTCGATATCTTTCAGAACGTGGAGGGACCATTCTTAACACCAAACGGCATTATTTTAAAACGATAAAGCCGGAATGGGCAAATAAAGGCGGTTTTATCACGGCCCTGTCATGAACATAGTACGTTGGGCTAAATGCAGGAGATCATCTATCTTGAACATAGGATACAGATAAGCGACCGTTACAGAATTAAATTTTCTATAGTCCACGCAAAAACAATAGGAGGAATCGGGTTTGTGGACCAATAATACGGGAGATGCCCATATGGAGATTCACACTCTTCAATAATGTCCTACTCGATCATGGTCTGAATCTTGGATTTCAGTATATCTCCCGCTTATGAGTTGAAATAGAGTAAGGCGGGACTGCATGACTATCTCATGATAAAATTGACGTTGGCAATTCAAAAATACATTTGTCAAGAATTAGATAGGATGATTGAACTTGGCATTATTGAGGACAGCCAGAGCTCCTTTTCATCTCCAATGTCGTTTGTTAAAAAAGCGAATGGGAAAGATCGACTAAGTCTTGATGCTCGCAATGTTAACCTGGTTATTGTGCCGGATGCTTCTTCGTTACTTTTGAATGATATATGCAGTACCGACTAGACCAAACATGGTTTACCCACTATAAGTTCACTGTTATGCCGTTTGGGCTGAGTAACGCATCCCAAACGATGTGCAGATTAATGCATAAAGTAATACCAAACGTTGCATGACCGAATATTTGCGTATTTAGATGATTTTCTTGTGGTTTCGGCTACATTTAAGGAGCATCTTTTCCTTTTGACTGAGGTGGCTATATTGCTGTTCACAGCTAGTCTGACCATCAATGTGGAAAAAGCAAAAACATGCTTAAAGAGACCAAATATCTCGGTTATGTAAAAGGTACTAGTTCATTGAGAGTTGACCCTTCAAAAGTACAAGCCAAGGCTGGTTTATCCACAAATTTCCACCATAGCAGTGATCTGCTCAAAACAAATTGCAATGTTGTATAAAATGAACAAAGCGCAGCGAAATTACAGCATCACTGAGTTAGAATGTCTAGCAGCAGTGATGAGTGTAAAAAATTCAGACCCTACATCGAGAGCTATCTCTTTACTCTAATCAATGACCATTCCACTTTAAAATGGTTGATGAATCAAAAAGATCTTTCTGGTCGCTCGGTGAGATGGTCCTTATACATAGTTATAGCCGTACCAGTTTTACATTGAATAGATAAAGGGATCTCAAAATGTCGTTCCAGATTGTCTCTCTCTTCAAGTAGATATGGAATCAAAAATCTAGCGTTCATTAATGAATCAGACTATTTAGACAATATTCAAGCCCTCTAGCAAAACTCAGGTGCCAAAACAAATTGTAAAATCGACGATGGTAAAAATGATATTCGCTTACCCGCAACGATGAAACTCGTTACTCCCTGCCAGTCTTACTAATTCTTTAATTGAAATGGCGCATAATCCTTCGTCAACCTCTTATCAAGGCACTGTCAAAATATTAGAAGTTTTGAAAAGGTATTTTTATTGGACAGCAATGAACTCTCAGGTGCATAACTTCGTTAAAATGTGCAATTTATATAAATCCAGTACAACCGTCAACTATGGGAAAATTCGTTGAGACATTACGACCTTTCCAACGAATGGTCGTCGATTTTTTGTATAAACGCCGACTCGCGCGCTAAACAAGTTCATGCTTATATACTCTTGATCAATACAGCCAGCATCTTAACTAAATTCTTAGAAAATAAGATATTTCATCTGCATGGAGTACCCGAGTCGCTCTTTACGGACAACGATCCGCAATTATATTCTACTATGCTAGCAGAACTCTTAAGGAAATATGACACTTTTTGGTTTTTTGGTCATTTCGGGATGATGGTGATCACTTTTCTAGGCAATTTTATTTTGATTGTTTACGTTACATAAACAGTACATACATACCATATACCAAAAAATTACTTCAAGATATGCTTATAGAATGTTGGGAAAATTCCCCGGGTGTTTTTTTTTCCAACGAGTTATGGCGTTGAGTATTTTTTTATAGGATATCTAGTAGGATAAGGATCGGTGAATTTCTCGGAAAAAAACAAGGAGGTTTGGAACAAATTTGGAAAAGAAAAAAAAGAGGTTTTTGTTTTGGATTCTGAAAAAAATATAGAGGTGATATCGTGAATTACGGTATAAAAGGAAAAAAAGGAAACAAAAATTAATGTATGTACCGAAATATTAGTTCAATCGACAAATGTGAGATACTATTAGGTACCAGAACATTAATCCCATATCACGAGTGAACAAAAAGTAGTGTGTTACCTCAGTAATAGGTACCGTGCAACAAAGTGAGGTACTCGTCGGTATTTGAACATTCTTACCGTACGCACACAAGTGAATGGAAATTATTCGGTACACCTATAAAGAATAGATAAAGTGCAACAAAGTGAGATCCTCGTTGGTATGATTAAAATTTTGGATATACCCTAATAATCGGTAGAGGTTTACAACGGGATTTAACAGTATGTACTAGATAATAGAAGGAAAATTTTGCGTTTAAAGAACAACGTTTTAAAAGAACAAAAAAAAACAAAAAGCGTACCCCAACAAAAACAAAGTTTTGTTGGTTGGCTTAGAGAGCAAAAATCGAGAGGCTAAAGGATAAAAAGGAGGAGGCATGACAAAGCACACCATTCTAGGACATCTCACCTAGGCTGGAGGGAGAGTGGACGGCAGTGGCAGCCGGAGAACGAGAGGTTTTTTTTTGTGGGTGTAGTGCGCTGTAATAGTTTTAATTGTTGTGGGTCCATCTCTATATAGGGATTCTATTCTATAGAATTAGTATATTTCTACAATTCATGAATACGGGCAACCCGACAACAAAGTCCGACGCAACCCGATACGGGGAAAAGTAATAAATTATCTAGTCGGATGATCCGGAACCAACAATAAGGTTTGCACAGTTTTTTTATTGGGTTGTCTCATTTTATTAATATTACATATTTCTGTTTTTTTGTTTGTTTTTTTTATAATCCTTAAAGCAGCACACATACATAAACTTCACCTGAGTGGTTGTAAATTGGGTAGGGGGAGGGAACCCATAATTTTAAAAATAGTTATTAAATTAAATTAAGGAGTTTAAATTACATATTGTAGGATGAGCTGAGAAAGGAGGAATGAGGCGTCTAAATTATGATACGTATGGAGCGGAGCAGATTTGGGAGAACGGAACATTCCGCCATATGGCGTTCTACATGATTGTTTCTCTGGCCTCCCTGTTCTCGTTGTAAAAAATTTGTCCCCTTGGTTTCAACCAACAATGTGTCTAATCTAATTTATTAATCCGGCGACTAATAAGTCGATGCTTGGTTAAATAATTTTCGGTACAAGACCTTTAAGTTCATTGAGCCGATGTGTGACATTTATGAGGTAGTAAATTCGCCCGGCCATTGAGACTTCTCAAGGATGTGGGACTGTAACAATCTAGTTGTTACTGGGTTTACTAATTTTGTTTAACGACGTGATCGAATTTTTAAATTGAAACTTATTACACTGATTTGGTAAAAAATTAATTTGATCAGCGGTTGCGGTGTAACTACTATCTCCAATAGTACAGGGAATAGAAAGGCCTTCGAGCTGGCTCGATATGGTACCTAGGGTCGTATTACAAAAAGCAGAAAGTATATTAAAATGCTTCTTGCGTTATGTAAACAGATGTCGGAAGGTCCTTCAGCTGGCTTAAAGATCAAAAGAAACAGATCTCAGGAGGAAAGTCCTAAGATCGCAAAACGAACTACATAAGCTCCATGCTACCGAAATGAGGCCTTTTAACGAGGTACTCAAGGATCAGCTGGCTGTGGCAGTTGTTGACCAGTCCCAAGGGGATGGCAGTATCACGCCCGCCAATTGGAGAAAGGTGGAAAGGGCCTTAACCACCATTTACCTGAATATCCTTGCAGAAAACCCAGGACCTGCTCCGACTTGTCGGGATGCGGGTTGGCACAGGAACCAGGTGAAACTGGCTGCTTGTGTGGATCAGAGATCTCTTCTGATCTACAAGAAGGCAGTGGAAAGACTAGGCGAAGTATGGTCCGGAGCCAGCCTTGCTGTTAAAGCTAGGGAAGAAATCCCGTGTAGGCCGAGAGCCAGGGTGTGGATTCCTTCGGAGCCTAGCGATCCAAAGGTGATACTCCAGTTGTTGCAGGTTTGTAACCCAGATTTGCCAACGCACAACTGAAAAGTTGCTAAGCTCGAGGAGCCACGGGCCGACTACAGGTCAGCCGTCATAATTCTGAACAGAGAGTCACTGACTGTGCTGGAAAAAACCAATGGTATTGTAAACTATGGTTTCAGTGCAACCTGAGGAAGCTGCAGAAAGCTCATCTGGGCTCCTTGAAGAGGGGAACAGCCTGGTGGAAACTATCTCTACTGATACGTAGATGACAATTTCCTTGGAGTCATTAAGGAGAATCTCAGAGGACTTCACATCATCAGGGGAGGACTCTGATGTAACAGTGTTAGAGAGGGACGTCTAAGAATGGTGACGTTCTTGCAGATCAACCTACACCACTCAAAGGCAGCATCAGCTGCTCTACTTTTAAAAATTGGAAAGGAAGGGACGGATATTGTCTTGATCCAAGAACCTTGAGTCGCTGGTGACCGGGTACTTGGACTCAAGACACCCTGTTATAGATTAATGCACACGGAAAAAGAAGGTAGGGGTTCGGTCGTGCATTCTCGTTAAAAATAATATAAGTTGTTTTCTGCTATCAAATTTCAGTAATGAAGATGCGGTCAGCATTGAAGTCAATAAACGAAACCTCTGGCTAATATCAGCCTACCTAGCCTATGATGAAGTGAACATTTCACCAGTTATTCTGGATGAGGCAATTTTGGAGGCTCAAAAGCGCAAGGTTGGAGTCATCCCTGGGGAGTGATGCAAATTCTCATCTTCATACTAACCTTCATATGTATGTAACATAGGCAATAAGCCGACTTTTATAACTAGAAATAGACAGGAGGTATTGGATATTACACTTGTCTCAAACTTTTTGACGACTACCGTCTTCTCCCGAACATAAGAACTAGTTCTTTTAAATGAATATAGGAATGGGTAGTTCTTTTATTCATTTAAAAGAACTGGTTCTTATATTCGAGTAATTGTACCAACATTAAAAAAAATTATTTAAATAACAATCGATTAATGTGCTGTCATTAATCGAAAAAAGTGCTATTAATAAATGAAAAAAGTTGTGTCGTTAAATGAAAAAAGTTCTATTTATATTCACCTTTTAACGCAAAGTGGCTGACATCTGGTGAACAGTTTTACAACTTAGCCAATGGTGGTCAACTGGTAAATAAATGTATAATTAAACATTTTTCTTAGTGAATTTATTTCAAAATAATCGTTTTTTGCAATTAAAAAATTAAATTCATTTAGATACGTAATTAATTTGTCAATAATATTTGAATTTAAATATAAATGCGGTACATACATAACCGGTTACCACCATTGGCTCGTACAAATCGTAGCGCCTCTTGCGGCGCTTTAAAGGCGAATAAGAAAAAGTGCTATTTATTTTGAAAAAAGTGCTATCATTTTGAATTTTTTTAACTGGTTTTTCGACAATTGACATTTGGGGCTGGTAAAACACGCTGTTAAATTATATCTATATACATAATAAAATAAGAAAAATGTTTAAAAAAATTCAATAACCCTGTTTTTCATTTTGATATAATTTTAGAAGCAATTCTTCTATTCGAAGGTTCTTCTTATCGAAGGTTCTTCTAATCGAAGGTTCTTCTAAACGAAAGTTCTTTTAATTGAGTTAAATTGATCAACATCAAAATTAAGCTAAATTTTATCTTTCCCGATTAGAAGAACCGGTTCTTATGTTCGGGGGA
Organism: Tipula helvola; assembly: GCA_963556165.1. Lineage (NCBI taxonomy): Eukaryota > Metazoa > Arthropoda > Insecta > Diptera > Tipulidae > Tipula > Tipula helvola. The sequence continues at coordinate 142,569,745 of OY744483.1, read as the reverse complement.
AGATGGTAGTCTATTAAACTGGAAAGTGTCGGAAGACCACTCCTTTTCTGATCACTGTTATCTTCAATTTGAAATGAGGTTGGTCTTTACGAACAGCCCTCTCTACAGGAACAGGAGGAAAACTGACTGGGATATTTTCAGAACTATTCTGGGAAATTCACTACCAGTGCAGGTGCCTGAACCTCCAAAAACTACGGTAGAACTCGATGGCTTAGTGGACGAACTGTCCAGTGCTTTTAACGAAGCGGTACTAGGCTCTTGTCCTCTTAGTAGGCCTGTAGGCCTTGATGGTCAAAGGAGATTCAACAAATACGTCAACGGTGCAAGAGACTCTTTAAAACAGCAAGGAAAACAAAAGCCGCTGTAGACTGGGACTCCTATAAGGAAGTCCTCAAAATCTACAAATATCAGCTAAGAAGCGCAAAGAACAGATCTTGGAGACTATACTGTGGTAAAATTCAGGAGTCTTCAGAGATGTCCAGGCTGCGTAAAGTGCTATCTACTAGCCCTTCCATCCCAAGCTTCCTTCAAAGGCCGGATGGAGCATGGACCACAAATAGTATGGAATCGCTGGAACTACTATTGGAGACTCACTTTCCTGGTTGTTCCGAATCTGCACCTACTATATCAGCAGGTAAAAGGGCAAGTAGCCTCGTAGGCCAAATTATTAGCAGAAGAAAGATTCTGGGGACGATAAGCAGTTTTAAACCATATAAGTCGCCAGGACCTGATGGTATTATCCCTGCGGATATACAAAAAACTACGGATCTAACCATTTCCTGGTTAGAGGTAATTTTTAGAGGCGGCCTAGAACTATGTCACATTCCCAGTAAATGGACGGAAGTGAAGGTTGTCTTCATACGTAAGGCGGGAAAACGCTCACACTGCAGTCCCAAAGACCTTAGACCGATCAGCTTGTCTTCTTTCCTTTTCAAAATACTGGAAAGACAAATAGAAGCTCATATTTGAGGCACGATTGTGCCGGAAAAGCTGTCCAAATCTCAACATGCCTATTGCAAGGGGAGATCTGTAGAAACTGCTCTTCATTCTCTCACATATTTTATTAAAAAATCTTTCGAATATGGAGACTACGCGATGGTAACCTTTTTGGACATTGAGGGAGCCTTTAATAACGTGCTTACAGGGGCTATAACTCGGGCACTTTCGAATCTAGGAGTGGATGATTCTCTTAAGGACTGGATAGATCAGATGCTAAGAGGCAGGATCATAAATGCCAGTCTGGGGAAATCATGCCGCAGGGTGGCGTACTGTCCCCCCTGCTCTGGAACTTGGTTATAAATGATCTGTTGCTGAGGCTGGACGATAGTGGCTTCAAGGTGGTTGCCTATGCAGATGACGTCGCTATTGGTGTTCGTGGAAAATATCCCGGGACACTTAGTAAGCTTATTCAAAATGCTCTGGGCATTCTTTTATTATGGACCAATGGCTGTGGGCTAAATGTGAACCCACAGAAAACCGAATTGGTTCTCTTCTCTAGGAAATATAATATTCCTCATGTCGATCCTCCTACTTTAAATGGTTTCAACTTGGCTTTTATAGGTGAAGCAAAGTTCTTGGGTCTCGTCTTGGACAGTAAATTAAACTGGAAACCGAATATTAAGGAAATGGTAAAGAAAGCTACGGTAGCGCTATACTCTTGCAAAAATGCAATTGGGAATGGTTGGGGGCTGGAGCCCCACATGGCCCTTTGGTTATACACAGCAGTAGTTAGACCCATTCTTCTGTATGGGGTAACAGTCTGGTGGCCTGCTCTGGACAAAACTGTCAACGTAAAGTTGTTGACAATAGTTCAGAGAACAGTCTCTCTGTGGATCAGTGGTGCAATGAGGAGCACATCCACTCAGACACTGGAGACTCTTCTATTTCTGACTCCTCTAGTTATCTTGGGAAAACAGTGGGAAGCTTGCACTGCCATACGACTGAAATTCACGTTAATGTGGACCTGCAATAACACAGGGCACTCATCTATACTTTGTAACAAAGGGCTTCCCAAGACCACCGACTATACTGTCTCGTCACTATCTTTTGATAGAAAGTTCCGGACTATTATCCCATCCAGAGAGGATGATGGATGATGGATGCAGTTTTGGAACCAGAAGTTTGAAACTTCTTCATTGATGATTCAAAACGGGATAGAAGAGTAGGGGCTGGGGTATTCTGCGAGGAACTCATGTTATACCTCTCCTTTTGTCTCCCTGACTACTACAGCATTTTTCAAGCTGAAGTAACTGCGATAAAGGAAGTCGTGGACTGGTTGAGGTATAATGTAATATCGACTTGTGATATTCGCATATATACGGACAGTCAGGCTGCCATTAAAGTGCTTCAATCACACCTTCTCACGTCGAAAGTAGTCCAGAACTGTCTCTCATCTCTTTACGAGATGACAGATCAGTTCAACATCCATATCATATGGGTGCCAGGCCATTTCGTTAGTACGGGGAACATTAAAGCCGATGAACTGGCTCGACGTGGTACAACGGACCACATTTCAAACAGCAAAAAGGATATTGAAACGCCTCTTGCGGTATGTAAACTGCTGCTTCAGGAGGAAGCCAGTAAGTTGACGAATGACAGATGGTCAAATAGTACCTCATGCGTAATAACTCGGCAGATCTGACCAAACTTGAACTTGGCCAGATCCAAACAGCTGATCTCACTTCAGCGGAGTCAGATCAGTGTGGTTGTTGGAGTGATTACGGGGCACTGTCTCATAGGCAGACATGCGAGTAGACTTGGTTTCTTCTCACATGACTACTGTCGTAGTTGCGAGGAGGAAGAGACAGTACTTCATCTTCTTTGCACCTGTCCTCGTCTAGCACGAAACAGACTGAATTTTCTAGGGGCACCCCTTTTCAACGACTTGGCGGAGCTCAGCGAGAAGGACGTCAGGAGTATCCAGCGCTTCATAGCAAGCTCAAAGTGGTTTCAATGAGTTGGAGGAAAATTTTTTAATTTGTGATATGGCTACGGACCTTTTAGTGTCTATGCCTGGTCCTGGTGGACCGCCACCCAAACCTAACCTAACCTATGTAAACTACTGCTTCAGGAAGAAGCTAGTAAGTTGACGAACGGCAAATGGTCAAATAGTACCTCATGTGTAATAACTCGGCAGGTCTGGCCAAAGTTAGATTTGGCTAAATTCAAACAACTGATTGCACTTCAGTCATTCAGTGGAGTCAGCTCAGTATGGTTGTCGGAGTGATTACAGAGCACTGTCTTATAGGTATAGCCATACGGGAGACTTCTCACATGACAGCTGTCACAGTTGTTCAGACGAAGAGGAGGAAGAAAAAGTACTTCATCTTTTCATCTTCTTTGCACTTGTCCTCGTCTGGCCCGAAATGAACTAACGCTTCTAGGGGCACATCTCGAGGGTGACCAATTCGATCTGCATTCAACGAAATAAATTGGCGTTTCACATCAAATTTATGGAGTATGAACCAAGGATGTACCAGTGATTACCGCTATTCTGGACCACATATTTATGCAGCATTGTGTACCATTCGTAAAGAAAAAACAATTGTAAGTTTATTTATATTGTTTTATTATATTTTCTAAAACAAATTTATACAAAATTTAGAGAGAAATTCAAAAGGTGATAACTCGTATCATATCAATTTTTGATATGATTCTCGTATTTCGTATCATATCAATTTTTTGAAAAAATTGATATGATACGAAATACGAGAATCATATCAAAAATTGATATGATACGAGTTATCTAGGGCTCGTATTACCCGGGTATCGGGTACCCGGGTACCCGGGTATTTAAAAACAAAAATTAACTACCCGAATACCCGGGTAATAGGTTCGGGTAATAGATAAAATTATTAAACATTTTCTGCCTTTGGATCGTTTATAAATCATTCTTATAATACAGTTTCTACATATGTTGGTGAAATAGCCGGGTACGCGATACCCGGGTAATACGAGCCCTAATTTTTTGTAATATTCCGGCAAATACACACAACCTAAATAAGCGTTTACAAAAACCAGAATTCGAAAAACTTATATGATTTTGAGCCTCTTAATTTTAAAAACGCTTTACTTAAAATTGCGAATATTAGAGTTATCACTTTTTAAATCTTTACCACAGACCGCTAAAATAAAAGATTAGAACTCAATAAATGGGTCTAAACCGGTTCTGCGAAAATTGTGTAACTATTATTAATTTCTTTAGCTTATTTTCATTTTCTTTACTTTCGTTACATCATTGATATTTTCCTCGTATTGTTCTGCATTCAGAATCAATGAAATCTATTACATACTGTGTATAAATTAATTGATTTTTTCAACAGAAATGAGGGTTTCCCTTGAATTTTTGATTTAGTGAATATAATTCGCTAGGTCAGTACGTTCTTGCCTCATACTTAATGTATATGAAGTGAGAATTGCATTTTTGTAGTTTGGTCGTAGCTACCTGAAGAATAAATCGAACTTTTTGTTCGTGCGAACTTTTCTGATTATTTTTTCTGATTTTTTCTGATTAACAAGTCGAAAAATGTTGTGAATGCCATTATTGTTAATATATTTTGTCTATAAAAAGCCGAAAGAATCTTATTGATTTTGATACACAGACAAATTTCTCTTTCTGTGATTTTTTTTATTGATTTAGAATGTTAAAAGTGATGTGTTGAAGTAATTTAGCATGCAGTGATTAAACGTTAAAGTGGCGCCCAGCTTGGTAAGTAGGTTCGTTACACTCGAAATGCTTGTGAGTTTTTGGAGAAGCACACAGCAATGTGTATGCTTTCAAGGATTCCAATATATTTTCAAAATATGATGTTACATTCCCAAATGGTAAAATGGGAACTCAATCAATACATCTTCTAAGAAATGTCAACATATATAACGTAATTGTGGTTATCACAATAAATCTTTATAATATATAACATACACATAATAATACCTTCTGTACATGTTTTGCCTGTATCTAAAGACTTACACATGTTCATGCCTAATAAACCTATCAACATTTTTTTTTTGCACATGATAATCTATTTTGCTATATACATATAATATACAAACGACCAGAAGAATCATAATACAAATACAAAGAGCTATAAGACTAGACAAAACGAATATTGTAAGATAATAGGTTAAGTCTAGTGTGAATAAAATTGGGTTATTGTATCAATTCGTATATGTGAGTATGTGTAGGAAGGTATTATTGTGCGTCTTACACAAAAGAAATCAATATAACAAGACACAGAGGTTTATAATCCAAAGGCATACCTCTTTCTTTTATGTCATCAATCAGTTGCGCCTTTCGCTCTACAGTGACAATATTTTCTTTTCAACTGATTTAATTATTTCACCTAAATTTCTTTTTTTTTACGGGCGTTTATCAAAACATAACATCTTTGTATATAAACGAGAATTAAGACGTACGCTTGATTAAATTTAGCCGTTTCAGGGATTTAAATTTACTCAAAACTAAATATTATGTATCGTCTACCTGGGAATCTGTTTATCGCCATACATTCGATTGTGTCCGTAATTTAAATTCTTCAAGCATCATTGATGATTTTATGGGGCTTGTGATTTTGTTTGGTTACAACCATGCGTAATTTAATAATGATGCGTGCCGATAAATCGAATTTTTTTTTTGTCACTCTAACATAATAAACTGAACCAACCAACCAACCAACCATGGAGGGTGGTCATTAAAACATATATTTTAAAACAAACTTTAAGATTTCAACGAATTTTTTTTTTTGTAAAAATAAACAAAAACCGAAATATGTAGCAAAAGCAAATATTGTGCTGGTGGTCTATTGGCCCAGTATAAGTATTTAGAATAAACATATAAACACATATTTCCATCTAAATTAGTCGAACAGTTGTGTGCCTCCTCTCTCGTTCAAGTAGCCGATATTTAATGTATTTATTGCGATCCGACACACGAATGTTGTATATACGAGTAAATATGGAATGTCTGTTTATTAAGCGCAGACTTAAAAGAAGTTGTACCGAAAATAAAGAAATATAATATTTTGTTAAATAGATATCTGATAACTAATTTAGGACCGTGTTAAGTGCATCCCGTTTCAGGGTTTAAACCTTTTTTTTTCTTTTGTATAAAATGCTGAGATTTAAATCCTTTCCCATATACACACTTTGTTTACAATATAGACACACCAAACAAATTTAAATTTATTTATGTTAGACTATTTATTCAGCAGGTTTTTAACTTTAAGACGAGTGAGTAACCGGTATAAATATGTTCATTGATAAGACAGCAGCCACCATATAACATATTTGAGACGCGCGGTGTTAAATATTTAATCTAACATTGGTATGATAATTACTGGCGTGTAGACAAGAAATATTTTCGTGTCTGCAGTCACAATTAGACCATAACACACCTTAGAATGTATACCTATATATAAGAAATGTCTAAAAGCCGAAACATTTTTTATTTTAATACATTTTAAAATAATTAATGAATAAATAAGAAAAGCAATATATCAAGGAATCAACATATTTCTTATATGTATGTGTAAGTATTTGTAAGCGCGGTATAATGAATGCACTTTTTGCTTGTTATTGAATTAAGACCCAATATCCATCATATCCATCTACATAAATACATATATATGCGTGCATAAGTAGGTATACATATATACATCATCCACTTAACTTATTCATCGTCAGTCATTTATTATTATATTTAAGATTTTCATTATTAATTTAAGATGAAAAAAAAAAACTATATTTGGAGTACAACAATAAGTTCCAGCTTATATGTGCCGTGTTGTTAAATTTCTTATTCAATCTTTTCATCTCACAGCTCTCATAAATACTCGTACCGTAGGAAAACAAAGACAGTAATATAAATGAGCTAATAATAAGAAACTAAAAATCCAATCTTAAAAATCGTCTGGATTTTATTATTTTTGTTTTTCAGTTCAACTTTCAAACAAAAGTATTAACATGTTTGTGTACAGATGATTAATTGTCGTTATCTTTACGTACATTTTGGTTTTGGTTTTGTCCTGTTTTCTGTGTAAAAAATAAACGAAAAGGAATTCTTAATTTTTATGAAAATTTAACATAAAATTCAGATGGTGGATTATCAAGGAGGGCAGGGTTGTATTAAATTAAAAAAAACGGATGCATTTTTCTACAAATTCGAATATCGCTGTAACGTGAATAATTCAAACTAAAACGCTAAAGTTTAAGGCTTCTTCAAACGATCTATTTTTAAAATTATTTTTAAAGGGTGAGATACCAAGGTGAGATACTCTGCCATCTGGCAACTCAGGAAATGGAGCTACACGAGATGAAAGATCCTATCGAGGAATAACAGGGAGAATTAATTGCTCCAATTTTAAAGTTAATTAACACCTCAGCGCAATCCATTCCCGCCATAAGAAAGAGAATGGGGGGGGGGGGGGGAGGGCAGGGATTTGCAGGAAAAAGACGTCCACGTCAAAGACACCATTGGCCTTGACAAAGTCACCGGCCTTACGGAGAAGAACCTAAACCAACAGGAGCAGTCTCACTAAAAACATCTTTATTCAGGATCGCATCAGCCAGGAAAGATGCCCTAATACCAGCGTCAAAGATGATCACTTTTCGAATTCTCTTTAACAAACAACAATTTAATCACTAACGGAAGATGCACACGAGTTTTTCGGGATCTTACTCATAAGATCCCTCAAAAAAGGACCATGAACTTAAAACACAGGTCATTGACAAGGGCAAAAACAAGTTGCTCAAAAAACAGATTCCTCCAAAAATGATCAGGCCACATAAAAAGGACCTATAAAACCTAACAAAATGTCCTCAAATATCTCAAAAGAGGTCCATTAGAAACTAATTTTTTGAGGGACCTACAAAACCGTAAATAATAGGTCCCTCAAAAATGATATACCTGATTTTTGAGGGACCTGTTTTTTGAAGTCCGTGTACCTGTTTTTGAGAGCGTGGGTGGCCCCTAAAATGAAGAGGGATAATGAGCTAAAAAAACAGGTCCCTCAAAAACCGATCTGGTCAATAATTGCTCTATCGGTTCATAAAAAATAAGAGCGTTCATACATATAAATGCCCCTCAGAAATAGGACTCCAAAAAATAAGGTTATGTATGTCCCTAGAGAAAGTCCCACAAAACACAGGTCCATGAACTTAAAAAAACAGGCCGTCACAAGACATATCTCTCCAAAATACGTCTCTCCAAAACAGTTTCCTCAAAAATATTAACCTCATTTGTGCTGGAGGATATGTTTTATGAATTCCTTGGACCTGTTTTTTTGAAAGAATCGAAATTTTTTTTGGGGCTTTATATAATACCTTAGAAATAAGTCCCTTAAAGAAATGTCGTTGGAAGGACCTGTTTTTGAGGGACTTGGTTTATAAAGTTTAGGGACCTGATTTTGAGGGACTTTAACCTATTTTGGGGAACCTGTTTTTTGAAGTCCACCTACCTATTTTTGAGAGATGTGGGCGGCTCCTAAAAAGAAGAGGGCCAATGGACTAATAAAAACAGGTCCCTTAAAAACAGATCTGGTCAATAATTTATTTATTTATTTATTATTTTATTTCATATTAATTACAAAGCAATTCATTTAAGCTGTTTTAGAAAAGCAAGAAAAAAAAGAAAAACAAAAAATTACAAATAAAAATTATATGAAAACGGAAGAATTCTTTGTCGATACAACGACAGCCTCGAATTCACCGCAAAAAAAATAAAATACATACTACAAAAGCAACGGAAACATTAAAAACTAAAAAAATTGTTAAAAAAAAATAAATTTCTAAATAGTTGAAAGATAGCAATATTAGTCAGTTAAATACAAGTATACCAATTGAAATACATAAATAACAAATCAAATTGCAGCTGTGTTACACAACAATACGATACAGAAAAGAAATGTCTGAGTTTTCAAGTAACCATTTTTTAACTTCTGTTAAAAATGGCTTAGTATAGATAAGCCTTCTAATGAAATCCGGCAAAGCATTGAAAAATGTAGGTGCTGCAACAAGAATACAGCGGCGGAAGTGATCATTATTAAATCTCGGAATATTGTGAAATAGTTGATGGTTCCCACGGAGGTTATAGCGATCATCGAACCTTATATACTGCTTCTAAAAAATTTTTAAAACCTTGTAAATATACAAGTGTTGCAACGGAAAGATATTATTAAACTTAAATAAAGGCCAAGAAGGTTCGCGTCTTTGTTTCTTCAGTATGGTTCGCAAAATCATTTTCTGCTGAACATACAACGGCTTTAAAGTACTTGTATGGCAGCCACCCCAACATGATAAACCATATCCCAGTTTAGACATTACCAGCGCGTGGTACAGCATTATCAAAACAGATACTGGGCATAAATCACGAAGGAGATAAAAAATCCTGGAAGCGGAATTCGTGTATAATATTAACTTGGTGACATGAGTTTTCCAATTAAGATTGGAGTCCAAATAGATACCAAGATATTTAAATGTGTTAAATAACTCGATTTTAAAACACTCAGTTTGGCAATTATTGGTAAAGCATTTAGTAAAATTGTGATATGTTACCAGGTTAACTACTAGGCAAAATTTGGATACCACAGATTAAAAAAACATAAACTTTGTCTTTTCACTTAGAATTAAGTACCTTAAGATCTGATCTGAGTTAATCATTGAGACTACCTCAGACGGAGATTCAGCAACATACGCTAGAGCTAAGTCGTCAGCAAACCCAGTGATATTACCGTACAGTTTTAATCTAAAGATAGAATTGGTATAAATTAAAAACAACAAAGGGCCCAACACAGAACCTTGAGGAACACCAACGTTCAAGGTTCTAGGGTCATTGAATGTTCCATTTATATTGACTCTCACCGTTCGGTTTTCGAGATAAGAAGCAAACCATTTGTTCGAAATACCTCTAAACCCGATGTCAAAAAGAATCGATAGGAGACGTTTATGGTCGACCATGTCAAAGGCTTTCGTAGCATCAACAAACAAACCTGCACAAACCTTACCACCATTCAGCCCTTTGTAAATATTATTCAAAAACTCCAATAAAGCCGTCTCAGTACTCATATCTTGGCGAAATCCGTGTTGATGAGTACTAAGAATAGCAAACCTATCTAAAAATATGGTAACTCTGTTTTTGACTACTTTTTCAAGCACTTTCAGAATCACTGGCTGGAGAGCAATAGGCCTATAGTTTTCTTTATGGTTGCGGTCACCATTTTTAAATATCGGAATTATCGTAGCCGATTTTAGTCTCACAGGTACAACTCCCTGGATGAAAGACAGATTGAAAATATGGGCAATGGCAGGACAAACAAATTTAGAAATCGCTTTCAAAATGAAATTACTCAATCCATCATTATCAAGTGCCTGTTTTGGTTCCAACGATTCAATAGGATAAAATTTCAAAATTAGAAACAGGGGTCACAAAAAATGTTTCTGGACAACTATCGTACGGCAGATCATAGTTAACTGGCATGGCATTCGTAAAATGTTTAATTCTTAAATTATCAGCAACACTTGTAAAATAGCAATTAAGCTCATTAGAAATATCTGACCTAGATGTTAGAAGAGTTCCATTATCCGACAGAATATTTATAACCGAGCAAGCTTTAGGTTTTTTAGTTAAAATTTCATTGACGAGATTCCAATTTTTTATAACATCACCGCGGTTGACTGAAAAACGATTTGTGTAATACGCTTCTTTTTCTTTTTTGATATCCTCATTAATTTGTTTGCATTTACTATTATAGATTGCTTGAAGATTCGAATTAACCGGTTGTTTTTTTAATTTTTTGTACAATACATTTCTTTTGTTAATTCGATAGGCAAGCTCATAAGAAATCCATGGCTGTAAAAGTCTGAGTTTTCTAACTTGGGAGTATATGCGACATTGCTCGAATAAACTCGAGAGTGTGTTACGGAAGAGATCTAGAGCCATAGATGGATCATCACAGTCAAGAACAAAATTCCAATCCATATGCTCAAGTACAGCGCATAAAACTCCCAAATTAATCTTGGTACAGCGATCAGATCGAAAATAAGTTTGAGATTCTAAATTTTTAGGAATCTTAAATAAAACCTCAATAAAATGGTGATCCGAGATCTTAAGATCGATTACCGAAGTTCGTAAACATGAGAGATCATTTGACCTAAGACGGGCAAAGAAATGATCGATACATGTAGATGAAGAGTTAGTCACACGAGTAGGAACATTAATGAGCGATTCAAGTCCGAATGAAGACATTAAAGACATATAATTAACAGAATCAGATGGGAAATTAAAAATATCGATGTTGATGTCACCAAGAATAAGAAGATTTTTACCGAGCAAACGGCGCGGTGGTTAAAGCTACGGCGGTTGGATCGGGAGGTACCGGGTTCGAATTCCTATAGGGGCGGGATGCAAAAGGGATTTTTCATCATCTGATTACGATCGGTGATGACGATGAACACATCTTTGACCCCCTGTTGAGAGTGCGGAATCCATGGGCCGACCCACCTTTCATGTCAGTACTATAGGCTGGCATGAAGCAATGCAATGTGCAGGTGGTTTAAACAAAAGCGCGTCTATAGCCATACGTCCTCGAGTTGGCTGGCAACGGCGTAAGGTAGGACGTTAAAAGGGAACTGCGAAAGAGTTGGGAGTGCCTTGAGCCCCAGAAAAGATTGCAGAGATAGAAAAAAAAAAAAAAAAAGATTTTTTGACTTAAAATTACGAATAAAATCACTGAATTCTTGTAAAAATATGTCAAGGGACGTCGCATGGAGTCTATAGATACACAGAATTACATAAACATCATTATCCGAACTCCATTCAATCTTAACAATATCCGCAGAAGTTAAATTATAAGCAGAAGGCGAACAACACATTCTAGCATCATAATAAACTACCACTCCACCGGATCTATAGCTGTCATTACAAGCACCATACAGCGTAATACCATTTAAATTGTATAAATCTAATTCATTCTTGTTTATCCTTATTTAACTTCACTTAAAAATATAAAGGACGGTCTTTTTCTGTATGCATTAATGTTTGCTACGAACACATTAAAATTTTTCCGGATGCTACGGATATTCTGATGCACAATTAAAACATCAGAATTCTCAAAAGGAGTACTATTAATACTTTTCAAAGATAACTGACTAATATTATCAATACAATTATTCAATAACATAAACTAAAAATAAAAATAACTAAATGTATAGTTAAAATAATATCTCATTGAAAATTCCTATTCCTTCATTCTCGAGTAAAACAACAACAAAAAATGAATTTGTTGTTGTATTTACCGGGAATGAAAGAATAGGAATTTTCAGCGAGATATTATTTTGACTATACGTATGTATGTATGTATATGATTAAATGGTCTCAACAAAAATTAAATAGCTTAAAAATTTAAAATAATGTATAACAGTGTTAATTACGAGACTGTATTCTGAGCCATATTCATTCATGCGTACTGCATTGTTCCAAAGGTACCATTAAAAGCACTGTACACTGTACTAGTATCTGCAAATGTAATTATAATAGATTATATACCAAAAACACCACTATACATAATTATTAACAGTACATATTATAATAAAAAATAAATAATAATAATAATAATAATATTAATTTAAGAAATATAATGCAATACATAATAAATTTTATGACACAAAAATACGAGATCAAAATTTTTTTTACAAAATATGCAATAACAAAAAAATAAATAGAAAATCCTTTATAAACATTGATGACGCAAACATAATGAATAAAATATCATCACTTAATTGGTACTGCTTTTTTCCTAGTTATCCTTTGGGATACTTCTTCTATTGGCGAGGGTAGATTTGGGACATCATGGCGTGATGATTGATGGGCAGAATGATGAATTAAGGGCTCTTTGCTAACCATTGCGGCTAGCTGTTGAACATTTAACAAGCGAGTTGGTTCTGAAGCCTGGGTGTGTTGAAAATACACCATTCCCGATTTAATAAAAGTTTTGAAAAGCTTACCAGTGTCCTGTAATTTTTTGGCCTCAATAAATAAATGGTTGGATTTAGCCGTTAAACCTCGATTGATGTATATTCGTGCTGCTGAATTAATACCAATATCATTGAGTGATAATGTACCTTTGGTTTTATACAAATTAAAGAATTCGATTGCCGATGTTTTTAAGGCAAATTTTACGATGATAAGTGGTGCATCACTTAATGTTGAATTTTTAGGTTTAATGCGAAAAGCCGAAAAGTGGTGCTTATCACAATTGAAGTTGAGTGCATTTCCAATCCGTTTGACAATGTCCCACAAAACACAGGTCCATGAACTTAAAAAACAGGCCGTCACAAAACAGATCTCTCCAAAATATTTTCCACAAAAATATTAGCCTGACTTGTGCTGGAGGACATGTTTTATGAATTCCTTGGACCTGTTTTTGAGGGCCTGTTTTTGGAAGGACCAAATTTTTTTGGGGGGCCCTATAATACCTTAAAAAAAGGTCCTTTAAAAAAATGTCGTTGGAGGGATCTGTGTTTGAGGGACTTGGTTTATAAAGTTTAGTGACCTGATTTTGAGGAACCTTTTTATAGAGGACCTGTTTTTTTGAAGTCCATATACCTTTTCTTTAAAGGACCTGATTTTTAAGGCCATTCTTGATAATTTGACATTATTTTGTAATATTTTGGAATGTTGTATAACTTTCTAAAATGTTAATTTAATATCTTAAATCGACTCTATCTTTGGTACTCGTGCGTGTAACATTTCAATTTCATTTCATTGATTGATTGATTGATTAGAATGTACGACGAAGCCTAAACAAGACTTCCGGAAGACAGCGGGTCCTCCGTACACCCTTTACACATAACAAAACCGAAGGAAATCGATTACATCGAAATATTCATTTCGCTAAATTGTGACTAAAATTAATTTAATTTCATTAAATTCAGTGAAACCGAAAATCCAATTTACTTAACCAAAAATTCTTTATTTAAAATCAGCCCTTAATACCATTAAATAAATTAAATTTAATTCGGCATCTAAATTAAAAGGCAAATTAATCACTAACTATGTAAATAATCTAAAATTCGAGATACATAAATAATTTTTAATTCATTATGAATATTAAATAGCAAATATTTTTTTTTTTTTTTTTGTTTAATATTTTAAACTAAAATTTTAAAATCGTAACTAAAAATTCGGAAACCCCATAAAATTTCATTTCCAAATCTATATAGCTATTGTGGCTATTCTGCTTAAAATCTCACTGCGAAATAATTTAAATTACATCTGGAACTCATTAAATAATAACAGCTTTAAGTTTTTCATCCTAAATTAAATAAAACAACTTGAGTATCCACATTAGTATATTCTTATTAGTACCATATATGACAAACAATTAGCACAAATATATGATTTCGCTCATAAACTTATACATATTTTTAAACGCATAATCTGCTAATCATAATTCCCGCTAGAGGAATGCATATAAATTTAAATTCAGAACTATTTTGATTTAGAAATTTGAAACTTTATTAATCTTGCCCCAACCAAATGTTATGAACAAACTATTTGAATTGAACAACTCTTCATCTTGGACGATTAAAAAATTAAATTCTAAATCTCAAATCCCAAATTCCAAATTTCAAACTTCGAATTCCAAATTTCAAACCCCACATTCCAACTATGCATACAAAATACGACGTTTCGGTAAATACCAACGAAAATTCTCCCTATGAAGAAAGAGCAGTACATCCAAAATTCTAACAAGATTCTTCAACAATATAATAGTAAATATGTATACACATTTCTGTAGAAAAATACATCCGTCCAAAACCTTGGAATTCCAAAACCTGCCAAATCATTTTGGCGTTTGTTTGCTTGGTACATCCCCAGAGTTGTATACCGTAGGTCCATATCGGCTTCAAAATTTGCCGATATAGCAGCAGCTTATTGTGAATTGTAAGCTCAGAGCCTCTACCTATGTGCCAATAAATTTGTCTGAACTTTATGTTAGGTTCTTCTTTTTTCTTTTTGACATGCTCTCTCCACTTGACCTTGGCATCGAGGATCATGCCAAGGTATTTAGCTGTATTTGCATATGGCACGTGCCGCGAGTTAATTTATATAGGTAAATGGTAAGCATTTTGATATGTAAAGTTAATATGCGGGGATTCTGTGTCTTTAAGCTTTCACCAATGCTTTGTCCAGTTACAAACTGCATTGGTCATCCTCTGGAGTTTGCTCATTGCATCAGAAAATGTCTATTGGGTAAATAAGGTTTTAGTATGGAATAGAATTGCCTCGGTAGATCCCTATGCAGCTTATATTCCAGACCACTGCGCCAAACTTTATCGAATGCTTGCGCGATGTCCAGGAATACGCTTGACCATCCTTTTTTACGTTCTAACGTTCTTTCAATTATGTTTGTTATTCTATGCACCTGTCCAATTGTAGAATGCTTTTCTATGAATCCAAATTGATGCGGAGGAATTACTTGTCGGTCCTCAATTATTGGTTTAAGTCTCTTTAGTAATATTTTTCAAAGAGTTTTGACATAATTGGCAGCAGAGAAATTGTCCTGTATGATTTTTTATCGTTAGGTGGTCTATCAGGTTTTGGTATCATGATTATTTCTGCTACTTTCGCATTAATTATGTGTAGTAGCTTACGAAATCTTTTGTCAGGTAGAGCTTTGATAATTTGGCAAGTAATCAAGTCATACCTGGGGGTGTTTTAACATTCATTTTACTTTTCATTTCTTCTTTTAATTCTTTGAGAGTTACTGGCCATCTCAAACTCATACAGCTTGTGAATTGAAATTATATTTTCATTGGCAGTTTGTCTTGGTAGTGGTTGGATGGTTTCCTGGAGATACTCCGCGAAGAGATCAGCCTTCACTTTGTGACTTCTTGCCCAGGTCCCATCATCCTTTTTAAGTGGGGGCAAAATAATAAATAATTTAATGTAGTCCTCCCTTTACAACTTATGCTGGGAAGGACTGTATTTAGTAGTGACAACTAGCGGCAAATGCCCTTACCATTATACTACTTTCGCTCGATCGCCATCAAAACGTTTATGTTTATCATCAAGATATCATTTATCATTGAAAATCAATATCAAACACAACGCATATGCATAATCATAACACAATGCGAACTAATATCCGAGGGGAATTATTGGAAATGGGTGATGGATATTTGTGTTGAAATATTTTGGAAAATGGGGACTGACTTTACTGCTCTTTCTAGTAATATATTCTGGAAAGAGCCTAGTCTTTTGGAAAAACGGAGGAAAATTCTATAAAAATATTTTGGAAAAGGAGGACTTTACTGCTCCTTTCTAAATACATATTTAGGAAATGTTTGGGAAAAGGCTTCATTTACAACTATTTTATGGTTATTTTATTTTCCGAGAAAAGAAATAATCAAGTTACCTTCCGAATTTTTATATTCTAGAACTTTACCTATCATTTTAGTAACTGTCAAATTCACCATTATCGGTTAAAAAATACCCAAGATAACCATATGATTATCATAATCACGTGATAACCACCATCATCATCACTATCTCCATGTTATCATGGAGGTAGTGATTATTCACTAACACAACAATCATCATCACCATCATCATCTCAATACCCACCTTCATCACCATGACCATGATCATCATCAATACGATCACCACGAAAATCATCATCATCAAGGCCATACGCAATGCATACGCAAAACTATTTTACAGCAGGTTTGGTTGCATACAATTTTTTAAAAAATAAATAAAATTTTATATCGAGTTTTTTTCTCTAACCGGAATGTTTTTACTTGTCATCTGTCAAATAACATATGGCTCTGCAGTATATAAATGGTCTTTGGTAAACAGAATCTTGTGGATGTACTCCTAAAATATTTGAAGGTTACTCAATGGTAAAAATGTTTAAGTTAAAATGGTTGCAAATCTATAGATTTTTGTTTGAATACATTTCTGAATGCAACGTTTTTGTGAGTTATTGACTAACTAAGTTCTAACTGATATTGTTTAGGCAGACAAAACTCTATTTTATGAATTAGAGTATCAATCTCGTTGGCTTACACATTTTCTTCAGATTATGAAATATCATAAACGGAAAGAGACGGAGTAATTTTACAGTGCGTACCGAAAGAGAAGACTTTATTTAATGGGAAAGCGTAAAACTTCATTTTTAAAATTTTTGTTGGTTACAGATTTCCTCAAACAAATGTGGCATACTACTTATGAATTTCGTAAGGCGTACATCAAGATCAAAGGTCCCATTTAGCATTGTCACAGATTTGGTAAAAGGACGTCAAAGCTAAGTAATATATGTTATAACTAATCATATTAACCTCTTTGTCGACTTTCTAAACCAGTCAAACCTTTCCGTTATTTTTTCCAAGACGATCGAAAACGTGCACTCCAATTCAATAAATCAGCGACCTTATATTGATTTCTAAAAAAACATGTTTGTACACCTTTTGCTATAAAACAAAATAACAATAAAAAACAAAAAAAAATCAGATGAAAGTAAAAGATTTACTGCCATTTACTGCATCTTTGTTGATTAATAACTAAACACAAAATTGAGGTTGCAATCAATAAATTCCCATTAATAAGAATATTTTATCGATGCGTCTAACACAGCCGACTACTAAGTGAAACATGATTTATTGGCAAAAGTCGTGCGGCACCCAAAAATAAAAAAAAAAAATAAAAATCGTTAAAACAAATAAAATTGTCTAATTAACTTAATGACACTGACCAACAACAACTCTCTCGAATCCACCTTTTATATCCATTCCGCGCGCACGTAACACATTTGTATAATAAATTTCGGAATTTACCGGCTCCGCAAAATAATAAAAACATTTTTAAATGAATTAATCGGATTAATTTTATGTAAATTTATTTTATAAAAATTAATTTGATTTTTATATCAATTTAATATCATAAATTAACAAATAAGGTGGTGGTTTGCTTGTAAACTCGTACATATACGCGGCACACAAACATCTAGAAAGCCATTATACTATAGAGATAACTTTCTAATTTATATTCGTTTCTTATTTAAATTATTATTAATTATCTAGACATGTTTACAACAGTAAGGTGTGATGCTGCAATCACATTATTCTGTGCAAAATATTTATTACAAGACGTACAAAATTGTAAAATTAGAATTTTATCTTATAAGATAACAAACCATTAATTGTAGGTCACATTTTACATGTTTTTTGTATGTATATTCGAGATGTCAATTTCCATATATAGCCGCGATGATGATTGCGATTTTCTAAATATGGCAAATCGCTTAAAGAAGAAACTGTTGTTTTTAAATAATTCGTTGCTAATTAAAAAAAAAACCGTAAACAACAATAATTTACCTTGGTTTGTTGGGTGCTGCTGCTGGTGGTATTTAAAATACAAGATATTACTAGCTATATATCTTAAGTTTGACAGATATAGTATATACCTAGTTAGATGCATGCTTCAAAGTTATATTTAGAATTTAACCCGAAGCGAACTTGACCACATTTTGTATTAACTACAAACGAAAGGTAAGGAATTAAACTATTTTTGATCTGCTGCTGAGCACAGTTCGCGAAGTTGAGCAATGGATACCCATCCATGATTTATTTAATAATCCCTATTCTTCCCAAAGGAAATACTATGTAAACAAAAAAACTTATCAACAATTATTTGTAACGTAAGCACAATTTGCTACCAACTAAATCCATTTTCTGTGCTAAAACGAGATGTGATAATTTATCATTTCACATCTGCATTCTAGAGCACTAAAACAATAAAAATCTTACACTTCCGAAAGATTATTATATTTTACGCTAAAAGCTTTCTTTTTAATTTTACATTTTTATTTTACACAAACATTTTTTTTTTGGTTCTATGGCACACAGATTACGAAAAATAAAAAATAAAAATAAAAACTTCAAAGAGGAGTCTGCTATCGCGGTGGAAAATAAACCGCGCGCTCTCCATATCATAATAAGAAGAAAATTTCAATTCATTCAATAAAAAAATAATTTAATATCATTTAAGATGCCTGCATTTGGGTTCGGTATAAAAATTATTTCTTGAAGGTGTTCGACGCGCAAAAACTATATTCATCTCCTTGTCTGCGCGGTCTTTGAAAATACAAAAAAACTAAAAAAAATAAAAAACGTATCTTTCAAATAATCCAAATATGTAAGTTTTTATTTGATCTGCCGAAATTTTTGGGTTAAAATTAACATCCTTTCTCACTTGTTTTACTTATTTTTGTTTATTTTTTGTGGTAAGAAGAAGAGTTGCCTACATATATAAGATGGTATTTTGTTGTTTATTTGGAATTGTTGAATCTCAATTTTTCGTCTTTTACAAATCACTCGGCTATAATTTAAATTATTTCCAAGGTTTACATTTGTTTTTAAAATGCCGAAAGCGGATATTAAAGGATGTTTGAAAGGATTTGTGATTGTTGACTTTTCGATTTTTTATTATTATCTTAGAAATTTGCACATATATCAACCAACTCTTCATCGATACAGCGATGAACGACCTTAAAATCTCAATTGGAACGGGAATTTTTAAAGTTTGATTGGAGAATCGATGATTGAATGTTTTTTGATCAAGTTGTGCTTAACTTGATAATTTCCCAGTAAAACAATTTTGACGATTTCGCCAGTAAAATGACTGACAATTAGCTATTGACCCTAAAAAAGGCATAGTTCGGGTGACTACCACATATTCAGTCATTTGTCTACATCCACCATCGATTACTTTTATAGAGCTGTATGAATATCCCCGCTTTTAATCCATGGTGTTAGTATGATTATATTGGATTGACCATTGTTTATATTTACAAACTAATCGATGTCTTTTGGCTTTCAGAAAACATGTTTGATATAACCCGCGGGTCACATTTATTAATTTAAAAAAACGTTTTTAGGAGCCTTTCTTATTTTTTCCATAATCTGGCTTTTATACTTTATCTAAAGGTATCTTTCGGAATATTGGTTGCACGCAGTGAATGCATAACTATATGTTTGCTTTCCTTGAAATAGAAGCCTTCTCTTTCATATTCATTAGATTGATAAGTGTATTATCGTACCATGGAAGACACTTGTTAGGTTTGTCCATGCCAGCAGGAACCAATAATTCTATGCCCTTAAATATGATTTTGTAGAATTTTTTCATATTAATGTCTACGTTGCTGATGAAAAATTCTTGCTCCAAGGTAATCTTCTCAAGGTATAATTTTAAGGCTTGCGGTTTTGCTGATTATTAATAACGTTATTGTCGTCGCTGTTTTAGGAGTTATTTTGTCACCTCTCGATGTGTACACATCGATAGCTACTTGTTTTTGGTAAAATAATTTAAAAAAAATGTAAATAAAACAAATAAATTTCCAAATTCAGGGTGTGTGAAAAAAAAAAAAAATAATATAGTTTGAGTGATAATTAGGGCATACAATTCCGGAATTCGAAATTCCGGTATTCTAGAATACCGGCCGATATATTGGTTTCAATTATTCCGGAATTAATGAATTTTTATTTTTCACACTAATTTAAGTAAATTCAACATAATTTTGTGTAGTTATAGTCTGACTTGTAGATACTAAAAAAATATGTATATACATGTATGTGAAGTTAGCCCGAAATTCAGCCCGAAATATTATTTTAGGATTGTGTCTCGGCTAAATTTAATACAAATTTCGGGCTGGCCCGAAATTTTCTTAATATAAAGACATTTTTTAGTTTCATCCCAAAAAAATTTAAAATAATCAAAAATGAGCTTGATAATTCTCCTAAATCTTAAAAGCATTGAATTTAAAATTATTTGATAAGAATTATTCCATACCAAAAAACAGTTTGTATATGTATATGTATAATTTTGTACCAAAATCAAATATAATGTGGAATAATAGTGGCTACAAGGACTTCCACACACATGTGCTGATACCAACAAGTAGATTTGTCTATCCTGAGTGCAACCTATATACATATCACCAATCCAATATGAGTTGGCTACAATGTCTTTAGGAATTATCCGAAAAAGTTCGATTCATATAAAATTACGTATGGGAATATTTGCTAACGTGGTCGTGGCCACAGGGATTTCCAAACATATGTGCTGATGCCAAAAGATAGTTTTATCTATCCTGAGTGCAACCTATTTACCGCCATTGCAATATGAGTTGGCTACAATGTCTTTAGGAATTATCCAAGAAAGTACGATTCATATAAATTTTACTGAGATACACACAACAAAAATGTACAAGTAAAACATGGTTTTTAGGTTGTCATCCCCTTCAATTTGGTTCGATTTTGGTTTTGTTTTTTGTTTCTAGAAGATACATCGATTGCACATACAATTTCAAAAAATTTCAGGGAAAACGGTAAAACCAGTTATTGTTTTATCGAACAAATTATTTTTAGTCTATTTGAGTGGAATTGTTATCTCAGATTTTATTCTGTTTTAGCTCCTAAAAGAGAGATTTTAAAATTTTGAAATTTAAAATTTTGTGTAGAAATATGGAGTACAGCAAAACACGTCATAATCTAACTCATATTGAAATGGACGAAGCAGTAAGAATGCTTCGAAGTGAAAGAAGCCAAGCAGATATTGCCCGTCATTTTAATGTGCCCCGGAGCGTTATAACAATGTATGACTGGGAGTCCGTACGTATGCAGCGTCCAGGTCGAGAAAGAGTTACAACTTCAGCACAGAACCGTTATATTCAACTGCAAATTCGCCGGAAGCCAACTTTAACTGCCGGCAATTACAGTCACGCTTGTGGACTAATGAAAACATTTATGTTAGTGACCAAGCCATCAGGAGTAGACTACATGAAAACAACCTACACGTTCGCCGCCCGTTGAGATGTCCACCGATTCGACATAAATCGAGAGCTTACAAGTGATTGGTGTCAAAATCATAGAAATTGGACAGATAGGGAATGGTCCAAAGTTTTGTTCACTAATGGTTCAAGATTCGGATTTCACCCAGATACTATGGAGACAGCATAGTAAGGCCGAGAGGCTAAAAAATATAGAAGAAGTGCACAGATACCAGCGGAGGCACTGTTATGGTATGGGCTGGAATTATGACTGGTAAAAACTGATCTCGTTTTTCCAGGAGGTAACTTATCGGCAGCCATATACATCAATAAGATACTGGAACCTATCATGCTTCCATTATCGTCACAAATCAGATCAGAATTCGTCTTAATATGCACGACAATGCCAGGTCATACTCAGCAAGAACGACAACAGACTGGTTGGAAATGCATGAAATCCATCAAATATTCCCAAACGTATCTCAGTAAAATTTTATATGAACGTACTTTCTTGGAAAATTCCTAAAGACGTTGTAGTCAAATCATATTGCAATGGCGGTAAATAAGTTGCACTCAGAATAGACAAAACTACCTTTTGGCAACAGCACATATGTTTGGAAATCCCTGTGCCCACGACCACGTAAGCAAATATTCCCATACGTAATTTTATATGAATCGAACTTTTTTGGATAATTCCTATAGACATTGTAGCCAACTCATATTGGATTGGCGATATATAGGTTGCTCTCAGAATCGACAAATCTACTTGTTGGCATCAGCACATATGTGTGGAAGTCCTTGTAGCCACTATTATTCCACATTATATTTGATTTTGGTACAAAATTATACATATACATATACAAACTGTTTTTTGGTATGGAATAATTCTTATCAAATAATTTAAATTCAATGCTTTTAAGATTTAGGAGAATTATCAAGCTAATTTTTGATTATTTTAAATTTTTTTGGGATGAAACTAAAAAATGTCTTTATATTAGGAAAATTTCAGGCCAGCCCGAAATTTGTATTAAATTTAGCCGAGACACAATCCTAAAATAATATTTCGGGCTAACTTCACATACATTGTAGATACAGAGAAACTATTCAAGGGACCCAGAAATGTTGATCAATCTATGGAGGTGATTAGTTTAAGGAATAAAACAACCAAAAAATTTAAAAATCCAAAGACAGGCTAAAAAGAAAAATTTCCTTCAATTGTACCAACAAATTATACGTAATATTTCAGAGAGTGGCAAAAGTAGTCAATTTAGGAGCCGGTCAAAATATAGAGGGGCTAGACTTTTGGAAGTTTTAAAGTATTTCTCTTTTCCGCTTACCGTGATATGACCCTTAATAAACGGATTACGGAACAATAAATGCTCGCTCCTGAAAATTACCTGATGCATTTACATATTTAATTTAATTCGCCTCTAAAATACACCTGCCAAATATATGTTGTGTTGTTTCTTAGTTTATAAACTGAAAAAAGGCTTAGTACATATGGGGTAAATACTCGATAATTTAACAAATCGCAATTCGCAAGTCGTAAAATACAACAACTAGACCGGTTTTATCAAGCCAATTTTAATTTAAGTTTTATTTTTTCTAACTGTTGTTTGTTTTTGTAAAAACACACAATATAATTGCTAACAATAAGTCCGCAAAATAAAATGAGCAACCACTACAATGAATACGATCGATTGAAATTGATTCGCAAATATTTTGTTTATTTCATAAGAAAATTGCTTGCTTGCTGAACAATCGTGTATATGCCCCAATAACTATACATCCCCGTATAAAGCGACAAAGAAACGACCCCGACAAAGAAACAAATTCAGAAAACATTTAATTTTGTTAGTTCATTAGCTGACAAATATCAAAAACCGTGATATACTATACGTTTTTGCGTTTCGAAAAGGACTTAAATTTTGGGACGATGGTAATGCCCTACGAGGTTAATATCGCCAAAAAAATTCTAGCCATTCAATTTTTCTCGACATCAATTCCACTTCGGTTAGCATATGGTAAATATTATTATTAACAAGGCTCAAGGGCAGACTTTTGAAAAGGTAGGGTTGTTTTTACCATTAGAACCATGTTTCGGTCACGGTCAGTTGTATACCGCTTCTTCAAAGGATTTATTTTTGGATTTCTGGTTAAGTGTTTCATTAAAATTAAATAAAATATTGAAATTATTTAAAAAAAATATTTTCGGATACCGCTAAGCGCTTCTGAGCCTCTAGATAGTCCAGCTTTATAAACTCTTGCTTTAATTCTCTTTTAGCACCCTTAAAGTTGGTACCGTTGTCAGTATATATTTCGAGTGGGTGAAGAAAGTACTGAATGAAGCTATCGGTGGAGAGGCTTGATGATACTTCTAGGTGTATAGCTCTTATGGTTAAACAGGTAAATACGACACCCCATCTTTTCTCCGATCGTCGTCCTACGACGACAGTGATTGGCCCAAAAATATCTATGCCGGCATAGCTAAAAGGTCGACAGAATGCCGCAAGTCTTGCCGGTGGTAGCGGAGCCATTTCAGGTGGTTTTGGGTTTGCTTTTTGCTGCTTACACACTGGGCAGTCGAACTGGATTCTTCGTAGCAGATTGCGTAATCGTGGAATCTCATAGACCTGCCTCAATTCATTAACAATGGTTTTGTTGTTCTGGTGTTGATACATAACATGGTATTCGTGAACACGTAAATATGTGATTCGATGGTCACCAGGCAAAATTTTCTTGCGTTTCGTGTTGTAGGCAACACAAATTGCTGCATCAATTCGTCCGCGAACTCTAAGAACTCCGTTTTCGTCTAGATGCGGGGAGCATTTAAAAATTTGGCTTGCACGATCCACACCGGAGTTATTATTCAAATTTAGCATCGCTATCTCTTGTTGGTATTTGTCCCATTGAGCTCGCTTGATGAGCTGTACGGTGGCATGTTGAAACTCTTTGTATGTCTTTGGCCCTGATATCGGTTTGGAACGTTTGATCAGCGACAGAAACATATGACGTGCTCTATTTACGTTAACTTGGGCTCGAAGTAACTTTGCCCATGTTGAACAATGGTTTGGATTGATAGCTATTGGCGGTTCCACGGATATGACACGATGATAGTTCATTCGAAATTCCTACGTGGGGTTAGCATCTTCAATTTGGGCTATAGGCCATTCTATCTGGGGTTCTTTTAGAAAGGCTGGGCCTTGAACCTGTAGTTACACGGTCCAAATATTGGAATAAAAAGTCTTGGACTTACAATTTTAATTTATAATTTATTTACTTTAATTTATCAGAAGGTTATTTTATATATGATTAATTTTAGGTATACAATTTCGTTTAGTTATAATTTATTTTAAATGTAAAAATTTAATTTATACACTTTTATTTTGTACACTAAATAATTTTGATGAGTGCCGATTGAAAATCCGTAAACAATTAAAATTAATATTTATTTTACGTGCACTCAAAGTTTAGTATATAAGCAAAAATATAATTCAAAAAGTATATAATGTACTATTACAAATAAAGACTTAAATGACTAACAATTATAATACATGTATTTATGTTTGTAATGCTAAATAATAAAATACAGCTATCTGCTATGTACTGATCAATAATACATAAACCATTGATCGACAGAACAACTTCTCCTCCGCATTGCATATCTCTTATCATTAACTAATTTTATATAATTGTATTGCATTTGCAACTGTGTTCAATCGTTGTATATAGATTGATGACGCGGAGTAAATAACGAAATTTAAATGATGGTAATGTTGTTGTTGTGGGAACATGGATTATTAAATATTCCATGTCACCACAAACCCATCTCGAGCCAATTTCATAGTTTGGTGAGTTCCCCGTCCATTTGGTGGCCTTATCCGCGACATTTTCTTTCCCTGCCAGCCAGTTCCACTCGTTTTCCTTGGATTTTTCCAGGCATTCGGTTATCCGGAATGCCACAAATTGTTTATAGTTTCGGGCCTCAGATTTCAACCAGCCAATTACTGATTTTGAATCTGTCCAAAAGTGCTTTGACCCGATACTAATGGAATGTGATTTTATTACTGACGAACCCAAACGATCACCTAACACTGCTGCCATTAGTTCGAGACGTGGTATGGAGATCAGCTTGTTGTTCGGGGCTGCGCGAGTCTTTGATGCAACCAGCGCAGTAGTGACTCCATTAGATGTTGTTGTTCGAATGTAAGCCACCGCTGCGTATGCATTCTGACTATAGCATCAACAAATACGTGAAGTTGGTACGTCGCCGGTCTTGATCCCAGATCATAGCAACGAGGAATCGAGAGCTGATCAACATTTACTAGGTGTCTCACCCAAGTTTTCCATCGTTCATTCAACTTGTCTATAATCGGTTCATCCCAGTCAGTTCCGCTACGCCATACTTCTTGCAAGATCAACTTGGCATAGATGAGAAGATTTGATATTAGACCCAAAGGGTCAAAAACACTCATCAGAATTCTTAATATTTCCCTTTTAGTGGGCGTTTACTCCCATCTAATAATGCTGCATCAATTCGATTTGTATTTAATACGAACCGAAAGTTATCATTTTTGTGATCCCACCACATCCCGAGGACTTTATCACCAATAGTACCTTTATGACGTATTTCATTAGATTGTTCTTTTACGTCTGTTCCAATCGCTTGCAGTAAATCAGAGGAGTTGCTGATCCATCCTCTCATGTGGAATCCCGCATGTTGATGAATAGTTCTTACATGTAGAACCGTTTGAATTGCCTCGTCCATGTTTCGAAAACTGTCCAACCAGTCATCGACGTAGTGTCGATGCTGGATGGCTTCAACTGCTCTTGGATATTGTGATTTAAACTTTTCCGCATTTTGATCTTTGATGTACTGGGCGATTGATTGGGAGCAAGTTGCTCCGAATGTCATGACCTTCATGATGTAGGTATCCGGTTTTCGTGTTGTATCCAAATCTCTCCAGAAAAACCTTTGGGAGTCGGTGTCCTTTGCCGTCACAAGGATTTGATGAAACATTTCCTGAATATCACCCGTAACAGCAATTGTTTCTTCTCGGAATTTGAATAAGACACTTGGTAGTGGCGCAAGTTCGTCGGGCCCTTTCATCAGTTTGGAATTTAATGAAACTCCATCGACTTTGGCTGCAGCGTCCCACACCAGTCGCACTTTATCCGGTTTATTTAGGTTTCGCACTACAAATATTGGTAGATACCAAGATCTACTTTTCATGACCGTTTCGGCTGGTTCTAGTTTTCGAATGTACCCCTTTTCCTTATAAGTCTGGATAAGGTGTTTGACTTTTGAACCTAGTTCTGGATTTTTCATAAGTTTAGACTCGAATGAGTCTAGTCGTCGTAACGCCATCGATATGCTATTTGGAAGTTTTATGTCTTTGAACTTCCAGAGTAGTCCACTCTGATACCGATCACCTGTGTAGTTGGTTGTTTTTTGCAATATTTCGCGAGAACGTATATTTTCCCATGGTTCAACCAATTTATTATGTTCGATTCCGTAATTATCTAGTGTATAAAAACTGTTCACTAGTTCATGTAGGTCTGCGTCGTAATCGACATGTTGCTTGATTTCATGGTTGTATAGTTCCATTTTATGCTTTGAGTGTTTTCCGTGCACAGCCCACCCTAATTTGGTTTTAGTAGCAATTGGTGAGTGTCGGCCATTTTGTCGTACCTCAGTTGGTACGGCTAGCCATGCCTCGTCTGACCCTATCAAAATTGTTGGTTTAGCTTTTTTGTATTCTGCTATAGGTAACTCCTTAATATAATCAGGCAGTGATTCTATTTCTAGACTTTGGCATGGTAGTGCCAGTGACTTGGCTGTACGCACCGATTCTAAAATAAACTGCTCGGCTTCTCCGTCTGCCCCGGATATTTTTGGTGAAACAGTCATTGAACCATCCTCCATGGTTGTAATCTCTTTTGTCCATTGAAGGCAAACGTCAACTTTTGGTCCTTGTAGGCCGAGGTATTCCGCAACCCATTCTTCCATTATTGTCCCGTTGGCGCCGTCGTCCAAAAAGGCAAACGTTGTTAGTTTCTTCCCATTTGATCCGTACAAATTAACAGGTACGATTCGATACAGAACTTCGCTATTCCCGTCCGGGTGTAGGCTGATTTTCATCACGGTTGAGGATACTTCACTATTCACCGTCGATATGGTTGGATGATTTACGACCGTTTCAGTTCTGTGTAAAAGATGGTGATGTGCCTGATTACATTCGTCCACCTGACAGCGTTGTTTATGGAAGCAGCGTCGAAAATTATGAGGCTGAATACACTTCCCGCACCAGCGATGGTTTCTAATTAATTCCCATCGTTTGGTACAATTCATTGCTAGAAATTTAGCGCACTTTACCAGTGGGTGTTCCACCTGACATATTATACACATACTCTTGTCATTTGTCATCGTTTTGACTTGATGAGTCGCTATACCCAGCGCTTTATTCCCCGATTTGTTTACCAACTTCTTCTCATTAGGAATGAATTGTGACAGGTCAATTTTTGACACTTTTACCGCCCCCTCAGTGATTTCGTTTAACCAACATGAAAAGTCTGATAGGTCGATGCTCACCAGGCGTTTACTGTGGTTACCCCATTCCATACCTAGATGGTATGGTAATTTATCGACAAGCTCCTCGATTAATGTTGGATTATTCATATATCCCTTTAGCTGAGATGCTTCCGCGAGGCCGCACAAATTGTCAATTTCTGCGGCGAAATTAATTAGTGAGGCGTATTTGTCGGTTTTCACTGGCTGTAAGTTACGTACTTGTTGTGTGAGCGCGCGGAGTACTACCTCTGGTCTTCCGTAGTATGCGCGCAGTTTTTCTATGACACTGGGAACAGTTTCTGGTACGATTAATCGATTTCGCACCAGATCGTACGCCGGTTGGTTGGATATTCCAGCTAGACATTCCCCGGGGCAAAACATCTTCCAAAATCGGCAAACGTTCTTCTAGTGGCGTTGATCTGATAAATGGTTGCTGCGGTACTAAACGGCGCTCGATATTTTTGTTGAAAACTGTCTCAAACACAAGCCCATTGGCAGCTTTTTCATTACTTCGTTGGATTTGTTGTACTTCTAACTCGTCAGCGCCGTTTGCGTTACACTCAGGTTGCACCTCTTGTTGTGCATTGCTGATTTGATGGGATTGAATCCACTGAAAGGTTCTATTCGTGATTTCATTCGATTTGACCGAACTGGCACAACGGGATGATCTAGCTTCCTCACTTCTTTCTTGTAGATAATGAAGCTTTTGTTTTGCGAATTCTATTTCGCGATCTTCTCGTATACGTTCCAAATTTCGGATATTCTCCATTTGTTCCCATATTTGATTTTGTACTCGTCTTGTGCATGTATTTTTATCGCTCTCGCTCAAGCCTAAACGGGATTGTGTTTTTTCCCGTTCTTTTTCTGTATTTTGTGGTCCGAAATTACTCGTTCTTATTGGGCTGTTTAATTGAACGTTTAGACTTCTACTATCGCCGGTATTGTCAGTATTATCCGGTATCGTTATAGCCACTGTCCTTACACGAGCTGATCGTAATGACATGGCGTGAGTCTTTGTTGTTTCTATTTTAGATTTAGTTGCACATTTTTTATTTTTTATCGTTTCACCCGTTTTTTCACCTTGTTGTTCGACGGTCGATTGGAATACTCGCGATACACTGAGCGGATCGACATGCTTCTCCCAGACTTCATCGTTAACATCCTTTTTCGGTAGTTTCCCTAACGGTGTACGCGCCAGCTTCTCTATCGGGCTGAACGACATTTTGTGTGCAGTTTCAATTTTTTTATTGTTCAATAAAAACCGAATAAAATTTGTTTGAGAATATTATAATTTATACCCTTATTATGGTTCTCACCTCACCGAAAAACCTCATGCAAATCTAGTCACATTTGCATAGTATTTCTGGGTGAGGTGAGAACCATAATAGGGATATTAAACTAAGCGGTTTTAGTACTTTCTTTTTATTTTCTCAAATTCACGGTTTTACATTTATTTACGTGGCACTAAAACAAATTTTAGTTTTTCCTTAACGAATTTTCTTGTTCCGCTATATTCTTCTTTTTTTCAGGTTCTGCCTGATCCAGAAAAAACAAACTCCTCTCGCTTTTTTTTCCATTTTTCCTGGCCTACCAGACAATTTTTTTTTTCTTTTTACAGTATATTTTTGGTATCGCAGGGTGTATTTCTTTGTATGAAAATCGAGTTGGTTTTATTTTGTGCAATTATTTATTTTTAGATTGCACCGCTATTAACAGTGTCAATAAACCTCCAAAATGCCAGCAAAGTCTAATAGATCCTAAAAATTGTTGGCAGTGATATAGCTGCACGCGTAGCTTAACCTATGGTTAACTATGAGCTTTTGTTACTACATCGAGACAGGGGAATCAGAGCTTTATTGTTCAATTTTTCCAAAATTTTGTTTACTTTTCTTGTAGATCGATGTCATATTCGCGCAGATCAAGTATTCACCCGTGTCTAAGCCACCAAACCCTGGAATCGTAAAATCTGTAGTAAACCTAATGAGTGCTAGTCTCTCATTTCGAAAAACAGCTACTTGTATAATTATTTAATATATTTAGTGATATATCTTCCATATTTGTATAGTAACATTCGACGCTTCGGTTCAAGTTCACACGTTTAAAAATTTTCCCACATAGTACACCAAAAAAAATAAAAAATAAATGTTTTACGATACATCTTCCCACAAACCTAAAATACACGCAGCCAGACCAACAAAAAAAAAACATGTTTCGATCTTAAATTTCATTCTTTGAACTGCGATCTTCTTATATACACGTAAGTATACCTTATATACAAACATCTAAAAAAGGAAATAACATGCGAGGATAGTTTTAAATCAAAAATATTGATAACAATTCATCAACACGTATATGTAAGAGGCGCAGACATGTATATGGAAGAGATGAAACCCCAAAATAACTTGACTCGAAACGATTTTTGTTTGATGAAAAACACTTTGTGAGATATATGGATATGGTTGGTGTGTGCAGGTGTAAAATGTTAACGCCCTTACGAATTAAGCGTGCATTTATTTATAAAATTTTGTGTTGTTTTAAGCCTTGCTTACAGCTCGTTTCAATCCCATAAATATTTTTAACAAATTTCTTAAAAATTTCAAAAGTTTTTATATAGATTAAGAAACGATATAACATTTGTGTGTGTGTCCATTCTTGTAATTTATTTATTGTTATCAGACGTTAATGTGTTGAATGGTATTTAAAAAAAAAAAAAAAAAATGTTTATTCCTCAAGACACAAAAAAAATAATTCATTCTTACCTTTAATCCTTGAAAATATTTAAGTCGTTTACGTATAGGTATAAACCTCGCTGCGGACTCTCAACATACATTTATTATAAATAGTTGTTGGTGGATGCTGGATTTTGATCTTATATACATATTTATAGCTAAATGAATGAAAAAAAATTGCTGTTCGATCCGTACGTACGTGTGGGAGGCGAGGATTGGATTTATAATATAAACACCCTCATAATAAATTAATGTATGTGTGTGTAGCGCGGTGCGCGCGGCCTTTTGCAAGGTGAATATGGAAAAAGGCGCGATATATAAACGAAGCGAACGATTAATTTATAAAATTTATACAAAAAACATGATTTATCGTATACACATATTGGATGGCGATTTATTTTAAATTGGAAAATAGTTTTTATGTTTAATTATAAGACAATCGTGTCTTGAGATCATGTTACATTCACATTTGAAAGGCAGAATAAAATGGATCATGCTGTAGTACTTGTGTGTAAGGTGTTTTACTATGTATGTATGTATATGGTCGTTTACACAAAGTCTATAACTACAATTTATTATACCAAACAACATAAGCGCGACGACGATGAGGGTAAACCGAACAACAAAAATTGAAAATGATCTATATTCATCTATGATCATCATCCCATTACGGAGGATAATGATGTAACAATTATCAAAGACTTGTATAATATAGGGGTTGAAATTTGGAAAACCATAAAAGGGACCAAATTTTAAATTTAAATTTATTTTCTAATTTTAAGGATATTTTGTATTTATAATAAACATTCCAGACAGAAGATAAACCGCCGCAATATTTATTGGTTTAATTATAGGGTTAAACTTATAATTCGTTTTCAATTTAAATTTTGTTAACATAAAAAGGATAACCAGTTAAGGGATTTAAAATTATATAATGAGATCGGTAGGGGTTGTTTTAACGATTTACTATTTGGAACAATTATGTTAATGAAATATAGATTAGGAAATCGTTATATAATCGTCATCGGATTAGGGTAAGTGTAGAATTAGTCACAATATGAAAGTGTTTGAATAATTGTTAATGAGGTGATTAAAAACAATGTTAATTGATCATTTCATTACCCCGGTGCTCTCCAATCTTAAAATTAATAAGTAAGAAGAGCAATAGTTCTATCTACATATGTAGTTCCGTTGGTCGAATATGCCCGAAGCTTTATCTTCTACCGCTTAAAATTTCTCTAGATTACCTAGTTTTGCGAAGATTTATTAGGACAGAATGCATATACGGACATAACAGCTTCATTCATTTAAAAAAATCAAAACTAAAGAAAATGTTACATATCACCTTCATCTACTCATGTCTTCAATTGTATGTACTTATAAATTAAATTAATTGAATTGATTGATTGAAGATGTGTCTCGTCATTAAATAATTCATAATAAATAAGTTGTTATCAATTTGTGTATAATCGTATGTTAAATTGTAAAATTACACATAAACGGATAATAATAATAAAACATTTAATTTCTGAATGGAAATATTATTAAAAGGCTGGAGTCACTGCAAACGTCTGTAAATAAAATTGATGCATTAGTACATGAAAACTTAACCTTAAAAAAATACATCGGTGAGCTAGAAGCTAGAATCGACTGCATAGAACAATCTTTACAACAAAATTCAATAGAGATTCATGGGATTCCTTTAGTTGATGGTTAGAAGACGGATGAAACAATAGTAAACGTTTTAAATAAAGGAATTGATCTGAATATTAGTACAGATTCAATTTATTTCTGCTATCGACAATTAAATAGGTCTTCTCAAACAAATCCACCTATTTATGTCAAATTTGTTAGAAGGCAAACTAAGGACATAATAATGCAAACAAAACGGAAGTTTGTATGGTTCTAAGTTGGGTATGCCCGCTAGTCAAAAAATATTTTTCAACGAAAGCTTGATTCTGGTAAAAAAAACTTTTATTTGATGTTACAAATTTAAAAAATTAACTTAAGTTTAAATATTTATGGATCCGCAACGACAACGTATTTTTGAGGAAATCAGATGGTACTGAGATGGTTAAAATAAATTGTTATAGCGACCTTGATAATGTTGCAATCAAGTATAGATGATATATTTTATTTATTAAGTATTTGTTTTCTTTTCTAGATTTAAAAAAAAAAAACATGTTAATGAGAATAACGCCATTTGGATCATCATATTTTGTTTTTAATTTGGGGTCTTTCAACTCAAAGCCACACATTATATTTTTAACAGAGATTTGGATCGACAGTTATGAAACTAAATTTTATCATTTTTAGAACTATTTATTGGATAGTTGCAATAATGGACTTCGAAGTGGAGGTATTGTTGCATATATCCAAAATAATCGAAAATATAATTATAAGAGTGTTCATTTAACATCCGCGAATATTATTCGAGAAAATTTTTCTATCGAAAATACTCAGGTGTATGTAGTATGTGTGTATAGACTACATTGTTGTTCAATTGACGCCTTTGTAGAAGAATTCAATCAGTATCTAAAGTTAATTCAAGCAAAAAACTTTGTTATTCTTGGAGATATTTTAAACATAAATCCGCGATCTTCTGAATTTAATTATTTTTCGATGATGTCTTCTTACAGGTTAGACTCTTTAATTAATTGCCCGACTAGAATATGTACCAGCCGTCAAACTTGTATCGATCATATCTTTCTGAAGAATAACCCTCTCAGAAGCTTAGAATCGATGGCTGAGTATTTAAATTTTGAAATAACTGATCATCACATGACATCCGCTAAGCTATGTACTAGATATCTGATACCTCATCCCAAAATATATGATCAAAGTAAATACTCCTAAATTAGATGATTTACCTAATAATGAATCATGAGATTATTTTTTTGCGAAACTGTTTCTTCCCAAGCACTCGACATTTTCATATCTATCTTTTCTATAGTCATATATTAAATTGTACCACATCATTTATAGTAAATAGTGCCCACAAAAAGATGAAGCCTTGGCTAAATGGACCCTTATTTGCTCTAATTCACACAAAAAAATATTACCCAACATATCTCATAAACACTCGAAAAAAGCAAAAAACAACAACAAAATATGTTTACAGTAGATCCTCTCAATTAAATGCTTAAATAAAAGCAAAATATAACAATTGAACTGTTTCCTCCAAAATTTTTGACAGTGTGAACGTGTAGGACAAAGTATAATTTTGAGCTGTGTAATTTTTTGTGTTTTTTAATTAATTAGTGCGGTTTTTATTTTATTTTAAACTGTTATTTATTTCTTTACTTTATTAGAATTTAATATTAATAGAAATTTATAAAAATTTCTTGAAAAGTAAGTAGAAAAGAGTGTTTTTTTAAAAGTGTTAGGTTATGTTCTTATAACAAACTTATATGTTTTGAATAATTTTTTGTGAATTTGTAGAAATGGATGATAACAAGAGGTTCTCGGTATTTTCTAAATATACCATAAGCCTTTTGGGACCTGAGAGACAACGATACGAGGAGAAAATTTCAGGATTCAAGAGTGACCCTTACTTGATGAAGTTTGATGAACAAAGTCTACCAACAAATGTGACGTTTTTCGAAATATTCCAGTATCTGGTGGTATCCAATGGGTCTTCTAAAAACCATATGTTACCCATCTGGTTTTATTAGCAAATCGGCGATATCTTATGGACACAAATTGGAAAAAGAGGCTCTAAAATCGTTAATAGATAATAATATGTAGATTACAAATAATAAGCAAAGCAATAAGTTTTATATTAGAATATGAAGCTTTATTTACATCAATGAAATTGAAAAATGTGATTTTTTACGACTACTTAGTCTGCAACAAATTATTAGGTTTAATTAGCTTTAATTAAAATAGATATAACTAAATATATTACTTTTATACCGGTAGATTCATGTTTTAAAATGAGAATTAACTAAATACATAGGTAATAACTTGTCAGATTTTTGTATTTTTTTATCCAAATTGATCGGTAGAGGGTACTGATCGGTAGAGGGTACATTGATCCTATGTGATTTTATACAAATTTATTTCTGATTATGAATCAACTGATTAAATGAATTTATTATGTGATTTTATACAATTTTAATTTTATATTAAATAATCTTATTTATAATGTATTGTCTTTTATTCAATGTATCCTAAAATTGGTGGGTTCAAATTGAAAATTGTGCAAGATATTTTCACCATATAATAGAAATACATGTTTTCATTAATATTTTTGGTAATAGCTGTTGTCGGTTGGTTGTTACTAAGAATTTTTGCCTTAAAACACCGATAATACGCTCAACATGTATTCTTACGCTTGCAATTTTTCTGTTGTTTTCTATTGTGATCGGTTCTAGTTGGGATTTACTGTTTTTGAACGCTGGCATAACTGATCTAGCATTTTCTTTCTTAATGGCCCTTTCAATTAAAAATCCGGAATCCGCCAGAATAACATCTCCTTCGTTAATTAAATTCATGATGTGTTTATCTGCTCTCATTTGGCAAATAAATACACTACACATTAGTGACATTCTCACAAAATATACCACTTATTTATTAAAATATTTTATTTATTATGATATACAATTTTATAATTATAATTGTTTTGTTTAATTAACAAATTAAAAACCTCCAAAATTAGTAATAATCGCTAATTTAATACTTTTTTACTTCAAATTGATCCACTTTTCACTTTATCTTGTCCTACGCGCTCGTTTGACGTTTCAAATATTACTGTATTTGACAGATGAGGAAAAAGGTCAATACTTATTATTTTGTAATCTTCTCAGTATTGACTGTTTTTTCTATTTCCCGCTCTCATTTATTTTAACATTGAGTGTCGTGACTTTTGTAAAAATTGTAAAAAGGAATAAAAATTTATGAATGATAATGCATGAATGAGAATTATTACAACAAACATGCGAAATAAAATTAAAATACAACCGAAAACGGGTGAGTTTGTACATATGTAATTTCTGTGCGTGTTTATGACGTACATTATGGATGTAAAATATACATTGTAAATTGAATGAGCGCCGTAAACTGGTCTCAGCTGCTCAGCCCAAAAGGATCTTGAATGTGGTAAATTGTCAATATAAATAAGGGAAGAAGTATGTACATACTATTAAATTATAAAATATTAATTCATGCATTAATACAGTTGTGGTTGTGCTGTATTTTCCGTGCTCGCTATGCTTCAGCAGCTCCAGCGTATTTATTGTGTAGGAGGATTCAGGCAATAATCATAAACCAAATTTTAGCATCAGTAGGTTTAATAAAAAGTTAAAGAACTTGTATAATATCAACAGTTGGCAGATAATGTCTTCAATATAAATTTTTAAAATATGAACAATAAAAAAAGTTTATATAAATAATTCATTTTATTAATAAAAACAATAGTTTACACAGCTAATTTAACATTAATTTACATGAAACAGAACAAAAATATTTCAAGATTACATAAAATATGTATATTTAGTATTTCAGTCAATAAATTTTTTATCATTATGCATAAAATTATTAAAATTAAGTAATATTAAGATTTTATTATTTTAAGTTTGCGATGTGAATGAGAATTTGATGAATATTTGTTTTGTACTTTTTAGCATTCCACTTACTATGTTTTCTTAGTAGAACAAGGAGCATAAAATCAAGTAGGTCTAAATTATGCGAATTACATGGATTCTGTTCTTCAAACCAAAACTTAAATTCCACATTATTCTTAGTAACTGCTATACAATTTTCGGATATAAGTCTCTTAATATTTGTAAAGTGTGCTTTTGTTTTAAAAATGTTTGAAAACATAGTTATATGAAGTTTTGCAATTTTAAAAAATAATTCAGTTGGTGGATGAAGGGATCCAAATTGCGTGTTACACGTATAATTTTTGAAAAATATAAATGACTCATTTTTTAATTTAATTGATTCATCTTGTTTGATTAAAGTATTCCGGCAATTTTAACATGGCTTTTTTTTTAACATTTTGTAAACAACATACCCTATAAAATATTTTAGTGATGAATCATCTATTTTTTCAATCTGACTATCACAAGGAGTTTCGATTATAACAGTATCTAATTCGTCTTGTTCAAAGGTAGTATCATCGATGTTACTTATTTCATGCAGCGGAGGTGTAATGCAGTTGTGTTCAGGAAGGTTCGAAAATTCTGTTACCAACAGTTTATCTTGATCTGCTTCACAGTTTGTTAAAAGCGAATTCTCCAAAAATTTCATTGTTATAAGTTTGGCGGCAAGATGATTAAAATCATAAATGGAAGGATTGTTACTATTGCCACTCCGTTGTCTAATTAAACCAAAAAAAATTTCAATCGGGTTTTGATTTACTCGAGATGTCAAAATATATTCAACATCCGAATTTTGAATTAATTGTTTTAACATTAATAATAATCCTCTAATTGTTTGACGCATTCCAGTTAAGAAATATATAGGTTTTTTTTTGTGCGGCTTGATGTTTTGGAAATAATCCAACATCATTTCCAAATTATTGTAAATAGGATTATTTAATTGTAATCCGCATTTTTGAGGATTTCGATGGAAAAGGTTCCTACTATTTAAATTATGGAATAATCTATCGATTTTCTCTATAAAATTCGCCGTTGAGAGAGCAAACTTGCTGCAGTTATTCGAGAATGTGCCGAACTCATGCATGGTTTTTATGCCGGCGGCTACTGTGCGACTTAATGCTTGCGTTGCTAGCTTCACCCTCATTTTCTCGAAAGTGTTAGGATAAATATGACGAGATGTCAATTTTGGGCATAATTTTGTGCTACAATTTTGTTGATATTCAAATAGTTCTTTTAAAACAGTCCAACTGGCAATTCCATCCGGAGTTTCTAAGTCTCCACTTAATAAATTGTTTCTGACCGACTTGATCAAGTGAGGTGGATCATATAGCGCAATAATTTTTTGTTTGTTTATTTCAAAATAAGGCGTAATCTCAGTCCCTCCGAGTTGGCTGTAACATTTTCGATTGTTTGGACCCTCATCGCATACAATGGCTATAACCTCGAGACCAGCATCAATCAAAACCTTAATAGTACTTAAAAGAACTTCAGATAATGTTACCCCATCCATATTTTTTTCTGTAGCATGATACGAAATCATGAATTAGTAAGGGTTTAGTAGCCCGCGAATCATGAAAACAGTTAAATATTTTGCTAACCTGCCGAACCTATCATTATTTATTTGGCTGAAACCATCGATTACATCGCAAACTGGATCGTACTCTAAGTCTCGCCGAATTGCAACTTCATCATAAATTAAAATGACTTTTTTTGACTTTGTATCCATACTCTAGACCTCATTTTTTAATGCCAATAGAATGGATTCATTTAACCTTGGTTTTAAATTTTTTATTAATGTCCACCGGCATAACGACGATTTGGATGGCATTTGGAAATTTAAAATTTCCCTAAGAAAATTATAACACGCAGGTGATTTAAAATAAATTTGTTGAGCCAGTTTTTTCTGTTCCATCGGCCATTCTTTAGGTTTTTTGGATAAAATCATTTTCCCAAACTCCTTTGCATGTGAGCTTAAATTGGGCAAGGATTCTATTTGTATGAATAGGGACTGTTTTCGTAGCTGATTTATTTTATTCTTGAGACGTTGCATACTAAGACGATTAAAATTAAATTTTTTTTTTCGTCCAAGCACGATTTTGTCTTTTAAAGATTGAATTATTTTTGCAGATTCCTCATACTTCCGTTTATAATAAAAACAGTTTTTTATGTTTACTATTTTATCATATTTGTGGAAGGTAGAAACCATAGCTGAACTGCAAGCATTATGTATGTGTTTCATTGAATAGGTTTTTATGTATATTTTGGAAGCGTTCCGGAACTTCACCGTCAGTTTTCAAGTCTTGATATTTTAAATAAAATTCTGTTTTTCAC
The DNA here is from genome assembly GCA_963556165.1 of Tipula helvola. NCBI lineage: Eukaryota > Metazoa > Arthropoda > Insecta > Diptera > Tipulidae > Tipula > Tipula helvola. The sequence goes on along the minus strand of OY744483.1, from coordinate 142,530,687 downwards.
AAACCTGCAGTCTTTTTGGTAAATTGCTCTCGTTTAAACCACATTTGGCAATCCAAACATTAAATAGATGTTTATCCGAAGGAAAAGCAAAAAATTTTGTTTCAGGATTACTTCTTCTAGAAGCCGTACATGAACAAACCGCGCATTTTATCCCACAAACTTTATATGTGCTTTTACGGTTGTCATCCTTCATCTAAAAACTTGTGTTAATGATCTAAATTTTTTAAATTAAATAAACAAGATTATAAAATTTTTAAAAATTGTTTTGCAAATGGTACAGATCAGTTACAAACATTTCAAACAAATACATTTATAAATGTGATACAGAAACATGCAATTATTGGATTTAAAGTTACAATGTTATAAAAGTCTGTGCAAAAGAAACATGGCCGAACTATTACCAAATTCTCCCAATTTTCAGTTTATCCCAAAATTACGCCTACTTTTAGATTTTACATTATAACAGCCAGGGTGGGAATGATTTAAATCAACCTGTATTTTTTTTAAAAAAATCATGATTTAAACCATTTTTGTTTTGTGCTAACAAATTTTAAATGAAATAAAACAATTTTTTTTAGTATAATTTTTATGAACATAGTTTCTGTTAAAGAACTACTTTTAAACTAAAATAATAAAATTTATATTTTATTTTAGTGGAAAATACAGTTTAAAATTCTATCATACAATTCATACTGAATTCTTATTAAGCGAGTGGATCAAAAAAAGATGCCATTTGGTCAATTTATACAGAAATTGGAAAGATTTTGCAAGGCATTGTGCAACGACTCAAAACTCAAATTGGAAAATGTAAAATTATTGACGAAGAAATGGAAACAAATAATATGTCGGCTGCATTATACCGCACCCCATCACAACCTATAATCAATGCAGCAACAAATTTACCAATTTCTAATGCTGTCTCAACAAAATTTTAAAATTCCGTCCCAAGTAAATTGTCACAATTGGAACAACAGCAGCACAGAAAGAAAATTTGGATCACAAGGTTGCTCGTTTTATTTTTGCAAAAATATTTCATTCAGAACGGTCGAGAATGAAGTATTTAAAAATGTATGTAAGGAGCTATCTATGGCCAAATTGTCATCCGCCAAACTGCAAACTATAGGTGGTAAACTTTGAAGATGAACACATCGATTTACGAGAAAAGTACTGTTCTGCTCTCAGATTATTAGGTACATTTTTAATTGTGACTTTGGCTGGCATAGCGTTTGACGGATGGTCAAATATCCGAGATTAAGCAACTGTTTCTGTATAATTACGGAAAAAGGCGAAGTCATTTTAGTTACCACTCTTGATAAGTAAGTCGGGCATGTCTCACACAAGCGATAATCAATTGTCAGTTTCGTAACCGACAATGCTAGCAACATAAAGAAAATGAAGAAACAAATTTGTGAAGCTGCCGAAAATGAAAGTGTTATTATATATGGATGGCCCGCCGATATATTAGGCTTATTTGCTTTAGACGTAATTGGTAAACCTGACAGCAAAATAATTTTAGATCAAATAACAAAAATATTAAAATATTTTCGAACTCACCATTTACCCAGAGCTTGGTATGAGAAGGCGGGACGGTCTGCTCTGGTACAACCTTCGGAAATCCGATGGAATACTTATTGCGAATTGCGACATACCTAAATATTTATATGTTCTCTTATTTACAGAACTGGTTTATATTAGCAAAAGTATCCGAGCAAAACCTAAAACACTTCAGCTTTGATGCAAATATTGGTAAATTGGTCTTGAATATAAGCGTCAAGGGAAGAGCGGAAGACTTTCTCAAATTTTAAAATCCATTTTCAAAGATATTTACACTTGCCAAGGCAATAAGACAAAGTTATGTAATTGCGTACTTGCCTAGAATGATTTATAAATGGATTTTTTATTACCTGGCAATACAATAAGTTCTGCTCACTTTGCAGCGTTTATTCTTTACATTTAATACAAAGGAAAATAATACTGCAATTGAGTTACTAGAAGAAAATTTTAGCTTATCGTTCATGGTATTCTTTTTAAATACAAGGCCAATTTCCTTTTATTTCGTCTAGATCGGCCTGTAGAGCATCAATTATAGACGCGACAGGTTCAGAATGGTGGATATCCCGAAGATCAGTTTATCCTAATAAAATTTCGAAAGACAATGTAATCCAAATCCACAAATTGGCAGCAACAGTATGTTGGCAGTGAACGAATATTTTCAAAATTTCCAAAAATGTTTCAATATTTACAAAAATATTTTAATAAATTTAGAAAAATTATCTAATTTAATACAAAAAGTTGATTTAAATCAAAAAAATCAAATGATTTGTATTTTTTCAAAAAATACATGATTTTTCCCACCACATCCTGTTTATGTTTTATGTGTTAATAGTATGCTGTTTTTGCATCATTTACAAAGTATTGATGTCCGACTTTAATTCTAAAAGCCATAATGGAATTCTATAATTTTCATCTTAAATCCTGGAACATGTAGTTCCAGGTAAAAGAGAACTGCGCAAAATTATGATTTTTACGCTAAACTTAAATTTTGTAATAAAAATCTGACCTTATTTCCTACTGTGACAAGCCAAAATGATGACTCTTTTTTTTAACCATATTTTAGCAGTAACTGTAATGTCGTTTATGATTTGTGGATACTGATTGTGTTGTTTAAAAATGGTCTATGTTGGTATGTGTATGTCGGCGGCAGTATGAAGTTTTGAGAATGACCGTTGCGATACACATAGATACCCGTAATTATTGGATAACTCAATTTATCGGAATCAAAAATGTTCACACTAAAATCATAAACGGTATATTCAGCGTGCACTACATTATCTTACAGCAAGATAGATATCTAAATCCATTGCCAAAAAACAAAAATATGGTTTGAGAATAAAAATTTAAGGGAACTCAACTAGCCTTCTCAATCACCGATCTTACTTCTAATTTTAAGGATAATTCTCAAACGACTCATATCACCGATCTACCATAAATATTGAACAACTAAAGGATCCCACTGGCACGATAAATTTTCAAAATTTGCCAAAAATTAGTGACAAGTATGTTGAAGCATATTGAAGAGGTTTTGAAAGAAAAAGGCAAGGTAAGCGAAATGTTAATTGATATTAATTGCAGGCCTACAATGGTCATCTCACAATATTTTAAAATGTAAATAATTAATATCTAATCAAATAATAAAATTAATATTATTTTACTTAACTAAAGAAACGAGTGTGAAGTTTTCCAGACATTCCAGAGATTTATCTATGTATTAGTATTACACTGCTAAAACAAATTCTTATTGGAAAATTGAGTGTTATTTCAAAAAATTGAGTAGTATTAAGAAAAGTATTTTATAAAATCAAGCTTTAATTAAATTTAGGCAAATCAAAACACGTAAAAATTCTTGCTCGTTCGATATTAAAGCAATTTTAATTGATTTATCTATGAATTGTTATTAAAAAAATGATATATGGCTTTTTAAAGTTAAAGTGTGACTTGATAGAAAATAATTTGGTAGAACTTTAATTAAACGAACGATTCGTATGGATTAGGTTTTTTTAATTAGGTATTGTAGAGGCCCATTCCATGTGCTAGCCAAACCTTTGTCATCATTGTTGTGGATGGCCGATATTGGCCCTTGAGTGTTGAGTGCGATTTAAAAAAATTAAAATTTGTAGAACTTTAACTAAACGAACGATTCGTATGGATTAGGGTTTTTTAATTAGGTATTGTAGAGGCCCATTCCATGTGCTAGCCAAACCTTTGTCATCATTGTTGTGGATGGCCGATATTGGCCCTTGAGTGTTGAGTGCGATTTAAAAAAATTAAAATTTGTAGAACTTTAACTAAACGAACGATTCGTATGGATTAGGGTTTTTTAATTAGGTATTGTAGAGGCCCATTCCATGTGCTAGCCAAACCTTTGTCATCATTGTTGTGGATGGCCGATATTGGCCCTTGAGTGTTGAGTGCGATTTAAAAAAATTAAAATTTGTAGAACTTTAATTAAACGAACGATTCGTATGGATTAGGGTTTTTTTAATTAGGTATTGTAGAGGCCCATTCCATGTGCTAGCCAAACCTTTGTCATCATTGTTGTGGATGGCCGATATTGGCCCTTGAGTGTTGAGTGCGATTTAAAAAAAATAAAATTTGTAGAACTTTAATTAAACGAACGATTCGTATGGATTAGGGTTTTTTAATTAGGTATTGTAGAGGCCCATTCCATGTGCTAGCCAAACCTTTGTCATCATTGTTGTGGATGGCCGATATTGGCCCTTGAGTGTTGAGTGCGATTTAAAAAAATTAAAATTTGTAGAACTTTAATTAAACGAACGATTCGTATGGATTAGGGTTTTTTAATTAGGTATTGTAGAGGCCCATTCCATGTGCTAGCCAAACCTTTGTCATCATTGTTGTGGATGGCCGATATTGGCCCTTGAGTGTTGAGTGCGATTTAAAAAAAATAAAATTTGTAGAACTTTAATTAAACGAACGATTCGTATGGATTAGGGTTTTTTAATTAGGTATTGTAGAGGCCCATTCCATGTGCTAGCCAAACCTTTGTCATCATTGTTGTGGATGGCCGATATTGGCCCTTGAGTGTTGAGTGCGATTTAAAAAAAAAAAATTTATTAGTATTATTATAATTCTTATAAGATCTCATATAATAAATAAATCATCGTCATTTTCTGAGGAATAAAATAAATACGTGCTATTCCGCTTAAATTTAATTTGTAACATATCTTTCAGGTACGGGCGTCCAGTTTATTTTTTTATTTTAGTTTGTGATGAATTGCTACATGGAAATTATATGTTTTTTTTTGTTGGCGCTTTAAACTTAACTCCACTTGGTGATGAAAGCTATCTGCAGGCATGAATGTAGGCATTGGATGAATTCACAATTGTAACAAGATATAAAAAATGCGTCCAATTTTTTAATTTGAGATGAACAGTTGTCCAACCAGAATTTAATTTTTTTTACGTCGCGATATTGAACAATTCATTTGTGAAATGCAGAAATTAAATCTTCTTTTTTGCGGCCTGTTGTGGCTTGATGCCATATAACAGTTGTATTTTTATTTTTCCTATTGGGCAGGTTCATCTTGGGACAAATGATTCGTTGAACGCCACGATCCTTCGGGTAAACAATATTTGTTTATAAAGGTCCATACGAGGTAACATAAATACCTTTTGTAGATCCACCGATAATGATATTTCATTCAGCTCCCAAGGGTTGCTTTTGCATTGCTCATATGCTTGGCAGCTTTTAAGATATCACGTCTTGAGCAGATTGTAATCTGTACAAGTATTGCATTGCGCATCACAATTTTCATGTTCCAATTTTATAAGGTTGAATGTGGCACAACGTTGACATTCTTCATTTCCCAGGAGGGTAAAACTTATATTCAGCAGTTCAGCTCTTTTACTATTTTTCTATATGTGTCGTATGAACATTTCATAGTTGGATTTATTCTATGAAATGAATCGTACATGATTTGAATCGTAACATCCGACGGTAAATATCGTTGCTTTGGGCAGTGTTCGCGTTTGTAATGTGAGCTAGTCAGATTGAATGATTCGATGTGTTTTTTTAATGATTTCTTTGTAACCCAGTTCTCTAGAATATTTAACTCTCTTTTCAACAGTTGTATACTTTTTTTTGCATTGAATACGTTTTAGAATTATATTGTTGTTTTTGTTATATCCGAGAGTTACCTTGAAAAAATGTTTGACATACATAAGTAAGTTGGAAATTCATACAAAAAGTGTTTTCATTGTGAATGCTCTGTTACAAATTTATTAGTGAGGTTTATAAATACGAAAACAGCTACTTTAACATGAGTTAAAGTTTTAGTAATATCACGTACAAAATAATAAATAACACGGATTACCAATGAGGATTCAACCTGTTACTTCAATTTAAGTATGCTCAAAAATTACTACACAGGCTACACAATTACGTTGCAATGATGTTGACTCCATAGTAAAGAGAAAACGGCTGAAGAAAACAACGTTTTTTTGTACTAAATATTACTGGTGAGGAAATTGGCTAAAGAGGTTTATGTATGTGATAATTTAATATGTACTAAATTAAGTGTATTTATTATATGAGATCTTATAAGAATTATAATAATACTAATAAATTTTTTTTTTTTAAATCGCACTCAACACTCAAGGGCCAATATCGGCCATCCACAACAATGATGACAAAGGTTTGGCTAGCACATAGAATGGGCCTCTACAATACCTAATTAAAAAACCCTAATCCATACGAATCGTTCGTTTAGTTAAAGTTCTACAAATTTTAATTTTTTTAAATCGCACTCAACACTCAAGGGCCAATATCGGCCATCCACAACAATGATGACAAAGGTTTGGCTAGCACATGGAATGGGCCTCTACAATACCTAATTAAAAAACCCTAATCCATACGAATCGTTCGTTTAATTAAAGTTCTACAAATTTTAATTTTTTGAAATCGCACTCAACACTCAAGGGCCAATATCGGCCATCCACAACAATGATGACAAAGGTTTGGCTAGCACATGGAATGGGCCTCTACAATACCTAATTAAAAAACCCTAATCCATACGAATCGTTCGTTTAGTTAAAGTTCTACAAATTTTAATTTTTTTAAATCGCACTCAACACTCAAGGGCCAATATCGGCCATCCACAACAATGATGACAAAGGTTTGGCTAGCACATGGAATGGGCCTCTAAAATACCTAATTAAAAAACCCTAATCCATACGAATCGTTTGTTTAGTTAAAGTTCTACAAATTTTAATTTTTTTAAATCGCACTCAACACTCAAGGGCCAATATCGGCCATCCACAACAATGATGACAAAGGTTTGGCTAGCACATGGAATGGGCCTCTACAATACCTAATTAAAAAACCCTAATCCATACGAATCGTTCGTTTAATTAAAGTTCTACAAATTTTAATTTTTTTAAATCGCACTCAACACTCAAGGGCCAATATCGGCCATCCACAACAATGATGACAAAGGTTTGGCTAGCACATGGAATGGGCCTCTACAATACCTAATTAAAAAACCCTAATCCATACGAATCGTTCGTTTAGTTAAAGTTCTACAAATTTTAATTTTTTTAAATCGCACTCAACACTCAAGGGCCAATATCGGCCATCCACAACAATGATGACAAAGGTTTGGCTAGCACATGGAATGGGCCTCTACAATACCTAATTAAAAAACCCTAATCCATACGAATCGTTCGTTTAGTTAAAGTTCTACAAATTTTAATTTTTTTAAATCGCACTCAACACTCAAGGGCCAATATCGGCCATCCACAACAATGATGACAAAGGTTTGGCTAGCACATGGAATGGGCCTCTACAATACCTAATTAAAAAACCCTAATCCATACGAATCGTTCGTTTAATTAAAGTTCTACAAATTTTAATTTTTTGAAATCGCACTCAACACTCAAGGGCCAATATCGGCCATCCACAACAATGATGACAAAGGTTTGGCTAGCACATGGAATGGGCCTCTACAATACCTAATTAAAAAACCCTAATCCATACGAATCGTTCGTTTAGTTAAAGTTCTACAAATTTTAATTTTTTTAAATCGCACTCAACACTCAAGGGCCAATATCGGCCATCCACAACAATGATGACAAAGGTTTGGCTAGCACATGGAATGGGCCTCTACAATACCTAATTAAAAAACCCTAATCCATACGAATCGTTCGTTTAGTTAAAGTTCTACAAATTTTAATTTTTTTAAATCGCACTCAACACTCAAGGGCCAATATCGGCCATCCACAACAATGATGACAAAGGTTTGGCTAGCACATGGAATGGGCCTCTACAATACCTAATTAAAAAACCCTAATCCATACGAATCGTTCGTTTAATTAAAGTTCTACAAATTTTAATTTTTTGAAATCGCACTCAACACTCAAGGGCCAATATCGGCCATCCACAACAATGATGACAAAGGTTTGGCTAGCACATGGAATGGGCCTCTACAATACCTAATTAAAAAACCCTAATCCATACGAATCGTTCGTTTAATTAAAGTTCTACAAATTTTAATTTTTTTAAATCGCACTCAACACTCAAGGGCCAATATCGGCCATCCACAACAATGATGACAAAGGTTTGGCTAGCACATGGAATGGGCCTCTACAATACCTAATTAAAAAACCCTAATCCATACGAATCGTTCGTTTAATTAAAGTTCTACAAATTTTAATTTTTTTAAATCGCACTCAACACTCAAGGGCCAATATCGGCCATCCACAACAATGATGACAAAGGTTTGGCTAGCACATGGAATGGGCCTCTACAATACCTAATTAAAAAACCCTAATCCATACGAATCGTTCGTTTAATTAAAGTTCTACAAATTTTAATTTTTTGAAATCGCACTCAACACTCAAGGGCCAATATCGGCCATCCACAACAATGATGACAAAGGTTTGGCTAGCACATGGAATGGGCCTCTACAATACCTAATTAAAAAACCCTAATCCATACGAATCGTTCGTTTAGTTAAAGTTCTACAAATTTTAATTTTTTTAAATCGCACTCAACACTCAAGGGCCAATATCGGCCATCCACAACAATGATGACAAAGGTTTGGCTAGCACATGGAATGGGCCTCTACAATACCTAATTAAAAAACCCTAATCCATACGAATCGTTCGTTTAGTTAAAGTTCTACAAATTTTAATTTTTTTAAATCGCACTCAACACTCAAGGGCCAATATCGGCCATCCACAACAATGATGACAAAGGTTTGGCTAGCACATGGAATGGGCCTCCACAATACCTAATTAAAAAACTCTAATCCATACGAATCGTTCGTTTAATTAAAGTTCTACAAATTTTAATTTTTTTAAATCGCACTCAACACTCAAGGGCCAATATCGGCCATCCACAACAATGATGACAAAGGTTTGGCTAGCACATGGAATGGGCCTCTACAATACCTAATTAAAAAACCCTAATCCATACGAATCGTTCGTTTAGTTAAAGTTCTACAAATTTTAATTTTTTTAAATCGCACTCAACACTCAAGGGCCAATATCGGCCATCCACAACAATGATGACAAAGGTTTGGCTAGCACATGGAATGGGCCTCCACAATACCTAATTAAAAAACTCTAATCCATACGAATCGTTTGTTTAATAAATGTTCTACAAAATTCGTTTTTTAAAATTTCGAGTATAGTTTAGATTTCTTTTGAATTTTTTTTTTAAATCTTATTGGAATTTATTTTAATAACCGAGGTTTAAATCCTGGGTTGTTTTAGCACTGTCGTTGTTTTTATTAATCGAGATAAATGACAGCAAATATGTAAGTTGATAAATGTCAACAAAAACCTTTAATCATTTGAAATTTTGGTTTTGATTTGGTTTGATTAAATTACTATAATTAATTCAATTGTAATGATATATTTTATTGTTTTATTTCTTATTCATATAAAATATCGAATGTGTTACAAATACTATATTGCGAGTCTTTTGTTATTATTCCACTGGGGAGAGTATTTTATTCAGTATGAAAATCGTCGGTAAAAATTTTAAATTATACGAAAATTTAACTAACAATTCATAATTTTCTTATTTTAATTTTCAAAAATCCTTTATTTTCAATTTTCAATAAAATTACTTTACATTAGAATTTAGCAGTGTACTCTGCACCACTACATATGAAATCTTTAATAATCCAATATAAATTCGTATAATTCCAATTGGATTCGTATACGTATACGTATGGAAGAATCTCTGGAAAACTTCACGCGCTCCTAAAGAATGTTTATCGAAAAACAGATCATCATTTTTTGATAGTTGTTTTAGGTTAAAATTAATCAAAAATCGTAAGTTAAAAAGAAATGTGTTCACTTTCGCTTGTCACTGTATAGTTAAAACATTCCTATGAAATATAATAATAAATCTTCTACAAATTGTTCTACAATTTACTAAAACAAATTAAATTTATTACCTTACCTATCTATTATTGTTATATGTATTTATTAATATTCAATAAATCAATTTAAAAGTAATTACTACTTATGTTATTCGTTTCCACAGTACCACAGTCGATCACTCAAATCAAAAATTTAAACTAAACTAAAACAAAAAGAATAAAAACGTTATTTGTTTTGTATTCCCTTGATTTGCTGTTGTTGTTATTGTGACGAGTAATAAATGAGAATATTTTTATGAGAGACATGAGAGATTTCGTTTTTTGAATATTTCATTTTGCGTTTTTCTTCGTTCGACTACATATATTGCACATTACTACTACCCCTCGACTTAAAATGCCTATACCTCCATAGTATTTTAAGCAGTTTGTTCTTGACGAAATGTCTGTACATTATTTAGTTTGAGCTTAAACGCAAGTAAAAATTGAAAAGGCAAAAAAACTGTTTTGCCAACATAATTTAAGTTATGTTATTTTGATAATAAAAGCAATGTCAATTTCGGGTCTTCCCAAAGGAATAGGAAAATAAATCAACTTACTATTGAAAATGCCGTCAAGATCTGCGATAACTTAAAAATGGCTGATGAATTTAGCAATTATTTTGCTGATGTTGGGCATTTGTTAAAGAGTTCCATTAGCCTTAATGATATGAGCTATGAAGTGCATGGTTCATTGGTAGGAGACAGAAACTTTTATTTGTTTCCAATAGAAGAATTGGAAATTTATTCTGTTAGTCTTTTACTAAAAAATAATTCCTCATCTATAGTTCTGATGGGAAAACCACAGGTATTGTTAAAAAATTTGCTCATATAATTTGTTATCCATTAATAAGCCATCCATGTATTTAATTTAAGCTTATGTTGTGGACAGTTTCCTAACCAATTGACATGTGGAACAATTATACCAATTTATAAAAAAGGTGATGAAGATCTAGTCTCCAATTATCGCCCAATTTCAATAAATATTTTCTAAAATATTGGAGAAATGCGTTAAGTTTAGGATGTTATCTTTCTTAAGAAAGATAAATTTTTTTTCTAACCAATAATTTGGATTCCGTCAAGGGCTTAGTTCTGAAAATGCCTTGATGGAACTATTGCGCCTTATTTATGAAAACTTAAATCTTGGGCATATTGATAAATGATAATGGTTTGTTGATGGATATTTCTAAGGCATTTGATACAGTTGATCACGAACTGAAATACGCGGAATTGCTGGTATGTGGTTTCGATCATATATAACCGAAAGAACTCAAGTAGTGAATTTAAACGGTTGCTTAAGTAATATCAGGATACTCCAATGTGGCGTTTCACAAGGTACGGTATTAAGGCCTTTGTTATTTTTAATCTACACGAATTCATTTTTTAGTCTCAATATCAAAGATTTGGCTTTAGTTTTTACAGGTGACAATCAATTAAAAATTAACGAAAATCTAAATAGTGATTTACCCATAATTAAGGGCTGGTTTGATCGTCACTTTATGATCATCAGGGAAAAGTCTACAGCTATTATTTTACAAATGCAAAAACCAAACTTTAATCTTAAACGAAACAAATGTATATTCGGGGAATACCCCTATAGGTGCTTAAATATACATATATAACTCATGCTTTAGCAATCAAAACTGTTCTACGTCTTGTATTAAGATTAATTATGTCGATAAATACAAATATCTTGGTGTTACTTTAGAGTTTTAGACAGTGCTTTAACTTAAAGATCTTATTAGTAATTTGCAACAACAGTTATATCTTTGTAATCGGAATCTCTTTAGAATTAGTCCGTTTTGTACCCTTTCTATTTTAAAATGTTTATATTTTTCATTAGTCGAAACTCGTTTGGCTTATGGAATAACGTATTGGAGTGGCATTTATTTTAGTAATCTAAAGACTTTATTTATAACCCAGAAATTTATTCTTAGAACTATTTGGTTGAAGTGAGCCTCGATCTTTATAACTATTTATAATGTTTCAAGATTCACTTTAACCAAAAATTTGTTCAAAAATTCAGTAATACTTCGTGTGAGAAATTTGTATATTTATAAGGTGTCGAATTGTTTTTTCTTCTAAGTGGAAACCGTAATATTAAGCAAATTTCTTACTACTTACAAAAGAAAAATTATGCTGCACAAAATTATGCTGCATAAAATTATTGATACTAATCATCGATTGATTTATAATACTAATGCTATTGAGATGCCTGGTGTAACAATGGAAAGCAATTGGTATTGGTGGCAAAGAGAATAAATGTGTTATGTAAATTGGACGCTTTTCAACAGATGACAGTAATTTTCAATTCTCTGGATGTAAGCTTCCAAACAAGCTACCATATATAGCGACAGGACCTCTTTTGTTTAGTTTATATCTGAAAGACATGGTGAATAATACAAAATTCTGTAAGTTTCTAAATTAACCAAATGGGTGTCAGATAAATTGAATAAAGATTTGAGCAGTATTCATGATTAGTCTGTAAAAACAGCATAGTGTAAGGCATTTATTTTATCGAAACATACCATACTATTTGTCATGGGATGAACATGTGTCGAAACTTTGTGGAAAAATAAATTCTACTTTATATGGCTCGTATCAATTATTGTGATGTAATCTTTTCAAACTATATTGCCAGGGTTAAACGTAGTTTGCAAGTCTCACTCAACAGTTCCATCACGTAAATTTATAATCTTTGATCATGTCTCAAGTTTATGTAAATCAGTCTTTAGATCTAGTTTGGACGTATTATCTAATTTTTAGAGAGGTTGGATTTATTTTTAAAATAATTAAGTTCAGAGAGTCAAAATAACAATTCGATTTAGATAATTATCTATATATTATTATATTATGTTCATTAATCAAGAAGTAATTCTTTTGCATTAAACAGCCTAAATATCGATTATTTAAATTATACTGACGCATGGCAGTAAGACTTCTGTTCACCCAATATACGTATAAGAGAGATAACTCGAGTAGTAGCGTACCCGTAGGCTTTTGTATTTTACGGTTTATTTTAATATAATGGATTACCCTGTGAATTTGATGGATAGTGCTGCGTTTTAAACCCGAACAGTTCAATTATAACTACTAGGGGGTACAGACAGATACAATTTATATATAATGGTGATGTCCAGCGGCCACTTCCACAATCACCATCAATTTCACCATTTGATATTTTTTCTACCCGAGTATGTAGCTCGAGATTAAAGGCTTTTAAGAATTATTCTACCTTACTTAAATAGACCTTAAATCAAAGAGTAATGGCTTTTAATGATAATTTTACATTTGTTTTGGAATTACACAAAAATTCGTACAGACCGACAAACAGCGGGCGCTGTGCTTTTTTCAAAAAAAAAAAATATCAATTGAAAAACAAAACTAAAATATTTGAGCACAATCGAACTCTAGACCTTAGCCGCTCTAGTCTAATACGTTACTACTAAGCCACGTCCAACGTAAGAAAATTTATTTAATTTTCATTGTTATATTGTTTTATTATTTCAAACATAGCTCGGGGTCTACACTATGCAAAATTGCTAAGATTTTCTCTCATGAAATTTTATGTATGTGTGCGTTTTTTTCAATGTATTGATAAATATTTGTGAAAAAATTATCATAACTGGGCATTTTACTCTCATGATAATTTCATGATAATTTTTTGTTTTTACAGTTCAACATCTATGTTTAAGTCTTTTGCAATTTTTTGGAACGCATCATTTTTTAAATCAGTTCTTTTAAATTGTTTACTGGTTATTTTCCATAAACATTCGTTAATTCTCAACATATGAATTCATTTTATAGTATTTTCAGAATTAATAAATGCCATTGCGAAATATTTTTTTTTATGCAGCTATAAACATACGTCTCAACAATCGGAAAAAAATGAAAAACATAACCTTAAAAGTGCATTTTAATTTGACATTTCGTACAAATTTCATGATAATTTTTTCGTGAAATAGCCTCCTGATAATTTGCTGAGAATGTCAAAATTTGTATAATATACTTACACATACATTGATAAATTTAATATCATGAGAGAAAATCTCAGCAATTTTGCATAGTGTAGACCCCGTGTAGCATAAAAATTCTCATAGCTTACTACAATAATAACATTGAGGAAATACATAAGAGTGTCCCCTTTCTTATATTAAATTGGCATTCGAACCATCAAATAGCATTTCTTTATAAATTTTTTGAGTATCCAATCAAAAAGAGACGATAACATACATATTATTGTATAACTATCCTTTGCTCACTTTTGTAAAGAAAAAACAAACTAAAAAATACTATCCTACTATGTATGATTTATTTTTTATGTGGGGAAAATGAAAACAAAGCAAATTATGAATGAACCAAAATCAACACTAATGTACTACATATACCATACATACATACTAATGTAGAACATTAATGTTGGTTTTATAATAAACGCACCAACTCAATAACAATATTGTTAACATGTTCGTTGGTTCTTCTACTGAATTGTATTCACAAAAAAATATATATTTTAACTTGATCACTAATGGGTTTGCCATATTTCCGTTTTACTTTTTTGTTGGTTTTGTCAGTGATCATAAATAATCTGTATACCTATTGTATTGTATAATACATACTCATACATATTTTATATTTAAATCTCCTTTATGAAAACTAAAATAAATTTTGGAATATATTTTTTTCTGAAATAATGAGTTTGTTGATGCGTTTTGTTTTTCCAAAAGGTTTTCTGATGCGTTTTCCTAGGTGCAAAAAACAAATACAATAATAAAAGCGATAAGTTTGATTAAAATTTAAATTGATAACAATTTGACTAGGCATATCATTTTTAAGGACGTGCCGCAAAATATTCTTTGTTTCATTGCTATTTGAAGAAATGAAAAGTTAGAATAATTATTTGCAGTTTTCTGTTATGAATGTGTTTTTTCCGACTTGAGCAGAACGGATCATTTATATTGAATATGATCAGATCACTCACACGATTAATTAATTTTAGTTTTAATTTTTGAAAATTTATTATTTATTGTGGACTATTTGCAGTTCTTTCTCATCAAAACAAAAATAAAAAAAATAAACGAATTTTCGAATATGGTCATAGCAATCATCATTTGGACTTGACAGGAAAGAGGTATATTCCTGTGCGAACATCATCAAACATTAATTGGTTAAAAATTAAATCGCCGACATTTCAAATCTCCAGCTTCTTATGAACGACCACTCAAGATTGGTAATAATGTCTACACATTTCTTAAAGATAGCTTACCATTCGTAGATAAAGTAACCATTCTTTCAAAGAACAAAAATTATTTTAAGTTTCTCAGAGGTCTTAAAATCACCATAAAAGCTAACATTTTTCTTGCTGATATTTTGAAGGAAAAGTTTGACGTTGAATACATCTTAACAGGTCAAACCAAGATTGTTTGGATTTTTTTTTTAATTCTACGTGGGAGAGGTGGATTTAATTACATGCCATATAGTCATGAAATTGGTGTGCATTTTGCCAACATTATAGTGAGAAAAATTACTTTAAATTCTCCATTCAAAAATTGCTTGTCAGACGAATCGCAAGCTATTGATTTGGACTGGAATAGCTTTAAAATCGAATTTGAAATGAGTCTATAGTCTCAAGAGTATGCCAGTACGAACAATTTACTACCTGACGATATCATTGAGGAAACAGATATCCATGTTTAAAAGCAATATGCGTTAGTGTACTATACAGGCTACATGTGTTTTAAAAATGTTTTAAAGAAAATTAATTGTCAAAGCTGCTGGAAGATGTTGGTGAAGAAAGACGACGAAACCAAAATTTCGGAAACTTTTTTGGCAGAATTTTTGTTTAAGCAGAATGAGACTAATTTTAATGCCACCCCGGTGGCACAGTGGTCAATATGCTTGCTTTAGGCTCCGGAGGTCCTGGGTTCGATTCCCGGCGGTTGATGAAAAAATTGCGCCTGGTTAATGTAGGATCAATGAATTAATCATTCATTATCCGTTAAAAATACGACTACGAAACTTCATATTGAAGCGGCCAAATCCCTCTATGGGATGTAGCGCCAGCGAAAAAAAAAGTGTTTGATAATGATTGCTCAGGAATACACCTCTTTCTTGCCAAGTTTAAATGATGATTGCTATGACCATATTCTGAAATTCGTTTATTTATTTTTACTACGTTTTTATTAACCCGCTTTCTTGTCTTTAAGTTTATCTGTTTGGTTCAAATTTTGCAATCGATTTTAAAGTAACTTCCCGATGAGCTAGAGACTTGAAACTTTAAACATTGAAACTTTTCTTGTCTGGTTGTTTGTTTGTTTGGCTATTCGGTACAAATTTTGCTCTCGATTTTAAACTAACTTCTTGATACATCTCAAGGTAGGTCTCGGGATCTGTAATTATTGTGACAACGCGCATTTAGATTGCTTGATAGTTTCCATATATTTCATTGAAAATTCAATTTTTCTGAATATTATCAGCAAATTCTGAGCTACAAAATCCTAAAATTTCAAATTGCGCTTCGATTGCGGTTCTTGAAACCTCTAAGGAGAGGTCGGGAGTTTTGCTGTTAAAATTTCGAGTTAAAAAGTTGGTGCGTTGTTGCGTTAAACATCTGTATGGCTTTAATTATTATCGAACTGTATAGTTTCAACTAGGGGCTCAAGCTGCTCTTCACTTAGACAAATAATGTCGGTTTTTTACGGCTTACGGGTAATGAAAGTGGAGGAGCAGAATATTGCAGTTGTCTGGAGAGATGAATCATTGGCGTCATTAGGAATGGGAACCGTTGAAAATGGAAATTTGGTGTTAAACGATGTTTTGTATGCTCCTAATTTAACCAAAAATTTACTTTCTGTCAACGCTATATCGGAGAACGCAAAATGTTGTTCTAATTACGAAAGACGACGATCTTGCTCTTGAAGGGATAAAACAAAACAACGGATTATGTAAAGGATTGAAATAAGCAAACCGTATTGATATCAGAAAAGAAGTCAAAAGCGATGCAATGGCATCATAAGCTATGCCATCTTAGCTCTAAAAATATGAAACATCTCCCAAAGCTAACTGAAGCATTCCACATCGAGAGCAAGGATTTAGATGCGTTTGATTCAATCTGTGAAACATATATGGAAGCAAAGCTAACGTGACATCCGTTTAAAATAGTAAAATTATAAGGGTGGAAAGAAAACTGCAAATAATTCACACCGGCCTTTATGGTCCCTGCTATACTACTTGATTATACAATTAGTCATTCGTATGCTCCTCAATTAAACGGGAAAGCGGAACATTTTAACAGTACTTTGATGGACAAAGCACGATCACTAATTTTTAATTCAAAATTAAATAAGAATTTATGGGGAGAAGCACTTCGTACTTCAAAGTATCTGTTAAATCGAAGTCCGACTGAATTAATGGATACATCTCCTGTAGAAAAGTGAACTAAGAAAATCCAATCTGTCGACATTTTTGGAAAATACGCTAAAATTCTAGAAAAACTGAAGAAACTGGACAGTCGGAGTAGTAAATTCATATTTGTAGGATATGGATTGAACGGTTACCGATTATGGGATCCAGTGAAACAACACATTTTGTAAAACACACACATTTTGAACCGATTTTGTAAATAAGAGAAATTTTAGCAGAAATACGATCAGTACCATATCAGTTTCCGGTGTAAGCGAGACTAAGACAAATGTAACCGAATCTATAACGACCATAATTAAAAGCCACCACGTCGATAATTTTTTCACGTTTTTCGTTTTAAATCTTACAAATATTTTCATAGCTAATAAAAATTCACAATCACAAATTTTCAGGACAGTCTATATGGGGTTAAGAAACTGTATTGGGTTATAAATCTGTACGTGGCTAGGAGAAATTAGAAACTGAAATAAACCTGAAATTTGACACATGTCTTTGTCATAATCTCATGAAGATGCTTAAAATCGGTTGCAAAATTTCACACACATTAGACTAAAAAGCAGGAAATAGTTATTTAAATAAACATTTTTTTTCAAAATACCACGTTTTTAAAACGGACTAAAATGTATTAAATAATTTCTCCTAGCCACATACAGATTCCTAACCCCATATAGATTGTCCTGAAAATTTGTGATTGTGAATTTTTATTAGCTATGAAAATACTTGTAAACTTTAAAACGAAAAACGTGTGGCAAATGCAATAGATAATATTAAGGAGTGTAGAGGGTAGCTGTCGATGAAACTCACAGAACAGATCATATCATTTGCAATTCAATAAAATTGTTAGTGACTTAGATGAACTATTTATGCATCAATTATCTATATCATGCGCCCCACGTTTTTCGTTTTAAATCTTACAAGTATTTCCATAGCTAATAAAAATTCACAATCACAATTTTTCAGGACAATCTGTATGGGGTTAGGAATCTGTATGTGGCTAGGAGAAATTATTTTATACTTTTTAGTACGTTTTAAAAACGTGGTATTTAACATTTTTTTTTTATTTAAATAATTATTTTATTGTTGTTTTGATGAGAAAGAATAGTAAATGGTCCACACATTAAATAGTGAATTTTCAAAAATTAAAACTCGTTTCGCTTCACAACAAGCACCAAGAGAGCTTAAAATATTAAAAAGTTAAAAACAAATATTTTTGAATTATTTTTATGCAATTTAATTACACTTGTCCCTCTATTAACACGATAATTGATTAGCGCGAATATGATTTAGTTTTAATCAACGCGAGCTGTTTTTGTCTCGAGCCCCTAAATATGCCATTTGCACAAAAATTTTCAAAGTTCAGATAAATTGATAGGCGCGGAATTAATAACCTTTACACAACAACCAAATCCTATCTTTAACGGAAATTGAAAAAAAAGAAATCATGTTTAAAATCTACATTCTGATAATCTTGCTTGAACGATGCTAATTATAATTAGTATTAAAATTAGTATTACAATGGCTTTGTATCATAGACACGTAAATACGTTTTATGGCGAGGCAATACTAGCATCAAATAGATTATGAAATAGCAACTCAAATTTTCATAAATAAATGTACTACTATATTTCCTTTTGAGCCCATTTTTACTAACATTATAGTTTTTTTTAGTTCCTAAAATTTAAAAAGTGGACGTGGGCCCTTTCATAACTAAACGATTCAACTTCATCCAATGGAACATATTAACCCTGAGTGTGTACACTATATTTTTCGAGACACGGTGTGTAGACTAGGTCTTTTAGGGAACAGTTGGGTTTTCTAAGTTTTCTAAGCTTTCAAAAAATCTGAAAAAATTCTGGGTTACTTCTTGAAGTGTCTACTATATGACCCAGAAGTTGCCAAAATCCAAAGTTTAAAACCGTTGGTAATAAAAATTTGAAGAATTGTCGAAAAGGCGGTAAAAATTGAATTTTGTTACAAAATTCGTAACTACACTAAACAAATATTAAAAAAAAAATGGTTATAGGCTTTTGTAGCTTAGACTATGAGCTTTCAAAAAAATATAGTGTCTTTGGCGTGGGCTTCAAAAAGTTGAATTATTTAAGCACCTGAAAGTAGGGAATAGTTAACGGATTCAGGCATGTCATAATAAACGGAGCGGTAATTATTTGGCACAAAATAGGTCTTTATTGTTGCAAATACAAAATACTAATAATAATTAGCGACAAAAAAGGAATTTACAGTGCGCAATTGTGATAAAAGTGCGTTCGATGATTATTGCAAACCGGCGTTCCGAACGATGCACAAGAAAACGTTTTTTATTTTCCTTCCAACTGCAAACAAAATTAGTTTTGGTAAATAATTTATTATTTTGAACAATTTTATATTTTATTATTTAACACCATCAAAACGGGAAACTAAAAATATGGCCGAAAGGCAACACTATGAACCAACGTGCTGTCGTTTATAAATGTGAGACGAGACTGAATAAATTTTATTTTGTTATAACTTTTGGTGTTTGGGTTGTGTGTTTTTATTGTTTTCGTGTTTTTGATTGGTCCCGGCAGAAGACGTACAGTAAAATTGTGTACCGGAGGCATGCAATGCGCGGCGAGCTCATGTTGGTGCCGGAGGAAGATTATGAATGAATATTGTAGTGGTTCATTGGGTGAACCGCCACAAGTCCGTAAAAAGTAGCCAAAATAGCATCAAATTACATAAAACATTTATTTTAGCCATAAAAAAACTGAAAAACTACGAGAAACGCAAAAAACTGTTTTCATGTACCTTCGAAAATACTGACGTCCTGTGTACACTGACCCTTTAAGGGAACGGACATGACTTGCACTGGCTGGCATTTGCAAGTAAGCTACCAGACCCCGGCGTCATTTCAGCCTTTAGTGCCCACCATTACCCAGATTTTTTAGAGAAGGTAACCGAAGCCCGCCGACTATTCATGAGAGGGAAATTTGAGTCTCAAATTTCGACTGTTCCTTAAAAGACCCCGTGTACACACGGAGGATTAATATAGGCGAAACCTGTTAGTTATTGTGAAAATTGTTTCGCCAATATCAAAATGCTCCTGTCATGCAGTTGTTCTGAATTTTAATAAATTTGAAAAATTACATAACTCGAGTTACCTTGCTTAGGATTATTGCCACAGAATTGGTCATTACTCATTAGTCATTCTCATTACTATAACATTTTTATAAAAATTATTTTTATTCAATTTTATAAAGAACTTTGCAAACATTCAAGATTATAATAATTAATTTTATTCAAAATGTTTATTATGATAAATGATTGTCGTGTGAGTGATCTGATCATATTCAATATAAATGATCCGTTCTGCTCAAGTCGGAAAAAACACATTCATAACAGAAAACTGAAAATAATTATTCTAACTTTTCATTTCTTCAAATAGCAATGAAACAAAGAATATTTTGCGGCACGTCCTTAAAAATGATATGCCTAGTCAAATTGTTATCAATTTAAATTTTAATCAAACTTATCGCTTTTATTATTGTATTTGTTTTTTGCACCTAGGAAAACGCATCAGAAAACCTTTTGGAAAAACAAAACGCATCAACAAACTCATTATTTCAGAAAAAAATATATTCCAAAATTTATTTTAGTTTTCATAAAGGAGATTTAAATATAAAATATGTATGAGTATGTATTATACAATACAATAGGTATACAGATTATTTATGATCACTGACAAAACCAACAAAAAAGTAAAACGTAAATATGGCAAACCCATTAGTGATCAAGTTAAAATATATATTTTTTTGTGAATACAATTCAGTAGAAGAACCAACGAACATGTTAACAATATTGTTATTGAGTTGGTGCGTTTATTATAAAACCAACATTAATGTTCTACATTAGTATGTATGTATGGTATATGTAGAATGTAGTACATTAGTGTTGATTTTGGTTCATTCATAATTTGCTTTGTTTTCATTTTCCCCACATAAAAAATAAATCATAGCTACATAGTAGGATAGTATTTTTTAGTTTGTTTTTTCTTTACAAAAGTGAGCAAAGGATAGTTATACAATAATATGTATGTTATCGTCTCTTTTTGATTGGATACTCAAAAAATTTATAAAGAAATGCTATTTGATGGTTCGAATGCCAATTTAATATAAGAAAGGGGACACTCTTATGTATTTCCTCAATGATAATAACATAAAAGTTTGTAAATAATTTGTAGTAGTGTTCGCGTACATTTAGGCGCATCATTAACGCGTACCACGTATTTTCTTGCACGTATATCTGACATTTAATTGGCATTGTTATTCGAGGTCTATAATTACAAAGCGTCTCTCTACACACTGGGTATTATTTATTAGAGATACTATTACCAACTAAATAAATGTCCAATCTAGTTTTGACTAGTCTTTAAAAATCTTACCTTTACAACTTCGTAAACTAATTGATCGATTGCTTAGAATTTCGGTAGGATATTTTCCTAGTTTTATTATAGGTAATACTTTGGAGGTTTTCCATACTTTCGGAAAATATCCACAGGAAAGACATTTGTTCAAAATCTTACACAGCAAAGAAATTTCAACTAGGAATTTTGCTTACTCGTGGAGCTTTAAACGGTCGAACTGAGTGTATAACTATAGATAATTTTCTGAATGTTATTAATTCTATATTAGAACCAGTTTCTTGAGTCTGAACCTTTGTGATTATTGCAGAAAATATATTTACCGACTCTTCGATATGTCCGATATTATCTACGCTTTTAAGTTGATTAAGTTTGATTATCCTTTTTTTACAAAAATCACAGAGCCTTGTTCTTTTAATGAATCCAAAATTATTAGCGAGTCCTTATTCTTCTCTGGAACCCACCATTTACGATGAAATATAGTTACAGTTTTCTCGCATGTAACTGTTATCACAAACAAAAATTCTTAATGCAAAAATATCGCATACAAATATTTGGTTACAAATTTAATCGCTTTTACGTTATGTGAGCAATAATTTGAGCTGTACTGGGGTGTTCGGAATGTTGAATTAAAAGTTGTTGAATTAACCCAATTGCGAATATCGGCAGCATAGTTTTTGCGGTATGTACAGTTATATAATTTGATCTAATATAACTGTGAATTCTTAAATAATATTCTCTATTATTTAATTAAAATATGGCGCGCGCCAATACGCCAAACATAAAAAATATACATTTTTTATGACGCGATTTTTTAATACGCTTTCGAGATTTCTGTAAAGTATTTATTTTTGCTGCTATATTTACAATGCGATATTAAAATATACGATATAATATATTTAAAAAAATTAAAAATCAAAATTTTACAGAAAAAATAACAAATTTATTTTATTTCGTTTAAAATATTATTGTAGATATTTTTATAATCGTTGCTAATATGTACGAACGATTAGGACATACACAATTTAGAATTAAACACACAATTTTAAAAATTACAAAATATATAGAATTTATAAAGTTTATAGAATTTGTAATAATTATGTATATAAATTCTGAAAATTTTAAATTCTTTAAACGCAATAAATTATATCAATAAATTCATTAAATTCTATAAAGTCTAAAAATCCAACAAGTTTCTTTAATTTTATAAATCCTACAAATTCTTTTCTTTCTATAAAGGTCTTAATATGTCTATATAAACTCTTTAAATTTTTAAATTTTATGAATTTTATAAATTCCATAAAATTTACAAATTCTATGAAGTTTATAAATTTTATCAATAATACAAATTCTTTAAATTTTGTAGATTCTTTGTGTTCTATTAATTGTTGCAAGTGTGTCTGTTTTATACAATAAATTCTACAAACTCGAATTTTATTTGTTTTATAAATATAATATTTTTGAAAAATCCTATAAACTTTAACAATTCTGTAAAATCGTTACAAATTTATGTTTTATAAATTCTATGAATAAAGTTTAAAAATTAAGTAAGTGCTTAAAATTCTACAAAGTCTATAAATGTAACTCTATAAATTTTATGAATTTGATAAATAAATTAAAAGAAACTTATAAATTACATAAACTCCAAAAATATTAAATTTTTTTTAAATTTTATAGATTCATTGGGTTCTAGGAATTGTGTTAAGTTTGTCAGTTCTAAAAATTCTATACACCCAAATTTTACTTATTCTAAAAATTCCATAATTTTTATGAATTCTTTAAATTTTATAAATTCAAAAATTTCGAGAAATCCTATAAACTTTAATAATTCTATAAATTCAATAATTTCTATAAATGTTATAAATTTGATAAATTATATGAATAATTCTTTAAATCCTATGCATAAAGTTTTAAAATTCAGTAAGTTCTTTAGATTCTAAAAATATCATAAATTTTTAAATTCTTATAAATTCGATAAATTCGATAAATTCTATAAATTTTAAAAGTCCAATAAATTTTATAAATTTTAAGACTGTAAATATTATAAATTCTAATATGTTTTTAAAGCCTACAAATTCTTTAAATTTTATAAATCCTTTAAATGTTATAGATTCTATGAGTTCTATAAATTATTCAAGTCTGTCAATTCTATAAATTCTACAAACTCAAATTTGACTTATTTACATTCTACATGTTTCTAAAAAATTTTTAATTTTTATAAATTTTTTAAATTCAATAAATCCTTTGAATTCTATAAAGTCTAAAAATTCAATCAGTTTCTTAAATTCTATAAACTCTTTAAATCCTACAAAATTCTGTAAATTTGATAAATCCAATAAATTTTATAAGTTTTAATATGTCTATATACTTCATAAATTTTACAATTTTATGAATTTTATAAATTCTATAAAATCTACAAATGCTATAAAATGTATAAATTCTATAAATTTTATCAATAATATAAATTCTAATTGAAGATTCTTTGTATTCTATTAATTGTTTCAAGTGTGTCTGTTTTATAAATTCTACAAACTCGAATTTAATTTGTTTTATAAACATAAAAATTTTGAAAAATCCTATAAACTTTAACAATTCTGTGAATTCTATAATTTCGTTAAAAATTTATAAATTCTATGAATAAAGTTTAAAAATTCAATAAGTGCTTTAAATTCGACAAATTTTTTCTTTCTTATAAATTCTGTAAATTCCATAAATTATATAAATTTTACAATTTCTATAAATTCTACAAAGTCTGTAAATGTTATAAATTCTATTATATTTACAAACTCTATAAATATGAATTTGACAAACAAATTCAAAGAATCCTATAAATTACATAAACTCCATAAATATTATAAATTTTTTAAAGTTAGATTCATTGGGTTCTAGGGATTGTTTTAAGTTTGTCAGTTCTAGAAATCCTATAAACTTTAATAATTCTATAAATTCAATAATTTCTATAAATTTTGAAGTTCTATAAATCCTATGAATAATTCTATAAATCCTATGGATGAAGTTTTAAAATTTAGTAAGTTCTTTACATTCTACAAATCTCATAAATTATTAAATTCTTATATTCTGTAAATTCGATAAATTCTATAAATTTTAAAAGTCCAATAAATTTTACAAATTTTAAGTCTGTAAATATTAAAAATTCTAATATGTTTTTAAAACCTATAAATTCTATAAATTTTATAAATCCTTTAAATGTTATAGATTCTATGGGTTCTATAAATTATTCACGTCTGTCAGTTCTATAAATTCTAATGTTTCTAAAATTTTTTTAATTTTTATAAATCTTATAAATTCTATAATACATAATTTAATACATATAGAAAAAATTTATTAATATTTTTTTTTAATAAATTTCAAAAAAAAAAAAAAATTACAAATTATAAAAAAAAGGAACAGACGAAATTAGCCGAATGGATTTAATGTCCTGTTAAAGTCACATGTTCCTCCATTGAATACAAAATATACATTTAAAATGGTTAATTTGTATCAACTACTTCTATATAGGTACTACGATTATTAGCTTATAAATATTACACAGATAACTTTCGACGTTAGATTTCAAAGATGATTTTAACATTTTCTCAAACTTAAATATATTTCCCGAGCACTTAATTAGTTCAGGTATTTTATTATAAACATTCTATGAATTCTATAAAGCCTTAAAAATTCAGTGAGTTAGGCTAGATTAGTTGGAGTGGCACAGAATTTATTCCCTTCACTACTGGAACCATTTAGACTAACTAAAGATACAGTTACAATTAAATGCTTGTTTAAACATTTATTTTCCAACTCACTTCTTATAAAATGAATGTGAAAAAAAAATCGGAAACACGTTCGGAAGTGTTTCCTGTTTTTTTTCTTATTAAACCTGACGCACCGAGGCGTGGTCATTTAGGCAGTGACGGGTCATTTACGGTATCCAATAAGATTCTTGGAGTAAAGTGAATAGTTCTAGATTGTGAACTAGTTAATATTTTATCTTTTATAAGATTTAGCCTAAGGTCTCTAACAATCATCCGTGAGCCATTACACAAACTATATGTCTATACTGATAGACAAATTTCTCAAAAGCATCACTATTGAGCCCAGTTTCAAGTGTTATTTATTTGGTGGAAAGCCAGAAGGGTTAAGACTGTTCAAAAATTACACGGAAAAATGTACTTGCTCTTTATCTATTTCGTCTTTATCAATTGCATTATACGTTTTGACTGCTCCTTGAAGTTTTTGCAAAACATGTGTTTGCTCTACGAAAGGCTTCTCATTCCTCATTTTCGCGGAAATATATTGTTTGAACGCATTTAAATGAAATACTAATTGAAAAGCCGCCACGGTGGCACAGTTGTTAGCATGCTTGCTTCAAGCTCCGGAGGTCCCGGGTTCGATTCCCGGCGGGTGATGAAAAAATCACGGCTGGTTAATGTATGGATCAATGAATTAATCACTCATTATCCGTTGTAAAATTGATTACGAAACTTCACTATGAAGCGGCCAAGTCCCTCTATGGGATGTAGCGCCAGCGAAAGAAAGAAAAATTGAAAAATCGTGTGCGAATGACCATGAATGGGAAGTTCTTGCAATCTCCAGCAAGCTTCTTGTGCACTAACGTAACGACAATTTAGATAACGTGTGAGTTGTAACCTGTCCGTGATCACCATTTGAACTTATACGGGCATAATCAGAACCTTTCGTAATATACTTGTGAAGATATTTAATTACCTTTACTGTTTACTTTATAATTTGACATTTACATAAGCGTCATATTTCATACTAAGAAATGAGCTGTATGCCATTACCCAACGATTATTTACTGGTTCGTTTTGAAAAGTTTTATAGTTTTCTAATGAGTTGTCACAATGTTTATATTTCGGAAACCCATCAACACATGCATCAGTTGTATTGCGGAAGGGATTTGGAAAATCTTTTGAGCAATGACCGTCATGCATGCATATGGAATTTGGAATTCATTATCACTTCATAAATATATGGTTCCGATTCTCTCCTTCAACATTATCCGAAGTTTTAATTTTGTCAGCTTGAGATAGCGTAAATACACAATGGGCATGAGGCAAACCATGTTTTTGGTGCTCTTTTACCACATACGCTATTACATTGCAATCATTTTATTTTTCGTTATATCTTCAATAAATTGATTTAGTTTGGCACTGAAAATATGGGTTACCAAATCAGGTTTATTGGCAGCACTTTAAAATGTGTGTAGTTCAGCTTGTATTTCGTTCCATTTGGGATTACATGTGAATGCACGGTTACCGATGGTACTTCCATTATATTATTATTTTAAATAATTATGCTCACATCCAACGCAGCTACATATCCAACATAATATATCATTGAAGCATTTGTGAAATTGGCAGGTATATCGGAGACATCTTCCAGGTCTAACAAGTATTCGTTGGTTCCAAGTACCTCTGAAATGCCAATAGAAACTCAATTTATTTCTTATTCAATAACATCCGCAGCATCAGTTGGAAGTTTTAAAGATTCGTCTGAATCTTCCTCACAATTGGCACAATTAGAAAATTGGGTTGGAATTTTGATGGTTTTGATTAAATTCATAGACTCAAGGGTTCATGTTGTGTCCATTAGCCGCCCTAAATTGTGAAAACAATTTTTTTAATAGGATCCTGATTTAATCTTGCAGTTAGTAAATATTCAATTTCAGAATTTTCTGACTTAATTTGCAGCGCTAATTTGTTAATCCCATTAATTGTTTGAATCAATCCATCATAACAGTAGACCGTTGTTTTCTTACGATGTTAATCTTTGTTATATAATTGACCATATACTTTAAAAATTCCATTATTTCATTATCTAACATAAAAGCACCCGCGAATTTATTTTTGCTAAATTTTGTTTTTGATTTTAAGTCATCGAACAGTTTTTCGAAGTTTCCGATAAACCTGAAAGTAGCAATAGCGACTGATCGTCGTGATTACCAATTTTTCCGAGTTGAACCACAGTTTTAATTCCAGCTGCTACACTTCTGCTAAACACCTGTACAGCTAGCTTAACCCTTATTTTTTCACATGTGTTAGGATTAATGTGCTTCTTCGAAATTATTGAATAACATTTAGTTACATTTACGACGTTCCAAACGGCGGATCGTAAATACCAATTATTACTTGGCATTATTTTCGCACACATTATAATAAAATACAATTAAAACCACAAATGTTGGTTTTAATAATGAGAAATAAAAATCTTAGCTGGCACTTGCCACAAATTTCAAGCTTGGAGTATACATGCCGCTCTTAGTGCAAAGATTTTAGATCCTCAATTTTGACCTCTTGGAGTCAAAGTCAACCTATAGTATTTATCAACCATCTTTTGAAAACGAGTCTGATCAACTTAAATAAGGTAACAATTCACAATACACCTTTTTTAATATAGTTTCTAATTTTATTAATTTTTGTTTAAGTTTTAGGCTTAATAAGGACGAAAGATTATATTTAGATACGAGAATATCATCAATTAGCAACGAGTTATCGCTTTCGGATTTGATTGAAATTGGTAATTTAAATAAAAGTAGCCTGTTCTGCCAAATTCAAAATCTGACTGATGGTAAATAATTTTGAATTTGACGTGTTGTATATCTCATAGCTAAAATCGTAAAACGTGAATATTTCAGGATTTATTTTTAAAAATTAATCTAAAAGTTTCTACTGCGAAAGCTTTCGTTTTTGATAAAGTAGAATTTCTTTTAAGTGAATTACCATCAGGGTCCGCTAAATGAGGGATTGTTGTTTGCTATAATCCTTCACCAGTGGGTAGTGATGGTATCTTACGGTTTCAAGAAATATTTGTAGAATTTAATCAAGTAATCATTTGCGGTGATTTTAATTACATTTTAACATTTTCCAATTTCCTGCAATATTCGGTTCCGTTCAAAGTTCAAACCAATTTATGGTGAAATATTCTTGACTAAATAATTGTTAATAAGAGTAATACAACTCGATTAATGAAAACATATCGGAAGTGCTGTTCCTGGATATCTGATCATGACATAATTTGTATTGACTATCTATTTAAAATTCCAAAGGTTAAACTAGATTATAACTCAATTCCAAATTATAAAAATATTGACTTTACATTTTATGAGATCTTATTTCTTATATTGTGCATGTGTTCCACTTAAGAAAGCCAAAAAGCGTGATCCTGCTGTTCCTTGGCTGAACGCATTAATAATCAAAGCCATCAAATTTCGTGAAAAATATTTTTCACAACATAAAATGTGTAGCCACACCTGGAAAAACTTAGTACTGCGAAATAACCGTAATAAAGTGTCCGAATTTAATTCAATGGACCATGTGATTAATAAATATAGATGCTGTATTATGGTATACAATGGGGCTTTGTGGTTCAGCGAAATATTGGTTTTACGATATGAAAAATCTATCCACAGTTGGAGTATTTTCTAGATTTACAACAACGCCTTTCAACAGTAAACGATCCTATGACAGTTATGAAAACTATTTTCATAATTTTCTACGTCACAAGGCACTGTCAGATTGTTTGAGCGAAAGTTCTAAATATTTAATAGCAGGAATTACAAATCTAGAGGTCAAATGCGCATTGTCCTTCTTACACTTTCTGCCGTAGGCACTTGGCGAAACACACTTAATACACACATTTTTAAAATTTTTTAAAAACACTTGTTAAATATTTCGCAAAATTAGAAAAGGTTTAAAAAATCACTCGATCGATTTCGGCTTATTAGGCCATCATCAGGAGTATCTACTAAACTGTAAAAATAAAAATGTAGTTAGATATATATATATATAGTTGGAAAAAGCAAAAAGTGAAACCAAAATATACCAATAAAAATATGTGGGAGTGGTAAACAATAAAATTGGTGATAGCAATAAACATT
Source organism: Tipula helvola (assembly GCA_963556165.1). Lineage (NCBI taxonomy): Eukaryota > Metazoa > Arthropoda > Insecta > Diptera > Tipulidae > Tipula > Tipula helvola. The sequence goes on along the minus strand of OY744483.1, from coordinate 142,501,020 downwards.
AAAAATTAAAATAGGGGGTGAGTTAAACACAGGTAAAATTGGTGAGAGCAATAAACATTCAAAAATAAAAATTAAAAAGGGGGGTGAGTTAAACACTGGTATATGATTATTGATTAGTCAACGGTCGAATAACAAAATTCCAGATGTTGATTTTTTTTTTATTTTTATTTTTATTTTTATAACCCGACGAATTAGTAATTTTATGGTATGGAATGAGTATGTGAATAAAACAATGCGGGGTCGGTAATTGGTGAGAAACGGATTTCTCTCTGTTCGTTGAGGATATTTTGGTTAAGAAATATAGCTTTTCGGATTTCGTAAGATTCTAAGTTGTCTAAACGTCTGCTTTTTGGTTGTACATGTAATATTTCTAAATTGTTTAAACTGGATGTGTGATTTTCTAACGTTAAATGATTATAAAGGGATGATTCATGGCTACCAGATAAATGTTCTTTAACTCTAACTTCAAAATTGCGCCCAGTCTGTCCGATATAAGAGGAACTACAATCATTGCAATTGATCTTATAAACGCCAGACTTGGAAAGGCGATCAATTCTTGGTTTGTTGTTAAAAATCATTTTCTTAATTGTATTATTGTTATAAAAAGCAAAGCTAATATCTGTATATTGTGTAACGATGTTACTAATCCGTTGACTAGTTTTTCCTATATACTCTAAGCGGCGCCAATTTTTCGGCATTGGGCTATCAGGTGGATAAATGTTAGCTAAAGCTTTATGTTTCAGTTTTCTGTTTAATAGCTTTAATATAGTCTTAGCTGCATAACCGTTATTCGCTGCTATTTCTAAAATTATATTAAGCTCTTTGTTATAATTGGATATGGTCAAAGGAATGTTTATTAATCTATCTAAGAATGAGTGGAAAGCTGACATTTTAATATTATGGGGATGGTTTGACGAGTTAGGTATAATGGCGTCTGTATACGTGGGTTTTCTATAAATTTTGAACTCTAATGAAGAATTAATTCTGGTTATTGTTATATCTAGAAAGTTAATAGATTTGTTTTCTTCTTTTTCTACCGTAAAATTAATGGTGGGATATTGAGAATTTAACCAAGTGAGAAAAGAGGTTAATAGCCTATCAGTTCCATTCCATAGACATAGTATGTCATCAACATATCTGTACCAAAAGATCATATGACGGAAATAAGGATTATTGCTTGATACAATCGTTTGTTCGAAGAAATTCATGAAAATTTCTGCTAACAAAGGTGACAGAGGGGAGCCCATCGGTAGACCATCAGTGAATCTGAAATACTTATTATCAAAGCAAAAATAATTTTGTTTAATACAAGTTTCAAATATCAGCTTCAGTTCATTCCGAAGGCTTCCATCTGCAACATCCCTATCTAAGTAAGTATAAACTATTTGAGACAAAATGTTAATTGGAATAGAAGTGAAAAGACTAGCAACGTCAAACGAAACTAATTTTGAGTGTAGTGGAATATCAACATCTTGAATTTTGCTAATCAATTCTACCGAGTTCTTAACCGAGAAAGCCGAAACGAAATTGGTATGACTGTTGAAAAAGTTTATGAAACCCTTACATAGCTTGTAGGCAGGTGCATTGCAATACGCTACTATTGGTCTAATTGGAATGCCTTCTTTATGGATTTTAGGTAAACCATAAAGAATTGGGGCAGATGGATTCATAACCGTGTACCTCCAACCAGTGCCATCAAAGTGTAATAAATAAAAAAAATTTTAAAAAATGTGTGTATGCGCATTGTCTTTGATCCTTTTCAATAATTTTAAAGAAACTTTAAGGTAGTTGTAATTAGGGCTTGCGTCACGAGATTTCCAGGAATTTAAGCAACTAAAGGTATTCCTGTTTCCCGGGCATGTTGTGGATATTTCCTGGGAAAGCAAAATCTAAATTCAAGACTCCTCTATTTCGTTTATTAATTTCATGGAATTAATCAGAAAGTCGTGGGATGAACGAATATTGAGAAATGCTGTCCAGCTACACACAAAATGTACTTCCACCGCTGAATATATCTTTAGATGCGTTACCAAATCAAGACATTGAAAGACCAAACGCTGAAGCAACTTCAACATTTTTGTTTACAAAAAAACCGGCAAATATTATTAACCACAGTTGTTAAAACTTCTAAAAGAAAAGTTAGTCATTAGAAGAAATAAGGATGATGCATCGTTAATAAAATTCTTACAACATCCAGAGTTGGAGACACAGAAAATTATAGTTCATGCATTTGGAGCAAGTTCAAAATCCGAAATGGTCTATTTTGGAAAATAATTTTGCAGATGTAGATGAGGACCATTAGGTAATTTAGGAATTTTCTATTAACGGGCGGGTTGCTAACAAAAACTAAATCGTCATTTAGTAGATTTATAACATTCAGCTCCACTAACTGTTGACAATATGTTGAGTAAAATCAACGCTGATAGTTTAATTTTTTCCGCCGGCAAATTTCAACATCTCATGCATGATAAGAGAACGGAATACGCCGATTGAGTGATTGAACTAGTATACATCTCGTTTTTTTTTTTTTTTCAATTATTTGCTACGGTTTTCGAAGTATTCTGAACTAAAAGTGCGAAAATCACTGGTTTTCGAGATATATCGGAACCGAATTCAGCGCGTCAAATACTATTCTGGTGTTTGTGTAAGAGGTTTGGCCAAATTTTGTCGGCCTTTGTTATCAACGGGAAAATGTGAAGAATGAACAGTGGTGCCAACAGCATTAGTAAAAGATATCAACGAATTTACCAATGACCTTCAGTTGTACTTATACAACTATGATTTCAGCATTAGTAGACACTGGAATTCAGACTAGCATTATTCGAGATCTTAAACTTCAAACAACAGATCCTTTATCCAGGTTTAAATGGGTCTAAGCTAAGAAATTTAGGTTTTCAAATATTTTGTTGTTAGACTCTGCGAAGTACGTTGGTTAACTCTTGTACATCCAAATTTATACAACAAACGTACGAATTTACTTGGTTTCAGTAAATAGGACCGGAATTGTTCGATTTATATTTTATGCGTATAGGTTTTGTAGATTTACATGACAAACCAAAGCAAGATATTGGTCCTTATTAACAATCATTTAAAGAATATCAGGCTATACCTACATACAAATTGTTTAATACACAGGTTTAATACACGAATTAAAAATATACTTGACATCTAATCAACCGATTTATTGTGCCCTCAGTAGATTACCATTGAAAAATAAGGAAACACTAAGAGACATAATGGGTGATTTGCTCGGCAGGAGAATCGTTCAAAAATATCGTAGTGGCTATTCAAATGGAATATTTAGTAAACAAACGGAACGTTATTCATCGCATAGGTATGCGTTGATTATAGGAGATTGAATAGGATAACTATCTCGAGGGTTCCGGTCGTTATGGTAAATTGTATTATGGTACGAAGTGCATCATCAAAGAATTTTCCACATGTATCATATGCCTTACTGAATCATTCCGTAATGAACGGATCCCTTACAGATATCCTATTCTGCGAATTGAGGATTTTTTGGATATTGGAAAGGCAAAAAGATATTTAGTCTTATTGTTCTGAAAAGCAAGTATACTTTTTTCATTACGGTCAAATGGGCAGTTTGTATATTTGAGTACCCCATTTATGTACCCCGTTGAGTACCCCGTAGATGTTTATAGTACAATACTGCTCCACAAACAGGATAATGGGTTTTTCAACCCTTTTTCTTTCTTCAGCAAAATATCAACATAGCTTGGGAACAGAAACCACTTCATTTAATTAGAGTCACTGACAGTCATATACGCTTTAAAGAGATTTATACCTCCACAGATTGTAGCTCACTCAAACAGACCCTTAAGAAAAAAGATTCAAATTTCATTAGTCTCTATTTTTAGACTTTTAAAGAATCACGAATACGAAAAATTAAAAATTCGATACATTGAGCTATATTCCAGTTTCCAGGTATCTTAGCGTTGGAATAGTGCAGTTTTCTGCAAACTTTACCTATTTATAAGCTTACAGAAAGAATGTAAAGGAAATCTTAAAATTCATTTGTATCAGTGTGTTTTTACACTAAGCATTTTGTGATAAGCACAATTTATTATTATATGCCAGTTCACAAAATCCTTAATTCCTAAATTTCTTTGTTTTTTAATTTAAAATTTTCTGAGCTTAACAGTCAAACAACTAACAACTAAACTAAATTCGAATTAAACAAAAATGCAAATATACAAATTGTGTCTTGTTTCTTAGACAACGGGTAGGAGATCCGAAGTCCAAATAATTTTAAGAAAATGCCTCTAAAAAAAATTAAGTTGAGATTTAGATGATTCAAATTTTGGTAATTTATGATTGCCAGTTGAATACTTTGTATATTTCAGGGTGAATAACGACGAATTTCCTTAAAAGAAGTTCAGCCTTTAGAAAAATATTGATAAAGTTTTTTACATTTGTATATATGTATGTACATATGTATGCAGATAAAATCCACAGCTGAGAAATTAAAACGAATTTGAATACATATTTTGCACCAATATACATTTAGGCATGCAATTTTAACCGTAAACCCATTAATCTACCGAAGATTTATTTCAATACCATTAAGCTGGTGATTTTACGTGAAAAATATGAATACAACAAGAAGAATGTATGTTGCACATGCACTTATCATCATCATTAATTTTTGTCTTGTATCCAATTTATATTTAATTTCTCGAAACATCACCGTACGCGCATCTCTCAAGATATTCATTCACACAATCCAATTATTCTGGTTAGTTGGTGTACATTATTTTTTATTTTTTTATTGGTGAGTCTTAAAAGTTGATTTATAAATATTTAATCTCTGGCCGTCCACTATATAATGTTATTAATTAATGATAATTTTTTTTTTTAATATTCCTCGCGAGCTCGGTGGAAGTAAGTCATTATCTTAATAAAAATAATAAAAAATTATATTTTAAGACGATTCAAACACTCTAGAACCAGATGGCGTTTAATTAATCACGGCGCGGATAAAAATTTATTGCGCAATTATATACGAATTTGTGACAGCGGATCTTGAATCAAAACCCAGTATTTAACCTTTCCAAACCAATATTTCATAAGGTAAATTAACAAGTTGGCGATTTAAGTATCTTATAAAATTTCTTAATTTGAGAAATATTTTTTTTATTACCAATTAGAGAACTGAGATAAAAAATAAATATAAAACTTTTGTTTTTTTTTTGTGAGGTAAGGAGATTATAGTTATAAAGAAATTAATGTTTCATCTTAATTTAGCAGCAGCATATCCTGTAATATTTTTCTCTGTAAACACTCGATTAACATATAAAATAAAAATAAAAATTGTTTTTACAAAATAAAACCTCTTGAGGAGAATCCGATTAAATGAGCAAGTCTTTTAAATCCAAAATTAATATGTTGGAAAACAATATGAGCTGTCATTAGAATAACACACCAATATTTAGCGTTTGAGAAGAAAACATCACACTTCACACCATATCGATATGGGCATCAGCTACTTTCCAAATAGTAGTAAAAGCGCCATCAAAACATCTAACACGTTTAGCTAACGGAAAAGGAGTTCATACAGGTTGCAACCATACATTATTGAATATTCAATACCGTCAAGACTTCGGCACGATTGAAGGCAGAGGGGGCATGGTTACACCAATCCTGAAAATTCAACGAACACCCTTAGAAGATATCAGGTTAGAGACGTATTGTGCCCGTTTGTCTTCCGAGGAAATAAATTTTCTGCTTATTCGAGAAACCATTAAAGCTTATTTATTGCAAAAGTTTAAGTTCTGTTCCAAGATGAAGCGCAAGAAGTTCTGGAAAATTAAGACTCCTCTACCCACAAGTTTACATTGTCAATTTTGCATAATATGCCAAGTATTGATGAGATTTTCATAATCATCCGATCTAGCTGATGGGGCCCTTTGGGCTTGAATTTGGAGTTTATCCTCTAAATATTCAGCTCAACAACTTCTCATATCCTTGACATTCTGATCCGATGCGATTTAATAAATACGACCTATAATCGAACATTATGTAATTTGGCACTTGATGAATATTTATGTTATTTCCAGACAACGCCATTTATTTTAAATTTAAAAGTTGCTAACTGTAACTCGAGTTTTATCTGCAAGCATCGTGGTGTATGGTAAATGCACTCGTATGGTAAAAGCGGTTCTAACAGATAAAAAAATTATTATGGTACTGTGGAAAGAAAACATCCTAGTCACAAATCACAATTACAGATGATGTGTGCCATCAGACACTAAACAATGAAAATCTAGATAAATATTAGTTCGAGGCGAATTTAAAGAGATAAATTGAATAAATTAAGATGCGATTTATTATGATCGCAAAGTCAGGTAAGATGTATGTTTTAAAAATAATTTATATTTTTTGCTGTTAGGAAATCGCTTTCGAGGACAACACAAATTTGTTGATGAATCAGCTTGGACAAAATTGCAATCAAACAATGTTTTTGGGACATCCGTGAAAGTAGTTAGGTCGTTTCAGTTAAGTGCCTATTTTGTTTACTACATATTGTAAATTTACCACATACCACAACTGAAGACGACTTGCATTCCATACCATCAATTTCAATGGTTTACCAAATAGTTGCGCCAAATGTACCAAAAATATCACATAATTTTGTTAAAATTGTTACCTATACATAATTTAATTAAAGAAATTAAATTTTCTAAAAAGAAATTATGTATAGCTTCCAGTTTTAACAAAATTATGAATAATGTGAAATTTTTGGTACAATTGAAATATTTTTTTAATAATTTACTTATTGCAGGCGCAAGTATTTGGTAAACCGTTGAAATTGACCGTATGGAATGCAGGTCATCTCCAGTTGTGGTATGTGGCTTGTGCTTTTATAATGTGTCTTCTCTGGGCGTCGATATTTCTCGCCAAACACAAATTCTCTCCTACAAATTATTTCAACAACCCTCAACTAATACAAAAAAAAAAAAAAAAAAAATTCGAAAAAATGATCTACATCCTTTGACAAAAATTGATTACATACATCGATATTGATTACTACAATGGCTTTAGAAATAATAAATAATAATTCAACCGATGCTAGAATTATTGATGAAGTGAATATGACGAGAAGGGAGATGTAGTATCAATTAAACCACCCCAAATATAAAAAAAATATGCTGCGAAGTGTACTTTTGGGCAAGATTGCTAAAGGCTAACAGCAAACGAGTGTATGGGAAGATGGCGAAATTTGCGGTCTAAGTATAAAAGGATATTAACAAATCCAAAATTAAAAAGTGGCAGTGCGAGCCAACTGAAGGCAATAGAGGCAGCTTGGGTGATTCGAGAGATGAAGTTTCTGAAAGAAAACGACGATCACGAGTAAGTACAAATACAATTGTCATTTTTATTTTATAATGTCGTATATATTGTACATATTTTGAAAATTATGCTTTTTATAGAATTGAAAATAAAAAAAAAATAAATAAAAATCGCCATTTTTTTGACGCACATCGAAATAGAAAAATCGACATTTTTTCATCAATTTTCACTAATACCAATAAGGAAACGAAATGTCAATTTTTGAGAAACTTCAATTTTCATAGAAACGTCAATTGTGTAGTGCCTTAAAAATTTTCTATACATCAAAACTGGTTTATCATCACACCAATATAAACATAAAAATCGTCAATTTTGGTTGGAACGTCATGTTGTTCTTTTTGGTACATAAAATTCAAGTAAATTTGAAGTGGCAAAAAGAAATCGACATTAATAAAAATAAAATATAAATATTCAAAGTCTAGTGGCGAATTGATTTCCAGCGTCGCCATATATATTTATTTAATTTATTTTATTTATTTTATTTATTTATTTATTTATTTATTTAATTATACATATATATTAATTCATTTTATTTAATTTTATATATTTACTTAATTATTTTATTTCTTTTTGTTTTATTTATTTATTTATTTTATTTTATTTCATTTTAATTTATTTTTTATTTTATTTTATTTTATATTATTTTATTTATTTATTTTATTTTTTTTTATTACTTATTTTAATTTATTTAATTTCATTTATTTACTTATTTATTTTATTTAATTTATATATTTATTTTATTTTATTTGTTTATTTTTTAATTTATTTTATTTTATATATTTATACTTATTTTATTTAATTAATTAATTTTATTTATATATTTATTTTTTAATATAATAATTTATTTAATTTAATTGATATATTTATTTATTTATTTAATTTAATTTATTTGTTTTATTTATCATAATTTACTTATTTTATTTATATTATTTTATTTATTTAATTATTAATTTTATTTTATTTGTTTATTATTTTAATTTAGCTTCTTTATTTTATTTAATTTGTTTATTTATTTTATTCATATATTTATTTTATTTAATTTATTTATTTTATTTATATGTTTATTTTATTTATTTATAATATTTAATCTGATTTTATTTTATTTTATTTATTTGTTTAATTAATTTATTTTATTTTATTTTATTAATTTTATTTAATTTATTTATTTAATTTAATTTATTAATTTTATTTATATGCTTATTTTATTTATTTGTTTATTTATTTATTTTATTTATTTATTTATTTATTTTTTTTTAATATATATATTAATTTATTTTACTTATTTATTTTATTTAATCTGATTTTATTTTATTTTATTTATTTGTTTAATTAATTTATTTTATTTTATTAAATTTTTTATTTTATTTTATTTTATATTATTTTATTTATTTATTTTATTTTATTTATTTATTTATTTTTTAATATTTTTTTAAAATTAATTTGTTTTATTTATTTTGTTTTATTATTATTTACTAATTTACTTACAAAGTTATATTTTATTTTATTTTATTAAATTTTATTCTATTTTATTTAGTTTATTTATTTTTTTTAATCTGATTCTATTTTATTTTATTTATTTTATATATTTTATTTATTTATTTTATTTATATTATTTCATTTATTTACTTATTTATTTTATATTACTTATTTAATTTATTTTATTAAATTATTTATTAGTTGAATTTAACTTATTTATTTTATTTTATATGTTTATTTATTATATTTATTTAATTTATTTATTTATTTATTTTATTTGATATTTTTTTATTTATTTTATTTGCTTTTATTATTATTTACTAGCTTATATTTAAATTAATTTTATTATATTTTATTTCATTTATTTCCTTCTTTTTTATTTTGTTATATTTTATTTATTTATTTATTAATTTATTTTATTTTAATTATTTTTTTACTTTTATTTATTTTATTTTATTTAAAATAATTATTTATTTATTTATTCTATTTTATTAGATTTATTTGTTATTTATTTTAAATTTTTTATTTTATTTCATTTTAATTAATTAATTTATTTATTAATTTATTTAGTTTAATTTTATTTATTTATTTTATTTTATTTTGTTTTATTTAGTTATTTTTTATATATTTATTTTATTTATTCATTTTATTTATTTATTAATTTATTTTATTTTATTTTATATATTTATTTATTTTATTTTGTTTTATTTATGAATTTATATATTTATTTTATTTTATTATTTATTAATTTAGTTTATGTTATTTATTTAATTTTATTAATTTATTTATTTTATTAATTTAATTATTTTATTTATTTATTCATTAATTTATTTTATTTTAAATATTTCATTTTTTTTTATTTGTTTATTTTTTAATTTATTTTATTTTAATTTATATATTTAAACTTATTTTATTTTATTTTATTAAATTTTATTCTATTTTATTTAGTTTATTTATTTTATTTAATCTGATTTTATTTTATTTTATTTATTTTATATATTTATTTATTTATATTATTTTATTTATTTACTTATTTATTTTATTTTATTTATTAAATTATTTATTAATTGAATTTAACTTATTTATTTTATTTCATTTATTTATTTATTATATTTATTTATTTATTAAATTTATTTTATTTATTTATTTTACTTTATTTTATTTATTAATTTATAATTTATTTTATTTTATATATTTATTTTTTTTGTTTTATTTTATTTGTTTATTTATTCTATTTTGTTTTGTTTCATTGTATATTATTTATTAAATTATTTATTTATTTGTCTTAATTTAGTATATTTATTTACTTATTTAATTTTTTTTTATTAATTTAGTTTCTTTATTTTGATATTTATTTATTTAAGTATTTTATTTATTTATTTTATTTGCTTTTATTATTATTTACTAATTTATATTTAAATTAATTGTATTATATTTTATTTCATTTATTTACTTATTTATTTTATTTTATTATTTCATTTATTTATTTCTCCTATTTTATTTTATTTATTTGTTTATTTATTTTAAATTTTTTATTTTATTTCATTTTAATTTATTTATTAATAATTTTAATTAATTTTATTTATTTATTTTAATTATTTATTTATTTTATTTTGTTTTGTTTAGTTATTTTTGATTTATAATTTATTTTATTTTATACATTTTTTTTTATTTGAATTTATTTATTTTATTTTGTTTATTTAATTATTTATTAATTTAATTAAACATATTTATTTTATTTATTTATATTAATTTATTTTGTTTATTTACCTATTTAATATTTTTATTTAATTAAATATTTTATTATTTTATTTGTTTATTTGTTTTATTTTATTTATGAATTTATATATTTATTTTATTTTATTATTTATTTAATTATTTATTAATCTAGTTTATCTTATTTTTTTAATTTTATTAATTTATTTATTTTATTAATTTAATTATTTTATTTATTTATTTATTTATTTATTTTATAAAATAATAAATAAAATAAAATAGTTAAATTTTATTTTATTTTATTTTATTAATTTTATTTATTTTTTTGAATTTATTTTATTTATTTACTATTTTATTTTATTTATTTATTTTATAGTTTATATATTTATTTATTTTATGTATGTATTTATTTTATTTATTTATTTATTTTTTTAATTACTTTATTTTATTTTATTTATTTTATGTTATTAGATGTTATTTGTTTTATTTTACATATTTATTTATTTAATAATTTTATTTGATCTTTTTGAGCTGGTCATTGCCAACGCAAGTACAAATAATTTTCGAGATTTCACAAATTATCGAGAAATATGCAAAATAAATTTTTACATTGTGATTTATAATATACAATGTTTGAATTTTTACACGTTTGTGTTACTCGTTTTGTTTTTTTTTATCGTTGTTGTTTTTTAACCCTTATGTCTATGGTGGGTTACCCGGGTAACCTTTTCGACTTTAATCGATAAAATTTCTATTTTATCAATGGAATTTTGGCTCCAGGAATGCCAAAATCATTTAAATGATTTTAAAAGTATTCGTCCCTATTTTGGTACTTCAAATATTTAACGGTTTACAAATTACACCTTTAAATCAATTACGGGTTACCCGGGTAACCTTACGCAAAATAGAAGAAAATGGAATTTTATTTCTTATACAAATAAAAAATCGGTTCTAAAATTTATTAACATTTTATTTTATATATTTAAAAAATCAAGATAATAAAAATTTTAAATAAAAGAAAACAAAATATACATTTATTCGGAACAAGCAAAACCCACATTTCGTTGTAAGAAGTGTTCATTAGAAATGGGAAGATTGCACATCGTACAGCATTTTCGAGTGTTCTCTTGGGTGGTGACTATTGAGTTTTTGCAGATAATACATTTTCCTACTACTGCAATTTATCCCGATGCATCCCTTAGAGGGCTTGGCTTTCCAGCCGCTGATTAGAAATTGGTTTACCTAACATTCACTCTATCCCTGATTATGTTGAAAAGTCTCTGATACAATATATAGTGCTTGATCTACTGTAATTAGAGGGCATCCCAACTATATTCCCGCTTCATCTTCAACTATAATATATGGTGTTATTATATTTGATCCGCATGAGTTCGTTGGGTCTGGAATCAATAAACAAATTAGCACCACCATCTACCAATGATTTTCCAAAATTACTGTTTCGGAATACCGTGCTATCTTGATCCCACAACTACAGAAAACAATTTGTAATTAGCATCGCAAACTGCAAACAATATAATACTGAAACTATTTTTGTAGTTGCAATACATAGTTCTAGAGTGGGAAAATGCCTGTAATCAATATGATGAGAAAAGTTAATGTTTTTATTAAACACGTAATAAAACATAATCAAAAAATATGCACAAGTAAATCTACGTGGCCCGTCTTAAAGAATTGTAATAAAAAACGTCTTAATATATTGTAATAAAATTCGTTAATAATTTATTTAAAAATAATATACATATATAAATCCCCGATCCCGAATTATATAAGAAGTGGTAGCTTTGCCAATGCGGAAACCATATTTTCCAATGGAGACCAAACTGTCCCCACTAGCAAGATATCTAAAAATAAAATAAATTAATATATTATATGACTTCAAATACTATATCAACGAGACTACTATTACGAAACTATATGGTACTCCAGTCAGGTGACTTCAAAATCCTCTATGGGTTCTGGGGATGGCCAAACATCGCATGACAGAAGTGATTCCAGCGAAAATTTTACATGTAAGCAGCAGAATACTGTGAAAGAACTATTGACCTACAGAAAATGAAGCAGTCGTTTGCCAAGCTAAGCAAAAAAATGGAGTTTCTAAAGCGAGAAAATGAACTTCTAAAAATGAACTGGGATGCTAAAGAGCATAGCGAACTAGAGAGTATTGAATTAGAAAAACTCAACTATTTCACTGATGAGGATGAATTAGAAAGGGAGACGGACTGGATTCTAAAGAAGGAAAAACAGTCCAGGAAGGGTAAGAAAAGAAAAGCTGAATCGTCACCTGAGGTTGAACAACTAAATGGTAGTGGAACTGCAAGTACCGAACCGAAAGTTGTCCAACCCGAGGTCAATCAACCAAAAGGTAAGTAAATCTACCAAGAACAAAGCACCAAAACTAGTGCAACCGAAAGAAAAACCACATCCACCAATAAAAATTGTGCACGTACCCAGTTATCGAATAATTCAGTCACTGATGAAATCGGTTACTGACAAAGAGTATAAGCACAGACTAAAGTAATATTATAGAGACGTCTTAATACGAATAAAAAATTTGTCCCAATTGTTTGCACGAGATATTTGCAATTTGTCGATTTTACGGGTATTTGTTGTTGTTGTTTTACAAAGAGCGAGTTCATTTCAGGAAAACAATCATAACTCGAGAATGGCTGGACCGATTTTGGATTTCAAAATCAACTAACCATCATCACTCCTTCCTTCACCTTTCCTAAAAATGTTATGGCAATCGGTTGAGCCGTTCTCGAGTTATGGAGTGACAATCAAAATGTACACTTTTTTTATATATGTGTTTTGTTCTTGAGTGTAAATATTTTCAGGGATAGTTCCTTGATTAATTTCAAGCAAAAAATCGTTCCTGGAGGGGGGCCCATTTTCAATATTTACTGAGATACAGTGCGTTAAAAAATTTTTTTTGGGGTGGTACCTTCACGCATATTTTTTTTAATTACTCCAAAATTAGGTAGATTAAGCCAAGCAAATGCAACATTATTTTTAGGGATCAGAATTACCTCTGTTTTAATGTATTACGTAAGTACGTAGCTCATTCCGTTGTTTAAATATTAATGTTTAAACTTTGAATTTTATTTAAATATCACTAAAATTTTGCGTTTTTCATAGCTTTTTACTCATAAAACATAAAAATATTAACTAATTTTTAATTTTTGCTTTTTCCTCATACAAATATCTACAAAAAACTCATAGAAACATTTGATGTACGTTTCTAGATAACATGAGAAATTAGAATACAAATGTGTCATGTCAATTCAAAATCAATTAATTTTGTAACTTTTTTGTGATATTTTATTAGTTTTTCGTAAATACTTTTTACTAAAACATTTACCAACACGTCTAGAAGATTGCTTGAAACTAGAGGTGTGGCTAATCATCGGGTGGATACTAACCCGGTACCATTTTTATCTGTTTATAGCGATAATGCTGTGCTTCGAGTGGCTAGAAATGAACATTCAAACAGTATCAGACGTTTGTTTTTACGGTTCATTATATTTTATGTCAAACTATAAAATTTGGAGTATTCTTCATGACAATAATCTTCCTCCATACCATTATACACCCGTCCAGGGTCTTTTGCCCGCTTATTTTGAGAAACGAACAGAGTTTTGCGACCTACTTTTAAAAAGGCAAATGGTCGACGGAAACTTTTTTCCAATATTCTATGGGCGGACGAATCACAGTTTACGAGGGACCGTATTATGAATTTCAATAATCTGAATTTGTGGGCTACAAAAATTGGCTATGGAGAATAATGAAACAGCTGGTTTATTCATCTGAAATTGTAAATGTAGAAGATCTAAACGAGAGAATTGTTGCGGCTGCAATACAAATAAGGGAGATTTTGGATAATAAAAATGTATCAACAGCAATTCAGAAAAGGTTATTAAAATGCATTAAAAATAGAGGTGGCCATTTCGAGCACTTACTGTAAAAAGTATTTACGAAAAACTAATAAAATATCTTAAAAAGATACAAAATTGATTGATTTTTAATTGACATGACACATTTGTATTCTAATTTCTCATGTTATCTATAAACGTATGATACATCAAATGTTTCTATGAGTTTTTTGTAGATATTTGTATGAGGAACAAGCAAAAATTAGAAATGACTTATTATTTTCATGTTTTATGAGTAAAAAACTATGAAAAACGCAAAATTTTAGTGATATTTAAATAAAATTCAAAGTTTAAACATTAATATTTAAACAACGGAATGGGCTACATACTTACATAATACATTAAAACAAAGGTAATTCTGATCCCTAAAAATAATGTTACCTTTGCTTGGCTTAATCTACCTAACTTTGGAATAATTAAAAAAAATATGCGTGAAGGTACAACCCCAAAAAAAATTTCTTTAACGCACTGTATCTCAGTAAATATTGAAAATGGGCCCCCCCCTCCAGTAACGATTTTTTGCTTGAAATTAATCAAGGAATTATCTCTGAAAATATTTACACTCAAGAACAAAACACCCTGTATAGATTAAGACGTCTCTATAATATTACTTTAGTCTAGGGTAAAAGGGTAACAGCGCTAGACAATGACGTTTGGAAAATTAATACTCTGGGCTCAGATTCCCATAGAACCTTATCTATGAAGCTGAATGCTGAAAAGCATCAGTGGTTTACCTATGAGGACAAACATGCTCTATCTATAAAAGTTATGGCAACAGGTTTGCATCACACTTGCTCAAGAACAGAAATAATGGAACACTTACAAAATAAAGGCCTTAAAATACTAGATGCTGTGAATATTGTTAAAAAAGAAAGAACAGAAAACCAGGAAGGGAACTAAACTTTCAGTAAAAGGAGATTCCCTCTTTTTATGCTCTAAAATAATCGAATTATGGAAAACTTAATGAACAGCATCGAGGCTATTACAAAGCGGCTAGATGACCAAACTAATCTGAACAACATGATATTTGATCAACTGAAGAAAATGCAACTCCCACAATGCAATCCGATACAATATGTTAAGTAAGAACACAAATTTTATGCTGTGTGCCTCAGTTCGATTTTTTCGACTAAATTTTTTACAAAACTACATTATGCTATTAACCACCAGACGGCTAACGAAAAGTCTCCTCGCGAGGATGCTTTTCGTTTTAGTTGCCATTTACCATTGAGAGTGCTTGGATTATACAGTTTATTACGAAAAAATTTAATTTATGCCACAAGTTTGTAGTGAAATGCTGATCCTGAAATGTAAAAATGTAGATTAATCTCACTGTTTTAGTGAGATTAAAAATTCTTGTCTACATTTGAAAAAGATCTCATTTGTAGATCTAACGGCGTTGGATACGCCCAATTGACTATACGAGTATTTTTCGTTTTTGAATTGAAATCATTATTGTAAACAAACTTTCTGTTTTTGTTAATAGTGATTTAAATTATATGTATTGTCGAATTTTCAGTGCGTGATCTTGGCGGGCAAGGGCATAACGAGCAGCAAATTAACAATTATGGAGTGAAAGAACGTACCAGATTTATGGAAGTCATCCCGTTGGGTTCTTTGTGATTGAGCCCTGAATCAGGAAAACAATCTATAATGTGCAGTTAAATTAACATCTCGCCCATTTTAAGCTTTAGATAAATTTGGAAATCCGTGCCCTCAACACTTTTTGTCAAAAATAATTCATGATTGTGAGTATGATCTTTCCCAATCGAACCTTATTTATAGGGTTTTCAGATTAAACGAACCAGTTTCCAAATTACGCGAAACTATTTTCAAAACTAGGTATATTTATTAAATATTTCTTTGTTAAAATTCGGGGTTGTAACTTATATCATTCCATTCGTCCAGCGGAAAGAGCAAGAGGTGATGTAGAAACAGAAATCGAAGAAGAAACAATGCAAGTCGCTACTGTAAGGATTCACATTAAACCCAAACAGTTTACTGTCTCTGCAATATACTATCCTCCCCGGCATAACTTGAAAGAGGGGGACTACATTAAACTATTTAAATCACTATTACGTGTTTTATTATTGGAGGTGACTTTAATGCGAAAAACACCTATTGTGGATCTAGACTTACGACGTCAAAGAGTAAAGAATTGTTTTAAGCAGGACAGACATTAAAAATTGAATTTTACTCTGGTGGTTCCCCAATATACTGGCCCAGTAACGAAGCTAAGATACTGGACAGTCATTGAAACGGTAATCCAAAGGGAAAGTCCACCCAGATTAACAAATTCAAAAACAAACTGGGCTCTCTTTCATGAATTAATGGAGGAAAAAATCAATCTCCAGGTTCCGACAAGAAATTCTCGACAGTTATAACCCCCATTTTACAAAATAACAAACACATTGTGCTTACTTAAGTGTGCACAATGTGGTATCTCCGACTGGTAGTAGTCTGGCAGAAATTCAGACAAAGTAGGAAATTTTTCAGTATATTGGTGTGTGCTTTCAGTTCCTTTTTAGTGGGTGGAACAAGCGTACTATAATTTTGATTTCGAATTTTGTTATTCGCTCTGATGCCCAACCGAACTATGAATTTGATTTTTTTCCATATCACAACCTGTCAATACTTCCATTTTGTGTTCCATCTGGTATACCAAACAAAAACAAGATTATAATACTTGAAAACTGTCAATTGCCCTAAAATTTAAATTTCATTCTTCTTTATTTACAGTTTTTATCGATTTTGTTCCGTAGTTTTGAGAAAATTATATTGATTGAACGATTTGAACATCAATTCTTAATACGCACGTGCCACATGAATACACCAATGGTATACTCTCTAATGACTCTAGAGTTTGCAATCATATATAGGCAGAATTAATATTAATAACTCAAAGTAATGCATATTTTAAAACACTTAAGAAATTAAACCGAAATACAAGAAAACGTAACAATCATTACCCGCATCGTGTAAAAATTGCAATCAATATACATATATTTGAAATTACTCAGCAATTTTTGATCGCGGCTTCAAAACACACTTCACTACGTATTAAAGTGCTTTCATTTTCATATTCCAGACAATTTTTTTTCCTGCACAATATTGTGTGCGCAGGATGAAAGAAAGATACCGCGCGCAATCTCAATCCAGCACCTACATATCATTATTATGTACATTTAAATACCAATATAGTGTGTTTTCTTTGTGCGTTCATCTTCTCGAAACGTTTTTAATATAAATTATAATAAAAAAAGGCACCTACTACAATAATTGTTGAACGTCTTGTATTTAAGAAGAAAATCGTAAGCAACAAAAAAAATTCACACTCAAAGGTCTTGGACATTTTTATTATTTGTGTTTCCTCTTGTTGTTTTGTTATAAAGGTATTTATAGCAGAGCAGAGGTAATAGCAAACGACTGTATCATGTGTTTATAAAACGGATAAAAGGAATTTTGTCGACCGGGTACATTAAAGAAGAGATTTTTTTTTTGTGATTTGTTTACACATCAGAGAGGTCTATTTATATAAATGACAATACACACACCGGTGGGAGTATACTGAAACGGGTGTTGTTGCACAAACAAAATATTTTTGGTTTTGTGTTGTTGAAATTAGCGCATTGTTATCTTGTGTCATTCATTATAATTTTATGTTATACAAATACCGAATCTGATGCAACTACAAATTATATCCATGCTACCAACGTGGGTTGATTGTATAAGCAAAATATAAAGGGAGAATTTTTAAGGTAAATAAAATTTGACCACTTATTGAATAATTTGGTAAGCCGACTTAGGATTGGTATGAATATATTTTAATTGTTCGATTGCTCCAAGTAGCAATTATTTGGTTCGGTATTATTTAAATTGAGTGGTGATTTAGGAGTACAAAATTTAATTATTTTGTTCATTAGAAATATCCGTTTGTCCCAATGAAGATTATTCTAGTACAGCAAATTTTTATATTTATTAGGGTTCTATCTCACCTTTATTACTAGTAGATATAGGTATTATTATGAATTCTACCGATTGAAGCACTGTTTTTGACGTTGGCATAAACCGGAAATATTTTGATCTTCAGCGTAAATTGTAGGATTATAAACAGGTTTAGCAAATTGAAGTGATTCAAATTGTAAATTCATTTCCATCAATAAGATTCTTTCAGCTTTTTATAAATAAAATATATTAACAATAATCGCATTCACAACATTTTTCCACTTGTTAATAAGAAAAAATGAAGAGTCCTATCATGTATAATATATATACCAAAAAGTAGAAATATCTCCCCCCGTACCTTTACCCCGAACTCATTATTGTTAATCTATTTTGTTTATAAAAAGCCGAAAGAATCTTATTGATTTTAATACAGACAAACTTCTCTTTCTATTATTAGTGTGGGCATAAAACACACAGAACTAATGGGTTTCCTTGAGTTTTTGATTTAGTGAATATAATTCGCTAAGTCAGTAGGTTTTCATTTTTTGGGGTCAATACACTTTGTATGACTCTTGTGTTAAAGTACGGGGGGATTTTGATATTTCTACTTTTTTGGTAGATATATTACATAAGATTGGTCTCTTCATTTTTCTGATTAACAAGTCGAAAAATGTTGTGAATGCCATTATTGTTAATAAATTTTGTCTACAAAAGCCGAAAGAATCTTTATTGTTTTTAATACAGAAAGACTTCTCTTTCTAAATTCATTTCCTTCTGTAGAGTTAACACTTACTGCCAAAGTTGCTTTTGAAAGTAAGCTGATTCGTTTGCATTTGCTGTTATAGATGCGGTTGTACAAATTTCGTTTGCACTATTTATTACATCTAAGACAGTTGTCAAATTTGATATGTTAACATTTTTATTGATCAGCACGTTATGTTCAATTTGTTGGAAATCGAAAGAAATTTCATTGGAACAAAACTTGTTCAAATTGAAAGCCTTAATTTAGAAGTCATGAATTTAATTTGGCTGATGCCGAGATGAAAACTTCGAAAAAAAACAAGAATTTGGGTTATAAATAGCTAAAAAAGGAATATAAATCAGCCCAAATTATGTTACAACAAATCGCATAGCATCAACTGATTTTCACTTGCAGCAAATACATCCTCATTGCCCTATAGAGTAGCCCACCACTCAAATGTTTCTTCGCTCGCATGGTTCATGGTTCAATGTTACGCCACTTTTCGAATGCTATATGTTTACGATACGATCGAGATTGTTTGTTAACTCGATCTATTTTCTATGAAACAGTAGATATTGATAATCTCAACCGATAAATAAAATTTTATCAACACAATTGGAAAACGCCAACTTTTAAATTTTTCTGATAGGAACATTTAATTTTTCTTCCACATCCATAAGCCAATTTTTATACTGTTTGGCCCCGTACAAATGTTAAAATGGTCGACTACTTTTACCTTTGTCAACATAAAATATTGATGAGAGGAATTTTTCCCAAGTGTATGATTTGGCGAGGAACTGCAGATGAAAAAATTATTTAGTTCCAATACAATACAAAATTTCAATTAAAGCAAAATAAATACACAGTTTATATTGGCCTGTATTGTCTGAAATCCATGGAAAAATGGGCAAATAAACAAAACCAGTATTTAAGTGTCCTTCCCGTAGAACGCGGATTGGACGTTTTTTTTATTGAATCGACCATTCCTCGCCTTTGAGGGTTTTCTTAGTTTAGCCTGACATTTAATAAAAATATCCGAATTTAATAAAGCATCTAGAAATAACATAATTGATGAAATGGTTACTTTGTGTGATGTCATTTGCGACCGCTGGTTTTTCAGTGACATTTCATCTTTACTGGATTTGAATTTAGTTAAACGTTTAAACGTTTTTAATGATCGGATCTGGAATATGAGCAAACTTTGCTAGTTTGTGTCGAAGCTGATCGGTTCCATAATTTGATGGAACCAAAAAACAAGTTGATGTAGGTGGACATGATTTATTTGGATCCAGGTTTCATTCGGTTCATAGAATACCATTTCTATTTCGTTTTCCGTGGGCACATAATTCTCGGCTGAATAGCACACTGTTTGGAAACTTTCATTGAGCATTTCACTGTTTGAGTCGACAGGCGAAGGAATCCCATTTTTGACTGCTACCGTGTAACTTGTGCCACTAGAGCTTTTACTGACAGCAGTCCTCGTTGGATGATTTCTTTAATTTCGCTAAATATCTATTAGGAATTCGATTATGAACTCGTGTGAATTACATTAAATTATTCTCGGTTATCGCATAAATTCGCAGCCGTTGTTGAAATTCGTCTCGATTCCATGAGCTCATTAGTAGCTCCTGCGTTGGTTTGAGTAAATTGCGATATAGAATTATTAAAATTGTAAAATCAGAAAGTCACAGTAGTATTTTTTAACCAAAGTTAGATAATAAAACTCTAGCTATTGTCAGTCCAATGACGTTAATTTGACCATATTGCGCTGTTAAACTACCGATAATAATCGATACCAAAAATTTTAACAACATGGGCCACGTGGGCCGAATCATAAAAATAACTTAAACAAAAACTTTTATCCATTAGGGTTATTGATTGTGTATTAATCAAAATCATTATACAACCAATTTTGAAAACGGTGTTAAAGCAAGCAAAATATTTGGTTTTAGAATTAACTTCCATAATGACAATACAAAATTTGTAAAACTTAATTTTGAGATTTTACACGAACCTTAATTCTTTTTAGTTGATGCAGGGGCGGACATTAGTGTTATAAAGAAAGGATTGATCAAGCCGGACATTCCTTGTTTGCCGAACTTAAAATTAACTGTCAAAGGCATTTCTGCAGAATCTATTGAAACCCTTGCAGTGTGTACTTTTAAAATTTATATTCCGAATCAAATACCGTCACATGATTTCCATATTGTATAGTATATCAAACGAATTGCCTTTAAATTGTGCTGGTATAAAATAGATTACCAACGAACTTGAAACAATTACCTATAAATATAGATAATACTAAGTTCATTTATATTAATCTTTGTTCCAATAACTACGAAATCGTAATATCAAGTCGAACAGAAAAAATCGTTAATATGAGATTTAAAACCGATGGTGACTACGAGTTTGTATGTCCTTCTCAAATGCTCAAACCAGGAGTTTATTTAGCTAATGCAGCCAGTCGAACCATCAACTCATTTGCTACAGTAAGTATTATTAATACGAACGATTATCCAGTCAATTTAGATGATTTATACATTAAACCAAGAATATTAGAAAATTATTATATTTATACATTAAATCCTTAGTCAAATGATTTTTAAAATGGATTAGAACTGTTAGAAAATGAATTTGATACAAATCACATGAACCAAGAAGAACAGTCGTACATAATTAAAGTTTGTCGAGAGTTCAACGATATATTTCATTTATCCGGCGACCAACTTTCCATTACAAATGCTGAACACCATATCATATTCATAGCCAATTCATACTGCCCTTAGCACCCAAACTGGACACTCCCATTTTAGAAGAATGCCGTTTAAGTTTTTCAAACTTTTTTTTCTTCAAAAAAGGTCACTATAAAAGTTTATGAAAGGCCCCATAAAAGTTTATAGAATCGCAGTATATTTACACTTTTCTTCGTGTTCCAAATTTTTTGAAACAGAATGAAAAGATTTAATGTAAATCAGCTATATATATTTATCAGATACAATGATAATATTTGATTGTATTTCGAGGGGAGCTACCCCTGCACCCCTTTTGTTCCACCCACGCATCGCTCAATTCATTGATTTTCAAGTTTTTCTTAATTTTAACATATTTGTCAGCTATAACTATACAATTTGGGTGTTTTTCAAAGAGAGCAACCCCTGCATTTCTTATTTCCACCCACGCATTGCTTCAACCAATGTATTTATTAATTTTTTTTTTACTTGTATATATTTCTGTTAATAACTCATTTACTGGCCTTAATAATAAAATTCAAGTTTTTTTGAGAAAATACACCAAATAATTATCAAACACGAATTATGAAGATCAGTGTAATTGATTATGATATGAATTATATTCAACATTAAAAATATGTTTTGATGAAAGTTGAATTTAGTTTTGACAACAAAATTGTTTTGATTATCAAATCAAGATGATAAAATTCGAATTTCAAATTTCAAAACAAATGTCAGTGAACGTGGTTATGTTTATATAAATGATGAGATAAAACAACAAACAGGTATGTGAATTCAATATTTATAATAATAATCATAAAGAAAAATAGAATAAGAGAAACTACGTAGGCCAAATCTCTCTAATGATGCCAGCGCACGTAGTTTTTTACATTGAACCTTATTCAAGATCTTTTATAGAAATGAATCCAAGCAATCAAACAAATACAAAGCAATTTACTTTGTCTGTATGCTAAATTTTTATATTCGTATTTATCAAGCTTTGCTATTGGCTTTGTTTGTGTATAAAAAAATCAAAAACCTAAACAATTTACAAGGAGAAAATAAAAATAAAATCTATTTGTGCCTTCTGCGTTAGTATTTGTAATCTTTATGAATGAAAAAGGCGTAGCTATTGGCGGATTGTTGTTGTTTATTGTAGATTTATGCGAATGTTTGCAAATTTTTTTTATATGGTTTCTCGTAGCGACCAATACACTAACCAGTATATATTTTTAAATATGTGTAAGAGAGCTATACAACGCAATCAGGCTTTCTGAAGAGAGAATTTTAGCAGGTTTTGCCCAACCCCATATACACAAACACACATATGCAAACATACATACTCACTCATACACACTCAAGCAAGCAACCCGCAACCAGATACATAATCGCAAATTTCTACAAAAGCTCGGTTTTGAAATTTATTTATTAATTCGGGCGGCTCGAATTAATAAAAATTTATTTTTCAAACCCGAGCTTTTGGGAACGGAGATTTTCAAAATCGAGATTTAAACACCAAGATTATGTAGCCAACCCATTTAATACAACTCATGTACCTACTAGATAAACAAAATATGTAATAGAAACAGATAATTAAGGAAATTATAACGAAATTGAACGAATAGTTATGATTGAACAGATTTAATTTAGAGAGGATACAAATGAATTTTAGAAAATTACCTAAGTAACTAACACGAAAATAATAAGATGTATGTATGTATGTACATATTGTAAACATCTCTTTTGTACATAAAGCAAAAATAGTAAAATATTCTAAATAAATTTAGAAGTAAAGAGTATAAATAGGATAAAGCTATGTATGTATATCATAGTTCGGATATCTCATTTCAACATATGGATGCTAATTTATTTTACTATTTCTGAAATAGTGGGACATATCTAGATACCGCATTTTTGATATTTTATTTACAACTTTATTAATTGCGTAAAACTGAATAAGTTAAAAAAACTATTTTTTTTCAAACTCACATCGTTCTGATTTATAAACGCAGTGTTTTCTGATTATTTTTTTTTTTTAGATTTCAGATAACTAGTTTTGATGAAAATTTTCTCGAAAAATATAAAAAATTATGTAAAATGACTTCAAACAGCTTCAAATTTTAAAACGAATTGCATGAAAAAATAAAAAATTTTTTTGCAAATATCCAGATTTGATTAATTCCCCAGAATTTATCCATGCTAATGTTTGGTATGGAAAATAGATGTATGCATTTTTTATCACTTTCCCAGTGTGCTTACAAATTCGACATAAACTTTATTATTTTGCTAAATTAAATTGTTCGATTTTGAATTTTTAGGAATTAACTAATAAATTTTTAATTAATAAAAACAATTAAGATTTTTTCAAAGAATGTCAGGTAGACTTTTATTTTGTTTTTAAGGAAATGCATATACAAATCCCCCGGTTTACCTACAATATGCTGTTCCCAAAAACTGTCCGTAAACCGAAAATCCGTAAAAGGAAACGTTTATTACTATATCTTATTGAAAACTTATAAATGCGTTGTAACTAGTGAATAAAATCCGAGAAACGAAACCAATTTTACCATAAATTAGCACAAATAATTAAAAAATACGTGTTTTCCATCTGCGTTACACTGAACTTATATGTACTTTTATAAAGGGAACTGTAAAAAATACAAAAGTTATAGTAAATTGAAACGAAACACAAACCATTTTTTCATTTTAAAATAATCAAATAAATTTATACAAATCATAATTTATTTTTACTTTTATTAAATCTAAATTATAAATCTAACGAAGTTTACAATTAATTGTCTGAACTGCTGAACTGTTCATCGGAACTCCCACTAAAATTTGCACCAGCACATTTTTCAATAGCATTTGCTTCAGTAGTTTTAGAAAAAAATGGAAAAGCTTTTGACATTTTACTTGCACAAATCATGTTGAAGTTGAGTTTACCGTCTATCGTGGATCGGTAGTTTCTTTAACTTTAAGAGTTCAAAAATATCTACGGTATTTACGGGCATTGTCAACGATTAACAGAGCCCTGTTTGAAATATTTTGATCAGTGTTGGATTTTGTAACTGAATTTGTAAAATCATTATTTAACCATTCCTCAAAAATTCGTGTAGTCATTTTTATTTGAGTGCCAAATAATTCCAAGTTGTTACTTATTAATATTTTTGAAATTCTGGGGAGTTTTTGAATAACAGATTAAAACCGGTTTTAAATTCTGATGACCGGCATCATTTCCTCCAATCAAAATTGCAATTCGATCTTTAGCTGCCTTGAATCCTGAGATGTTTTTTCGCCTTTGGCGTTACCTGTCTCATCGACATTATACACCTGCTGTAATATGTATCCATCCACCGGCTTGTACAATTTTAAAAAACTCCTCTGGATAGCGCTTTGCTTTTTCCTGAATTATCATGGTGCTTAATGGTATGTTCCAGTAGTTTGGTGGTCTATCCACGCACTAAGTAACTGCTCCATCTCTTCCATAACCTTAGTTCCTTACTTTGAAATATTATTGCGGTTAAAGGTATCTCTTTGTACAATTGACAAATTGTACCTCTATCGCCCGCATTAAACCGCTTTAAAATACCAAGGTTTAATTCTAAAGTGCATTTTTTGCGTGCATTTTTCACGCGCTTTCCATCATAACTCGCTGTTCGCTTTTCAGACATTTTCATATAAGTTCAGTACAAGTTTAATTTATCCCCCGTATAATCTATTTTTGAGAGTCCCTGAAAGTCATGCACAAAGAAAATGAGAAAAAAATATTCAGTCCGTAATTGCGAATATTTCATCCGTATACCGAAACGTTGATCATATATTTGTCATGTCCGTAACTTTGATTATCTATAAATCGAGCGTCCGTAAATCGGGGTAACTTACAAAAGTTTCTTCTGATTATTAAAATACCCATTTTAGTTTTGATTTGCTTTTCATTTCTTATCATCTTTACTTGAATGACTTTAATTTTTTGATTTAAGGGAAAATCATAATCATTAATTAGTCACACGATTTTCTTATTGTTGTTGTTTCATTTATTTATGTGGGTTATTGATCTACCTATAATAAATACATTTTCAAATGAGGAAAATAATTCTCTGGATTTCCAAATCACACTTGCCGTAATGATACGTAATTTCGTCGTACTTCTATTTCAATTTGTTGACGTTTTCGATTTTGGTGTTTAAAGAACTCATTTAAATAAACTGCTAAGTAGTAATTGAGGATGATATTAGAATGCGGTTCTTAATGTATCTATTTTCTTATAGTGGGCATAGTATGCTCACGGAAAAGTGCTGTATTTTATTTTTATATATCTTTCCACTGGCGTTTTGGTGCTGGTTATGTGGTTGATCATATAAGCAATGGCCAAATATGACCAATTTACAGTTCCTTATCTGATTATGGTGAAATTTGATCTGATTGTGTAGAAATGGAATTCTAAAATTATATTTAGAAGAAGTTCTGGCATATGGCCAATTTCAAGGAACATGTTTCATCATAATCGGTTAAGAAACAACCGAGTTCCTACCTTAGATTTTTACTGTATGTTATCGGATACTACATTTTTTCATTATCTATTTATCAACAAGAAAATGAAACAACTAATTCAGAAGCATAGTCTACTCTTATTTCTTAAGCAAACCAAATTTGCCATGCGACCCTCTGGGAATGAGCTACCGATTTACATACCTGAAATACCTAAATAGTACATTTAATTCTGTTGTAGTGTTACCCATTAACAGGTAATCATAGAGGTGTTTGCATAGGGGCTTCACCTTCAACGGCTTGGCAAATGAAATGGCAAACCTATGTTTGGACTATCATATTATCCTATTTTGTCTTTATAAATGCCAAATGCAATTTTGTGTAATTATTGTTGTTGTTAATAAAAGATTGTTTGAAATATCGTACATAAGAAAGTAAAATTGTCCATTTGGAAAATGTTAATTCGTTTTTGTTTATATAAAATTTCTGTGTCTACCTATCTTATACTGAATAAAAGAATTGTTTGGTTATATTTATATTGAATGAATTAAGCGTTACACTTTTTTTTGGAATAAAAACGAAAATATGAATTTTTATTAATCCTGAAACCACACCAGTTTGTGAGTGAATTTAATAAACCATTTGTTGCGGTTAATAGGTGCAGGTAAAAATTGATCCAGCGATTGAAATAATAGTAAGGCTAATTATAGAAAGCGTACATCATATTGAGCAAAAAATTTCCTATCGTTACTTTCCAAATATGGCTTATCAGGCTGTTGTTTGCAGATATCATGTTTTTGTTTAATTCCACAGAATTATACAGCGACTACAATAGGAAAATATCGCTTCATTGATATAAAAATTCAAAAGTATGATACATTTTAAGTTTTTTTTCTCTTGAAACTAGTTATTTATTTTCACGAAGGATCGTAGTATGTGTAATTCTGTTAATGTGTGTAATATCTGAAAACCCCTAATAAAAACATTCTCAACACAATGATATTTTGTAAAGAAAGTCAGCTGATGTAGGTACTTTTTTTATAAATCATTTTGTTATAGTGTGTCAGTTTTAACGCGTTTTTGGTTCCCTCGAAATGAATTATCATCATCGAAAAGGATCATAGTAGGCTTAGACCTACTCTTATACATATCTGTTCCATTTACAAATGGAAATTTGGCAAAATATAGAAAGAGATAGGTCCCATTATTTCAGAAATAGTAAAATAAATTAGCATCCATATGTTCAAATGAGATATTCGAACTATGATGTACATAAGTACATACATAGCTTAATCCTATTTACACTCTTTACTTCTAAATTTATTTAGAATATTTTACTATTTTTGCTGGGTTGGGTACGAAATCTTGGTTTACAAAATCTTGGTTTTCAAAATTTCGGTTTTCAAAATCTCGATTTTGAAAATCTCCGTTCTCAAAAGCTATGGTTTTGAAAAATAAATTTTTATTAATTCGAGCCCGAATCATCATCAAAACCCCGAATTAATAAAAATGAATTTTTCAAAACCGAGCTTTTGAGATCAGGTTGGCTATAATATCTCGGTTTTCAAAATCTCGGTGCTACAAAATTTCGGTTTTTATAAATTCTTGAAAATGGGGATTTTCACTTTAAAACGAAAATAACCAAAAATTATAAATTCTAGAAAATGGGGAATTTAATTTTAAAAACTCAAACAAATCCGCGATTAGAATCGAGATTTTGAAAACCGAGCTTTTGAAAACCGAGATTTTTAAATTTATGATTTTTGAAAAACCGAAATTTTGTAGAACGAAAATTTTTAAAACCTAATTTTTATTAAATTCGCGCTAATGTATCATATTTTCACATACACACAATTTTACTTATATTGCTTTTGTGAAAGATTTCATTTGATTTAGGCAGGCCGTTCTAAAAATTTCAATTAAATTCTTGTAAAAGAAGAAAATGAACAACGTATTATTTCGGTGATTTTATTATACATTCGCATAAATCTACAATAAACAACAACAATCCGCCAATAGCTACGCCTTTTTCATTCATAAAGATTACAAATACTAACGCAGAAGGCACAAATAGATTTTATTTTTATTTTCTCCTTGTAAATTGTTTAGGTTTTTGAATTTTTTTATACACAAACAAAGCCAATAGCAAAGTTTGATAAATACATACGAATATACAAATTTAGCATACAGACAAGCATGCGATTTAGTAAATCACATTTTCATGCGAATATAACATAATAGGTAGTACACCACCACAAATGTATCATGTTTATAGAATAGAAAAATACAACAATTATTTTGCTTGTTGTTTTTGTTTTTTCCGATCTTGAATCGAGTACAAAAAAATAGGATATATGCTTTGTCGCTAGTTTCGTTAAAGAATAAATAACTAATTCACCGTAATCTCTCTTATTCTATTTTTCTCTATGTAATAATTAATAATTCGAAATGATTAAGTCTTTAAACATCGACCGATTCCCGTCAATAAAAGTAGTGACATCTAACTTAATGTTGGCGCAACAAGGAACATAGAGAAGATAGCCATGGATAAAATCATACTAACTGATATAAACAAAACTGGGGGACTTCCAACTAGTGACATCTAATTTTTTCATTTAATGTTGATGCAACATCACACCAACTGATATACATAAATAAAACTAGGGGACTTCCAACAGAGTTGAAGATGTTTCAAACATCAACTTTTAGAAATTCAATTAATGTCTACGCAGAAAAAGTTTGTGATGTGTGTACCAAGAAGTGCTACCCTAAGCAAGTAAATAATTTGAGTGTGCAAAGAAAACTTCCTGATTATCTACCTCCGGAGTTAATCAGAAAAGGAGTTCTTACTTTGTGTCATCGATGCAAGGCACACATTTTAAGCAAAAAAAGTAATCCACCTGCAAAGTCATATTGGAACAACCTTGATCCAGGATCCATTCCTCCAGAGCTGAGTGTTTTATCGCAATCAGAACAGCGATTACTTGCAAGAATTAATCCTTTTTTAAAAATTATAAAATTTTCGGGGTCATTTGGGCAGTTTGGGTTCAAGGGTCAGGCAGAACTGTTCGCAGCCGACATTTTTGAAGTTGTCGAAAAATTGCCAATATTCTTACCAAGATCAACATCCGACTCTGATATTATTGTTGTAACAGAACACTTGGAAAACCTCAGTAAAACCAGAGACTATTCCGTTTCGAAAGAAAAATTGATTACTGCTTTAAGATGGCTGAAAGAAAACAATCCATTATATCAAGATGTTATCATTGATGAAAACGTACATCTGGATGAACGAGACATAATTCGACTGTTAAATGTGCACAGTGATACAACCGTGAATCACGAGGAGATAGAAGTTGAGTCAGAATGGAAGCCAATAGGGAACCAATCTTTTATCATTCGTGCTTCGTGGCATCAAGGAAATTTGGTAAGAAGTAATGATTGAATTCTTTCACATTAAATTGAATTATTTATTTTATGTAAAGATTAATGACGTTATTAAAAAAATAGCAATTTTTTATATTAACGTTGAGCATTCCGTTGCAGAGAATATTCAATCCCGAATATGCTGGTATTCAGTGCTGTGCAATGGCTCTGTCCTTTGTTGTGAGATCTTCAATCAAACACGTTGGTCAATGGAACACGAATATTTTGAATGAAAATATGATTGGAGCAGACAAGTTGTATTCTTTCATCAGGACTTCCTTGGATCAGAATAACAACAGAGAAGAGATAGATGAAAATGGATACCTAAATATTAGGGGCTTTGATGTCATAAAGAATGATCTTCATATGTTCTGCAAGAATTTTAAAATTGAATACGAAGTCGACACAGATATTTTTGGCAGTTTAAACGATCGTGTAAATGACGGGAACATAGGCTACAAATTAATGGATGGAATAATGAAACTGTTCGAACACCATGAAGCAGGAATTTTGATCGCGAACGGCAAATCATTTGCTCTAATCAAATCTGAAGATCACTATTACATTGTCGATTCTCATTCCTGTGGGCCAAAAGGATCAACAGCAAGAGATGGAAAAGCTTGTGCCATAAAATGTGACAATATCACTGAATTTCATCGGATATGTAAAAGAAGTACTGGATCAAAAAATATTGATTACATAATCAATTACATAGAAGTGCACCTTATTCATGACAACAACGTAAATGAAGTTGTTGATACCGATTTCAATAACAACGACAGAATTTTGCAAAATGAGGAAGATCTTCAGGTAAATTGTATTGTTCAGTAAAAAATATATATAAAAAAATAATGGAATGATATTATTATATTATACATATATAAATTACAGGTATATGAAAATTCTCAAATTAGCATTCATTTATCGGTACAAACATCGCTAATGGGTTCAATAGATTGCATTCAACCAGATGTTGGAGATGAACTTGATGTTTCGTCGAATTTGAACAAGATAGTACGGAAAACTAAGGATAATATTGTTAATGAAAGCCACAAATTAAAAGTGGAAGAATTCGCTTGGTACTGTTTGTTTCCATATGGAATCAACGGTTTGAAAGAAGAAAGATTGGTGAAGATATCTCCTCTGGATTATTACCAGTTTAGGATTCTCGGCAATGATCCAAGATTCCAAAGAAACGATTACCTTTTCTATGCCCTGTCGATGTTCGAGTATTATCGCGTAAAATCAACCATCGCTGCATGTGGAAAAAAAATTCAAGGAAAAGACGGTATGATAAGTGACCTACATCTTTATGTGAAAAATTTGAGAGGATCAGCTGCATATTGGAATACAGCAATGACTGAACTGCTTGCGCAAATCAGATGTCTAGGACCACCTCATTTCTTCTTGACATTAAGCAGCAATGATCTTCATTGGATTGATTTGCGCAAAGCATTATTGATTGCAGATGGACAACATGAAGTAGATCCAGAATCTCTGAGTATTCAAGAAACTCAACATTTAATTGAGCAACATCCAACAGTAGTCAGCCGTCAATTCATGATTCGAGTATCAGCTTTAATGACGCTTTTGAAACATAATGAAGAGATTTTCGAATCAAAAGTTAAAGACTTTTGGTGGAGAATCGAATTCCAAAATCGTGGAAGTCCCCATCTACATGCCGTCCTGTGGTTAGAAGAGTGTCCTGCATTTGATTCCCCAGAAGGATTACTGTTAATAAATCGAACTTGCTCGTGTGAATTACCATCTGAAGAAGAAGATTCTGAACTTAGAAATTTAGTAAAGAAATGTCAAACCCACAGACACACAGCAACTTGCCAAAAAAACTCGACATCATACTGTCGGTTTGGATTTCCTCGTGAAGAATGTCAAGAAACTAAGATAGTAGCCCATACTTCAGAAGAATTCGTTCGCAGTGGAGGACGTATCGTTCTTTTAAAACGAAACAAACAAGAGCAGTGGATAAATAATTACAATCCAACGATTTTGAAAGCATGGAAAGGAAACATGGACATACAACCTTGCGGAAATTGTGATACTATAGCTTACTATGTAGCCAAATACATATCAAAATCAGAACCTACAGGAATAAATCAAACTGTGGCTAGGGCTATAGAAGAAATTAGAAGAGAAGATTCAAATGTATCAACAAAATTATTTAAAATGTGCATGAGATTATTGAAAGAAAGACAAATATCAGCATGCGAATGTGTTTATCGCTTGTGCCATTTGAAAATGCGCGATAGTTCTCGTCGTTGTATTTTCTTAAATACACGTAAACCCGAACAACGATACAAGGTTCTGAAGTTTGATGAACGCGGATCTGCCGTAGGATATCACACAAACATTTTTGAAAGATATGAAAAGAGCCCTCTTCAACATCCCGACTATGATTTTGAAAATATGCCTCTTATAGAGTATGCTATGCTATTCGAAGCGTATTATTCGAAAAAATTAGAAGACAGCGAAGTGAATGTGGATGAAGATTCGTACGAAGATAAAGAAAGAGAAAACACACAATTAATAAACTTGATCGACAGTTCAAAAATGCGGAAGCGTAACGTACCAGCGACAATTAGAGTAGCATATTTCAAAGCAGCTACAGATCAAGAGAACTTTTACTACAGCTTGCTTCTTCAGTACCTGCCTTTCAGAAATGAAAGCGAAGTACTGGAAAATTTTGATTCCGCGAAAGAAGCTTTTCTTGCAAAAGAAGAAGAGTTGAAATCAAAATGTACCTACATGGAAACTTATAGACAACGCGACAAACAATTGGAAAACGCTTTCGTTCAAGTTCACGCATTAGAAGCTCTAGAAGAATACCAACCTATTGAAGACAATGATGAAGTAGAATTTGAAAACAACCATCAGATGAACGACCAGGAATTTGAAACAGCACGAAACGCGATGAATATAGACCAACGGAGTCTTTTCAATCGAATCACGGCTAGTATCAAAGACCAAATTCAAGGTTCGACTGAACGAGAATACATTTTTGTCACCGGTGGTGCTGGAACAGGGAAAACGTTTACTCTCAAGATTTTAAAAGATCAAATCAATCGATGTTATGGTAATATTGTTATCATGAAATTAGTATGATTTGTTTAAAAAAAAAAATAATTATTTTAATAATAAATTTTTTTTTCAAGGTAATGTACAGTCAGTGAAAGTTTGCGCCTTAACTGGGGTTGCAGCTCGTTTAGTCGGTGGAACAACGTTACACAGTACGTTGAAGTTGCCAGTACAAAAAGATGGTCGGTTTGGGCAATTTCTACAATTATCAGGAAATTACCTCCAAATAATGCGCCAACAGTGGAAGAATATCAATTTTTTAATAATAGATGAAATATCTATGGTGCCGTACGAAATGTTGTGCATGATAGATGATAGATTAAAACAACTCAAAAATAATCAAGAATTATTCGGAGTAATAAACGTTATAGTATTTGGTGACCTATATCAATTGCCTCCAGTCCGTGGACATGAAGTTTTTGTCCAGCCCGAACATATGAAACCAGCAATACATCTGTGGAGATGTTTTTCCCTTTGCGAGTTATCGGAAAACATGCGACAAAAAGGTGACAATACATTCATCAGTATTCTGAACGCCTTGAGAATTGGAGAAATTCGAGCTGAACATATGGAAGTTTTATTGAAAAAACAATCAAAAGAAACAGAAGGAGAGTTTGCCGCAGGAAAAGCGCTAAGAATTTATCCAACAAATCAACAAGTAAACGATCACAATAATTTAGTGATAAAAAAATATGAAGAAAGGAACACAAGAATTTATACTATTAAGGCCCAGGACCAAATCGTTGACGCAACAAGAAACATAGAGAAGATAGCCACGGATAAAATCATACCAACTGATATAAACAAAACTGGGGGACTTCCAACTGAGTTGAAGATATTTGTTGGTGCTAAAGTAATGCTTCGATCAAACGTGGATGTATCGAAAGGACTAGTAAATGGCGCAATCGGATATATTGTTCAAATCATTTGGCCACATTTTCGACGCGAGCAAATGTACGAAAACGACGTGCCTTCTGTCAAAGTGGACTTTGGAGAAATTGGAATTCATCTGATTATTCCAATTGTCGTCCAATTTCCTGCCAAGTACAATTACGGCACAGCTGAAAGAAGAATGCTACCTATAATTTTATCTTGGGCTTCGACTGTACATAAAATGCAAGGATCAACTGTTGATTACGCAGTAGTTTACTTGGGCCCTAAAATTTTTAAAGAAGGACAAGCATATGTAGCACTGAGCAGACTGAAGTCATTAGAAGGTTTAAGAATTGAAAATTTAGAATGTGCCATCTTGACTGGGGACAAACCTTGTAATAAACTTGCAAATAAGGAAATGAATCGGCTTAGAGGTTTAGAAATTTATGAAGATGAAGATTGAGAAATTGTATATAACGGTTATGATTTTATTATGTTATATTGAATAAAAAGACTTTTAAATATATTGATTAAAAAAATATTGATTATTGATTGAAATATTTATTAAATATACAAAACTAAAAAATAGAAAATAAAAAAAAAAGAAAAAAAATTTTTTTATTTAACTTATAAAATGCACTGGAAAGTAAAAAATAATAAATATGAAAAAGAAAAATTTCAATTTCAATTCGAATAAAAAAGTTAAATAAAAGAATGGCGCATTTTTATCATTTTCATTTTAAATTTCATGTCATTTGAATTTGTCTTTTGTCAATTGTAAACAAAACATAACCATATTGACATAAGTATATAAAAAAAACATATCCTCTTCAATTAATCCAAAATACTAAATTTCAATGATGTCCTTCACATCAATCCTTTCTTAAATACTAAATTGAAAGATATGAATCTTAAATACTAAATTTCAATGATGAAAAATGATACTAGAACAATGATTCTTCAAACATTATACAATGATGAAAAATGCTACAAGTGTTAGTTGCATTGATCACAAGTAATAAACGCTTAAGTCGACTTAAGACAAAAATTACTGGTCATTCGTCCTCGTAAAAAATGTCAAGAAACTAAGATAGTAGCACAGAATATATATAAACAGAACAATATCTTCTATAGCGGTTTAGTCCTAAGCTCCTGAGCAAATATTTTCGTTATTGTTTTTTTCGACTGATTTTGATTTAGAAAAGATAGAAAAATCATTTTATATGCAATCAATGAAATAAAAAAAAATTACAAAAATGTTTGTACCCACCTCTTTCTATTGATAAATAAAAATCAGTACAATTTTAAAACGAAAGAGAAATCTTTACACTTTATAATGTGCTTAAAAGAGATAGACATTCGTGAATATTTTTTGATTTTGGTCTAGTAGGCTTTGCGAAATTTTAAAATCATATCAAAGAAATAACAAAAAGAAAACTTGCAACTCCCATAAGGTTGAGTATGAGTTTGTGTAGCATTTCTAATTTATTTGTATTGGTCCTTTGTTTATTTGTTGATTTGATTTTAAAGTTTCGCAAAGCTAACTAGACCAAAATCAAAAATTATTCACGAATGTCTATCTCTTTTAAGCACAATATAAAGTGTAAAGATTTCTCTTTCGTTTTAAAATTGTATTGATTTTTATTTATCAATAGAAAGAGGTGGGTACAAACATTTTTGTAATTTTTTTTTATTTCATTGATTGCATATAAAATGATTTTTCTATCTTTTCTAAATCAAAATCAGTCGAAAAAAACAATAACGAAAATATTTGTTCACCAGCTTAGGACTAAAGCGCTATAGAAGATATTGTTCTGTTTATATATATTCTGTGATAGTAGCCCATACTTCAGAAGAATTCGTTCGCAGTGGAGGACGTATCGTTCTTTTAAAACGAAACAAACAAGAGCAGTGGATAAATAATTACAATCCACCGATTTTGAAAGCATGGAAAGGGAACATGGACGTACAACCTTGCGGAAATTGTGATACTACAGCTTACTATGTAGCCAAATACATATCAAAATCAGAACCTACAGGAATAAATCAAACTGTGGATTGATTTGAAATTAAGAATGGCGCATTTTTCATCATTGATTTTAACTTATTGAATAGAGCTAAACAACAACTTCAAATCAATTTTTAAATTATTTTATTATATTTGGATTAATTGAAGAGGAAATGATAATTTTATATACTTGTCAATATGGTTATGTTTTGTTTACAATTGACAAAAGACAAATTCAAATGACATGAAATTTAAAATGAAAATGATTAAAATTGCGCCATTCTTTTATTTAACTTTTTTATTCAAATTGAAATTGAAATTTTTTTTTTTCATATTTATTATTTTTTACTTTTCAGTGCATTTTATAAGTTAAATAAAAGAATTTCATAAAAAATTTTTTTTTCTTTTTTTTTTATTTAGATATTCAATTCGTCTAAATGTAAGCAAATCTTCTACAAATTATTTAGATGTGTAGTCTATTTAACATAAATAGACATTGCTGTAACAACTAGCAATAAATAATTACATTTAAAGCTAATTTTTTAATCCCTTGCTAAAATTTTGAGCCGAAAGTTATAAAATGTCGGTAATGCAAATAGTGTCTTCGCTATCTCAGACGGAAGTTATACCAGCCGACATATTTCAGCCGAAACATATTTCATGTAAAATGCAAAATTGATAAAACAACATATAAACTGGAATTTCCATATAGTGAATTTATGGCTGGATACAGGCTCATTTGGCTGTCACTGTTTGCGATGGTAATTACAAGTTAAGATTCATGAGAGGAGCATAATATAAAATTTAAAAATTTGTATAAAATGAACCCTTCAAGTATCATGTCTGAAAAGTTGTTCAATAAATGTGCCTAGCCAAGAGTTATCTCTAGACAAATTATCAGGACAAGTTTCGTGTGGGGAGCCCGGGAAAATTCGTTTGGATGAAAGGCCTATATAAAATGTAATGTATAAATTTGTATAAATTCAACCTTTCAAGTGTCATGTTTGAAAAGTGGTTCGATTAGTTTGCATAGCCAACAGTTATCCCCAGAAAAATTAACAGGCCAAGTTTCATGTGGGGAGCCCGGGAAAATTCGTTTGAATGCCCATATAAAATGTAAAAATTTGTATAAATTGAACCTTTAAAATCTCATGTCTGGAAAGAATTTCAATTAGTGAGTCTAACCAACAGTTATCCCCAGAAAAATTATCAGGACAAAAGTTTCATGTGGGGAGCCCGGGAAAATTCGTTTGAATCAAAGGCCCATATAAAATGTAAAAATTTGTATAAATTCAATCTTTAAAGTGGCATGTCTGGAAAATATTTCACCTAGCGTGGCTAGCTAACAGTTATCCCTAGAGTAAATTCCCTCATGTTCCAAAACAATTTTAAAGAATTTCTTTCAATTTATTTCCAGAATATGTATCGTCTGTTTTCCAGAATATATTATTAGAAGGATCTGTAAATTCCCCCCTTTTCCAAAATATCTTTAAATAATTTTTCCGCTTTTTTTCCAGAATATGTTCTGGCTCTTTTCCAAAATATATTACTAGCAATATCAGTAAATTTCCCCTTTTCCAAAATATTTTTAAAGAACTTCCCTCAATTTTTTTCCAGAATATGTCTCGGTCTTTTTCAGTATATAATACTAGAGCAGTAAATTGCCCCAGAATATGTCTCCGGAAACTTCACCAAAATCGTCAGAAACTAAAATTTTAACGTTGTGCTCTGACATCACTTTTTCTGAGAATCGGTTTATGGGATGGCATCAAGCACTTTTTTCTAGTTACATAATAAGCAAAAGTGGAAAACATTCTGGAAAAGGGATATCTTCTGGAACACGGAGGAAGGGGCTTTCTTTAAAACTATTTTGGAAGAAGGAAATTTACTGCTCCTTCTAGTATAGTAATATATTCTGGAATAGAACCGGTACATATACTGAAAAAACGAGGTTAAATTCTTAAAAAAAAAAAATTGGAAAAGGGAGAATTTTCTGCTCTGTGTAGTATTATATTCTAGAAGGCATACTCTGGAAAAAAATTGAGAAAAATTCTTTCAACATATTTTAGAAAATGTGAACGGACTTTACTTGGTCTTTCTAGTAATATATTCTGGAAAACAGCCGGGTCACATGTAGGAAAAAATGGAGGAAAATTCTAAGGAAATATTTTGGAAAACGGAAATTTACTGCATATTCTGGAAAAAAATTGAGAGAAATTCTTTAAAATTATTTTGGAAAAGAGGGGAATTTACTTTAGGGATAACTGTTGCCTAGGCACACTAGTTGAAATACTTTCCAGACATGACACTTTAAAGGTTGAATTTATACAAATTTTTAAATTTTACATGGGCTTTTCATTTAATCGAATTTTCCCGGGCTCCCCAACTGAAACGTGTCATGATAACTTTTCTAGGAATAACTGTTGGCTATGCATACTAAATGAAATACTTTTCAAACATGACACTTTAAAGGATGAATTATTTTTACATATTATATGGGCCGTTCATTCAAACGAATTTTTCTGGGCTGCCCGCATGAAACTGACCTGACAATTTTTCTGGAGATAACTCTTGGCTAGACACTTTTATTGAACCACTTTCCAGACATTCCACTTTAAAGGTTGAATTTATATAAATTTTTAAATTTCATATGTGGCTTCTCTGATGAAATGTATAGTATAATTCCTAAGGTGTGCAGTGACAAACCAAAATGAGCCAATATTCAGCCGTAAAATCACTTCATGAAAATACCGTTGTTTTGCTAATTTTTTATTTTATTTCAAATATGTCGGCTAGTAACTTTCGGTTAAGATAGCCAAGACACTATATGTATTATCGATATTTTTACTATCTTCTAACTTTAATAATATCTTTTTAATTACACTTAATAAACCCACGAATATTTTCCACTCGAAAAGCTGCTAGTTGTTACAGCAATGCATATTTGAGTTAAGTACACTATACACAAATGCGTTTTATGCATTTTTTCGGTTTACATAGAAAAGTTTATCGAGTTCTAGTGCAGTTCTCTTGAAAACCACGAGTATTTTTCATTAAAAAGGAAACAAATTGAAAAGATCTACCACTTCCTTCCTGATGCTATTGCCCTAGTTACTACTCGTAATTACTTGGTTAATAATTAGGTCATCCCTACTTGCGGGATGTTGCCCGTCCTTTTTGTTCAAAACAGTGATTTAACTGCAGGATGTCATATTGACCACGATCAGTGAGTTTTGGAACGAAATTTTCAATAGTTATTCCGTCGGGGTTTGTATTGACAATGCTGATTTGTACTTTCAGCATGTTGGGTTGGATAAGGCAGTAATAAACACACCTTGCACTATCTCTTCTGAAGCGCATATAGGTAAGTTATTTGAATAGGAGTTTGAATTTGTATAATATAATTACTTCTACCCGTGGAGGGAGGTGTACTTTCGATGGGTTGTTTATAAGCTTGATTCTGTCCCCTAATATTGTGAATTCTGAAATATTTTACAAAATGTCTACCTTTTTTCCGTTAAGGACGTCCCTCCCAAGAATTTCATTTTGATCGATTGGGAATTCGTCTTTATCTACTTGGATTTTTTGAGGAATTTTTAGGTGTAGTGTGATGTCTACATAAACACCCAAGGGCTGTGATGGCTTTTTATAAAAGAATCTATTAAAAGGGTAGATTCTTTGGATACCGCTAGCTTCAAGCTTACCATATCGTAGGTAAACTTATGCTTTGATACCAGGTTGATCTGGTATAAAATCAAAATTTCGGAAGACGCATAGATTTGAGCCATAGTGGAGAATGCTTTCGTTGGTGTCCAAACCTAGTCCGATTCTTTCGGTTTGGTGGGTGTTTTTTCTCTTTTGGAAGGGAGTATTGGTATTAGAGCAGAGCACGTTGGTTTAAGACTATTATTCAACTGATTTATTTTAATGTCTGTGGCGGAACTCAAAGGTTTTTTTTCATGTCTAAGGAGCACTCAGAGGATATATTTTGATGTCTGAGGCGGCACTCAGATGATTTATTTTGACAATCTGACAATGGTATCTTATTTAGCGTACCAAAATCTACGACTACAAAAACATTCGAAATATAAAAATCATTTAGTTATAAAATGAGAAGGAATACAAGTTATGCGGGCGAGCTTATGAAATTCGTAGATTATGCATAACGATAACTTATTAGGCTGACAACTTGTTCATACAAAAAGATTTTTTTTAATTTTTGTATGCCTACTATATGGTTGTCCATAGATTTTGGAACGCTAAATACGATCCCGTTGTCCAATTTATCCTATCTCTTTTTAGTCTTGAGTTTAGGTTAGAATATCTCAAAAAACTGACGTTACAGGGTAATTCTGTGGCCAGATTCGGATTCAGTGCAAAAAATTACTTCGGATACGACTTTTCAATAAAACAAAAATAATGTTTAACACTTTTTTTGCAGGCCTGTGTTATTTGTTGAAGTTGGGAGGTGGAGAACTTCCGATGAATAAATTCGATGAAACAAAATTACTGGAGGATATCCTGTCTAATGTCTTAATCTGATTAACGAAGTGTTCGGAAATTTCCTCACCAACCACAATTATGAAAAGATAAATAATCGAATCAGTGCCACTAAATAAGGACATGGGTAAGCTTAATGCGAAACTATTGAGCAGTTGATATAGGAGATCACAAATTATAATCTTTAATTCAATAAGTTTAGCGACCTGAATTAATATTATTTAAAAATCAGAACAAAGTAAAACATCTTCCCGGTCACCCGCAGAATTTGACAACCCAAAATATGTCCGGTGAAACCAGACCGTCTGGTCACTCTAACCATAAGTCGCGTTTTCACAAGTGAAGAAAGGAGGTAGTTTAAAGACCTTACCAAAAGATCACATGACGGAAATAAGGATTATTGCTTGATACAATCGTTTGTTCGAAGAAATTCAAGAAAATTTCTGCTAACAAAGGTGACAGAGGGGAGCCCATCGGTAGACCATCAGTGATCTTTTGGTAGAGATATGTTGATGACATACTATGTCTATGGAATGGAGCTGATAGGCTGTTAACCTCTTTTCTTACTTGGTTAATTTCTCAATATCCCACCATTAATTTTACGGTAGAAAAAGAAGAAAACTAATCTATTAACTTTCTAGATATAACAATAACCAGAATTAATTCTTCATTAGAGTTCAACATTTATAGAAAACCCACGTATACAGACGCCATTATACCTAACTCGTCAAACCATCCCCATAATATTAAAATGTCAGCTTTCCACTCATTCTTAGATAGATTAATAAACATTCCTTTGACCATATCCAATTATAACAAAGAGCTTAATATAATTTTAGAAATAGCAGCGAATAACGGTTATGCAGCTAAGACTATATTAAAGCTATTAAACAGAAAACTGAAACATAAAGCTTTAGCTAACATTTATCCACCTGATAGCCCAATGCCGAAAAATTGGCGCCGCTTAGAGTATATAGGAAAAACTAGTCAACGGATTAGTAACATCGTTACACAATATACAGATATTAGCTTTGCTTTTTATAACAATAATACAATTAAGAAAATGATTTTTAATAACAAACCAAGAATTGATCGCCTTTCCAAGTCTGGTGTTTATAAGATCAATTGCAATGATTGTAGTTCCTACGCAAGGGCGCAATTTTGAAGTTAAATTTATCTGGTAGCCATAAATCATCCCTTTATAATCATTTAACGTTAGAAAATCACACATCCAGTTTAAACAATTTAGAAATATTGCATGTACAACCAAAAAGCAGACGTTTAGACAACTTAGAATCTTACGAAATTCGAAAAGCTATATTTCTTAACCAAAATATTCTCAACGAACAGAGAGAAATCCGTTTCTCACCAATTACCGACCCCGCATTGTTTTATTCACATACTCATTCCATACCATAAAATTACTAATTCGTCGGGTTATAAAAATAAAAAAAAATAAAAAATCAACATTTGGAATTTTGTTATTCGACCGTTGACTAATCAATAATCATATACCTGTGTTTAACTCACCCCCTTTTAATTTTTATTTTTGAATGTTTATTGCTCTCACCAATTTTACCTGTGTTTAACTCACCCTTTTGTTAATTTTTAATTTTTAATGTTTATTGCTGTCACCAATTTTATTGTTTACCACTCCTACATATTTTTATTGGTATATTTTGGTTTCACTTTTTGCTTTTCCAACTAACGCACTATCCGTGCAATAAAACGATAAGTACTACTTATCGCGTTATTGCATGATTGAACTTTTGAAATCTGTGCAAGGTGCTCTATCGTCCTGTCTAACCAGTATTTACCTTCAGGTCCTCCTGCACAAGTAATTCAACTTTAATGAAACGTTTTTACATGGGATTACTTCATAATTTCAAACTTCAAAGCCTTCTCCTGAAAAACGATGTTTTTGAGTTATCGTTTTATTGCACGGATAGTGCGAATTATATATATATATATATATATAACTACATTTTTATTTTTACAGTTTAGTAGATACTCCTGATGATGGCCTAATAAGCCGAAATCGATCGAGTGATTTTTTAAACCTTTTGTAATTTTGCGAAATATTTAACAAGTGTTTTTAAAAAATTTAAAAATGTGTGTATTACGTGTGTTTCGCCAAGTGCCTACGGCAGAAAGTGTAAAAAGTACTTCTGATGAAGTTATTCGTGGCCTAAGGGCATT
The DNA here is from genome assembly GCA_963556165.1 of Tipula helvola. NCBI lineage: Eukaryota > Metazoa > Arthropoda > Insecta > Diptera > Tipulidae > Tipula > Tipula helvola. The sequence goes on along the minus strand of OY744483.1, from coordinate 142,458,504 downwards.
AAGAGATGAAGCTAAAACCAGAGATCCATGGCTGGTAAACATTTTACTGAGTAAGCTAGATTCGGATACACGTCAACTTTGAGCACAAAAAACATTGAGCAATGATTTTCCTACATTTGAATCATTCTTGAAGTTCGTAAATGACAGATGTCGAAACGTTCAGCATTAATCCATCAAATTCAACAATTCCACAAACACTTCTTATAGATGTCCAAGATGTACAAACAATCATCCACTTTTTAAGTGTCCTAATTTCAAGGCAATGGACATATCATCCCGAAGGTCGTTTGTATTAGAAAATCATGTATGTTTCAATTGTCTGTTTGTAGGACATTCGTCGCAAAACTGCAAATCAAAATTCGTTTGTCATATTTTTCGTGGTAAACATCACACAACGCTTCATATTCCGCCAAATACAAACATACCTAAGTCAGATAACCAGGAATCAGTAACAAAGACAGTAGCACTCACAAATTCAATGCACACTAAAACTTAATTACAACCTCAATCGTCTTCACTACATACTGATCAAATATCACAACCAAAAACAGTGTCTCAGACTAATATGGCTCAGAATTCGGCACTTGAGCATTTGCTTCCTACGGCGATAGTAAATGTAACTGATGTTCACGGAAATTTACAACAATGCAGAATTCTACTAGACTCTGGGTCAATGGGAAGTCTAATATCAAATTTACTAGTACAAAAATTACAACTTCCAATGCAGAAGTCCAGTATTATCGTAAGCGGAGTTTCATCCAACACAACGTCGCGATTTAAAACATCGGTTACTATATCATCCAGAATTGATCCAGAGAAATACATTTCAATTGATGCCCATATTTTGACACAACTTACATCTGTACCAAATGATTCGTTTTCTAAACCACAAACTCAACAATTTGAGCACATCGAACTGGCTGATACACGGTTCAACATACGCAGTCCAGTTGACATAATTTTAAAACCGGGTATACAGTCTTTAGTACACTGTTAGTTGGTAGTATTAAAGGGTGTTAGCGGGCGATATAAACAATTATTCTAATATCGATTCAACATTTCTTAACATTCACACATGTATTGACATTGACAGATCGCTTCAGTTGTTCTGGAAATCTGAAGAAATATTTCAAGTGTCCAAATTATCCGATTCCGAGTTACAGTGTGAAAAACTATATTGTCAAACGGTTAGAAGAAACAACTTGGGCAGATTCATTGTACAACTACCGTTCAATGATGCATGTAAAGAATTGGGCAATTCTCAAAGGTCAGCTGTTTCGAGACTGATCGCAATAGAACGAAAATTGGATCGTGATTCACACTTGAAGGCAGAATACCACTCATTCATGTCATAATATTTAGCACTCGGACATATGGAGAGAATTCAACCGGAGCAAATACATATCAAAGAGGCAGATCATTTTTACCTACCTCACCACTTCGTCCTCAAAGTCGATTCAATAACAACGAAGTTGCATGTGGTATTTGACGGGTCCTGTCAAACTAACTCCGGCATCTCTCTAAATCAAAAGCTGCTCGTCGGTCCAACTATACAAGATGACCTTACTAACATAATTATGAGATTTCGCATGCACAATATAGTCTTCTGCGCTGACATAGAGAAAATGTACAGACAGATTCTCATAGAGCCGTCGCACAGAGACTATCAACGAATTGTGTGGACGTTTGACACTACATCTAACATTGAGCACTATCGTTTAAACACCGTGACCTACGGAACATCGTGCGCACCTTTTCTTGCAACGCGTACACTGAAACAACTTTCTATCGAAGGAGAACAACAATATCCAGTAGCAGCAAAGGTAGTCGCGGAGGACTTTTACGTGGATGACCTGTTGACCGGTGCTGATACAGTACCTCAAGCTCTTCAGTTGCAGAAGAATGTGGTGGCACTTCTGGAGTCTGGTAGCTTCAATCTGCGAAAATGGTCGTCAAACTCATCACAATTTATGAACGCAATCAATCAATCAAAAAATGAGCATAGCATTCCAATCTTCAAAAACGATGGCGAAGTGATTAAAGTACTTGGAATTCATTGGCAACCTGAGACAGACAGCTTCAAATACAAGATAGAAGAATACTCTGGTGACAGCTTAATTACAAAACGAAAGTTTCTGTCACAATCCGCCAAGTTATTCGACCCGTTTGGTTGGTTGTCACCTGCAATTATCACCATTAAAATTTTATTGCAACGTTTGTGGTTACACAATATTACCTGGGATGAAAAGCTTCCTGATTACATTCCAAGACAAACGGTTTATGGATCTGAACGCATCCAATTACATGGTTTCTGTGATGCCAGTGAAGCTGCTTCATCGGCTGTAATTTATTGCAAAAGCTATACGATGACAATCAAATTGCTCAAATTAGACTTGTCATCGCTAAAACTAAAGTGGCACCAGTTCGAACAATTTCGCTGCCCCGACTAGAGCTGAATGGCGCTTAATTACTTTCACGATTGTTTCGACAAGTTTTGCTGGCATTTAACAAATATCAGCCGAAAGTCTTTGCTTGGTGCGATTCCGAAATTGTACTGGCTTGGCTGTCGGATCACCCGAAACGTTGCTGATTGGTTAAAACTTTGCGAGAATAAATGGCCATTATCGAAGAAAAGCCATTCTACCACACTCGAGAGAAACAAACAAGTATGTCTCGCTGCACAAAGCATGAATCATATATCGAAGTTTTATGTGAGAAAATATCCTCGTGGCCGAGGTTGAAACGAGTCATCGCACTTTGCTTGAGATTTTATTTTAATTGCAAAAATCCAAGAAAAGGGCGTTTTGGAGTAGTCACTGCGGAAGAGCAACGAGTTGCCGAGAAAATTTGTATCAAGGCGTCACAAATAGCAAGTTTCACCAAAGAAATCAACGAATTAATCAAATATAAGGCATTGAAATTTAAGCCTAAATCATCACTGACATCGTTGGCTCCATTCTTGGATGCAGAAGGTATACTCCGAGTCGGAGGAAGACTGCACCATGCATCTTGCTCATACAATACAAAGCATCCGTTCATACTGAATCACACAAATATTATAAGCAAAATGATAGTAGCTCATCAACATAAATATTTTCTACATCCTAGCCCGTCGCTATTGTCGCTGATCAAAAATAATTACTGGATAGTAGGTAGCAGCAAACTAGCAAAACAAGAATCATAGAAGTGTGTCAAATGTATAAGATTTCGAGCACAAACTTCAAAGCAAATGATGGGAACGCTACCTGAGCCCAGGGTAACACAATCACGCCCGTTTACCTACACTGGCATAGATTTTGCTGGTCCAATTTTGCTGTTGTCCAAACGAGGGAGAGGAGCAAAATTAATCAAGGGTTACATTTGTGTTTTTGTGTGTTTAACAGTGAAGGCCATACACCTAGAAATCGTATTAGACATGAGTTCAGACTCATTTATTGCAGCATTTAAAAGATTTGTCAGCCGAAGAGAGCTGCCATCAGATGTTTATACCGATAACGGGACTAACTTTGTCGGGGCGCAGAAAAAACTCGTGGATATATTTTCCAAACAAGAATTGATGTCAAATTTTGAGAATATCAGGTTGTTCTGCGCAAACCAAAATATCAAATGGCATTTTTCTCCACCTTCAGGTCCGCATTTTGGAGGAATATGGGAAGCGGCGGTGAAGAGCATGAAAACCCATTTACGAATTATCACAGGAAGAGCTCGATTAACATTTGAGGAAATGAACACACTAACTCCAGAAATTGAGTGCATTTTAAATTCTCGGCCATTATGTGCTCAATTCATCGAAGACCTCAATACGCTTGAAGTAATAACACCAGCTCATTTTCTCGTTATGGGTCCACTAACATCGATACCTGAGGTTCCTTATTCTGATGTTTCAATTAGTCGCTTAACACGATGGCAGCAAATAAGACAACATGTTAGTAGTTTTTGGGTCAAGTTCAACAAAGAATATCTGAATACCATACAGCAGCGTAATAAGTGGAAGTCAAAAGAAGAAAATTTAAAAATCGGGGACATTGTGATTATCAAAGAGGACCTGCCAGCATCATATTGGGCCATAGCAAAGGTGATCGAAGTTCATCCCGGAAAGGACAATTTAGTACGAGTTGTTACATTAAAAACTCCCAATTCAGTCATCAAACGGCCAATCCATAAATTAATCAAACTACCAGTTGAATGAAGGTCTATGTAGTAAGACTAGTACTTCATAGGCGGGAGGATGTTCAGGTGTTGATGACGACCGACTTTTCGCAACACATTATTTTGTTAAGGCATAATCTAAAATTAAACAAAGGCTTGGCATTTCCATTATAACAGTTTTATTAAATGAATTAGTTAAATTAAAATCAGTGGTTGGGGTTTGATTCATACAGGTTAACGTAGAAATCAAAATATCATGCATTAATTTTATTATAGTTAAAATATTGTATTGTGTACTTAACTTAAATCTTAAATGTTTGCCTCAAGCCTTATCTGAAAAAGAAATAGTTTTATGATTAAATTGTCTGTAAAAATAATATTTAAATTAGAATACTTACCAAATCAAAACAAATGTAATCCTTTTGCAAATTTGACATTAAACGTCAAATTTGCAATTTCTCTAAATATCTTTGAATATCGAATTCTCGATTATTACTGCCACCTAGCTTAAGTAGTGTACACTAAATATATTATAGTTAATTTATATTATATTCTAATTTTTATAGTACCTTGTGCTTTTGTAAAAAATATTGGTTTCTATTCTTTCCGTTTTTAAAACTTGTAAAGGCAACACAACAAATTAAAATAAAAATAAAAATTATAAGAGTGAGCGCATTGGATTTTATTCTGGAAAAGAAAATAAATCAAATAATTCACAGTTCAAAATCATTTTTAATTTAAAGTAAATCAAATAATTTACAGTGCATTTAACAGCGAATAAACTCGTAAAATTTAGTCGACTCGTTTTGCTAAATCGCAGTCAATTTCAATATTCCTCTCCTTCTTAAAATTAAATAAAAAAAGTAAGGGCGCTCAGAAGTCTCGAGCCGGCACCGGAGAGAAATACCAATAGTCGTATTTCCCAAGAGAACTACACTAGAACTCGATAAACTTTAAACTCCTTTTTTCGGTTTACATAGAATAAAAGGAGTTTAAACTTTATCGAGTTCTAGTGCAGTTCTCTTGGAAAACACGAGTATTTTTCATAGGAAAATTTTCAATAGTTACTCGGTCGGGGTTTGTATTGACAATGCGGATTCGTGCTTTCAGCATGTTGGGTTGGATAAGGCAATTATCAATAAACACACCTTGCATTAGCTCTTTTGAATTACATAGGTATAAGTTATTGGTAGGAGTTTGGATTTGTACAATATAATATAATTACTTCTTCCCGTGGAGGGAGGTGTACTTTCGATGGGTTGTTTAGAAGCTTGATCCTGTCCCCAAAGATTGTCAATTCTAAAACATTTTACAAAATGTCTACTTTATTTCCGTTAAGGATGCCTCTCCCAAGAATTTCATCTTGATCGATTGGGAATTTGCCCTCAATTACTTGGATGTTTTGAGGAATTTTTAGGTATGGTGTGATATTTACATGTGTAGACAAGCATCCAAGGGCTGTGGTGACTTCTTGCTGATACCGGTTAGCAGCCTTACCATTTTGATGATACCGATGCACCAGAATCTAAAAAATTATAGATTCCTTTTTGGTTTAGCTTCAAGCTTACCATATCGTAGGTAAACTTATGCTTTCATACCAGTTAAAGCGATAGTGGAGAATGCTTTCGTAGGTGGCAAAACCTAATCCGATTCTTTCGGTTTGGAATGGTGTATTGGTTTTAGGGCGGAGCACGTTGGTTTACCACTATTATTTGATTTATTTATTTTAATGTCTGACGCAGAATTGAGAGGATTTATTTTGACAATCTGACAACGGGATCTTTTTTAGCATATCAAAATCTACGAATACAAAAACATTCGAAATATAAGAATCATTTAGTTATAAAATGAGAAGGAATGCAAGTTATGCGGGCTTATGAAATTCTTAGATATAATGAGAACTTGTTCATACAAAACGATTTCTTTTAATTCTTGTATTAAATAGTTGTCCATAGATTTTCGAACGCTAAATACGATCCCGTTGTCAAATTTGTCCTTTCTTTATTTAGTCTTGGGTTATTCCAAGTGCAAAAGTACCAAAACTATCCTTTTTGACACTTTTAGGTAAGAATATCTCAAAAACCTGACGTTATATTGTATTTCTGTGGCCGGAATCAGCGCAAAAAATTATTTCGGATACGATTGTTCAATAAGAAAAATGTTAAACCCTTTTTTTGCAAGCCCGTGTGATTTGTTGAAGTTGGGAGGCGCAGAACTTCCAATGAATGAATTCGATGAAACAAAATTACTGGAGGATACTCTGTCTAATGTCTTAATATGATTAAAGAAGTGTTCAGAAATTTCCTCACCAATCACAATTATGAAAAGATAAAGAATCGAACTAGCGCCACTAAATAAGGACATTAATGCGTAAGATCAGTGCGAAACTATCGAGCAGCTGATATAGGAGTTCAAAAATTACATACATAGAATCATTAATTCAATAAGTTTAGTGACCTGCATTAATATTATCAAAAAATCAGGACAAAGTAAAATAGCTTCCTGGACGCTCGCAGTCTTTGGCAACCCAAAATATGTCCGGAGAAACCAGGACGTCTGGTCACTCTAACCATAAGTCGCGTTTTCACAAGTGAAGATAGGAGGTAGTTTAAAGGTTCTACTACCGTTACATAATCCACAGCAAAACCGTACTGTTGTCTGGACAAATTTTTTAAACACGAATCAGAATAAATTGAATAGAAGAGTGATGGATTGGCGGATAATTTAAATAAAATGTCGATGGGTTTCCAAATTACTTTATTTTAATTTTAAATAATTAATAATATTTTGCGTTTACGTTCGCAATGCTAAAGCTCACAAATCAGAATAATTTTTTTTTCCTGGACAGCTGAATAAAAAACAAACCAATAAACATGGTAACTAATTAATAACTAAAAAATCAAATTTAATTGTAGTTTAAGTAAACTACGACGTTCGTATCGCAAGTGGACCATGACAATCACTAGCCATCGGTGCTGGCCGAACAAAGAGTTTGATATAATTAAGAAATTCTAATATTGTTTAATTCAGATTTTACGGCAAATTCAAAAATACAACTATGGAACTTTTGTGGCTCGGGAAACCGTTCAAGTAAATGTGCTTTCACTTGTTTTCATTCCTAATTTTACAAAATATTAAACTTATTTATTCTTTCTTTTCACCTCTTATGTATATAACCGATGCCTTAGAGTGGTCATGACCGTTATGTTGGAACCCCATTTTCATCATAAAAATCTAGTTTCATACCATTTGGTTGAGAAATGGCCTAATGGTATTGAAATTGGTGATTTTCTAGAACCCATGTATTGTTTCATTTAAAATGGCAATTTTCATCATAAAAACTAAATTTCATCCGGTTCAGTTGAGAAATAACTTAGTTCCATTCAAATTGGTAATTTTCCAGAAACACATCTGGAACTCAGATTGTAATTTTATATTTTTTTTCATTCGTTCCAGAACCATATTTGAAACTCATATTGGTATTATAATTTCATTATAGAAGCCGAGTTTCATTCCAATTGGTTAAGAAGTGGCTTAGCCCCATTCAAATTGCCCATTTTCCAGAACCTAGGGCTTGTTGCATTCAAATCGACCATTTTCGTCTTTTAAACCAAGTTTCGCCCCAACCGGTTAACCAATTAACTTACTTTTATTCAAATTGGCCATTCTCCAAAACCACATTCGAAACTCAAAAAAGAATTCCATTTTTATCATACAAACCGAGTTCCATCGCATTCGGCTGAGAAATGGCTTGGTTCCATTAAAATTGGCTATGTTCCAGAACCAAATCCGGAACTAATATTGAAATTCCATTTTCATCATACAAATTGAGTTTCATTAGTTTCATTTAAATTGGCTGTTTACAGGACCCCTATCCGGAACTAATTTTGTAATCCTTTAAAAATAGCAAAAGCCTCAATTTTGGTTTTTGCTAACTCTGATTGAGGTCACTTTCCCAAAGTATAAATTAACTAACCGTAGTAGCAACAACTGTAGAAAGTTTGAAAGTAAGAAAATTACCATTTGCTATTATACATATTTAGTTGGAACCTGCCACATGAAAACGTATCGAATATTCGGATCTCGTACATTTGTTCTTCTATTCAGATACTTTGACGTGTTGGAACTAACAATTGGTTTGCTTTTTGCATCGCGACTGACAAGATAACTAGAAGCTACTTAAACAAAACTGTACTGTTGCAAAAAGTCAATGGCGAAAATAAAAAGATGAAAATTCAAAAAGAAATGTTTACAAATAAATTAGGGATGGTGTCCCCGGGAACGGTGAATAACAATTTCACATAGAAAACAAGTTAATGATGATAGTTATATTTGGGAGTCATAGTTATCAATTAAACTTCTTATTTCATCACTATTCGTCTACTGTACTCGGGTTGTCGTTATCTTCACAACAAATAAATTTACCAAACAAAAACATCAAAATTTTGTTTCACAATCTAACCTTTAGAACGTCACACAGTTATTTCTGTATAATTTATGAAAAAGACAAACTTTTAATCAGTTATAAGACGTGAGTGCGAACGAAATGTTTACTAAAATCGTAATTTGTATTTTAGTGCTGGTAGCACTTCAAGGAGTAGTCATATTTGTCGAAACTACATCCGAATTCTATCCAAATAATAGCAGTACTGCATCCGCTCCAGTTGGCAATCGTCAATTGCATGGACCAGCATTGGTTCCTGTATTTCCACCACCACAACCGGGGCAAATTTATGGCATTCCTGGTAATTCAATGAGTGGTCCAAGAATTGAAGAAAAACAAAAACAAACTGGATATAAATTGTGCTATAAAAAAAAATATACCGGCTATTCAGCAGAACCGCTATGTGTTTCATTTAATATTCCTGGCTATAAGCCATCTGGTTACGAAATAAACAACTAAATGTAACAATATAAAATGTAATAAAGTTTTTTTTTTATGGAAATGTTCTTTAAAATTTGGTGATGTGAACAATCTTATCTTTACTTTTAAAAAAAGTTCAAAAGGTCAAAAACTTAGCTGTGTGTTAATATAATCCCCTCACACAAAAAATATTATGTACCGTTATTTACAAAATTCAAAATGCGTTCAACAAAAAGGATCAATTTTCAATTTTTAATTAAATCTCCTTGGTGCGCGGCATGCACACACACACACACACACACACACACACACACACACACACACACACACACACACAAACACAACGAGCGCAATGTGGAACTATTAAACAAAAAATGTAATAATCAACGCAATCATTCATGATCGAGTTAAATTAAAATTAAAAAAATTTATTTGCCCGTCTTTGATATTCGACGGTGTTCATAACTGTAAGATGTATGTCAAGGATTATTAAAATTTTTATAGGCATGTAAACCATATGTTATCATTAAAATTCAGCAAACAAAAATGATCGTTGTATAATCAAAAGATCGTATTACCATCTTATGCGTATTGTATATATATGCATATACATAAAAGCGGATTAATCTCATATCATTACCATCAAAATCACGATCGGTTAATTTATGTGTAGTTTGTTTTTGCTTGGTCATTTAAACCGCCTCTCTCCCTATATTGATCATTAAAAAAAAATTGTGATCATTACCCTCTTAAATATAAATACACACACACATGAACATTGATTTGATCGATCGCGGATTAATATAATGATCGGTGTGTAATGATTAAACTGGGCGGATCACAGGTGGAAGATTTAATATTTGAACACTTTGTGTATGCAGAACAAAAAAAATTAATTGCTGTTGTGCACATTTTCAATGACTTTTGGAAATTGTTGATCTCACGATCATTGCCAAATTTGATGAGAATTGTGGAGTGCTTTTCAAATGTCCATTAGCAAATTTTTATATGTTGGATACAACCACATAATTTGATGAACATCTTTCAGCAATATTTTTTTCAGCAGTCTATATGCTTCTAAATGCCCATCTCTATGTTGTAAGTATAGCTGCATGTCACGATGGTCACGATGGACGTTACAATACATTACAAACCCACCATAATTCTGTTGGACAAGAGCAGATTGTTGTTAATCCACTTGACGCCTTTGTACAAGGCCCGTTCCAATTTTGTTGCAAATTTTGGACTTTCTGTTGATTGCTTGCTTTATGACTGAACCGTAGCAATAAATGCTCTTCCAGTGATAGGTAGAATCTTTTCATCATTCCATCTGACTGTGGATTGGAGTAGTTCTTGTTTCCTTCATGTTGATTCTCAAGAAAGGATGTTTCGAAATTTTGCCCTGAATCTGTTTGTAATCGTTTATTTGGGCTTCTTGATTAATTGTTGGGCAGGCCTTCAAAATCTAATTACCCAAATATGCTCTATCGGCAATACTGCCACTCCAGATATTGATCGCTCGAATATTTTGTTGCCGCAAGGAACTAGCAACACTCGAACATTTCCATCCTGATCGGGTTTGCATTCAACAACTCGTCCCAGAGGCCATTTTAACAGCGGTAATGAATCGTCCTTAATGAGCGCCAAACTGCCGACAGTAATATTACCATGCCTGACCAACCATTTAGTGCGTGGCAGTGGTGTAGCTAAATACTCACTCACGAATCGTCGTGAAAACTGTTGCACCATCCAGCAAATTCTCTGGTATATTTTAATCCTATTGATGCTCTCTGCCAAGGGTAAATCGGGTAAGTTTGAAGAAGGGTCTCAGTGCAAGAAATGACCGGGGGCAATGGTTCAAGGTCGTTTGAATCCGCCGTGAGTGGAGTGATGGGACGAGAAGTCATAAAGGTTGCTACCTGCCTTATTATCGTATGGAGCTCGTCCACTGTTACTTTTTCGCATCCAATGATATTTTTTATAAGTCGTTTGGCAATCTTGATGGATGCCTCCCAAAAACTTCCGAAATTTGGTGACCTGGGTATTATAAAATCCCATTCAACTGATGACTGAGCACAAGCTTGCCAGATAGCATGTTTATCGTCTTCCAATATCCTTTTCACTTCGAGTAGTTTATTGGCCGTCCCGTTAAAATTAGTCGCATTATCTGAATACATTTTTTTACCATTCCCCGGTCAGCAATAAACCTCTTCAAACAACGAATGAATACTTCAGTTGATAGGTCGACCACGAGCTCCAGATGAACGGCCTTCGTAGCAAAACAAACCAATAGTGTCACATAAACCTTCTTCAGTACCTTGCATCGAATGTGATGATGGTCTGCAAGAGGTCCAGCAAAATCAACACCGCTGACTTGAAATGGTCGAATGTTTTTGTAATCCAGTCGGGAGTGTGGTAAATTACCCATAATCTGTGATAACAACTTTGGGCTCATCCGGAAACACCTTATGCACTGTAAAATGTTGCTGATGCGAGTTTGAGTTAGTCCGTTTATTATCCAGTACTTTGCCCTAGTCGCCGTAAGAACAATGTGTGGTCGGCCGTGAAACATCCTAAAATAATGATAATAGCGGATTAACGATGTTGTAACTCTTATGACCCCTTACTCATCGAAATACGGGGCCACGACTTTAAACGACTGCTGCTCGATACCGTGTGGTCTCTTTTCAGAAGGTATTCTTCAGTAAAAGAAGACTGTTGAATACTACTCGCGAGTATAGGTTCACATCACTTTCCCTGAGCATTTTCTTTCGCCCTTCTTTATCGACGACAAGAATCTTTCAGTTCTGAATAAATCGGATGATATAAGCAAATGATCGACGGACGGACTCCTCTAAAATTCAACCGATAGTACATACTGCTTGCAATATCCTCGATGATTTTCGAAGAAAGGGCGAATTTCATAACGCGTTTCTCTGCGACATCATCGCTGAATGTTGGGCCCCTAAACCAAAACTCTGAGTCGGAAATTTTATCAGACATCATACCTCGACTGATCAAGCAGGATTCAAAGTCCCTGGAACATATCTCCATTCGCCCAATTGTGGCTGATGCGATGTACAAAAAAGTTGCCCAGTTGTGAGGCTCTGCACTTATCCAATACAGTGTGATTAGATAATTAGTCCAATAAAAGCAATCTTTTACATTTAATTAGCCAAAAACATCTCGCTTGGGACGAGTGACTAAATCTGTCGGCCACCTGTGATTTGCGCAAACCAAACGGCAGGTCGCTGAACCGTCATCAGGAAGACATCGTAAAAAAGCACCGCGTATGCTTTTTTATTGGCGTCTGAAAAGGAACGAATTTCAATAAATTTAGAATCGCCCATCAGTAGGGCAAATCGAGGAATGTAAATGTCCTTAAGTGACATCATTTGTGTTCGGAAATTAACTCATTTTGAAGCCAACTCCTTATCTAGTGGCTCCCCAGTCTTTTTTTAACCTCGAAAATTCTTGGTAAAATATTTTGGCCAAAGTGATCACCGGACACACGAGACCCAAAGGGTCAAAAAGACTTGCCATCTCTGATAAAACGACTCTCTTGGTAATAGGTGGCGTGGATTCTACCGACTGGTACGTGTAGCGAGAAACGTCGTGCTCCGGTTGCCAAATTAATCCCAAAGTCTTGATAACGTCTTGGTCGTCGATTTCGTTGCTGCTACGTATAAAACTCGTATCGCAGGATTTTTATTTGATTAAACAAACATGATTTACGAAATTAGAATACACCATAAGCAAAATTAGTGGGAGTGTAGTTCTTACCAGCAAAATATTAGGGTACGCCTTGCTCCCGCAATAGTTTTCAAGCAACAAAAGTTATATCAATTGTATGTGCCCATTAAATATTTTGTATCACATGAATTGTTACGAGGACAGTTTGAACGACCTAATCGTAACAAGCTGGGACATACCCGGCTGTCAATTATTTATAATATAAAACGTCAGAACTATTTTCACCATAACATGTTACAAACCGAACCACAAATAAAGTATATTGTCCGCCAGCAGATACAGCCACTCCAGCGGATGCAGCCGGCACAAATACACAAGCACTTGTCCGATCGAATGGAGAAATTCGGCTACTGCACGGAGGACGGTGAAACGTTCGACCGCTGGTACGCTTGCTACGAGCACATTTTCACAGAGGAACCACAGACATTGACGGTCCACCAGCGGGTGAGTTTGCTCACTGTGAAGTTGTTAACCTCGGAGTACCGACGTTTTGCTGACCGTATCCTGCCGGAGACCGTACAAACCATCAGCTTCGACAGAGCAGTCGAGAAGCTAAAAAAAATTTTCTGAGGGAAAGAATCGGTCTTGACACTCCGCTACAAATTGGAAAAAGCTATGCTTAAGCTAAAGGTTCAGGAGAAAGTTGGGATGATTTTGCAAGCCAAGTCAACATGAAGTGCGAAAAATCCGAGATTGCCACATGCGCAGCCGACGATTTTAAGGTCCTCATGTTCGTCAAAGCGCTCACAGGAGCTGAAGACTCGCTCGTTCTCGAAAAACTCCTCATTAAGCTCGAGAAAATCGAAATAACTCGTGCATCAGCAGCCAATCCAGACACAGTACTCAGATTGAAGCTGAACGATGGCTGAGAGCTAGCAAAGCGATTGTCGTGTCTCAAGGACGAAAAATTGATGGTCCAACACGCCAATTCTGCACCAAAAAGCGAAGTGATGCAGATGTTCGGAAAGAAAGAGCAACAGCAAGATTGGCAAAAGCCAACACACAAATCAACGGAAAAATTGGATACGTACGCCTCCTAACATGTGTTACTTCTGCGGGGACTGCCACTGGCTTAAGGACTGCCTGTATAAGGACAAAACGTGCGATACTTGCAAAGTAAAGGGTCACAAAGCAGGCAATTGTACCTTGGCGAATGAATTCCTGCACAGATTCCGATCAAGACCAAGCAGACACAGCCGCATATCAGAACGCCATCAAAGTCTTGCAGTTATAACAGAATCGATCTCCACCCGCAAGTTTGTTAAATCAACCATCGATGATCACAAGCTTCGCCTGCAACTGGATTCTGGCTCCGACTGGACAATCATATCCGAGACAATTTGGAATAAGATTGGTGGACTACCGTTGATGCCATGCGAGGAGCAAACAATCAGCGCTTCAGGCGATCAGCTGTCGATGCTCTGAAAATTCACCGCACGTTTGAAGCTGCATGGGTGAAAAGAAATCGGTCCATGCTATACGTCGCAAAGTCAAGCTTGAACATCCTCGGCAGCGACTGAATGGAAGCTCTCGACCTATAGAATATTCCCATCGCCAGCAACAACATCCGACTCGACGCTTCACAGCAATTTCCAAGTGAGTTGAGGACCCAATTTCCTGTTCTGTTCAGTGATGCGCTCGGCCTTTGCAAACAAAAGGCATCGCTGATGCTCAAACTAGGCGCCAAAACCAATTTTCCGCAACAGCCGTCCAGTTCCGTTTGCCACTATGGAGCCTATCGAGAACGAAATCAAACTGTTGCAGCTCTTGAACGTGATTAGCCCCGTGTGATTTTCAGCATACGCCGCACCAATCGTCGCCGTCAAGAAGAAGGATGTACGCGTTAGAATCTGCGCCGACTACTCAACTGGCTTAAATGATTCGCTCGAACCGGAACAATTTCTACTGCCAACGCCTGACGAGATTTTTGCTCTGCTATCGCCATTTAAAATCTTAAGCAAAATTGACATCTCAGACGCGTTTCTTCAAGTAGAGCAGTGTACTTTCCGTCAGAAACCCCAGCTACATTTATGGTCGCCAGATAGACCATAAAGCCTTGCTCGCAATTTTCGGCAACAAGAAGGGAATTCCGGTATATACGGCAAGTCGCTTTCAACGCTACGCGTTCATATTGCTCGCATACGACTTCGAGATAAAATACATTTACACGAAGAGCAATATAAAGTATATTGTCAGTAATCCTTGGTGTATTTTTTACCTTAATAGCACTATCACCAAGCTCACGACATGAATGATTATTCAAATGATAGCAGAAACAATTTCTGCTACCACACGGACAAAAATAAACTGGTCCTCAGCTAAGAAAATGGACTTTTAATTCAAGAAAATGTAATTTTTCTTGATTTAAAAGCTAATTTTCTTATTTCTTTCGAGTTTTTCTTCATTTCAAGAAACACAATTCTTACATGAAGAAAAACTCGATAGAAATAAGAAAATTAGCTTTTAAATCAAGAAAAAGTACATTTTCTTGAATTAAAAATCCGTTTTCTTAGCTGCGGACCAGTTTATTTTTTTCCGTGCAATATTTTTACTCACGTGAAAAACTTAAAACCGCCGAAATGATTTATCATAAATTAAAAGGCACTTTTATTTTTTATTCACGACTGTATTTAAAGTTCCACCACTATGAAACAAGATAAAATCACGACTGGTAGCAAAAATTGTTTAAAGTATAAATAAAATGTGATAACGTATAAAGTATAAATGAAATGTGATACATAGTGAAACTAACTATATTTGCCTATACCGAGAAAGGCAGTCATATATATCCAAGGTGATATATATGCCTGCATAAAAACCCGACAGGTCTTTTTAAATTCATAATTATAATAAACAATTGAAATAATTTTATAAAGCGACGTAGCCAAATTCTCAACAACCCCATTTCTCCGATAGTGAGATTGATTTTAATTTTATTCATTTTATCTATTGGGCAGCCAACAGGTAAAACCCAATAACATGCTGGCACATTAACCAGCCTTGATTTTCATCACCCGCCGGGAATCGAATTTGGGGCATCCGGAGCTTAAATCAAGCATGTTTAGCTCTGTACCGGGGCGGCAATTTATTATTTAATGAACATCATTCTCTTTTTTAATGTTTAACCCTTCACACCGTTAACAATTACACCTTACAGTCTTTTCCATTTCTATCTGTTGGAATCTCTCTGGTTGTTTTTCACGAATATCAGCCTAGCTGACTCATGGAGCCTAGCTTTGTCAATATCATTAGAAATCTCAACTATACTTGATAATTTTACTTTTTTGTGGCCATCTGTTAGATTATAAGGGAATAGGGACCTAAAACAGTGTACAACATTACTCAAAAACACCATTTTAAAACACATAAAATAAATTAAATGCATCCTTACGTTTTGTGATGTTTTTCGGTCACTGGCAAAAACCAAAGTGACTATCGTGTAAACTGAGTTTAGACGTAACTAACGAAAAATGGAATGGACAATTTGATGCGACATGACTATTATCATGTAGCAAGGATTTGCTAATAATCTCGAATTATTTTTAGGGATGAAAACATTGATGTTATGAGTGGACCAAATGGATCGAATTTAAGTTCTATATAAAAATATAAATGTGGGATAATCTTAAAAGTCCGTCTCCACACTTATTGCTTATTGTTATTATAAATTGGCTAGTCGACTAAGCTGAATCCATGCTTGCTGTCAACTTTAAATATTTAAACACAAATCATTGTTTATTTACTCATATATAAAAGGGTTAAGAATTTAACCAAGATAAATCTTTTCAATCGAAATGTAAATATTAAAACCATCCCGTACCGCCCATTTTCTTTGCAGAAGACATCATGTCCAAATATTAAGAATAAATGAATTAAAAAAAAACACAAAAAATCGAAATGTCACCTTTCACAAAACCCAAATTCCTATAAATCCTGTTAAAATTTTGATTACTTTATAAATGTATTATGACATATTTTGGACACTACACCAACACTACCCGTAGCTTTGTTCAAAGAACTTAAAATCAGTAGGATGAATACGTAAAGATTTACACAAAAAAAAATGTGCTTCGACAGAAAATTGTGTTATCTTTATATTAAAGGATTACGGAACGCCCCCGCACAACACACAAAAGAACAACACAATAAAAAAAATCTTATCAAACAAAAAAAAGAAAGAGACATTGATGTGCATACTCGTATATACTGTATAAAAGAAAATTTCAACTGTAAAATTTAACGGTTAATAAATTTTTTAGCGAGAAATATCCCACATACTTACTAAAACATATTTAATTTCATAATTGTTTGTATGGTTTGGTCCATAAAGATTTGAATATAAATTATAATGATAAAAATGCCTATTAGCCGAACTTAAGACAGAAGAAAATATTAAATTTCATACCAAAAGAACCCTTTCTTTTCCAATTTTTTTTTCCATCAGTGGTTGAATGTATAATATGATTTATAGTTAAAAAGATGTATAAGAAAGAAACACAATTATGTTGAATGAATTCATTCATTGGGAAGATGACATACGCGCAGATATGTTTGTAAGTACGAGTATGTATGTTGTTTACAAGACAAAAGTGTGAACACATAAAGTTTGTTGTGAAATTTAAGATTTTTGTGTTATACATAGTTCTAGATGGCTGAATTTCGACGGAATTTTTTTTTCTGTAGATAGAAATTAAATATACCGTTAAATTTTATAATTAATTGGCGAATTTAATAAGAAATTATAAAGTAGTTCATACACAGGGTTGGCCGAAAAAAATCTATCGTTATCGTTCAGCATTTACTGTCGAATATGGTATAAATAAATTATGATTGCACAATATTATAAGACACAATTCGTACAAGGCATTTTCTGATTCATTTAGACTTTAGAAGATATTTATGCTGTGTGCCTAATAACGTCGATTTTTTTGACTAAATTGTCGACTAGTTCGTACCAGTAGATGGCATAAGAGCCAACAAGATAATGTGCCTGACTTTTCATTATTCTAAATTTCGAATTTTGGAACGTCAACCGAATTATTATTACTATTTGATGGAAATAACTAGGAATCCTGCTTTAATTTTCATTCCTTTTCATTTTGGCTCACGTGCAAGTCTTACCATGTTAATTTGTTTTTTTTTAAATTTCTCAATATTTCGTACACAAATTTATCTAAAAAATATTAAATTAATTTATTGGCGCTATAAGAACATCTAAAGACTTGCAATGACGTTAATGGGTTCGAAAAAACCAGATAGAATATTTGAGCGCTGGTAAACTAAAGAAGATATCTCTGTTCGACCCAAAAGTTTCTACAATCGTGTTGCCTACAGATGATCTGACTTACCATATAATTCCTAACAGAACTAGAAATTAAAATCTTATGTACAAAAATACATTATAAGCTTTAATTAAATATGACAACAATTTTAATTTTCTTGAATAATTTGGTTAATTTTGATAGTTTTAGAAAAATTTCGGATTAAACGAATTCTCCAATTTAAGTGAACTACATATTTCCAAAATGAATGAAAATTATACCGAATTGAATAAACCGTTTTTAATAAACCAGAAAGAATGAAACTAATTTCGAGTGGAATGACAATTTTTCCAAACTAAATAAATTGAAAAGGAAAAATTGTATCACTAAAATTTATAAAATATAACAGTAGTTAAATAAAAGAAACGTACTGGTTATCTTGTAACAGCAGGTAGTATCATCTTCGTGTCTAAGATGAAATTGGCCCAATTTGTTGAAGTGATGACTGTTTCAATTCTATATTTGATTATGCCTTCTAGATTCGGGTTTCTCTTAGTTCTTAATAATTTTTCCTTCGACATAATTTACGAAACGTGCCCTATCGGATTTACTTTTGTCAATTAAAATAACCCTTTGCCAATTAAATGTTAAATAATCAAAGTGGTTTTAAATTGAAAAAAAAATAGTTTGTTCAACTTCTTTGGTTTTGTGCTACTTCAAAAAGTCATTCACCTATAAGGGGCCCTTATCATAATTTCCGTCGCAAAACAATTTTTATGCGATTTCAAAAATGGATTGCCAAACATGATACCTTTCTACCATTTATGCGATAGTCGGAAAAATACCGCCAGCAAATTAAAGACGAACATTGTTTCGATTGTTTGTCGTTTCTTATGGTTACTAGTATAGTAATTGCCTTATCGAACTGAACATAAACTGAGAGAATCCAAAAATGAATCGATTAAAAATTAAACATTTTGATACCAAATATAGTTAAAAACAAAATAATAAACAAAAATACACTCGAACCAAAACAACCTTAAAGTAACGTCACTCACACGCAGAAGAATAACCTATTAAACACAAAAATTGTATAATTACCATTATTTAAATTTGAAGTTGTGACCTACCTAACCGAATACTCGTTACTCCCAGTATAGTGTCTGTATAAATTTGGTATGAACCTTCACCTCATTTGGTGCTTCGAGTAAACAACTACTTTACCAATATCATACGCTTACAATTACGACTCGATTACATTTGGCCAGATGAAGACAGAGTGGAGATACATATTTTAGAAACGTTTTGAAACATGAGGCTGGTTCTGTAATTTGTACAATATCTCCATAAAAGATTTATGTCGTGCTTAAATTGCGCTAAATATAATTATCAATAATAATAGTGAACAAACTGAATTTATTATTCATCACTATCAGCGTTAGTATTCTACAAAACACTGTGCAAATTTAAATTTTGCAAAACGCATATTAATCCAAGCACCCTTTTTATAAATGACAACTAAAGCTGCGTTTTTTTATTCGCCCCCGATAGCTGCTATGCGGAGCAATCAATTTTCTACACCCAAATTTAAATTTGACGTGCTATTTATTGGTAAATTACATTTATTTAATGTCAAACTTTAATTTTTAATTCAATTCATAAGTGAAAACGTGAAATAAAAAATATTTAGCTCTACCTATTTATATGGAGCCGCTATCCGGAGCTATTTTCATATGACGGCTCTCGATAGCAGCTCCAGGATAGCGAATAAAAAAACGCACTATTGAAAAGTAACCTCATGAGGAGACTTTTCGTTGGCCGACTGGTGGTGAATAGTGTAATGTTGTTTTGAAATGAAAAGTCGAAAATTTAATCAAAAAAATCGACGTTAGGCACACAGCCTTACCATTTCTTTTAGTTTTGCCTCAAAGACAGCTTTACTTAGCCCACATGAAATTAAAGAGGAAAACTTTACACCAGTGCCGTAGGGAATTGGGTTGCCAGAGAGAGGCGGGGCATATGATTTATTTCATAAAATGGTGATCTGTCTATATCCACACAGTTCACAAATTATTATTCGAATTATAGGAAACTAATCATTACCTGTATAGGTATAACACATGTAAACTATATTTGATTCTTCACTTAAAAGAAACGTAAACAAAGCGGCATAATTTTAGCCGTATTTTTTGTAGATCTGTATAGATGATACGAGAAGTTAATTAAAATTTGTAAAATACTGTCAGGTAGATCTTGGACGCTTTTACCTATAATAACAAAATTAGCACAAAATATTTGTCAGACTTTTAATAGGACTCTTAAGCTGGATAATCTTTCCAATTGGAGAGTTCAAGGCTTAGGATTGGGTAAGAATTGGGTATACGTCTTTTAGCAAAAAAACGTTTGGCAAACATTTCTTTGGCAAAGAAGTATGAATGGCAAATTCACTTATGTCAAATATTTATTTGACAAATTACTTTTTGGCAAATTATTCTTCAGGAATTATGAAACATTTTGATCGCGCGATCAAAATGCCTCATAATTCCTGAAGAATAATTTGCCAAAAAGTAATTACTCTAAAATTTGAACAAAATTTTCGCGCCTGAATTAATAAAAATATTTTTGCTTCAAAATGAAAATTTAAATGCTGGAAAATGAAGGTTTAATCTTCCTTTTCCAGAATTTCATGTTGAAATATTCTGGAAAATGGAGATTTTCATTGTATAATTTTACTAATAAATCTCTATTTTCTAGATAATTTGAAATTTTCATTTTCAAGCAAAAATATTGAGGGATTATTATTGTAAGTTTATTAATGAATATATTAATTTGGGATACCTGCAACCTGTCACTGACACTGAGTACTAATTGGAGGAGTCTAAATCATTTTACTTACTATACCAAATATCACTGCATGTTAAAGAAGTCAAGGGAAACGACTAATAAAGGGTGGCGTTTGATGGTACGTAAAATTCTACATCAGGAATTTTCCTCAACGAGGCAATACAAGTGTGGACAGTAATTCAGCCGATTTTGATGAAGTTTCGCAATCACAAAATCGAGCTGACTGGCGACATTGAGAAGATTTACAACCAAGTTATGGTTACTAAAAAAACGAGATCAGGCATTATAAACATCCAGCTCGTCATTTTTGGCTCTCAGAACCTTGCACAAGGTAGAATACGATAACCAACAAGAACATCCAAATATCGTAAAACATATTTTAAACGACTTTTCCGTTTGTGATTTCATTTCCGGAGCTGATACTGTTGAAGAAGCGCAAAACCATGAAAAACGAAATAAGTCGCAGTACCTGAATTGGTGGATTTAAATTGAGAAAGTGGAAGTCGAACTCATTTAATGTTAAGACGATAGAGAATGCAGATCAAATTTCGATGTTCCAGAATTCACTAGAAGACGAAAAAATGAGGCCTATACAATGGAATGTTGTTGATAAGGTTTTTCATTTAAATTAAACCTAGTTGACAGCATACTCGAGTGTTTGATCTTCTCAGATGGCTGTCTCCATCGATAATCTTAATGAAGACAGTTTTCTAAAATCTTTATTTTGATGAAGCTAAGCTGACAAGACTACTGACTTTGGTGAAAGAAATAATAAGGCAGCCAGTAGAATTTTTGCATGGAGGGACTTCATTATAGTATTGATGTGGTTATAAAAAACCATTACCCATCCAGGAATATGGAAAACTTTGTGGCAAACCGCTCATCAGAAATTTTAAATCAAATGCCGCGAAAATTGTGGAGTCATGTGTGATGTAAACAAAATTCAGAGGAGTACTGGCATCATAATTGGTAAATTTGCGGCATTTGTGGCCGAGCCCAGAATGGCTATGAAAGTCAATGATTTTTCGATTCATTTCGAGCGTTTGAGCAATTGTTGGTGCAACGATGATTCTGATATTTGCTGAATGTTGCCAAAAATCCTGGTTATTAAATCTTGAGTAGTGATCATTCCACTTGGAATTTGAATGACGTCTTCTTCAAAAATTTCTGGTGTTTGAGGCAAACTTCCAGATCTCACATGCCATAGCCACGGATTGTGCTCAGCCCTTCCCTCGCTACGCATATTGATGTTAAGAGTCAATTGATAGAAGAGACTCCACAATAGGCTAGATTTAATATAACATTCAATGATTTCAGTGCGCGTTCCTCTTGGCACTACTGGCAATGTCTGATGATAGTCGCCACCGACAACTAAAACTTTTCCGCCACACGGGATGTCAGATTCCATCACTTCACGAATCACTTGATCGATGTTTAGGCAGCATTGTATTTTCGTTAATTACAATCATAGCAGTTTCTCGTAAAACATTTGCTTCTAGTGTATTCATGCGCATTGAAGAGACAGATGTATCGAGCAGAAGCACGGTAATTTGAATTCGCTATAGACAGTACGTCCTCCTTTCAGAAATGTGGCAGCAATTCCCGTTGTTGTGAATGTCAAAACGATTTGTCCTTTGCCTCTAAAATAGGCCATCAGTGTTGTGTAAAGGAACATCTTTCCCGAGTCACTAGGGCCGTCAAGATAAAATAGCTTCTGCTTTTCATGCATGTTCTCTACTGCTACCGTTATCTTGATAAATACGTTGGTTTGGGCTTCATTGATCTTCTCGATGTGTTACTGGCGGCCAAGTTCTCGTTTTGAGCTCTCCATGTTGCTGGTTTTGGCTGATGTAATTGAGATTTTTGAGTTCAACTTGTAAATATGAGTCATCTAACCCTTGTTGTGTCAGCTTGCCTGAACTCATAATCAGGATCTTCTTTGTTAAAAAATATCATAGCCACATTTGAGGTCGGAGCATTATATCGGCGTTGATCAGAATGTCTATCGCGTCTAAATGCTAAACTAGTTCACCTGATCCATCAGCGCACGCAGCTTCTTGTGCCTTTACATCTCTAAAGAATGTCACCTATAATGATTTAAATTTCATCAGAGAAAAACCGAAACTAAATAAGAACAATGAATTTTGAAGATAATCCTGCATCATTGCAGTGGCACTTCATTCCGCCTGCTTCTCCTCAATTTGGAGGTTTATGGTGGGAGGCGGCTGTCATGTCCGTAAAAACGCATTTTTCAAAATGTTCATCACATACCCATTTAACTCTTGAAGAGATGGCAACTTTATTGAAATTGAAATTCGCGGCCGCTCTATGCAACAGTTCATAATGACGCATTAGTTAAAATGTTGATACCGGCCCGTTTCTTAATTGACTCAGCGAATTTTTATGTGCCTTATGTGCCCATATTAACACGAATTTTAAGTTGCCACGTTCACGTCGCAGGAAATATTAAGTGAGTTAAAAAAAATTGGTTTGGAATAAAGGGGCTGGGCCTGATGGTATACCCCTATTTTCTGATAATAAAATATTCTGTTCATGTTCTCATGTTTAATTTAAGTCTTCATTTAGACATTTTCCCCAAAGATGAAGCTCTCATCTATTATTCCAATTTTTAAATCTAGATCATGCAATGATATTCGGAATTATAAAGGAAACGCAATACTTTATTGAAAATTGTCACCATATTTTGCGCGAAATATAGAATATCATTTAAGAGAAGCCCTTGAGAGATTAAGGGGGAACCTACTCCAGACAACAGGTTTTACAATAATTGTTTACAAACAAATTGAGAGCATTTATTGCAATGAATCAAAATTACATAATAATATTGACGTTCAAATGAATACACTTTTTTTTATGAGTGAAAAACAAAATGGCAGCGCTAGAGGTGCTCGAACTTTGTTCCTAGAGTTTGCGCCATGAAACGCCCAAGTATTTGTAGTTAACTAAAATCAACGAAACAAATTTTTTTTAATAAAATAAGTCATTCCGCTTTGCATGAACCTAAATGCAGCAATAAAAAAACAATTGAAAATTTAAGGACAAAACGAAAAAAAAACATTTTTTTATAAACAAATCGTTAAAAACAATATTTATTATAACAATTTATACGAAATTTTAGGTTTGTGCAAATGCCGATAAGTTAAAAAACATCTGTACATAATTTCAAGTTGATTGGTTCATTAATTTTGCAGTTACATTCCACGGCACGGAAAAAAATCCGTTTCGAGAAAAACTCGATTGAAGTTTTCGTTCTATAAAAGTAGAGTTTAGAGTGATCACTTCGTGTCACTTCGGTGAATTCCTAGGTACCTTTAGGACTTTCTGTTGGGCTTAAAACTTTGGAAATATATTCTTCAGATACCAAATGAATTTTTAAAGCAATTAAAAAAAATGCAAAAAAATTAATTTCTGGAGGAGGTTTCCCGTAGATTCAGACTATGTTTGCTATTTTTATGAATTTAAGTTAAATTTTTAGAAATATTTATAACTCGCTTTAATGAAGTGTCCATTAAAGTGTTATTATATTACAATCTTCATCCCAAACACATTATTTTGTGTGGATATTTGATAACAATTTTTATTTTTCATAAAATTATTATTTATTAATAAATTTATTTTTTAAAGATTTCTGTTTATTGATACACAATACATACGTGCATATTAAAGACCTCCATCGTCGTTTTGGTTTGAAAGAGTAAAAGAAAATATTATCTTCAGAAATTATCGTATTTTATATTACAATCTTATAATATTTAGTTAAGTGATTAATAAATAACAAAAAAACCAAAAATAAATTAAAATGCTGTTAATTATATGTAAATTATTTATTTATATATAAAAATAAAAATTATTTATGATCAGTTAATTTGAATAAATATGTTTTTTTAAATTGCCCACGTTTCATCGTTTAAGATGGATTAGATGAATGTAGAGTTGTAAATTGCGTGGAGATCTTTTAAACGTTAATATGCGCACCATGATTAGAGTTTTAATTTTCACACAAATTTTAATATGAAGGCGTAAGTTATCATATTAATCAAAATCAATTAGCATCGCGTTTTTATTGATTATTACAAGATGTATAGACAAACAAATAAAAAGAAAATAAATATAATTGCCACAATAATAACCGTTATAAGTAAATGTAATATACAATTGTAAGTTTAAATATAATAGGTGTGCCTAGCTCCGCCAATTGTTGGCAGCATGCTGACTAATATAATTTGTCTACTACTTCTAAAATAATAGGGCATATCTCTTTTTATTTTTCAGTGTTACACACAGGCACAGAATTACACATCATCGACCTAACAGTGAATTAACGTATCTGACATTTTTTCGGAAGCTCATCTTTGACACTAAAATGTTCGTCTTGAGGAATTACACTCGCACTCAAATTTCACCGTGGTCGTCCTAACGGTGATTTAGGTGCGAAAAACAAGGGAAAATAGCAAAAAACGCACACACCCACAACTAACAGACCGCTAGTAGCAAGGTTGTTGTCTTAACAACTCTTGCTATTTTTTCATGGGTAGTTACAACAATTTCGCTGCTAGGCGGATAAGTGTAAAACCGGTCAGATTTGAATTTGAGCAGATATCAAAATGTTGATACATATATTACGATTCCAAATCCGAATCGCTTATATTCTAGCTCGTCGGAGGACGACTTACAAGCAATGAAAAAAATGAAGATTCAACATTTTTTGAGAACGATCGAAATGTACTGATCACGAATTTGTTAACAATTTTTGATTGAAAAGATGGCAGTTGTATACTTATTAATAGGGAAGTAATAAAATGAATAATACTAAAACCTGAAATATAAAAAATTACTACATAGTTATCAAAAAGTCATATGACTTTTCCATTTAAATCACGCACCTATCCAAACGATTTTTTTTTTTCTTAGGTTAGTAGCACTCTAATAAACATCTGTTAAATTCCGTGTCAGTATCTTTAGTAGTTAATGAGATACGCTTGTTTACTTTCAGTTTAGTTCAGTGAGGAAGTTGCATCAAATGTTGCTTCAACAATGAAATTTCGGTTTCCAGAACGTTGAAAATGTTATGAAAGGCTTTTGGTGACAATACACCGTCCACGGAATGTTTTTGATTTTTATTAGTTGTTCAAAGAAGGCAGAGAACGCGTTGAAAACGATGAACGTCCTTGCCGTCCTTTGACATCTACCGATGAACACCACGTTAAAGAAGTCAAGGAATTGGTGCTCAAAAATCGTCGATTGACAGTTAGAGATCTTGTGACGATACAAAAACAAAAATATTTAATTTTTTTTTGCGCCGTTTCAACCGAGGGTTTTGAAAATACACCAACAAAACTTCTTGTTATCGAATGCATCAGAAAAATATCCGTATGTAGAAAGGGCGTGCATTTTTTTTGTGGTGTGGCGAATTGGGGATTGGATGATTTTTTTTATTATGACATAAAGATATAAAAAATTAATAATTTATGATTATATGATTATTGATCGGTGTTCAAATCAGTTTGGAAATAAATGTTTTATTTTTTATTTAACAAATATTACAACTTAATACAAATTCATCTGGTTACTTCATTAATTTACCTCCCCTGGTTCTAAAGGCTTCGTTCTTCGAAGCTGTCTTACTGTGTTTGGGTTGATCAGCATATATGACGCAAATCTGCATGTTTATGTTAACTTTTTTAATAGTCGAACAGTTTTTGTTGGTAAAGTTTATATGCATAGATCTAGTTTCGTTGAGTTGAAGGCGTCATTTCTTCGTTGTAATTTAGTGATTGACACCTCTAGGTTGTCTGCAATTGTCAAGATTGCAGTATCATCCATAAATGTTGCAATACATGTTCCTTTTGTGCTTGGTACGTCTCGCGTATAAAGTATATAGATTATTGACCCCAGAACACTTCCTTATGGAACTCCAGCCGATATTTTCTTGAGTTCGGAGTCTCTTCATGTTTTACACGAAAGTGTCGCTCAGCTAGATACGGCTTTAAAATCAGGTAGAACTGCTTCGCCAGATCTCTGTGTATTTTATATCCCAGCTCTCGGTGCCATGCTTTGTCGAAGGCTTGAAATACGTCCAAGAAGACACTTCAGCATATTTTTTTATTTTTCACAGCATTATGAATTAAATCTGTGATTCTGTGCACTTGATCTATGGCAGAGTGTCTCTGTATAAATCCAAATTGGTGAGGAGGAATGAGATTTCTGACTTCTATTTCTGATTTTAACCTATTGAGTAGTAGCTTTTCAAATAATTTTGAAATTGAAGGCAGTAGGAAAATCAGCCTTTACGATATTTCTTGTTTGGCGGCTTATTAGGTTCTAGAATCATTATTATCTCTGACACCTTCAACTGGGGGAATCATTAGTGTCCTTGTTGGCAGTGAGGTCAACTAGGTTTTCACTAGAACATTTGTTCTTTATTTCTTTGATAGGCATTTTTAATTTGTTGCTTAAATAATTAAGTTGTTATTTGCTTTATGGTGCTCAAGCCCTCTGCCAGATTTTTCGTGCTTTCCGTTTTTCTCTAACCAAATCTCCCACATCTATTAGATAGTTGATGTAATTTTCTATTTGATTACGAGTTCTCTGCCACGCTGCTTCTAGAATACTGTTTTTCTGTGGTTCCTTTTCCGTAATTTTAGTAGGTTGGTTTTCCTGATCGGGTATATTTTGCTGATTTCGATTTAATACACCTGATTTTAAAGTTCGGTTGGTGGTTTGGCGTCTATTGGAGGGGGCTCCGTAACCTTCCAGTAGGCGCAAGTGTACGTACTGTCTCCTCGCGGCACCACTGGTAACTGTAACCATTAGGCAGAATGTGGCCGTTTGTGACAGGCTAAAGTACGGCGCTAAAGGAGAAAACCTTGATAAAAAATCCCTAATCTAATGTGGAACAGCATATGCCGATGGATGAATGGCTGATAGGTTAATCAGTCTATACATGCGGACTCTGGATACCAGGCACCCTCCAGTTTTATTTAGCCTTCCTGTAGTAAACCTGGGTGACCTAACCCTCTCGAAGTCCTTGAGTCCCAATGCTACCGCTTTTCTAGCAAAAGTAAATGTTATTACATCTAGGAGGGAGAGCAATGAGCCCAGATAGTATGTAACGAGTGTAGAAGTATTTCCTGCAGTAGACATCTAGGAGGCAGAGCAATGAGCCCAGATAGTATGTATCACGTACCGGTCGGCCGTATTATCAGGTTCATTAAGAGGTGCGAGGTGGCTTAACGCCCACATGGCCC
This sequence comes from Tipula helvola, assembly GCA_963556165.1. Lineage (NCBI taxonomy): Eukaryota > Metazoa > Arthropoda > Insecta > Diptera > Tipulidae > Tipula > Tipula helvola. The sequence continues at coordinate 142,430,365 of OY744483.1, read as the reverse complement.
CCAAGTAATAATAATAATAATAAGTTCGGTTTGAAACTACAGTTTCTGGATGAGATTCTGCCTTCCTTTTTTTGTAGGTCTCTTCTTCCTGTTCCTTTTTAGGATCCAGTCAGTTTCTTCCCTTAATTCTTATTCGTCAGTGTGGAACTGTACAGCACACCGTTCCTCTGATGTCTTGGCTTGCAAAGCATTTTCCTTACGGAACTCTGAACCATCCTGTTCCTCAGGTTCCTTTGATTGTAAAGAATGTTTCAGTTCCTCATTTTCCAATTTAAGACTTTTTACTTCGTTAATTAACTCCGATGTATTTTTTTCAATTTTACGCAGTTGCCTTCGTAGTTATTCATTTTCTATCTCAACACTTCTTAGTTGAGGATGTTGGTGATCTTGACATTGTGGAACTCCTTCCAAATGGGTTCCTATTTTACATGTTTCTGTAAAAACAGATCATTTTTTGTTGGAGATCGTTGAAAAATGTTGATGACTTTTCGGGTTTTGTCAATTAATGGTAAATTATTTTACCATAAATTAATTTCACACATAAATCGCGATTTTACTCGTACGAGTGAAAATGATTCACTGATTTCTTTTAAATTACATGATAAAATCTTTTCTAGTCACTTGAAAATAGTTAATGAAACAATTCCGAATATAATATAATAATAAGGTTTTTAATTACATTATATTCAGAATTGTTTTATTAACTATTTTTAAGGGGCTAGAATATATTTTGTCATGTAATTTAAGAGAAATCAGTGAATCATTTTTACTCGTATGAGTAAAATCGCGTTTCATGTGTATAGGCCATAAGGCATAGTTCGTTATCAATCAAATCTTTTCTATCGTCAATTTCGAAACTTAATAAACCTTATCATCATCTATAGTGTTACAGTCCGGATCGTTATCATTTTCTAGGGGTACACTGATTTGAATTTGGGGAATATCTACTTCAATTTGTGCTTTTTGTGTATATCACTTCTATTACAGCCAACCGAATTCCGTGGCCCAAATAAATTCGTTGGAAAGAATTTTTTAATCTTCCTACTTTTCTCATTAGAGAGGCACCATTTGTCGTGATTGCAACAATATTTGCATTCAGAGACAAACCAATATACATTCAGCTTTTATTGAACTATAAACTAATAAACCCAGATTCTAGAAGCTTTAAATACCTCGCATTTGCAGATCATTTATGTTTCTCGCTTGCTTTAGTATTGTTTAAATTGCTCACGTTTATCACCTACACAAAAAAAATCATCTAAAGCGAGACATAGTATGTGGTTTTCCAGTTGCAACAAAAAACAGATTCCGAGTCGAATCCGAGTTGAAAAATCATAGTTATTGACATTTCTATTTTCCCATAGCAATATTTTTTTCTTAAAACAATTTATTATTTATATTTTATTATTTTATAAATATATTTTTCCTCATATTTGCTTTGACGTTTAAATGGCATTCCGATGACATATAAATGTAATCGTGTTAGTGAATCACTCCGAAAAATTTTACCGAGTGACAATAATGGCTGCTGCTGTTAGTGTTGGGATGGTATCATAATTCTAAAATAAAAATTCCATAATTTTTAGCTATATTCCAATCAGAGGAAAATAAAGTTTGAATTCATAAAATTCGACGTTTTAAAATTCCGTATTATTTAATTTCTAATTTTGAAATTAAAAAGTGGTGGAATTAATCCAATTGGAATATTTATAAAAATTAGATATAAATAAACACAATTAACTAATTTTATATTTCATTATTTATTTCATTAAAATGAACAAAATTATTGGTAATATGATTAATATAATTATTGTGAATTAAACAATAATTTTGTTGATTTGAAAGCTGCACAACTAGGAAACTGGTTCACAAAAACCATATCACTGGAGATAATAAGTAGAAGAACCCTGGTTAAAAACCAGAATTTTGGCATGTGGCGAATTCTTCGAAAAGAAATTTTCCTTATGTCCATTAATAGTGAACAGCTGAGACATAACTGTGGGAAAACCGTAGAATGTTCCGTCGACCATCCAATACTTAGATTCTCCTACTATTTTCAAACTATACACAGATCCAAGAACTACAAACAAAAAGAGCACATAGAACATAAAGATCTACTTCCAAATTTTTTAAATTTTCTGGACTATTGATTTCATCTGCCAAAATTAATTCCTTTAAAGATGATAAGGCTCTAACTCGGGATATTTTAGATTTTTGGACCTGTTTTGATATTGAATAGGCTCTGCAGTTTCCCTCTCGAGGTACCACTCCCTTCCTTATAATTTGGGACGGTATAAGTCCAGTATTTTGTGCTAACAATTTAATATTTTCATGTGACATTTTCACGGGTCATGTACACGATCCGTTAGTGTAACATAACGATATTGTCCTTATTACTTGTTTGTATAAAATATCCAGAGCCATATGCGATTAACTTTTCTCCGCCATTGTTAGAGCTAATAACAATACAATTTTCATTTTTGCTGTGAACACATCTTTAGTGGCAGGAGTAAGTAAAAAAATTGTATAAAAATCATGTAACGGAAACAAAAAAGCCGAACAAAAAATATTGCGTGAATGTGTGAATATTGACAAGAATAAAAAATAAATAAAACGTAAAATCAACGCAAAATCTACGTATACACATGCAATATACAACATCATCCGGCATTTTAAAAACATCGTGAGCCGAATCAGAGCCTTCTAGAGTATAGAGCCATAATCATTATAACGTATTTTTTAGAAGCTTTTTTAGTGGTATAACTTTTCAATCATTTCCATAGGAATCCATAGTAAAAATGGTGTTTTTTAGCTTCAAGTTTTTCAATGAAAACAGCAAAAATGTTACAAACTTTTTATACAAAAGTGTTCTACATATCTTTAGCAGCAATATACAAGAAGGGTATATTGGTATTAAGTAAATATTAATTGCAGAAATTTTAAAATTAAACTACATATTTCTAAAATATATTTTTCGAACTTTCATTTTGAAAAATACATCAAAGTTGGCTCTGACACAGGGATGAAATTGACATAAATTCCAAAGTACTAAAATGTTGAGCACTGGGGACTAAATTGAGCTTCAAAGGACTTTTTTTTAATTTTTTGATGAACTTACTACTTACATATTTCACCGATAGATGTCACTAAAAGTAACAAAAGATATTTTTCTTTTTTTCGTTTTCTTAAGGGGGTAACCTGGTTTAAAACGCCAAAATCAAGCACTTTTTGTAAAATAAAAATAAAAAAAACTATTCAATATTTATTTTTGCAATTATTAATGTTTATTGTGTACATACTGAAGAGTTCAAATTAATTTTTTAAAATTATTATATTGAAGTTCAAGCAAGTTATTAAAGAAAATATGAAGGGGCCTCTAAAAATTCTTTCTTCACGGCGTGCACTCTAGCATCTCGTAGAATTATCCGATTAAAAATAAATATATATTTTTGTAAAGTTTATGAGTGTGGTTTGTAGATATACCTAACAAATTAATTATTTCATTACAAAAAATTATTAAAATCATGATTTGAAAAAAAGTACGTTTTTTTGCAGAAATTTTGCACGTTCTTTTGTTTATAACTTTTTCTTAATAATGTTTTTAGTACAAAATATGTGGTATAAGTTCAAGGCAATTAAATCACCTTTAATTTAAAAAAAGAATTATTTTGATCCATCGAGAATTTTTTGAGTTATCCTGCAGCCAGTTTGAAAAGCATGGTTTTGAGAAAAACGCGTTTAAAGTTTCCGAACAAGGAGAAAGGTAGAGGAAAGTTTATCATTGTAAATTCACCTGTACTTTTAAAAGCCGTTATTTCGTCATTTTCGCTTTGAGTGCATATTCTAGGGATAATATACTATCGATTTAAGCAAAAAAAGAAAAATCGATTTTTTGAAGCCGCTACACCAGGTTACCCCCTTAAGAGGTTCAGTTAAAAGGTTGAATGCTGATTTTGTGAATAAAGACTGATTTTTACATTCAAAGATTTTCGCAGATGCAGATGTCATATATATCAAAAATTTATTTTCTTTAAACATAAAAAATAAATTTAAACAAAAAATGTCTTAAATCAAAACAAATGATTGGTTTTCTTGTGTATATACCCTTATTTTAGTTATTTATTCACGCATCGCCGATTTTACAGAAAAAATATGAAACTCGACTTCTGCAAAAAAAAGCAGACAACGATTTTTGGGTTTGTTTCTCGGGGTTGACTTTTCAAGCAGATGATTATTTTTTCTCTTTTTGTGTTTCAACTTTTTTGCAGAAGTCGAATGTCGTTGAATGTAAATCAGCTATACGTATTCAGTTGATAAATTGACCACAACTTAGAAGTCGGCACTCACTCAGTAAATGGTTTGTTTAGAATAATGGGAGATATCCATAATATTCCAAATCAAGCACGTCTACATAAAATCATTTTTATATACAATTTTTGCCTATTTATGATATTTTTATTTAATTTTGTAGTTATATTTATGTAATCAAATAAATCATTATTACAGAACTAAAAATGCTAAAAGTAAAGACTTTATTTAACAATGTAACGGTTTCTTTTAATCATTCAAATTGAAGTGATTTAATCATTGATGAAGTGTCAATTTTGGTTTAGTGTTCTAACATTTCTGAATACTTTACAAAAAACAAATATTAAATTTCCTTTCAATTAGATCCGGAAACGCAATTTTCTCCTCCAAAGTCAAATAAAATCAAAAATGGATATAGAACACTTTAGCATTCGCATGACGACATATTAGTATATTTCAAATTTAATATATTTTTCAAATATAAACTAAATCTAATTCAATAAGAATCGAATATCAAAGAACCCCACACTAATCATATGGAAATTGAGTTTCGACCAAATTTGTTCATATTGAAGGATTTTGTATGGCTTGGGGTTCCAATTAAAGATATTCACGGGCAGATTGCTCCAAATGCCTTACTTTTTGAGTTACGGGTACTTGAATGCTAATCTGTATTTTTCTTATGTAAGGTATTGGAATAAGATCGGTTAGATAATTTGGAAGGTGATAACTCTGGCACTAAGATTACTATGGTTTCCTTGGAAATTAAATGCTATTCTCAGATTTTGGGCCCGATGCTTAGTAGAAAAATTTGTAAACCCTTTTTTTGACTATCAACCGAAAACTTCTCAAGAGTGCCTTTTTGATCATCGAATAATTGGTCCTTAACTCATAAATATTTGGGCAGTATTTGGATTCAAAGGAATTGTGTCGCTAATATCACTTCCACTGATAGTTCTACCATAAATGTTTCAGATTGTGTTGTGGTTGACTTAATTCGTTGGGTTAGTATGGTATCGATGAATGTATTGGAGCAAATGCGGATTTGTGTTAAATTGGTTAATGCTTCATCAGCCTTGCAGAAACAGATCAAAGGAATTGTATCGCTTCTACTAAAATTGAATTTTTTCATTTAGTTTAAACAAAATAATTTTTATAGATTTATTTTTTGGTAATTTCTAGATTTTTTTCTGAATTTTGACTTTTCAATTATTCTGGATTTTAAAATTTCTGTATTTTTTATTTTTGTATCCCCTTTTATTTAAATTGGAATTATTTAGTCTTGATAAAACTAGGTAGTTCGAAATTTCGGAAAGATATTACATTATGATAAATTGATAACGATAAAACAAAACGAAAATCAACCCAAAATCAACGAAATCAAATCTTTTTTCAAGATTTTATAGAGATTTCTGTTACAAATATTATTGAATTCCTTTGAGTACAGTGTTCTGCCAGTGTCTTGGTTTTTTAAACTTTTTGTTTATTTTGGTTTACTTATCATCTCGCAATTTATCCATTATGCTAAATATGCCAATAGCTATTTTTGGTTAAAATTATTGAGGGATGCGTATTATATTTTGAAAATACAACTCTATTACATATTTCGCATGGCAAGATTAAAAAATTAACACACAAAACTAAATAACAAAGAATATAATTAAACATAAAAAGGAAATTTCTCCAAAATAAAGGACATATTAGCTCACAGAAAGCGGAAATTCTCAAAAAATGACGGTTGGGAACCCTAACTTGCACTCTCGCACGCCACCAATATTACAATGAAAATGGAAATAACAATCAATCAACAAAGAATAAAGAAAAAGCGTTGTTACGTTCGTTTGCCGTCAGTATTCAGTCGTCTCATCTTTTAAAATTTTGTCAAATTTAGAAGAGTTGGCCAACGAAAAATTATTCGATCTTCGAAAAGTGCTGCATGACGTTTACAGAAAAAATTCAAATATAAATATTTTTTCGAAACAACCGAAAATAAAAATATATTTTCGAAAGGACTGAAATTTTGGTCAAAAGTATCGAAGGACTTTTCATTTTCTAAAGGACCTAAAAAAGTCCTATAGGACCAACTTTTTCATCCCTGCTCTGACAAATTAAAATAATACTTGCTAAATTTATCTTTAGTTTTACTAGTGTACGCTAGATGTCTATAATTGTTGGCAGAGAAATACGAAAAAAAATTATTTAATCACACAATTATGATACGTTCTTAATATTTTGTGAATTTGTTTTGCTTATCCTACAATTTTTAAACTCAAATTCCCCCAGGTCGCAATTTTTGCTACGATTTTTCAAAATGTTTACTACCCACTGCCATCTATGTATATTGACTTAATGCACACGACTTGTAGTAAGCTTTTCTTTTTAATTTGGCCAGAATGCTGTTGTTATGAACTTTTTTTTATATTTTGGTTAAAATAAATCAGTTATTACAAGAAAATGAAAACGATTTACTTAAACGAGATTTATATATGTTGGAATTCAAACATTTATGAAAATATTTCAGAAATCATAATAGACAATTTGTAACGTTTTCATTTACAAATTTGTCTTAGGAAAAAAAGTGATTTCCCTTATGTTTTATGTGTTTTACTATGGAAATTTTGGTTTTTTCCTCGTTTCTAATTCCCTTATAAAAGCTTCGTTTTTTAGATTATGGCTTGTATAATCAAGGTTGCTTTGGCCGAATACAAAAAAATTAAAAAAAATCCGCCTACTTTAATTTATTTTGTTGTAAAAATATTTTCTATATATGGCCGCAGCAGCAAGTGTTTTTGAAAATGAAAATTACAAGCAAAAGGACCACAAATTATGCTTATGTAGTGTAATGCACAAACGGCAAAGCGGCAAATAATTGACAAAATTATTTGTTTTTCAATATGAAAATTATTAAAAACTAGTTCGAATCTATAAGTTCTACCTTATTCGTAAAATTTTTTACTAAACTTGATTTAATTTCATTCAAAAACTCCAATTTTATATTTTGACGAACGGATTTTTGCTTGACGGGCGGCAAAACATTAAATTTTAATAAAATTTTCTTAGAATAAGATGGAACTTATAGATTAGAACTCTTTGTTAATAATTTTCATATTGCACAGTAAAGCAACTTAGCCAAAAATTGAGTTTGACGGTTTAAAATGCCGGTTTTCCGTTTTGCATGGGGCAATGCCTTAAGTGACTCAAAAAAATTAAATGGAAATAGCGAGCAGTGAAAACTGCATACCATTTACACCATATATGTACATTGTGCATAATAAAATAATAATTTTAAAATTGTTTAATCGATATCGGTACGCTTTGTTATTAGTGTTTGCTCTACCGCCTTTCCAATTGCTATGAGTTTACGGTCAACATTGCGCCCTAATAGAACCGCTTTATTTAATTTATTTTAAATTGATCAATGATAAAGCGATGCGTATTTGCTTTATTCAGCGAGTTTGTCGTAGTCATTCACTATTATGAACTCTTGAACAAGATTGCCGTGTATGAGTAATACTCTACTTTGCTCATGCTCAACTAATGTCAGTAAGGTTCGTCCTCCAAATTCAAAATCCAATAACTTATTGACTTTTTGAACCAAAAATGTAACTTAGCTTATATACTGAGCGAACATCAGCCGTTTTTATGCAGGGATTTTTCAGTATCACCGAAATAGCTTGAAATGATTCAATAGATATTTATACATAAAAGTTTTCAAATAAAACGTTTGCGAGTTGAGGGTGAACTCGCTCGTTGTTTTTTTTACGGAAGAGAGTCTGATTAATTTAATAAAGTTTCTGAATAAAATTTATCACACCAATATTTTTTTGATAATACTTTTTATGTCTTTTCCGGATACCACGTTACACAAAATTCAACCATCAAGTTGCAAGGCAAGATCTAAATGATAATTGCTTAGCTATCACAAAAAATATCAAACCAATTAAAATTCTAAAATGTATGATAGTTAGTTTATTTGTTGTTTTCATGGCAAAATATTATATGAATACAACAAATAACTGCATTATGTTATTTTAATTTTTGGAATACTGGCGTGTGGAATTTTGGAATGTGGATCTTTGGTTTAAAGAATTTTTATTTTTAGAATTGTAAAAACGGAATTTTGCAAATGGAATATTTTGTTTGGACTTCCGTACCCAACCCGATATTGTTTCAAAAAGGAATGGGGACAATATTCAAAAAAAAAATCCATTTTCATTATTGACGACTGGTATGGTGTGCTCTGGCGGACGATATTGAACTAAGTAAACCATGTAAACAAAAATATGCTATATGAAGTTATATGGAAATAGAGTCTATTTCATTTTAATTTTTATTTATTAAAATTGTCATGATTGGAAAATCTAATGAATCCATTATGTTGTTTAACATGTGATTTTTATATATTTGATTAATTTGGAACAATTTTATCATTAAAAATGCCAGAAAACTGTACAGAAAATTGCAGAAAATTAATTTTAATTTCACTATAAATATATGTTTGAGTCACTAAATATTTTTGCAATTATATTATACCATAATTACCACGTTTTGAATGATAAATACATGGTTAAATTCAATATTTTTAAAATATTTATGTTTTTAGTAACATTAGATTAGTATGAAATTTCTCCAATTTTCAAGAATACATTTTTGTTATTTAAAATGAAAAAACTGTCCAAATTAATCAAATATATAAAAATCACATGTTAAACAACATAATGGATTCATTAGATTTTCCAATCATGACAATTTTAATAAATAAAAATTAAAATGAAATAGACTCTATTTCCATATAACTTCATACAGCATATTTTTGTTTACATGGTTTACTTAGTTCAATATCGTCCGCTTAAGGCGCTATTTCAACTTTACCAGTCGTCAATTCCAAAAATTTAAGTAACATTTATTTTAATTTTCCAAAATCCATAATTTAAAATTCGCCCGTGAGGGTTACAATTCTAATAATGCAACTCATCCAATTTATTTTTCAGAATTTTAGATTTGGAATTTTCCAATGTTGGAATTTTGGGTTTTGGAGTTTTGGGTCCTGGAATTTTGGGTTTGGAATTTTACGCCTGGAATATTCGGTTCTGGAATTTCAACCCCAACCCCTAAAATTCAAATTAGGGGTTAGCCTCATATCACTAATACGTGTCATTAATAGATTAGAAAGAGAAGTTTGTTGTCTGTATTAAATCAATAAAATTCTTTCGGTTTTTTATAGACACAATATATTAATAATAATGGCATTCACAGCACTTTCGACTTGTTAGTCAGAAAAATGAAGAGGCCAGTCATTTAAAATATATCTACAAAAAAGTAGAAATATTCAAAATCCCCCCCCCCCCCCCCCGCCGTACTGTAACCCGAAAGTCAATATAAAATGTATTGACTCTAAAAAATGAAAACCTTTCCTTGAGCTTTCTGGTAGTTTGGTTTCGTACTGATAGTCTCAAAACAAAAAGTTCGATCTACTCTTCAGGTAGCTACGACCAAAAGCCGAAAGAATCTTATTGATTTAATACAGACAACAAACTTCTCTTTCTATTATTCGTGTGGGCATGAAACACACAGAAATGAAAAGTTTTCCTTGAGTTTTTTTTTTGATTTAGTGAATTTATAATTCGCTATAGGAAGCTATGGAAGGATAGTAGTGCGTAATATACGCAAAGAATCGCGAATATCTAGTTCAAAATTGCACACAATGCTACATCAGGATTATGGAGCAGATGTATGTTCAAGTACAATCCAGAAAACATTAAGCCAGTACGGGTACTTTTCCAAAACGGCCAGCAAAAAAACACTTAACAGTGAGGTAAATAAGAAGAAACGCATCGAGTTTGCTAAATTACACCTGGATGCTGGATTTTCATTCTGGAAAGAAGTGATATTTACCGACGAAATTAAGTATAATATATTTGGGTATGATAACCGTGAAATGTATGGCGCAAGGAGGGAACAGCAATAGAAACAGCAAATCTTCGTGGTACGGTTAAAAACGCTGGATTAAATATACTAGCTCGGGGGTGTATGGCGGGTTCGGAGGTCAGAAATTTGATATTTATTGAAGGAAATATGGATAAATGGATGTATTTGAACATTTTGAAAGCCAATTTTCACGAATCGGTAGACAAATTAGAATTGGGACAAAATTGCGTATTCGAGCAAGATGACGACTGGAAACACAGAGCGGCAATTGTTCGAGACTGGTTGCTGTAAAACACCCCCAAGCACATTCTCTTCCACAAAGTCTGGATTTAAATCCCATAGGGCATCTGGGCGATTATGTAGAAAGGCAACTAAAAAAACAAACAATTACATCTAAGGCCACACTGAAAGAGGCAATAAGATATTGATTGATTGATTGATTGATTGATTTTGAATGTCCGACCAAGCATTTAGCAAGATCTCCCGGTTGACGCCGGGCCCACCGTACACCCTTTGTTACATTTATTTGGAAGGATAGGATAGGATTGTTAGTATAGGATTGAGATCGACCCGGTTACAAACACCTTGGTGGTCAATTGTTAGTATTTACATTTTTTCTATTAATTACTTTACTACGTTATTTCTACTAACTGCTTTCCATCCTTGGTATCCTACAGACAATGTTAATCAATCGAGCGAGATTGTTAAGACAATCGAGCGTTACCATCCAACCTCGGAAAGCAATAAAAACATGTTTTGTACATAAAAACAGATGATCGATATTTTTAGAGTTTCTAGAGATTGATGAATTTGCCTGTAGCGAGTAAGTTTCGTCTCCTTCGTGCGAGTCCTTTGTCAATTGATGCCAGGAGATTATTTTGTCACGTAATTTCCTGCATTTGTTCACACAGTTGTTGTATGATGACAACGCATAGTCTCAACGTATTTTGTGTATCCCACCCCTTTTGACAAGCATACCAGATGCATTTTTCTATAGATCTGATATTTTCGCAATATCTGGTTGAATTTTAGTTGATAATGATTTTACAACAATGACATTAGTTCCGAAATTGTAAAAATATGTGGTGGTTAATAATAAAACAGAATCTAACTCATCTTTATCATGTTCTATCTAGGTATCATTGGTTTTGGATCGTGAACTGTCTTGGTTTTGTCAACTGTCAGATCGTATGATGGACAGCTTTGGTGGTAAGGCAAATACATAAAGATGTAAATTTATCCCTATGGAGTGGTGACTCGAAGTTTAGGTAAGCCCGCCATTAACCAGTACGATAGTACTTTGGGATGGCATACTTCATAATATGGTACCTGCAAATTCTTTTTCTGCCCTTCTAGCTGGATGATATTGTGTTTGTCGAGGACCGTATATGGCAACCATACCGCAGTTAACAGTGTGTTTGGGAACGGCTTTTGTTTTCTTCAGTGTGGAGTGATCCTTTCGAGTTCCGAAAATTATGCTTGGCGTGTTCCTATTATTGCCGTATTACAACCCGATGCTATTTTCGTCATTTGAATAGGCGATGTTTTAAATTCCGTTTCGTCATGGTTTGGTTCTTTATTCATAAGAAAGGTTGGCCGGTAGCTGATGGAGCGCAGCTGTTCATGGATGTTAATTTTTTCGAATTCTATCCGCGAGATCACTCGGTTATCTTTGGATCGAATTTGCTTCCATGACCACTAGCTTGTGTTGGTCTGTATCTCTGTTACTTGATTTGACCATAAGGTTACAGTGCTTTTGTCCACGTGTTGTACTTTAAAAATTCTTGTTAAATCAGTCAGCTTAGCAATACTGCGCCACACAACTCTAAATGAGGGATTGCTCAAATATACAGTTGACTTTTGAATAAATCGTGAGATGTTCCCAATTTACAGTCATTACGGACCATTTCATAGAAATCGTTGTTAACTAATTCTCACGAGCATAAACCTCTTGGGTACAATCAGCTGATTTATGTTTCGTTGGAGCATGCAACCAATTTTCTCTTCTCGTTGATGTTCGGTTTACTTACGAAAACTTCCCAGCTAATTGGCAGATTCAAGGAGCTAGCCTAGCACAATTGTGGAATCAGTCCAATAATATTCGGCTGCTTTCTGATAAAAATTGTCGTTTTGCCGGTGTATATTCACCCAATACTATATCTTGTAGCTGTAGTCATCCCCTTCTGGATTCCATGGTAAACCCAACACCTACGCGTTGTAACTCGCTAATAAAATTGTTGTCATAGCAAATGGAAGATTATAAGAAAACTTTTTTTTTCAATGATGATTATTGCCTGCTTAATGGTCTACTTGACTGGTAATGTTATTACAAATCATCCATTTATATTTTTGCTAATGGTTGCTCTGAAAATTTCTTTGCAATGAACTTCTTCCACCTGCCCGAATTTCTGCAACAACTTATTGCTCCACCCAAGTACCCATCCTTAAATCGTTTATTTCTACTGCCATCTCACTACTCATTCAATCTTCAATCTTCCAGTCCAAAAACCAATTGCACCCAGTATTATATTAATATGAACACCATAACTAGACTCTGGATCGGCCAAAAGTACAGACCTATTTATTTTATTCGGTTTATTTGAATGGTTTGGTAATCATTGCTTAGTTTGGATAAAACCAATGCTGCGTGATCCAACTTTCTCCACACTTGGGATGATGCACCAAGAATTCCGGATACAATTGTCCGATTATGCATCTGCTTGAATCTATTGCACTCCAAAAAACCACGTTCAAATTCCAACTTGTTTCTTAAATGATTTAAAATAATTCGGTAATTGGAAAATGTCTAATCAGGTTTGCAATTTCACCACGCAGATAAACCCTTTAAATACGTAAATATTTGTTAAGCCGTCAAAGTGCTGTTGTGAATCATTTTTAAGTTTAGGCAATTTGATGTCTATAAGTAAATTGGGCGCAACCATTGATGTGAGCATGGTAGCATTTGGATCGATTCCAACCCTAGTTCGCTTAACTTCTCATTCCAGATAAAATAAAAGCAATCTAAAATTTTATTTTCAACAAATTTGAACAAACTTTTGAAAGAAAGATAAAATGTCGTTAAATTTAAATTTAAAAATTTGCAGTAATTCCGAATCCAATTTTGTCTGAAACTAGTCCTTTGACATAGATAACCTATTAGTGATTTGATGGTCGACTTCAAATCAAAATAATTTGGGATAAATCCGCAGACAGACACAAACGTTAAATTTTGATCAAAAGAACAAGATCGCACCCGACTTTGAAACATTTTCAATTAATTCGAATACAATTCTTTTTTTTGGTTTGTTTATTTGTTTTTGCTTTAAGAAATTGAATTATTTTGTCTGAAGTTTTCAGGTTCAACTACCTAGCTATATGTGTATATGGTATATACACTTACACTTACTGTATGTGGTGTGCGCATCACGTTTTAATCAAAGCCTTACCAAATATGAAAAACCACCAAAAATTAATGAAATTTTCAAATTCTTGACAGATTTTCTTCTTATTTTGTGAATATGTATTTAGGTAAAAAACAAACCAACGTTGTGTTCCCTGCGTGCATGTTCAACAGAACGGTTCGTACATGAAATTTTACAAATTGTGCTTCGCGAATCCTGTCCTGTTTGTTTAACACACAATATTCCAATAAATATATTATGCTTTAATAATTAATTTTTGTTGTTGTTGTTGTTGAGTTTGCTCCCCGAGACAGGTCTGCAAGGTTTTGGTTTATGTTCTTAATTAATTTTAATATTTGTATTTTTTGGAATAAATTAAAATGTTTGGGTTTGCGGTTGTATGTTCACAACGCGAAATTTAATAATACGATTTAACTTGATTTATGTTTAAGAATTAATTTAAATAATTCATGGACACGACACAAGTTGCGGGAATGAATTTTATAATTTTTTTTTTTTTTTGGACATTGCGTAGCCATTTTTATGGTGCTATATGCATGCAGAAACACCTGGAATATTATTTCTTTATATGCTTTGTTTGTTTGTTAAATCTTGTGATTTATGATAATATCTTTATACGAGTGTATGTACTTCAGTGGAATGCGTCTGCATATATGGTACATAGTATAGAAGATGTTGGTTAAAGGAACAGCGGGTTAAATTTTAATTTATACTTTGAAGTAGAGGCGCTTAATTAAAAAAATTAATTTCTTAAGATCTTATCGTACACAATAATATTAATTATTATCAAAACTAAATTTTTATTTTGATATACTCATAAATATGATCAATCGCAACATACAATATTATGATCTTCTCATAACAAAATCAATAATATCATAAATCAATATTAATTTACAAAAATATTTTAAACGGGTTCTCTAACATTTTGACATGGATACAAATCACTTCGTGAATGAGTTGTAATAAAAAAGTATGCAATAAACTGAATTACATAAATATGTATACGATCAGTAAATCAAGAGGTATACCATTATGTGATGAGAGTAAAGCTATTCATACACACATACATACATATGTTAAGATCGATGGATAATAAAAATTGTGAAGATTTCTTATATATTGCTCAAATCCATTTGGGTTTTATTAATAAGACGAGACACGGTTTATGGATGATTGTAAATCTTTCAATTTGAATTTATGATTCTATGAATAAATCGTATATGCACATATATGGGCTGTCTGATCATAATAATAATGTATTTATTTTAGAAGGTAACATATAAATGCATAAATTAAACTTCGATGCAATGTTGATCGATTCACCAATAAGTATTTGATTATGTCATATACATAGTTCATATGTGTTTTCCAAAAGAGGTTCACTGTAATTTTTTTTTTTTTTGTAAATTCATAAAGAATTACAATGATAAGTCGTTGAATGGTAACACACTGTTCAAACAAGTAATTTAAAAATAGTTGTGTACCATAGAATTTATACAAACAATATATGGACATACAGAACATATTCCCGTGTGTCTAACAAAAATCGTTAATTTTTTTTTTTATTCAAGTATTTTATTTTAAAAAATGTAACGACACCCCGCTGATTGAATTTAACTTCCACAACTGGATTATACTGTTCTATAAATTTGAATCAAATGACATAAACAAATCAAATTTACAACTCAATTACCTAAATAATATATAAATTGTTGAATTCCGAGAAGTCTAGTAGTGAATATGCTAATTTGAATAATTTTTTTTTTTTTTGATCTCCCGTAAATTTATTTTGATACATCAATAATGATTATGATGTTGACCATGTATGCGGCTTATTTGTATCATCGGTGGTAAATAAGGCGCGCACAGCATCATTTAATTACTGGTCTTTTCTGATATTTCTTCAAGCACGACTAATCAAACCTGTATACGTATGTACAATGAAATATTGAATTTATTCCCTTCTCCAAAATCATTTAGTTTGCTATGACTTTGAGGTAGGAAATCATACCGAGCCTGTTAGTTTTTTTGACCATTCTAATCTGTAAATAAACAAAAGCAATGATGATTTTTATTTTATATTTCTCACGATAGATAACCATTTTTATTTCGTTACTATTAAATCAGTAGTTTTGTTTCGGCAACTGTTTGGTAATTGGAGTTTCAATGTTTTAAACAATAATATCGCAAATCATAAATCAAAGGATTTGAAGAAAGTGAAGAGTCAACACTAGTTCAATAAAAGAATATTAAAGAAAGCCACGCTATCGATTTTCGAGTTAACAAGCCACGTTTATCGATAATCTGCAAAATATTAGTAAGGTGCACAGATTTATTAAGTGAATTTGCCTAAAAGTGAATCTCTTAAGTCAGTCTTCAGCTCAACCTCCACAAACAATATTTGTGTAAAGTTTGATTCAAATTGATCAAGGCGTGTGGATTTGTTTAAATATCTTGCACATATACAGGTTGTACAATGGCCAATTAGGATAAAATTTATCTATTTTATAACGGATCGGATTTTAGTGAAATTTGACATCCGCGATAGCATTGGGATCCTAAAATGATTTTTGGATAAACTTGATATGGCCAAGTGGGATGGAACTTGTCTACTTCCCAACCGATTATTATGAATTTTGCCTTGAGCGTTGGAAATTGGATGCTAAAACGGTTTTTGGATGAAGATCTGGAATATGGCCAAGTATGATTGAACTTGCCCATTTCTCAACCGATTATGATGAAATGTGTGCTAGAAATAGGATTCTAAAATGATTTTTGGATGTAATTCTCAAATAGTGCCAATTAGGTTAGAAC
This sequence comes from Tipula helvola, assembly GCA_963556165.1. Taxonomy (NCBI): domain Eukaryota; kingdom Metazoa; phylum Arthropoda; class Insecta; order Diptera; family Tipulidae; genus Tipula; species Tipula helvola. The sequence goes on along the minus strand of OY744483.1, from coordinate 142,413,890 downwards.
TTGGCTATTCCTTAATTGATTAGGATGAAATTCAAAATTTGCTATATAAAGGTGATTCTAAAATGATACTTCTAATTCCGAGACACTTCACTACCATTAATAGTTTTAATTCTTCAGCGCGTATCAGCCACACACTTCATTGTTTTAAGCATGGCCAAACTTACATCTCTGACAGTAAATACTCAGGACACATACCCCACCGTTTAAAGCGCAAGATTGGCGAGAAAAGTTTCTAGGCGAACTTATTTATTGTTTCGAAGGTAATCTCGATCGTTAAGCAATTAAAATAGACGTTTATGCTGCCTCCAAGAAACTTCAATAGCTGCATGACTTACAGAAACCTCACCAGACAACAATTTAAGAGCCATATTGGAAACGTCAAAATTCATCGATGAAACTGCGTTCTTAAATAATTTTAATATTAAATTCTGGAATATGGGCATGTAGGATATACCTTAGCAATTTTTAACCGATTATGATCAGAATCGGTTAAAAATTTATATCCATTTATATCATTTGTCGAATTTCCTTCAAATCGGTTAAGAAATATTGAAGTTCCATCATACTTGGCCATATTCCAGAACTTTCGAAAATTATTTTAGAATCCCATTTTCATCGCGGAGGTCATATTCCACTGAAACCGGTTAAGAAGTACCCAAATTCCATCTCTATTAGTCAGAACTTCATCCAAAAAACTTTTTAGAATCCCATTTCCACCGCACATGTCAAATTTCATCATAATCGGTTGAGAAATAGACATAAGTTCCATCATACTTGGCCATATTCCAGAACTTCATTTAACGCTCAAATGCATGCATTTTTTTCGAGCTGATAAATTCAGGCTATGTTGAAATTGTGTTGAAAAGGGCGAACTTAAAGTTAAAAATTAATTTTGACGCCAACCCCTCCATCTACTTGCCAAAAATGGAATTCCGCCTTTAGGCGGCCTTATGCAGTAAGACAAAATAAAATGTAATTTATTCACGAGATGAAGAAATACAATAAAATCACTAAACAAATTTAGGTCAGTTAGCAATTCAGATTGGAAACTGTCATACTTTTTATTTATTTATTGTGGAATTCATAGAAACATGTATTCGGTGAGTTACACAAACTAAGATTTCATTTCACACAAAATGCTTGTGTTTCTGACTTGCATTTTGAAAATTTACATAGGCGTTTACCTGATCAGTCACGAAAAATGCACCAATGACCTATTTGATCGTAACGGACAGTTATACTAGAAAGATATGCTGTCTTGGTTGGTTTTGGGGAAGCCGTTTGAGATGCATTAGATGGTCGCCCAACGTTTTTCTTCTCTGCCATCATTCCTTTCAAACAGAGTGATTTAGCCTCTTCAGTCCGAATTGTTGGAAGCTTAATTTTTACATGGTTTAGGCTTAGTCTATGGTACAGAATGTAGGCGTTTACAATTGTTACGGGTTTTCATGCGTATATGGTAGTGGCCTAACAATATCCATCCATCAAATCGACACCCCCATATGCCGGTTGTACTCTTTAATTATGTACGGACAATTAATTTCATGCTGTTTTTTTTCATGTGTATCCCATCGGGTTGTTTCTTTAGTTGTAAGGTGGTGGTTTTGCTAGAAATAAATGGTTTGGTGCCACCATATGTTGATAGAAGGTGTACGGTTTTTGTGTCTTGCCACAAAACTGACGAAATGTTGGCTCCATTTCCGACATACTCCTCAGTCGGTCAATTTTTCCCCACTTAAAGCGCCATCACTCGACAGCCTACAATCCGGCACACGATTTAAACGGACGGTTTGTTAACGGAATGTTAACAGGCCCATGGACGTGTAAAAATTATCGAAATAAAGAATAAGGTTAACAAAATTAGGTATATTCTTTGAAACAACATTCGACGATGTTCCAAGATCAGGTGCGTCTTTGGGAATTTTATTATTCCTAGCCCCACAATAAATTTCGAATGCGTCAAAAAACCACTAGTATTCCAAAGAGAGAAGAGCTTAAAACCCCATTTGTGCAACTTGTTTGGCATATATTGACGCAGAATGGTTCTTGTCATTTTAGTAGCGCACATTTGCTCATCTACGGAAAGCAAGCAAAGTAGCATTGGCACTGAACCGAAGGTTTCATTACAATGTGTTATAACCGGTCGAACCTTGAACAACCGATCATAATCTGGTTGGCCTTTATCAATTGCAAGACAATTATTGTTGAAGTGAAGGAATCGACCAATTTGCTCGAACCTAAGCACAGGCATCACTTGTCGGGATATCGATACACTGACACAAAGACTAACACGCCTATAAATTTCCGCATCTCTTTTGGCGCGTACAATTTGGATTGTTCTGTAGTTATGTGCCTAATAAATAATCGTTTACCAAAAATCTGAAATACTCAAAAGGGATTTTAAGTTCGCTCAACTTTGGTGGTAATTGTTTGTTGCCTCGAAATTTTATATCGTTGATATGTAACTTTAAGTTTTGTTTCTTCCAAATTATAGATTTGAATTCACGGCTGTCGTTTTTTATATTCATAATCCAGAAAATATAGATGCTAGGACCGTTTGTTTCTTCTACCAATTCTGGTGATCGGATTCGCTTTTTTCGACCATTTCTTTTATTGAGGGCATCCGCACACATATGATCACTATAAGTAGGTGTTATGGATCAGAAGGTTCGTGTGTCTCGCTCAATGCATCTCTACTGATATTAGTCAGTTTTATTGTTGTTAAATCGCTTAATGGATTTTCATCAATTAGCATGTCGTCTTCAGCACCAACCATAGTATTTTGTCGATGGAATTTGATCATCGATCAAATCACAATCATCTTCATCGTCAGAAGTTTCTATATCGGATGGTAAAGAAGTCATAAGTTCTTCGATTTCCTTATCAGGCATTTCTGAAATTTTGTAAACTTGTCAAGACGTCATAACATCTAAATAAAATAATGTGTCAAATAAAATCCAGCGGAGAGTTGTTTTTTACATTCATGTACAAATAGGCAATACAATATTTACCCAAAATTTCACAAAAAATTTCTTCAGAAAAATTTATTAATATAAATGCAAATTTTCATTGTAATGCACAGGTCCGCCCTTTTTACTAAGCCAACACCATAAACTGAGATAATAAAGCCTAAACTACTTACCAATAATTTTTTCAACAAAATTTCAACCACCATAAAATATTTTTTATGATTATTTAAAATATGCGAACTAAAACAAACCAATTTTTAATCATTTCTATCAAAACTTTGACTTCAACTCGTAGTTATGTGTATATTACAACAACAAAAAACAAACCGTTATGATGAGAGTAGTTTTAAAGAGAGTAACACACGTAAAAACTAAAGAAAAAATATGTGCGTGCACATAATCCATGATAACGTAAAGTCCGTATTTAGTCGATTAGATGTATTAGGGGGTTAAAAAACATTTTAGAATTTCATTTCCAATACACAGTCGAATTTCATCATAATCGATTGAGAAATGGGCAAGTTCCATCATACTTGGCCATATCTAGAACTTCATCCAAAAAACATTTTAAAATCAAATTTTCCACGCACATGTCCAGTTTCATAACAATCGATTGAGAAATAGGCAAGTTACATCCTAAATCGGATAAGATATAGAATACCAATAAAACTTTTATAAAAAAATCACAAATCCTCAGTTTAACTGCTCACTTAACCCTAATCTAACCCTAACTCAGACCTAATTCAATCCGCAAACGGAATTCAACTGAACCCTCAACTTAACCCTCAACTCAACCCTCAACTTAACCGTATAAACTCTACGCCAAACTCAATCCTCGAACCAGCACATATACAAAATTGGTTAGCTCACTACGTCCTAATCCAACCCCAACGTAACTTCAACTCAACCCGTAAATTGGCCCCTAACTTAACCTTCAAATCAACTCCAAATTCAATGCCCAATTCAATAATCAAACCAGCATATATAAAATAACGTAAATATTTATATAACCAGGTGTTTTGCAGGTACCTCACCCTTTTGACGTACAGTCTCCAAAAGCTTTTCAAATTTCCGCCTTGACCTTAGAAATATATTGAAACAGAAAAAAATGCCAAATCGGAAAAACCGTTCTCGAGATACCATGGGTACAGACATCGAGACGTCCAGGCATCCAGACAGATGGACGGACATTTTTTTTATGCTTTTTCGAACTCAGGGACTTTCAAAACGTCAAAAAAAAATGGTTTTGGACCAACTAAATTTTTCGTCATTTTTGGTCTTTTTAGACCGAAGTAAATGTATTTAAATGTACACCAATACCTCACTTTGCGACGGTAATTCGTTCCATAAAAATGCGTCTTGTAAATAAAATTGCAACATAATTAAATTACCTTGACGTATTTCCAGAAACAAAACAATTAAGTAACGATGCAACAAATAATTTAAGCGACGACGCAAAACTGAAATTTGGTAGTAACAAATGTACCCTCGCAATTCGAAACGTCACAACTCGAAACGTCGCAAATCGAGGTATTGGTGTGTTTAACGCGAATGGAAAATTTCATTATTCCCAATGCCAACAAAAGGAACGAAATTTCCATTGAAGAACTGAAGGTTCGTTTAGATACCGTGATACCGCTCAGCGTTTAAGAGGGGACATTTTAGACATAGAAGCTAAAATCTATGTGGTTGATCCTGAAATTGGGTCCCAAATAGAAAAGTTTGAGCCAAAATATTATTTAGTGACGGGGAAAGCTCAATAAATTGGTACGTACCATAAACGAAAATGAGCATCATGCTGGAAAAGCCGATGAGACCATATTTAAATGCTACTCAACAGCAATCCGCAGAGATAAAATTAGAAACGTTAAGCATACCTTCATTTTCTGGTGAATACACAGAATGGCTTAGCTTTTATGAATTATCTTATACAATACGTCAATACACAGTAAAGATTACACAGGACCACAAAATGAAATCGAGGTAGAGCATCTCTGATGCTGATCTCTGCTAATCACGATCATGTGTCCATATGACCCCTCACGTCTAGATCAAGGTCAAACGAAGGTCAAACACCTTAATTCGAAGGATATAATTGTTTTGAGCCCAGATTCTGAGGGAACAGGAAATTTTGCGTCCAGATTCGCTTTGACTTTTTACTCAAAGTTACCTCTAAAAGTCATTTGGAGGTCCTCTGTAGATCAAATCCTTCTTTTAAATCTCTCAGCTGATATATAAGAAGCAAAGTATTGTTTATATTACCTCTATGAAAGTACATGAGAATTAGTCAATCTCTTACGAAAAAATACGTACTTAATAGTTTAGTGTGATTTCGTGAAATGACAGGTTTATAGTCCAAAATGAGAAATTAAATGAGTTCATGTTTAATTTTAAGCTGGAGTGTTTACATTCAACCGAATTCAAATTTTAGACCATGAGCTTATTATTTAACGAAACCGCATTCAACTGTTGGGCATTTTCACAGTTTCGCAGTATCACCTTTGATTAGATCAACAGAGTCATTTTCCAGGTCAGTCAGAGGCCAAAATTTATTATTTACATAATACGCTATAATACGGGACAACGTGAACCGCCATTTTCTTGTACCTGTCCCCAGGGTACCTCCACGATTCAAGCTGTTACGGCAGGCACACAGAAATGTGTAACCATGTAGGGATTCGAAACCCCTGTATCGGCGATTAGTCGGGGTGAGCATGCGGGTCCGCAATCGTCGTTATACGGCCCGGCGAAATATGGCTTTACCATTCGTGCGTGATATATGATTTGTAGAATTTCCCTCAAGATTCGCCTTGTGAAATGGTATTGGCAAGTGCAAGCCTTCGTTCGTACGGTGTAAGAGCTATACTTCTCCTGAAATATTAATTGGGACCAGAGCGAATGACCAACCTTGTCCTCTGCTCCATAATCTCATCATCACTTCTATTCAGCTTGGCACGGCTGGAACTTTGGTGGTAAAAATTATCGATACCTCCATTGCCAAGCACTGGTACATTACGGTTAAACTCATTATTATATTCTGGAAGTTCAGATAAGTTTGGTCGAACGTAGTCTTCATCTGCGTCTTCTACGACTTGAAGATTGATAACAGCATCAATTGCTGAGGTTTCTTAATCCCGTATTGGTACTTGTTTTGAACATCTGTCGTCGAAACATTTTAAAACTTTATCACAAGACTGCATCAGATTGTAAATGTCTCCTTCAGCGGCCTTTCTCCCTACAGTTTGTTTCAACCATTCTAGAACCTTTTACGTCCTCGTAGACAGTTAAACCAGGTCTTGGCCGCTTACACCTTTAGAATGCTTCAATGCATTTAAAATGTATTTTGTACGTATTGAAGTTTCAACCCACAAAATCAGGTAACGATAAACAGACTTTAAATATTTTAAAGTGGACGTGGTAATACCACTAAAACCACATAATAACGTAATGTTATATGTTGTAGCCTAATGGTATGAACCATTGCTGATGCTAGCCGTTATTAAAAAAGGTCAAGATTTTGAGAGCATCTCCGTTAAGCAACGCCTAAGACCGTTAAGCATGATGCGCAGATGCGGATGAATCGAAAGGGGGCTCAAGGTTATCTATAATGATAATTAATAGGGAGTCTCAAGTCCTTCTGGACGAAACAAGGGACTCTCGGTTTCGGGTCAATTACTCTCAACTACGAAGACTATGAGGCGGAAGCATATACGGAAGGCCTACTTCTCAAGGGTGGCAACCCGCCCCAGGTCTGAGCAGTAGTGGAAGAAGCTGTGGGTAGCCAGGCTAATGAGTCCAGTGACTTAGGCATAGGGCTGATTCACTTGGAGAAGGAGGATGTTCACAGACCATCGAGGAAGGAGGACACTGGCAAGACCCCAATGAGTAGTATGGGGGTGGGCCTACGGTAGCAGGAAATATGTAAAGGAAGGTAAAGGTAAAATGGTTATGCTTAGCATAATACAGATTAATCTTCACCATTCTAAGGCTGCTTCGACAGCTCTTCTCATTGTAGTAATCAGCTCTAGTAATTCTGGAAAGATCAGATCTTGTATTCTGGGAAAAATAATTTAAATATTTTCCTAATTTCTCAATACAGCAATGATAACACAACTGCAGTTTGCCTGAAAGTAGCCACTTGCAGATCTTGGCTTGTTTTAGCCTACATGAACCGGGAGAAAGGGGTTCCTTCTTTAATCAGTATTGAAAGAGCTAATCAGTATCACTCTTTCTGGAGAAGATTGGATGTTAACGAAAGAGGTGAGTAACTTTTTGAGTACGTGATGAATACTAATCTTTCAGTGTGTAGTATGGGGTGGAAACCCACATTTATTACTAGCAATATGCAGGAGGTTCTAGATGTGGCCTTTGTCTCAAATAATATTTTTTATATGGCTAAAAAAGAATACTCCTGTTTTAACCATCGATATTTAACCTATAGTATCGATGTTCACCTTGCCACCCGGAAAGCCTTCAGGGATCTTAGAAGTACCAACTGGAGAAAATATGGAGAATTAATAGAAATATTTTTCCGGGGACCCCTACGACTGTAGAGGAACTGGAGGACTTGGTAGATAACGTCACTACAACGCATGCAACCGGTCTTATAGTTTTGCTTGCCCTAGGAGAACTAAACCCGGTGGTCCAGAAAACTGGGCACATACATATCGTAACACTTGTAGGACAGCCTTTATTAGAGCCAAAAGTATTTACAAGGGAGTCACAGGATTGGAACTCCTATGAGGAGGTACTTAGAATTTATAAGAAAGAATTAAGGAAGTCACAAAGGAGGTCCTTGAGACTCTTCTGTGATAAAATCGAAGAGGTCTCCGAAACCACTCGCCTTAGGATGACTCTTTGCAAAAGCACCGCCAGACACAGTTATTTGATTAAACCGGACGGGTCCGTGTATAGCTTATAGTGGAGAGTCCTTCGAGCTTCTATTCGAGACTCACTCCCCAGGGAGCTTTAGCGACCTGATGGTGCATAGCAATCATCAGGAAACACTTTCAGTGTGCACATAGGATATCGTAACCAGGCTTGTCCGGCTTGTCCGGAATATATTATTCCAGTGAAACTTCAAAACAATTTAGTAATTGTTCTACCTTATTTGGAAGCTATATTCAAAGGGTATTTGAAGCTGGTTTATATCCCTAGGCACTGAACGGAAGTTAATATTGCCTTTATTTCAGAAATATCACATTTATTTTGATTTCCTTTTGGAAACCTTGGAACGGCTGTTAGATGTATACATTAGAGGGAAGGTAGGACCCAGTAAGTGGGCACTGTCATATAGCATGCGTACATTAAGACTAGATATGGGGACACAGCTCAGCAGCCCTTGGTGCGAACCATCGAGAAATCGATTAATTTACCTGAATTCTGTTTGGTGGCCTTCCTGGATATGGAGGGTGCCTTTACTAACGTGAAGGTAGAGGCAATAAGAGAGGGTATTGTCATCTCGAAGCTGAGGTGTCCACTACCCGGGAAATTCCTGGGCACGATTGTGGGCATGATGCAGAATTCACTTACAATCATTACGGAATCTACTGGCAAATGTGGACTGCGAATTAACCAGTCCAAAACAGACCTGGTACTGTATACTAAGAAGTACAAAATCCCAGTAGTTGCCCCTCCGACCTTAAATGGCATGAGACTTACTTTAACTGATAAAGCAGGGCGTTATTTTGACTAATAGGTTAGTTGGATGCCTAACATTCTGGAGAGAGTAAACAAAGCTAATATAGCTATGTACTCCTGTAGGAATGCCATTGGTAATATGTAGGTGGGGTCTGAAGCTGGGGTTGGTCTGCTGGCTATACACCTGTACGGTTTGATTGTGTGGTGGACAGCTCTAGGCAAAGTAATTTATAGAAATAAAATAGAGATGGCGCAAAGAACGGTCTGTATGCTTATAAGCGGAACATTTACGTCAAAACTGACACGGGCCCTGGAGTTTAGGCGGCTTCAAGCTAGACGGCAAAATAAGGCTGGTGTATTTTGTGATAAACGAAATGTGAACATTTCTATTTATCTGCCTGATTACTGCAGCGTGTCCCAAAGTAATTTACTAAATGGTTTTTAACTAAGAGAGTCTTAAGGGTCTTAACGTTAGCTCGTTTATTTCATTTTCATTTGCTCATTATTTTGTACTACTGCATTGCCCGATGACAGATTCTTTAACATTTTTCATTCACAGCCCTCTACGTTTGGGATTTATAAGTACTTGTGCTTACTTTTATCTTAAATATACTGTAAGTTGGTTAAAATTGCAGAGTAGTGTACATCAAATTCGTCCAGTTTGAAGACTTCGGAACAAATCGGAGCAGTGAATTATTTAGTGAATATAAGCCGCATTACTTGCTTGATGTTTGATCTGATCCAAATCAGATATATCACAAGAAACGACATCAAAATGCGTGCACCAAATATGCAATTTTCTGTTTCGTTTCGTTTTGAATCTGCCTCTTCATACGCGAATTGTATTCATCATATTCCTTCTCGCTTCTTCTCTCTACCAATGAGAAAATAATTTGATGAATACAATACTCCTGTGAACAGGAAAAAACAGTTAGATTTCATTTCCTTTAAGTTCACCTACATTTTAATAGTTGAACTAATTTTTAGATAACCATTTGTAATCCAAAATCAATGTGCATCAAATGTTGTTGTTGCTTCACAATATCACCATGCGTCGGGAAATGCAGCTATTGCAATCTGATTGGATAATAAAGTCGTTTGAATACATTACGCAGGCGTGTTATTAAAAGCGTTCATTAAAAATAAACAGCCAGCTGACTTGATTTATGTCTTTGTGAATTAATAATAAACATTACTAACGTTACTTTCGTTTAATTGTCTGTTGCCTGTTACATAATTGTGTAGCATTTCAAAATTAAAAAAATATTTACCACGCTTATTTATGGTACATAATATACATTTATATATGTATGTACATAACGCATCAGAAACAAATCTTTTTGGTTTCCTACATTTGCTCATTATACGCTTAACGCCTTATTAAAATATTTTAATACAAAAAAATATTTTAAAATTTGATATGGATATCAAAATAATTTATTACTATTATATAAACATTAATTTATTAAAACATACCTACCTAATTTATGTAAATATTATTTTTTGTATGATTTATAATGACGTCTGACTGGCGACAGTATATGCCTGATTATGTTTCATCACTATCAAAAGGAATTTTTTGTTATTTTGCAATAGTGGGAACAGACAAGTGATTAATGCGGGATCTGAATTGTCGTAAATTATTTTAACAAACTTGAGTAAGAATTCGGAACTAATCTTGTTGGTATGTAGTAATGCAAATCGTACGGGACCCCCCCCTGTACACCAGTTAGTTGTTTTCTTTAACATAATAATTTAACTCGACTCTCTTAAGGTATGCGGCGAAGCGGTATATTATAATTGTGATATAAAGAATGCGCACATTGATTTGTCCAATTTGATCTCGAGACAATGAAATTTGATTCGGTTTTATTATAAACTCCAATCGGCCCAGTATTTAATGGTCCTCATATTATAATCCTTAAAATTCAACAAAAACTCCACCTCGAAGCATAGTCAATATCCTCATGTGATCAACAAAGAAGAGTTTAACTTATCTGGCGTCTTGCATACTAATTATATTGGAAACAGATTATCTTTACATTATAAAATATTCTTATTCACTTGATAAACCTTTCAATTTCAATCAAAGTTTCTCATCCATATATGCATATGAAATAAATAAATTGGACCATATGCTTTAAATCGAACATAACAGATTATCGAATTTCGTAAATTTTGTGGTATAACGGTATATAATTAAAATTCATGTACATATGTAATATATATATAAGGATTATGTTCTCGGAAGAGAAAGGTATTTCGTAAACATGCGCCTTTTATTTTACCATGGGAACATTTAGGTTCAATGATCTAAACGTGATGTAAAAAAGCAAAACAAAATTCAAACCATCTGGATGACCTGTCATATTGTCACCAAAAGAACATTACAATGTTGTAACATGTTTAACATTATATAGGTTCAAGAAAAACACCAAATAACGAGTTACATGAATTCAAGACACAAATCTTATTTTTTATGTTTTACCCAATCAAACGTGTGGTCCGTCCAACAAAAATCGGTTGTATAATTTTGATTTTAGTCATTGATAAATTTTATACACAATTAGGACATTAATTCACTTGCTGCACCAACAAATTGTATAAATATGTAGGTATACGAGTGAACACTGACAGATTATCGCAGCACCTCATCTTCATCACTGCATTTTCTTGTAAGTAACTTAACATTATGTCATTTTGGTACTTCGAAAATAGCTCAATTAACCCTCATTTAATTTGAAGTCATTTCAGGCATTGATCAAATTCCGCAATTTAGGGAAGGTTGCTTATAGGTCAGAACAATGGTTTGTGCTATTCAATTTCTTTAATTGTGGTTTTGGTCAAACTATTACTAATGGGTAGTTTACTTTGCTGTTGAAGTTATATGATCTCATCCTCAGTAATCTGCATACAGTGAATCAATACAGAATGCTTTTGCATGCATTGAACTAGTTCACCATCCCTAAATCGAAAATACGATGATTTGGATGATTAATGAGGTGTTGAGTTGGGGTTGAGGTATAAATAAATTTGGGTTTAGGATTGGCTTGAGGATTGAGTTGAGGTTGAGTTAGGGTTGAATAGGGTTTGAGTAGAAGTTGAGTTTGATTTGAGTGAATGGTTCGTTTGGAGATTAATTTGGGGTTCAGTTGAGAGTACGTGGTAGGTATTATCGAGTTGTAGAGTTGAGATTTGGTAAAAGCTAAGTTGAGTTGAAGTTGAGTTTGGCGCTACATTTTGGATTAGGTTAAGGGTTGATTTGAAAGTTGATTTATGGTTAAATTGGTGATTGAGTTGAGGGTTGGGATGGCGGTTGATTTGGTCATTGCATTGGGAATTACTTTGCGATTGAGTTGGAGGTTGAGTTGTAAATTGAGTTCGAGGTTGAGTGGAAGATTGAGCTAAGAGGTTAGCGATTGATTTAGGAGTTGAGTTAATTTTCGGGAGAGAAGTTCTGATCACCTCGGCAGGTTTCATCCCCTTTATTTAAAAGTTGTCATTCAAACGCTGATGCCAATTTCTTTCTCAAGGCTTTCTCACGCTATTCGCTTATAAGTGTCCTCCGTCTATCTTGGTGCAGTTCCAACGTTGATTTTATATTGACCCTGTTACAATTGGATCGTTTACTGTGTTGATTGGAACATCGCACAGTGATAACAGCATATTTTGTCTTGATTTCTATCCTGACTGTGTATTTGCGAACAGGAAAAGTATTATTCGGGATCATTAGCTCATCGAACAATTTCGCAGTTAGTGATATCCGATACCCATGTATCAATATTAAATATCTGACTATTCTGATATTTGAATTACGAATCATTTTGTCCATGATTTTTGTGCTTCCCATCGAGTAATTGAATTTGTAATAATCGAATGAGAATTTTAATTCTATTTCCATCTAGAGATCATATCAATTATACGGCTAAAATTGTTAAAATGATTTTAGCAAGCATACTTAAGAATACTTGAGAATTGATGTATGTTCTGATCCATATTTTTATCAACCCTGCGCGATTGAAATTTTAATTGGGATCGATCATTTCATTGGTTTGGTGAAACACAAACGACTATTTATACCTGGATTACCAGCATTGAAGAAGTGTACTCGTTTATGCTTGGTAGCTGGGTGTACGAGAAATGAAGCGAGATGTCAAATAAACCCAGTTCAATTTTGAGCTTGAACCATAGGATGACCATAGCTGAACCACACTGCAATAATTGTCGATGTTTCGATCTATCCTAGACTAAGAAGAATTGTTTACGTGTAATTCAAGAAAAACTAACGGAACCGATGGATAGCACGCTTACTATATTCAATTCATACATGAATGCAAGAGTCAAACTTTTAGCGGTGGATCTCAGGATACAAACTTGGTATACAATCTGACTTACCTCAAGATGATGATCATTAGTTTTATTTACCATATCATCGCGCGTACAAATTAAGTAGTGCCACTATAGAACTTCGCGTCGTGCTTGACTCCTCGTGTCGGTCAACAACTTCGGTCTCACTAAACGATATTTTACGCATACATAGGTGCAAAACTGCAAACTGATGTATTTAATTTTCTATTGAAATTCCGGCGACATTAAATTGTATTTGTGGTGGACATCGAAAAGATTTTGGTACATTCGGCTTGTAGAAATGTACAACTGATATTGTGGCGCAATACACCAGCTGAAGAAATTAAACTCTATACAAACTTCAAATGGTAACATACGACCTATCGTGTTGTGCTTACCTAGCAATTATAATTCTATACAGCAGATCACTGCAGGCTATACTATTATTTAATCTGACGCAGCTAAAGCCACCTCTCAGGATTTTCTTATGACGATTTACTACCTGGTGCTGACACAGAAGAAGAAATCAATTGTATTTACGTTGTATTTACTTAAATAGACTTCAATTAAGGAAATGGTTCGCTGTTGCAGAGTTTGAAATAACCTCTAAACTATGCAACGAAAATGCTGAAACGTTAGATGTTGAAACTCTAACAATAATACTTGTAGTTTTAATGTGGCATTAACAAATCATAATACGATTTGAACCAAAAGAACATTTCTTTCCGCAACATCCAAAATCTATGATTCACTTGGGTGGATCCATCTTCTCTAGTTGTTCTATTCAGGACAATAATTCAACGTCTATGGGTATTAGAGCTAGATTGGGAAAACAGACTTCCACCATCAATAAATAGAGAATTTAATTTCATCTAACATGAATTAAACTATTTGAACGAAATTGAAATTCGACGAAGTTATCACAATCACAAGTTTATAAACCCAAAGCTCCAAATTCATACCTTTTGTGATGCATCTGAAAAGGCTTACAGTCATTTATATTCGTGCTTTAAGTTCACAAAAAGACTTAATTACTAATCTGGTCTGAGAAAAAGAGGTCTCGTTGAAGCAGATTTGTGTATCTAGGATAAAATTATGTTCGTCTTTCCTATGGACCAAATTAGTACCAAAAGCCGAGTTAGTTGTTGATGCCCAAAGTGAGTGTCTTGCGTGTATGTCTATATGGGACACGTTCAAAATTCCTGTACATAAAAAGTCCCATATAGCTCGACATAATACTTACTTGGTCTGGATAGATTTGTTACTATAATGAAGGGAAGTTTTATGTTTAAATTAAGACAAAACTAGCACGATGTTTCCAGTTGAAATAAGGCGAGACAATTTTTTTTACCAAGCCTAGCTTGAGATTGCTTAATTAAGCTTTGTATTTTAGAAAATATCTTATCAATTATTTGTATAATGACTATCTACATATGTCTTAAAAAAACCACTCAACATTTTAACTGTACATATTTCGAAAGATTTGATTGAATAATTTGATTTGATCAAATTTCATTATGATCCATTCCATTGTACTGTCGAAGAATCACACCATATGCTAAACCCAGAACTTGTGGGAAATTATAATAAAATTAAAAATCCAAATCTCTTCGAGGCAAAAATTATGTAAACAGATTTTAATTTTTTTCCAAAATAACATAAAAGTTTTAATTTAGCCAAATGGTTTATTAAAATGTGCGGCAGTCTAAAAAAAACCTCACCATTGTTTATTACCCCATTGTTACAGACTTGTTTAAGTTTCTGGTTTTTGTTTCTGCGTACACGTACCTCACAAAATACGAATATAAATAACCAACCAGCCTGGCCAATAAATATAATACAAAGCGTTTATTGTTTAAGAAATCAAATAATAAATCCCACATCTTTATATATTGGACCGACATCGAATATGTTTACTTATAAATAAGAAAAGGGGGCCAAACTAAATTACCAATCGGTTTTTTTTTGTTTCTTCATTGTCATGTAACAACAATCACAGTATATGTATAAGTATAATTATTGTTATTAAAAATCGAGATACTAAGGAAGGATGACTGGTATATCTTAAACATCTGACTCATCAACGAATGTTGAACAGATTTCTCTTAAATGTATACCCTACTGTATTCATAATTTTGAGGTTGTTTACATATTATATTTACAGGACGATCGCATATTTAATTAGTTCGTTTTGTATCATACATCTGATGCACTGTCTAACTTTCTGATAGGTTCTAGAATACGTACCGCCCATTTTTATCTAAACACAATGAAGCCATTGAATAATTCATGCTGACTTCTATACAACGAATCAAACAGCTTTTTTTTTTGGAAATAACTTAATTCAACACAGGTTTCATACGTTTTCTCATTAACTGGCAGCCGAAAAATTTTGTAAAAATTTTCTCCTAATCTTCTCCTAATCGCGTAGATACAATTTATTATTATTATTATTATTATTAGTTGAGGGCCATGTGGGCGTTCAAGCCACCCCGCACTGCGACCTAAAAGATCTTTTGTGCATGGACCCTACTTAATGAGCCGTCCAGTCAATATTCAGGCTCTTAATGAACCTGACAATACTGCCGGCCGGTATATGGTGCATACCATCCGGGCTCATTACTCTCCCTCCTAGATGTTGTAACCTTTTGCAGAAAATGGCTGGGCAATGGCACAGAACATGTTCCGCTGATTCCGCTTCCATGTCACAGAAGCGACATCTATCCGTCGGACTTAGGCCCATTTTCTTAAGGTGATACCTTAAGGGGATGTGACCTGTGAGGAAGCCGGTAAGCAGCCTCAACTCAGGTTTCCTAAGTACGAGACATTCCTTGGCCCTGGCCGACGAAGGTGAAATAAATTCCTTCGCCTGTCGCAAACCTGGAATTCCGCGCCAGTAAGAGGACTTTTGCACATCCTCCCAGCGTTTAACTGCTGCCCTAAGGTGCCCCTTAGAGACGCCGCAGAAGGGCTCTGGTCCAATTAATGGAAAGGCAGATCCCTCGCGGGCGAGGACATCAGCTGCCTCGTTTCCCACAATTCCAGTGTGCCCTGGCACCCAAACAAGTGTTACCTTATTTGAGCTTGCCAGCGATTTAATAACCTTCAGACAATCCCATACCAGCCTTGACTCAATGGTAAAAGACCTAAGAGCCTTTAAGGCCGATTGGCTGTCTGATACGATATAAACCTTTGCGTCGTTTAGGCCTTTAGAAATGCCTATCCTAGCACAAAGTTCTATAGCATGCACTTCTGCTTGAAAGACGGTTGCATTGGTACCCAAGGACTTCGAGAGTGATACTCCACTCCCATGTATTCCTACCCCCGCCCCATCTTCCGTTTTTGATCCATCTGTATACCACACCAATGACCCTCGCTCAAAGGATGGTCCCCCTGTACTCCACTCCTCCCGGTCAGGTAATCTAACACAAAAGGGTTTGTGGAAATCCAGTTTGGCTGGCATACAGTCGGAAGGCATTCCTATAGTGGGATCTGTCTGAAACTCCTTAAGGATCTCCAGATGGCCCACCATATTGCCTGGTTTGATGTTACCCTCCGCCTGCATCTTAAGGGCCATATTAACAGCATCCTTTTTTACATGCAGATGCAATGGAGTTAGTCCTAGGAGTGTCTCCATTGCTGCGGTCGGACATGTTTTCATTGAGCCCGTAACCCCAATGCAGGCCATACGCTGAACCTTATTCAATAAAGTTTGCGCTGTCCTTTGTTGAGTTTTAGGCCACCACACTAACGATGCGTAAGTGATCATAGGCCTAATAATTGTTAGAAATGACCAGTAGATCATTTTTGGTTGTAGTCCCCAAGTACGTCCATAGAGTCTCTGACAGGCCCAAAAAGCCTTAGTGGCTCTATTATGAATTTTTTTGTATATGTTGTTCCCAGTTCAGTTTATTATCCAGGATAACCCCTAGATATTTAACCTCTTTGGAAAAGGCAACAATAGTACCGTTTAACGAGGGAGCTACAAGCGAGAGCTTTCTCCTCCTCGTAAAAGGGACAATGACAGTTTTGTTTGGATTGACACTAAGTCCTTCCTTGTTACACCACTGCCATATCAAGTTGAGTGCCTTTTGCATGAGATCAGAGATGATATCATCAAACCTGCCTCTAATCACGATAGCCACGTCATCCGCATAGCCCTGGACATCAAACCCATGGCTATTCAGGAGGACCAGCAGTCTATCAATAACCAATGACCATAAAAGAGGAGACAGTACACCTCCTTGGGGACAGCCCTTTACGGCCCTGATGGTTACTGACTCGCCACCTAGTGTGGCTGTAATATCGCGATATTTCAGCATGGAGCGGATCCACCTAGTTGTAGACGGCGGAACCCCCTTCTCCATAGCTGCCCTCTCTATTGAACCATAGGAGGTATTGTCAAATGCCCCCTCAATGTCCACAAAGGCACACAGGGCAATTTCCTTAAAAGCCACCGCTCTTTCAATCTTCGTGACTAGACCACTAAGAGCCATCACAGTGGATTTGCCAGCTTGATAAGCAAACTGGTTCCGATGCAGTGGGTTATTTACAAGGATTTCATTTCTTATTTGATTATCCAGGATTTTTTCCATCGTCTTCAATAGAAACGATGTTAGGCTAATTGGCCGATAAGCCTTGGGCTGGGTGTCCAGACGACCCCCTCCCTTTGGTATAAAGACCACATTTACTTTCCTCCATAGTTTCGGAATATAGTTAAAAGCATAACTTGCCCGAAACAACTGGACCAAGCTGGGGAGTATTTCCTCAATACCTCTTTGAAGTAAAGCCGGAAAGATACCATCCCCTCCAGCAGATTTGAACGGTTTGAAAGAGCCAATAGCCCATCTCACCTTGCTGGGTGTGAACATTTTTCCAGAGAGGCTCCAGATCCTACTGTGGGGTGAATAGTCTACCTCACTTGAAGGGTCATGCGGGTCCTCCTGGGTACCTACCACTATTGAGTCCGGAAAGTGGGTACCTAATAGTAACTCCAGGGTTTCCTTCCGGTTTTCAGTGAACATCCCGTTTTGCTTCTGAAGAAGCCCCAAACCATTTGAGTGATCTCTAGCAAGGACTTTCTGGAGACGAGCTGCAGAGGGTAATTCAATAATTCCCTCACAGAAGTTTCTCCAGGTAGCCCTTTTGGATCTTCTTAATTCCAGATTGTATTCCGTTAAGGCCATCCTATACTCGCCCCATTCCCCGGTGCGTTTAGCCTTATTGAACAACCTTCTAGATTTTTTCCTCAGCTTACTCAGCGCCCCGTTCCACCAAGGGACCAACTTAATGGACTCTCTTCGCTTAACTGGGCAGCTGTTTTCGTAAGCCGAGTGTATAGAATTATGCAGCTGGTTTGAACAGAATTCCAAGCCCTCTGGAGACTCTATGTTCCCCATTACCGAGGGCATTTCTGATTCGAGTGAGACTCTATAAGAGTCCCAATCGGTCAGTTTTGGAATTCTTATCTCCTGCCGCTGCATGGCCTCGGCCGCCAAATCGAATCTGATGTGCAAGTGATCCGATAAGGAGGCCTCTTCAGACACATGCCAATTTTTAACAAAATGACTAAAATGCGGACTAGCGAGGGTCAAATCTAGGACCTCCTGCCGAATCGCATTTATGAAAGTAGGTTTCCTTCCCCTATTGACAATATCTACATTATTAGTAATTATATACTCAAAAAGGTACTCACCCCTATTATTGATGTTTGTGCTGCCCCACACCGTGTGGTGCGCATTTGCATCGCATCCTATTAGGTAAGCCAGCCCATTGCGCTGGCAATGAGCTATGAGCCGCCTAACTTCAAGAGGAGGTATCGTTTCCGAGTCTCCAGGAAAGTAGGCGGAGGCCATTATAGCCTCCTGTTTCCCTCTTTCACCCAGAACCTCCACCATTACCGCCACTAAGTCCCTGGAGATGAACTCTGAAATGGGAATAAAATTAATTTGCGAGCTGGCCAAAATGGCCGCCCTTGGACTCTCAGTTCCATTACAATAAATCAACTTACCCATTTGTTTTGGTATACCTTTAATTTGGTTACCTATTACCCATGGCTCCTGTATTAGAGCCATGCCAATTTTCTGGCAGATAAACCTACGACAAAGGACGTCCGAAGACGCCTTTGCATGATGCAGGTTTATCTGTAGGCAGGTTAAGTGTGCCATCACTGCAGCGACGTCTGCTGAAGGCCTGCATTAGCCTCCTTGCTCGCACCGCCATTGCCAGATGGCGAATCCATGTCCTCCATCTTGCTGCTGCTGTCCACAGCTGACTGAGAGCCACCAGGCTTCACCAGTGGCTTGCGCGGGGTGACCCCTCGCGGGGCCATTCCCCGTACAACCGCTGACGCCTTCCTCTCCCTTTCCCTCCTTCTCCTCGCCTGTCTCCTGGAAAGGGCCGCCACACCAGTGGTTTTAACCACAGGTGTGGCCCCGATAGCCGCCACAGGTGCGGCCTCGATCGCCTTCACAGGTGCAGCCACGATGTCCTCCACAGGCTTGACCACTTGGGGCCCGCCCCTGGAACCTAGCTTTCCACCACCCTGGCCCCCCTTGGGGTGCAGTTGGACAATCCCAAACTTAAAATTGATTTTGAAGTCAATTTGTTTGAGCTTCTCAACCGATGAGTGGTCCATGGAGAACGTGCAAAAAGCTGAAGTGCCTTTCGCCTCTCTCCTGACCACTCTCCAGTTGATCGCCTGCATGCCCTCGTTTTGGCTTCTGATAAAACCCAGAAGCTTATCCGTGGGCAATTCGGCACTGTTTGGGAAGGTACCAAACACGATCCTAGCTCGAGGCAGGTTTCCCGCCTCAGCTACAATCAGCTCTGCACCTTCCCATGGCTTAATAGTGCCTATGGTCTACCTGAGCCACTGTACAGTGGCCCGGTCGGCACAGGTCACTACCAGCCAACCAAGCCGAAGCTGACTGCCAAGGAACTTAGGTTTAAGCTCCTTGGCCTGCTGCTCCAGCACCTTATCCAAGATTCCCTCCTGGACAGCTTTAAGCTGCTCTCCAGTGAGGGCAACCTCAGGAAAGCCAGAGGGTAAGATCCCAATGCTCTCTGATTCCGCAGCCTGCCTGAAGGTAACTCCAGGCCGGACCGCAGAACCCGAGGCCACCAGGACATGTTCTTCCCCCCTGGCCTTTTTTTGTGCCGGTGAAGTGCCGTCCTCCGAGCGGTCCCTCTTTGGCGGTTGGTCCATCGTAGGAGCGCAAGTCTCCTTCCGTGGCCGCACCGCCAGAAGCCTTGTCTCGCTACCGGGCGCTTTGCCCTCAGCCAGAAGCTTCCTGTACCGCTTTTTCGCAGCCCCACACATTTTTTTCACATGAGGAGCCGCAGCAGGTTTGATGATGTCAACCTGCTCCTTCCGACACTCCCCGACGTCCGCACTTTCCCCTGTTTTCACAGAGGAGATCCCCCCACTTACGGGGGCCAGTTCCTCATCTCCTGAGGTTACCATATCGGAATTGAGATTTAAGTTCTCAATCTCCGAACGGATTTCCCCATCCGATGTGTCAACCGTTGAGGATTCCACAGCGGAGAGAGGACCTGAGCCCTCGAAAGCCACCGCAGAATCCTCGCTGGTCCGTGACGCTTTAGGAGCGTTACCATCCTTATCATAATTTTTTATTTTTTTAGGCATTTTATTCCCACGAGTATTTGGGAAATGAAGGTCACCTGTGGGACACCCAGCTACCACAGGAAGGCTAAATAAAACTGGAGGGCGCCTGGTATCCAGAGTCCGCATATTTGGGACTGATTAACCTATCAGTCATTCATCCATCGGCATATGCTGTTCCACCTTAGATTAGGGTTTTTTGTTAAGGTTTTCTCCTTTAGCGCCGTACTTTGGCCTGAGTCAACTAGAACAAAACTGTAATAGACGACATCAGTTACCGACGATTGCCACGTGGAGGCAGTACGTACACCTGCGAATTGTGGCAAGGTTACCCCTACCACAATCGTACTCATCCCGCCAGCTGCCTGAAACATGACCAGAACAGCTCACGTGAAGAGCACCCTACTGAAGGTTACGGAGCTGATCTAATCAGCTGATCCCCCCACCAGCAGACGCCAAATCGTTTAGATACAATTTAAGTATCACAAATCTTTCCATGGTCGAGAAAAATGTTTAATCAAAAATGAGTTGCTATGCTGGATATGTTTCAAATTTTGATTTCTGTTTTCATCAAAAGACACAAAACATATGGTCCAGAATAGTTTTCTCCACTACAATATCAGTTAGGGTTTAGAGAGTGGAAGAGCAGTTAAGCCTTAGCTAAACATCTCATCGACCGGTTACGATATTCTGTTTGAAATAATTGTGTATACATACAGATCGACTGACCTGCTAAACAGATGCCGGGATTGGTAGAAGTTCATTAAGAACGTATGTCAAATTTTAAACATACTTTAGAATTTTTTAAAATTTAAGTTTTTATCGGTTTTGAGTTTCAAAGTAGTAAATTAAATTCGAATTGCTTTGGAAAAAAATTTTGCTTTTCAAAATACTTAGGAATTTTGTAAATATTCGATTATCATGAGCGTTCTTTCGAAATATTTTTAAAATTACAGAATTCCATGCTAAATTCAGAATTAGCAGTAATTCAAATTTTTCAGAGAACGAATATTTTTGTAAATATATGAAAATATGTAGAACAAACGATTTCTTAAGCGGGCCAATTAATTTCAGTATTTGTTAAAATTGTTCAACATACTTAGAAGAAATTCTTCGCAAAAGCAAAAATTAGTTTGGTTTGTAGAATTTATTTTTTCCCGGAAAAAACCGATACAACTTTTTTTTTTGTGTTATATTTAAGGTCTTTGGAAAAATCAGAGATTATGGCATTTCTGTGTCAAATTGGTCGAAATTGAAAAAAATTTTATGAAATTTTTAACAAAATTATTAGCAAATTTTAGGAAACGGCTTCACATCTAAGATTAATGGCTAGTCTTAAAAAATTTAAATAAATTTTTAAAATTTGTTTTGTCAGTTTTATAAAAAATTTGATAAATTTTAATCGGCCCTAAGAAATTTCGAATAAAGGAATTCATTAAAACTTTACTGAAGATGGCCAACAACTATTGATATTTAAACGAAATATTGATTATTAAACGCGATGTTTAGAAAGAGACTGAGATAATACGGCTAAACAAATCGCAAAATGAAATGCAAAAATATCAATTCGATGTTCGAGTTCACTCAGTCCAGAGATCCACCAGGTTTTTTTAATTCGCTTAAAAAATATAAAAGTATTATTGTTGACAAACTATGCTACAGCGAAAATGAATTCCCAAAGGGCCAAATGTTTAATTTTGGGAAAAGAAGTTTCGTCGGCAATTGATAGTGAAATTATATTTCAAGACAGACTTGTCGTTTATTAATTTGAAGTTTAAATTTCTTCGGTCACACTGAAGACATTTCTCAGATCCACGCCTAATAACACCTACAGAAATTTAGGTAATGAGGCACGGCATCATATGTCGAATTCCCAAGTCGAATTCAAATGATCCCTTAATGCAATTGTCTTGTTTGACCCACGTTAAGAAAATGTTCTTATATATCATGGGCTTTACGTGGTGGTTTGGTGTCTATTGGGGGAGAGGGGACCAATGTTGAGAAGATTAATCTACCAGCTTCGTAACATGCCAGTAGGGTAGAGACCTGCAAAATGAAATTTTCTTGGACCGGGCCCGGCCCGCCCTGCAAAATCCAAGAGGTGACCCGGCCCGGCCCGGCCGAATTTATGGAAATGACAAAAAAGGCCCGGCCCGGCCCGATTTTTCAAATATATAAAAAGCCCGGTCCGGCCCGACCCGGCCCGGCTCGGCCCTACTATAATATTTAAAGAAATTTTTCTCTATCAATTTGAATAAAATGAACAAAAATTTTATTGCACGAGAAGGTAAATAATTTATATTATTATTATAATTAATATTAATACTCGAAAAGTCACGCGAGTTCATTTTTTGTATTATAATTCTAGCTTTTCAGCCCGAAATCGGCCTGGCAAACGCCCGAGCCCGGCCCGGCAAATTTTTTATTAAAACCAAAAAGCCCGGGCCCGGCCCGATATAGGTTTTACATAAATAAAGCCCGGCCCGTGCAGGTCTCTACAGTAGGGTGCGCATCAGGTGAGCTGTTATGGTCATGTATTAGGCAGCTGCGTGATGGGTACAATTGTGTAAGAGGTAACCTGGTCAAAATTCGTGACAGTGAAGTGTATGTGCTGCCTCCTTGTGGCAACCACTGGTAATTGATGTCATTTTGTACATTTTGGCCAATTGGCATGCAGGATAAATAAGGCGCTAAGGAGAAATCCCTGACAGTAAACCCTAATCTAAGGTGGTATTGCATATATGCCGATGGATGAATGGCTGGGGCCAGGTGCACCAGGCACCCTCCAGTTTTATTTAGCGCGACCTACAAGCGACTTCCATTCCCAGCAACTCGCAACAGTAAAATCAAAACTGAAGACAGGGCAGGGGTAGGAATATACGGGAGTGGGACTGCTCGCTCGAAGTCCTTGGGTACCAATGCTACCGACTTTCTAGCAGAAGTACATGCTATATTAAACATCAAGAAGAAAGAGCAATGAGCCCAGATTGAATGTATCGTGTACCCGCCGGCAGTATTATCAGATTCATTAAGAGCCTGAATATTGACTGGACGGATAACTAAGCAGGATCCAAGCACAAAAGATATCGGCCCCCCAATGGTCAAATTTTTAAGAATAAAAATGCGTCAGAATTTTTTCCTAAACCTTTTTTAAAAAGCAACAACAAATAGTTAGGAAACAATTAGCAAATAATTTACGAACCTTTTTTGAAACGTGAAGTTTTTGCTAAATCTAGAAATGCATTAGTGTAATTCTATTCAAAATCACATTGATAAGATCCATATATTCGATGCAATTTTCAATGTAAAAGATCACTACAAGTTTGTATTCAACGGACAATGTGGAATATTTACTAGCGGTAAGCCAGGGTGAGGGTTACGGTTACAAACATTGGATCATAAGAAGTTTGAGTGGATATTGTTACGCTTTCGACATTTATTATGGAAAACCAGCAGACCAATCAGGGTTAATGACTCCCATTTTTTCGCGAAAATAAATAGTTTTTCTTTGAAATTTTTGTTGTATTTATGTTCTTTATTTGTCATCACCCTGTTATTGCAGTTTGAAATTTTTTTTACAGATAGTTATTTTTTAGGCGTTAATGGGTTAATAATCATTATGAGGGAAGCATGCCATGGTTATTGGCCTGAGCATACGGTATATAGTATACATAATTATTTTTTTCTCTTGCATATGAACTTGGTTTTTTTGTGGAAAACCGTTTATTCAGTTACATAATGAGTTTAAATCCTATCCGGCCCTGAGCATCACGGATTTAAGGAGTGCAATCATTTATACACCATAATAAAATGAGAATAAACTGTAAAGTTGTTCGCTACAAAGCCTTGCAATAAGTGCCGAGCTCCACGGACCACCATACTGGTTTTTGCCTCCCTCTAAGCTTAGCCAATCGGCAAGCTGCAATATATCATGCCTTCCAATTTTTAGTAACTTAGGAATATGAAAATTTATAAAAATGTCTATTTAAAATTTGGGATTTTTGTAAATTCAGAAAGTTATTTTAATTTAATTTCATCTTAGCTTGACAAATTTGGCTTCAACATTCTCGCTTCCTTTAAAATGTTTCGTTAACGTTGGATATTTTCATATTTTCATTTTTTTTATTTAAAAATTCTAAATAAAAAAATAATAAATTTAGTAAGTAAGTTAACAACAAAATTGGTATTTCAAAAAAACTAAAAAATTCTTTCGATAATTCTGAATTTAGTGTAGATCAATTTTAGTTTTGAAATTTTTGGGACATTTCCAAAAGTTTCATTTCCAAGGTCAAAGTAAAATTTGGATTTTAAATAGCTAAAATTCGAACTTGAGATTACAATTTCAAATGAAGCAAGTGACTCAAATTCTAAAGAAGAATTAGACAAATGTACCACAGAAATGAAGACAGAAAATAGATTTAAATGTTCTGACAATGTTTAGAATATGAGACTTCATCTGTATAGTACTCTGTATATTAAATTGTATAATCCAAGCAATCTCTTTAAATGAGAAGTTAATTCAAAAGTAACCTCGCGAGGAAACTTTTCGTTAACCATTTGACGGTGAATAGAGTAACGTGGTCTTGAAAAAACTTGACTGAGGCACACGGCGTAAGTAAAGGTATATGAACACACAATTAGCACAAAGTTAAAGTTGTACATACTAAATTAAATAAATTAGTTTTAGTAAAAATCAATAATTAGTATATATGTATGTTTTTATTAGTACTATATATGATAATACAATTAGCATAAAAATTATCATTTGGCAAAAAAAATTTAATTAAAATTGTAAATCGACATTGTGTTCAACTAAATAATAAATTCCTCTAATTCCTGTTCAAAATCATTCTTCATTTTCAACTTTTATAACCTTGCCCCAATGAAAAATGTTATGAATTAATTATTTCAATTTTGAAAACTCCACAAGAGATACATTATATTAAAGCATTTCATCGAAATAAAGAATGGTTTTATAGCCATGTCCAAGCATATTTTTTACTTGCATTTCATATTCATTCGAAGTGTATTAACGTACAAGTATTAGTGCGATGTAAATTGAAGGGAAAAACATTAACAATAATCAGCGTGCTCGATGACACTGCTTAGTAAAAAACGAACAAACTATGCTTATAAATATGACCTCATTTACATGTGTTTGTTTATGTGTACAAACAACCGTCAGAAATTTTCTATTTGGATAACAGTAATTATAGAAACAAGCAACACATCCAAAATACGATTATCTTAAAATAGTAATTGCTTTTCACTAAAACTCATGCGGTATGCAATTACCTGCCAAACGGTACCTGAGTAGTACCGTTAGGTTTCAACATGAGTAGTCCTGCCTCATGTTCAAATACCACCCCTCATTTTATAATTTCACTAAAGAAAAGCCTTTTACATATAACAACCAAAACACTGATTACATATGTTTAATTGAATTTAAATATTTATTCACAGACAAATATACAAATACACTTTTCACTATTAATCACTAATTAATTCAAAATAAAAAAAAACATCCCGCGCGAGTTACATGTCAAGAACCTGTACACTATGATAAGAAAAATGCACATGATACAATTCTATTCTAATTAAATATCATGTTCTGAAAATGTTCACATAGAAAATGCAAAGTATTAAAAAATATAAATGTAGAACGGAAAACGATATAAAATTTCGAAACATGTCATAAACATGATTTTTAAGTAAAATTAAATATATTAAAATTTTTATGCTGATTAATAAAAAAATGAAATCATGAAAAAGTAAATTAATAAATTGTTAATTGTTGTGTTGACTCTAAAGAGATCACACCTAAGCGATTCCAAACTAATAAAAACTGACTCTAAAGAGATCAGTCAAATTAATAAATAAAAATCTATCTCTTAAGAGAATAGTGTAATAACATTTTGTAATTACAGTCGAACTTCGACTATCCGGCATCGTTGGGGATGACGATCTTCCGGATTGTTGAATTTTCCGGATAATCGAATTTTCCGGATAATTTTTCCAATAATCGAAATTTCTGATAAAAACTAATTGTTTTTTGATAAATGGCACAAGTTAATTTTTCCACCTCTATTATTATGGAGAAGGAGAGCAAATACTACAAAAAACTAAAAAAAAGTCACGAAGAAAAGAAAATACCACAAAGAACAAAACAAAAAACAAAACAAAAATCACGAAAAAGAGAAAATAAATTCATTACCTGCATCAGTGTGTGCCAAAAAACAAAGGAAATACCACAAAAAACGAAAAAAAAAATTTTTTTTTCGACCAGTTTTTGTCCGGATAACAGAAGTTCCGAATACAAGAAGTCCGGATAGTCGAAGTTCGACTGTAATTAAATTAAATAATAAAGTGCAAAAATAAAAGTTTTTTTTCTTTTTAAAAAGATTCAAGAACAAAAGTGGCGCAGTTGATAGGATATCCATCTAAAGATAGATATCTAAGTGATACAAACTTACGTAAAAGTATAAAAATATTTTAAGTGCCGTGAAACAAACAAGTAAACATAGAAAAGCTTAACATTAGTTTTTTCGAAGAAACAAAAAGTTGTTTCACTAAAAACAGAAAACCCGTAGAAAAGTAGAATTTTTTTTTGAATAAACTGAGTGAAAATCGAAATTTTTTTTTTAAACAGTGTTTAAAAGTAAAATGTTTAGAATGTTTTTAAAAGAAAACTAAAGTTGTTTCATTAGAAATAGAAAACCAGTAGAAAAATTGAAATTTTTTTTAAATAAACTGAGTGAAAATCGAGAATTTTTTTTTAACAGTGTTTAAAAGTAAAGTGGTAAAAAGTTTTAAAAGAAAGCTGACATATTTTTCGTTCCGAAAAAAGAGAGTACCTAAGTTAAACAGTGCTAAAAAGTGAAATAGTGTTGGTGCCAAAAATAAGAAAAAAATGGAAGAACATTTAAAAAATCAGTTGGCGGAACAACAACAAAACCAACAGCAATTACTAGAACAAGTTAACGTTCTACAAAAACAATTAGCTGAACAAACAGCGATGATCCAAGGAATGAAAACAACGAGGTTCGATCTGAGTCCAGATCAGATCATTCGAAACTTCAACGAAATACCACCATTCTCAGGGGATGACACATATAAACTAAAGTCATTCTTAAAATGTATTTTGGACACGGAAAGTCTGTGTGGCCAAAATAATGAAGAATTAAAGCAATACTGCTTGAGAAAATTAATTAACAACAAGATAATTGGGAATGCGAGAAACACAATCATGGAGATTCCAGAAAATCAAAGAACATGGACCAGCGTAATCCAGCAACTACGACTAAGATATAGACCGAAAAACACAATACATCAATTGCTGTTCAACGCAAAGGAAATAAAGGTATTCAATTTAAAAGATTTATTTAATAAATTAAATAGAATTAAGAGTGAATGTAGCGAAACTTGCGATTTTGATGATGAAGACAATTTTACGTATCACTCAATTGATAGAGAGCTAGTACAAATTTTAAAGTCAAAAATAATTCCTATAGTACAGATGCAGATTGACTGTAGGAAGTCTCTATTCGAATTAGATAATATTTTGTGCCAATCTGAAATCTATTTATCAGAAGATATCATTAAAAGCGAGTATAAAATAAATAGAAACTTAAAATTCATTCAGGGAAAAAAGAATATTAGTACCAATAATTCTAACAATAATTACAATTATAATAGTAGAAATAATGGCAATAATTACGTTAATAATAATTTTGATAAAAATGGCAATAATTATAACAGTGGAAATTATAATCAATCAAGACAGTTTAGATTACCTGAGCTTAGAATTAACAATCAAAATAATTCAGGACAGTTTAGATTACAAGAACTTAGGAATAGTAATCAAAATAATCAAGGACAATTTAGACCACCTAACATTAGAACTAACTCAGAACAATACAGACGACAATTTGAGACTAACAGAAGTAATCAATACAGAAATAATCACGTTCCTAACCAAGAATCAATGGAAGTAGACAATATCACTAGAAATTCTGAATTCAATCAAGAGGTACATTTTATAGAGCTGCCTCATCAAACCAATTACCTATAGTAAAACTAACTTTTGACAATCTTACCATAAATTGCTTAATAGACACTGGATCGGATACCAGTTTAATAAAACCCAACATTTTAAAATATAAAATATTTAAATTAGAAAAACCAATAATGTATAATTCTTTGGGTGGACCAAATTTTGTCACTGAAAAAACCGTGACCCCCATCCCAAAAGAATTAATTAAAAATGGAACGCTTGAATGGAAAATCTTCCCTCTAAAGAGTGTGAAGTATGATGCCATAATGGGTATCAATTTTTTAAGGCCATTCGAAGCGATCATTGACACAAAAAACGAATACATGAAAATATTCAACGAATATATAATTCACTTCATAAATATTGGATATCCCAGTGAGTTAACTCAAGTAAACCATCTGAAACCAATAGTGAATCCAAAAGAAGAAATATTTACCAAAGTAAATAAAAACCATTTAAATAACGAAGAAAAAGTACATTTGAAAGAGATTTTAATGAAAAACAAAGATTTATTTTTTTCCGAAGGCGAAAATTTGACCTTCACCCATGAAATAAAACATAGTATAAAGTTAAAACATAATAATCCCATTTATAGCAAAATTTATCGTTACCCACAAATACACGAAAAAGAAATTGAAACACAAATGCAAGAAATGCTAAAGCAAGGCATAATTAAAGAATCAGATTCGCCATACAATTCACCCTTGTGGATTGTTCCAAAAAAATTGGACAATTCTAATATAAAAAAAATGGAGAATTGTTATTGATTACAGAAAAATAAACGAAATCACAATAGATGATAAATTCCCCATTCCTAACATTGAAAATATCTTAGACAAATTGGGAAGAGCCCAATATTTTTCAACAATAGATTTAGCAAAAGGTTTCCATCAAATATTAGTCGATAAAAATGATCAAAGTAAAACCGCATTTTCGACGCCATTTGGACACTATGAGTATGTAAGGATGCCTTTTGGGTTAAAGAACGCCCCCGCAACTTTCCAAAGACTGATGAATTCTGTTCTAAGAGAGTTCATTAACAAAATTTGCGTAGTATATCTTGATGACATACTAATTTTTAGCACATCCATACAAGAACATATATTAAGCATAAATAAAATTTTTAATAAATTAAGGGAAGCTAATCTTAAAATTCAGATTGACAAATGCAATTTTTTCTGCAAGGAAACTGAATATCTGGGACATACATTGACACCAGAAGGAGTAAAGCCAAACTTGAAAAAGATAACAGATATATTAATTTTAAAGTTACCTGAAACACAGAAACAAATAAAATCATTTCTAGGAGTAACAGGATATTACCGTAAATTTATAAAAGATTATGCAAAAATAGCCCAGCCGATGACGAAATACTTAAAAAAAGATGCAAAAATCAATAAGTTAGATCCCACATACATAAATGCATTTGAAAAATTAAAAATATTGTTGACAACCCACCCTATTCTAAAATATCCAGATTTTAACAAGTCATTCGTGCTAAACACAGACGCCAGTCAATTCGCCATTGGAGCTGTGTTACTTCAAGATAACCACCCGATAGCTTTCGCGAGTAGAACGTTAAACAACCATGAAACCAGGTATAGTACTACTGAAAAAGAATTACTAGCAGTAGTATGGTCGATAAAATACTTTAGACCTTATATTTATGGAAAACAGTTCGAGTTAAAAACCGACCACCAAGCCTTAAAATGGTTACACACCAAATACCTAGGCAAAGATTTAAATCCCCGACTCCAAAGATGGATCTTATCTTTGGGAGAATATAATATGAAAATCAGTTATCTACAAGGTAAGGAAAATAAGATAGCAGACTTTTTGAGTAGAATTAACACAGATAGCCATGAAATTAATGAAATAAAAACAATATTTCAATCTAACGAAGGGAGAAACCTTTCTTTACAAAATATTTTTACAGATTACGAAATCAATAATGAAGAAGTAGTAGATGAAATAGTAGATAATAACTCAAATGAAGAAATGGCTGATAATAACTCAAATGAACAAATTGTAGATAATAATTCAATACAACCGACAGTACATTCTCAATTAGAAGAACAGAATGATAATATAGTAATCCTAGAAACAATTGTAAATAGGTTCAAAACACAGTTAATATTCACTGAAAATTTCACCAGCGAGTTAGAAAATATATTAGGAAATCGCAGAATAAATATTAACCCAACCATAACCAAAGAAGAATTAGTCAATAAATTGAAAACATACTTAACAGGGACAAGAGTAGCAATTCATACCCAAATTTCAGATAAAGAGTTTTATGTTATCCAAAAAATATTAATAGAAGAATTCCCAACCACAAGATTTATGAAATGTACCCATTTCGCACAGGATGTAGAATCAGAGGATGAGTTAATCAAAATCGTATCGATTCACCATAAGGAACAAAAACATCCAGGTATTATTTCATTATATGAAAATCTAAAATTTAAAGTCTATAACAAAAACATTAAGATAATTATTAATAAAGTTACGAATAATTGTGACATTTGCAACCGAGGAAAATATGATAGAAATCCAATCAAACCAAAATTCGAAAAAACCGAAATGCCTACAGATAAAAATCAAATAGTCCATGTGGATACTTACGTAAATAAAAAACAATCTTTTATAATTTTCATAGATAAATTCACGAAATTTGCAACGGCCTACCCTTTAGAAAACAGAAACCATACCGAATTAATAGAAAAATTTAGAATGTATTTTAATCACAAAAAACCTTTAAAATTAGTGGCAGATAATGAATTTAGACATATCAATGTTAAGGAATTTTTAAACCAACAACAAATAGAGTTACACTTAGCCAAACCAAACAGCCATACAGGGAACTCAGATATAGAAAGACTAAACAATACCCTTACTGAAAAATTACGAATTCTAAACTTAGAGCAAAATAATCCAGTGAGAATCCAAATGTTAGAAGCCATTAAGAGCTATAATAATCAATACCATAGCACTAGTTATCTAGAGAGGAAATTCATAATAATTTAATAAGCACACAAAACAAAAGATTAGAAAAATTTAATAAAACTAGGGAAGATTACAAAGAAAATAGGGAACAAGGATATATAAAAAATTATAGAGCTTTAAGACATAAAGATCAACCGAAATTTAGAAAACATAATCTAACCAATATACACCCCACAAATATTAAAAGACCATTGAAATTTGCAGATCCTAATGACTACATTAATACTGATAATAATGACAATGGCACTAACGACACCGATACATGCTCAACTACTAGTAGAGAAAATAGAAACTAATACAGGATACACCATTTTTAGACAAACAGAAACACTAATACCAAAGACGTATAACTATTCGTTACATTTAGTAGACTTATCACCGATAGAGATTACAATATTAGAACTTAAGAAAGCCGTATCTCAAATATCAAATTTTACTGAAATTAAAGGAATATCACTATTAAAAGAATTAGATATTCTACTGTACAAATTAATGACTTTAAAAAGTGGACATCATTCAATACATAAAAGAGGATTAGTAAATTTTTTAGGAACAATTAGTAAATGGATATCAGGGACAATGGGCGACGAAGACCGACAAATAATTAACGGACATTTAAATTTAATTGACCAAAATAATGAAAATATAGTATCAAATGTAAATAAACAAATTCAAATTAATAATAATCTTAATGAAACCATATACAAATTATATAATACAATTTTAGATGATAGACAAATTATAAAAAATTTTATAACAAGTAGAGAAAATGAAACTTTAATGAAAATAATTATATTAGATATTAAACAAAAGATCCAAGAAATTGATAGAATAATAAACGATTTACAAGATAACATAATATTTAGTAATTTAAACATTATTCATCCTTCATTATTAAGCTATAAAGAAATTGTTGAATATGAAATTGATGTTAATAAATTGAAAAGTTTAAAAGTAGGATTTTCGAAAACTAATACTGATAAATTAATATTTTTAATCAAAATACCATACAGAATGAAAACAATAAATGAAAAACTAATCATTCCTTTATCTAATGAAAATGATTGTAAATCAATAAATTATGAAATAACCAGAACATTTGAAATAAATAATAATGAATTATGAATATGATAATAATAAAGCTTTTCATCAATTAAATGAATTAAAACATTGTATTTTAAGAAAAAATTGTGAAAACATAAAGAATTGTAACACCGAAATTTATAATATTAATGACAATAGTATATTAATTCAACTAGCTAATAATTTAATTTTAACATCAAACTATGATGAAAGAAAATTTATATTAAAAGGAAACTATTTAATAAGATTTTATAATTGTAGTATCAACTTAGGCAATAAGACATTTTCAAATAATATTAAGGAAATAAAGAATAATTATATTGTACCAAATTTAGATTATAAATCGAAAAATAATACACTAACATTTAAGGAAATCATACTAGAAACAAATAAGAACATAGATGAGATAAAACTTTTAAAATATCATAAAATATTTGAATATTCAGGACTTTGCATAATTGTAATAATAATAATAATAATAGCAATTTTAGTAATTTATAATTTCTATATAAAGGAAAAGGGAGTTAAAGTAAAAATTATTAACAGAATTCAGGAGAATTCTAACGCCAACGAAGGGAGAGTTATTTATTTATTTATTTATTTATTTATTGTACTTTAACAATAATTTAGTATTAAAAGGAAAAGCACAGATGGAAACAGAGTAAACGGAACAAAAGAACAAAATAAAATGATGAAGCTGCTTCCATTAGGCAGAAAAACCTTTTAAATTTTTTCAAACAATTTCCATCTCATGCATACACATTCTATTTTGAGCAAGAACCTGTACACTATGATAAGAAAAATGCACATGATACAATTCTATGCTAATTAAATATCATGTTCTGAAAATGTTCACATAGAAAATGCAAAGTATTAAAAAATATAAATGTAGAACGGAAAACGATATAAAATTTCGAAACATGTCATAAACATGATTTTTAAGTAAAATTAAATATATTAAAATTTTTATGCTGATTAATAAAAAAATGAAATCATGAAAAAGTAAATTAATAAATTGTTAATTGTTGTGTTGACTCTAAAGAGATCACACCTAAGCGATTCCAAACTAATAAAAACTGACTCTAAAGAGATCAGTCAAATTAATAAATAAAAATCTATCTCTTAAGAGAATAGTGTAATAACATTTTGTAATTAATTAAATTAAATAATAAAGTGCAAAAATAAAAGTTTTTTTTCTTTTTAAAAAGATTCAAGAACAAAAATTCTTCTTACAACCAAATTTCTTTTACAACCAAAAAAAACGAATTATTTGAACAAACTAAATTAAATTAATCTAAATTAATTAAATTAAATTAAATTTCCGGAGAAAGCCAAAAAAACACAAAATTGTGTTTCACAATTGTGAAAATTGAACAACTTTTGATAGTTTGAAATTTTAAAATTAAAAAATTAGATAAACATTTAGAGATGTATACAAAATAATGATAGACAAATTATTTGCCTCAAATTAATTATTTTCCTCCGAATCTATATAGTCATAAATAACTCACTACGTTTTTTTACCCGATTAAGATTGGTGTGCTTCTCAATAATAGTCATTTATGGAAGATACTAGGTAGCCACTAATGACTGGTTAAATAAATTTCGCATTAAATGTACCTAAATATTTGCCTCGGAATGGAGCTATTAACATACTACAACAAAATTAGACTTAGCTAGTTAGTTAATAATTAGGTTAAGACAGCTCTTAAACATATTGCAAAAACCAAATGTCCGAAGCCGGGTTCTGTAAGCTGAAGCAGCGAAGGGAAATAGACACATAACATTATTATTAAAATTGTTTGTAATATGTATGTAATGATTAATTCATAACAGGTTTATGGAAATTTATTTAAACTTGGGTTTAGGCTTAGTTGGTTGAGAGTGTGATTGGTTATTTAAAAATCAAGCAATCAACTAATAACCGCCGGATGAAATAAGATGATAGGAAATATATAAAGGATAATGGATAACTAATTAATATTCACTTTGCCAAGGATGGAAAGCAGTTTTTAAAAAAAGTGATCTCAATCCTATATTAATAATCCTATCCAATCCTTCCAAGTAAATGTAAAAAAGGGTGTACGGACCCGGCGTCAAAAATTCTTAGAACCACCGTGAGACCCTGCTAAATGCTTGGTCGTATATTCAAAATCAATCAATCAATCAACGGTTAATGTTCAATTTTTGTATTACTAAACCATCTTCAGTACATCCTTAATTTATGGAAATATTGTAGACATGGAGGTAAGAGGAGCCTAGAATTGATTGCGGTTTACATTCTGTTTAAAATTTTATTTCCAGACAAGGTTCCGAAGTTAATAGTATTAATATTTTAGCAACAAATTATTATCACAAAATTCAATTTTCTATTTGAGTGTTTCAAATACCATTATTGATTACACCATCGATCGATTGTTTATTAATACACTGAAATGTTTTTAAAATTTAAGAACGTTTCATTGAATACGTAGAATTCAAAAACTATTGTAAATGAAGCCGCTTGACCTTTGAGTAATGATAGCTATGAAAAGCTAAAGTACATGCATTTATCTTCGGTAATACATTTAGATTGAACCCTATAGCACTAAAAATCCCAAACTCATTAAACTTTACACAATACGGAGATTAAAATAATGATGTTGGTATTAAATTCAAGGCAATACGACAAACTCATAAGTGGCACGCGGTACTTATCTGTCTATAAATTGTTATATGTAAATGAAAAAATGTGATATGCGGCGTCTTAATCTCGATATAATTATCACCTCGTGCACACACGCTGTATATATACACAATTATCATCGTTAATTCTCATTAATAAAATTTAAAAAAACAAAACTTAATTGTTTGCAATTAAATAAACATTAAAACGAAACCAATTAATGTGCACACTTACACGTAGACACCTAAAAATGATTAATCGCACGCTATTAAAAAACGTACTCGTATAAACCTAATGTTGACTAAAGTCACAAAGTGCGCGCGCATAATGATGAATATTCATTAAACGGATATAAAAATTTGAACAAACCAACTACTTAAGCCAATTTAATAGTTTTTCGTGTTGTTATTGTTGTTGTTATTCGTATTGATGTACAACGTTAAGTCATTTAAAATTTAAATTAATTCCATTTAGGCGTACATGTTTGTTCAAATTTTTAATACAAACAGATGCGAGCGCGCGCGAACTTTATTATTGTTATTCCATTTTATCTCAACACACAGAAATAAGTAAATACAAAAAAAAAAACACGCTCGCGATCTATTGTATAATACTACTCGTATAGTGTTGTTGTGGTTGTTGTTAAATTAACAATCAAAATATTAATTTCAATTTACATTTGGAATAAAAAATTTCCAAAACAAAAAAAAACAAACGCAAAACCAATAGATCAATATACGAAATATTTAATTGAAATATTTGAATACAAAAACTCCATTGTTGTTTAGCATTTTTACAAATAAGCCGCCGATTTTATTTTTTTATGATTAAATCAATAATTTAGTGCGGTTTGTTAAAAAACAAAAAAAAAAAATTAATTTAAATTATTATTTAAATAAATTCATAAATTATTTTATTATTATTTAAAATTATATTTTTAAACAAAAGTGAGCGCGCGAGATGCAAATTATGTAGTATTGTGTAGATCAATAATTGAACAAATCGAATACGAATATTTTTATTGGAGTTTTGTTATACAGGTTTGCGTGTACCTGTCAATCAAATAAATTTTTTTAAATTAAATTTGATTTTTGAGGCGTGTATTTCCGAAGTGATGCAGTAAAGGTAAATTGCAGTATCTTTCATATTCAATTAAACTCGAGAATTAATCTGCACCGGTTAGAACCGGTAATAACGCAATTGTTAAATTTCTCTTTGGAAATGATATTGCATATAATAAAATTGAAAATTCCTATAAAATATTCCAAATTTTTAGAACTTAAAAAACACTTTCATTTACAATGAAACCCATATGATCAGACAACCTGGTAAAAATCCAAATTTTTCAAATTGAAACGAAATGTTGGTGGAATTTTCTGAAATTTTAATAATTTCGTTGTACGTACCCGAAATGGTACATAATTCTTAAGTTCCTGGACAAGATATAATTCAAATTCTGAAAATGTTAGATTCCACCTCAGCTTGCTTCTTTTTTTGTTCACTTTATTCTGAGCTTACCGCTTGGTGGAGGCTATTACCAGAGAGTCAAATAACGTTAAGTATGGTTTGGTTAATACTGATTTTAGTAGTCAATTTGTCTGATTTATATACAAAATTTGTACTTAAGAATTATGTGCAGAATTGCAATTGAAATTGAATTAAATGTAACTATGCACTATCAATTTTATCGTATACATCGTTAACCCTTCTCTTGCGTGGTATGATTAACCCTGTTTATCCTGACCATCTTGCGTGCTTGTTCGCATGGCATCCAGTGTAGGTCTGGCAGATTATTGGTTCCCTCTTCTTCTTCGTAGGTGGCGTACTAAAAACCCTATTCCAATTGCTAAGGATGCCCGTAAGATAAGATGTATAGCAGCGTAATGATGAATATGATGAGAGTTGGTTGTGTTTATTTCGTTCTCTATTAGACTAGAGATTTGCTCTTCTAAAGCCCGTGTGTCCGGAGTGGTTATTTGCTCATCTTCCTCGTTTTTCCTTTTTAATATCTAAATCGCTAAATCCTTTAACTGCATCCCTTTTAAGAATGGTGCAATTCCGAAATTTTCTATGGTGCTTTTGAATCGATCAGACGCCAGTATGCTTACATGGTCGTCTCTTAAGATACATCCCGAGGCTAAATTGAGTTTTCCTGATCCGAATAATTGCTGCTGGTAAGCAGCTGATCCACACATGATTGTGACAGTTGTTTCCTTTATTATTACGAATACTCATTGATTTGTTGCATATAGCTTTATCTAAAGATTTGATGTAACGTTTTGATATTTTGTCTCGCATATTCCTTGTAAATTAGACTTATGTTGTAATATTGAGTTTTCACAGTCAGTTCCTTGCCTGACTGTTGTGTGTATTGTTGATATGTCGCATTACAGATGATCATAATCGATAATGTTGCATTTAGATATCTCTCTACCTGCTAATTGCGTAAAATGTTCATTTTGAATATGAAAGGCGAGAAATTCAGTTGTTATGGTACTATATATGCATGGCTTCCCTGTACTGGTGTATTGGGAACCGCTACTACTGAATATATGGACATTTATTGTAAGACCAGGTGTATGTATGATAAGGGAATTGAAATGTTGTGAAACTTTTAAATAAGTTTTCTAACTTGCGCAATTCGTGACTAGGAATTGTTATGGAAACTGGTATATGTAACACTAGCCCTATTGTGTCACCTATTCCCGGCTTCGTTCATGTTACTGTTTTATTAAATGGTAGTATTAACTGATTGCCCTCATTTATTATACTTATTTGGGATCGTAGTTGCTGACTTACTAGTTCACAATTGAATTTCTCTATATTTGCTGTTGAATGTATTTGGCCACACATAATTGCAAGGCCGCTTACGAGGCGGTCTCTTTGAATTGTTTCTTCCCAATATCTATTCAGAATCAGAATATATCGCACAATTAAAGTCCATCTCAAGGCAACTAGCTCCATCTTACTGATTTTCTTAAGATAGATACCGGTGGGATGTTTGAATTTCTCAATCTGTATCGGTTCTTTAGCGCTACCAATGGGACAGCAGCCGCTCATCAAGGCCAGCAATGCCAGATTAATCTTGATTCCCCCTTTCGCCAGTCTTCCTGGTTGCCGCCTGATTAAGGTGTTGTTGTTGTTAGATGTTGTTGGTTTTGCATCTCGAGCTTCGTTGGTGTTGCTTATTTGTTGCGACCAAGAATTATCTTCTTAATTTGGTAATTTGCAAACTTTGGTGATTAGTCGCAGTATAGACTTCCTGTATTCTCCCCAATTTCCAACGGGTAGGTGGCAATTTTTCTTCCTTCATCAGAACGACATCTCCTACAGCTAAATTGGGCTGAAGATTTCGCCATTTTGGGCGTTGTTGCAACTGCTGCAGATAGTCCCTTGACCATATTTTCCTAAAATCGTCTACAATCTCTTGTACTAGGTTCCATCGTCTCTTTAGTGAGTAAATATTTTACTTACTCTCTAGAACTGCATTCATTGGCCCGCCTATTAGAATATGCGCACGTGTTCAAAACTCCAAGTTTTCCGGATCGTCGTACAAGACCGTCAACGAGAGTTTAAACATGCTTCTGCTTGGCCCGTCATTATTGTTGCCTCTTCAAATGTCAGTGCGGTCTCCCCTGTGACCTTCTTCATGTGAGTCTTCAGTTACTTTACCACTGCCTCCCATATTCCACCAAAATGTGGTGCAGCGTTAGGTATAAATTGCCAGGTTGTTTCATTCTGTTTTAATAACCTTAAAATTTCCGATTCTAGAGTTGTTATCTTCTGGCTATGTTGTTTGAATACTCGATTCGTACCAACAAGGTTGGTCCCAATGTCCGAATAGATGTCTGTACACAATCCTCTGCATGATGTGAATCTGCGGTAGGCGGCTATAAATGCTTCTGTTGTTAATCCGCTGACTACTTCCACATGTATGGCCTTGGTGGGAGGTCCGGCGTCTTTAGGAAAGGGGGAATAAAGCTGTTCACCAGCTCCGTAACCTTCCTTTAGAGTGAGCCCCAGCAGGCTGTTCTGGTCAGTTTTAGGCAGTCCTGGCTGTGGGCCCACGATCTGCGCGAGGTGTAACCTGAGCGGGATTCGTAAGTGTACGTACTACCTCCTCGTGGTGGCCTCCGGTAACTGTTGGCTCGTTTTACCGAACAACAGGCTAAAGTACGACGCTAAAGGATGGCATTAACCTTGAAAAAAAAACAAATCTAAGGTGAGACACGTGCGCCGAAGGATGAATGATCATGGGTTAGTTGGTTGCGAGCACGGAACTCCGGATACCATTCGACCTCCGGTTTCAATCAGCCTTACCACGGTAAGAGGCGCTGCCGTGGTGGACCTTTCATTCCTCAAACAAATCAAATAACACATGGATTCATTATTAACAAAAACAAACAATAAGGGCGGTGCTCCTTCAAGCGCACCAATCTCAGAAGATGTCAAGGACCAGTCAGGCCCTGCTTCTGAGATCAAAAATCAAATTATAAAACCCTATCCACGTCGACAACGGCCGAAATAGGAAAATACCTTGAGGAATTGGAGCTCGAGGTTAAGAGGAGGTCACGCCTCAGTGGGGCCGCGAGAAGACGTCTGCCCCATTTAATTAGGTCAGGGGTCCCTCGCGACGCTGCCTTGCAGCAATGCAAAGAAAAGATCAGGGACAGAATTGTCCCGGCAATTAAAAGGAACAGGTCGGATGACGACGCTACCTCACTTGGGATGGCACCGAAGAGAGGTAAAGTTTCCAGTCCTTCACCGAAGGCACCGGAAGCCGACCCTAGAGATGTCACAGAAGGCGACAATAAGGAGAATTGCCCCGAGAACAGGGCCGACACGGCCACCACCTACAGTAGTGCGGTGCAGGCCATCAAGGTAAAGATTACCGACCAAGCCTTCCCAGAGGTTAAACTGGGCATTGCACAGATCCTGGCCATACAAGATGCTATCATGGACACAGTGGCGGAGCTGCCGCTGGACGGTGTCAGGGAAGACACGGCAGAGTGGCTTAGGGTCACTTTGCCCATAAATGAGAAAATACTGCGTCGTCTGGCGGTTCAAAATAAGGACCTAAGAGACGCAGACTGGAGAATCATTTCGAGGAAGGAGTGAGAAGGCGACCTCCTTCAAGTCACGATGTCGGTCTCACACAGAAGGACGGAGACACTCAAAGGATTAAACTACAGAGTAAACTGGATGTTTGGCTCTGTTCACTTCCGCCCGAAGAAGGAGGGAGTGGGGGATGTAGCCAGGGGAAGGGCGGCGGAGCCGAATCTGCCCGGCTCGTCAAGGTCTGCTTTGGCTGGGAACTCTGCCCGCGGTGGTGGGGTCACTGGGACGGAGGGGGACAGGAAACCTATCAACCACGGAACAGAGAAACCGATCAAACCGGGCCAGAGAAGGAGGGGTTAAAGCCATGGGCTGACTCCTAGAGGTAGGGTGGCACTTCAGCAACCTATAGAGATACCAGACTCTTCGGAGCCTAAGAAGGACAGTATGGAGCCGTGATACAGTATGGTACACAAGAATAAAACAACAACATCAGCAAAACTAAGGTTCGTGCAGATTAATCTGCATCGATCAAAGACGGCGACAAACAACCTAAATCGTCTTTTCATGATCAATGAATGGCACATAGCGCTCATACAGGAGCCTTGAACCAACAACGGGAAGATAAAAGGTTTTGCGGCCAATACAGGTAAGCTAGTCTACGACACGGCTGCAAATAGGCCGAGGACAGCAATTCTCTGTCGCACAAGGCACAATATCTTCTCAATTAACCAATTTATTTCTAGGGATATCACGGTTGTTTCAATTGAAATGCCCTTACCTAAAGGTGGGAGGAGGGTGATTAGCATCGCTTCCGCATATTTCCCAGGGGATGAGAATGACCCTCCTCCAGCATTGATGCAGAGGTTCGTGAATTATTGCATGATTCATCACCAAAAATTTATCATTGATTGCGACGCTAATGCACACCATGCAGTCTGGGGAAGCAGTGACACCAATTTAAGAGGTGAGCAACTTTTTGAATTCTGCCTTAGTAACAACCTAGCAGTAAATAATAAAGGGAGTGATGCGACCTTTGTGAATGCAGTTAGGAGGGAGGTACTGGGTCTTACCCTGTTTGACATGGGTACCTCCAGTGCAATTCTCGACTGGCATGTGTCCAAGGAAGCTTCCCTCTCAGATCATATGTACATCAGGTTTGATATCAATATCCCTTCGAGACAAGAGTTGGTGGTAAGGATCCCCAAAGCAGCAACTGGTCAGTCTAAAACGATATACTTTTAGATAACCTAACTAGTCTGCAGACCTTGATAAACTCTGTCGAAGATCTCGACAGAGTAGCGAATGAAGTTACGGAGGCAATAATCAATGCCTACCACTCAAGCTCACCACTTGTGCATATCAGAGACACGGGGGGACGTTCCTTGGTGGACCAAAACTTGGAAAACATGAGATGAAATGTCCGTAAACTTTTTAATAAGGCTAAGAGGACTAACGATTGGACTACCTATCAGTTCTCCCTTACCCAGTATAACAAAGCCCTCAGGCAGAGCAAAAGATTAAGCTGGAGAGACTTCTGTGAAAAAATAGACAAGCTACCCACGGCGTGTCGATTACAGAAGGCACTCTCTTTGGAGCACAGGAATCCCTTGGGGTCTGTAAGGAAACCAGATGGAGGGACAACCATAACCAGGATCAAGAGGAATCCTACGCAAGTAATGTACATCCGTATCGAGTTCCAAGGGGGGCTCAGAAGTTCTCGAGACAGTTGTTTACGCCGGAAAGGATAAGCTGGACAGTCAAATCCTTTGGACCTTACAAATCACCGGAAGGGGACTGCGTATATCCCGCCTTTCTACAGCAGGGCCTGCAGATTTTGCTGCCTTATCTTACTTTACTCTTCAGAGCCAGTCACAGCTTGGAATATGTTCCAAAACGCTGGAGAGCAGTTCGGGTGATTTTTATCCCAAAAGTGGGAAACAGATCTTCAGAGGAAATTAGGTCGTACAGACCTATTAGTCTCACATCTTTTCTACTGAAAACCATGGAGACAATTCTGGGACTTTGTATTAGATCCAATACCCTCCAAAGTCACCCTCTGGACTCTAGGCAGCACGCCTACCAAGCAGGGAAATCTACAGAAACAGCTCTTCACGAACTAACATCGGAAATCGAGGACACGCTCAGAAATAGGGAATTATTACTATGCTCCTTCATTGACATCCAGGGAGCTTTTGATAATACTAGTTTCGAGGTGATGCAGGAATAATCACTAGCAAGGGGCATACACCCCTCCATCGTGAGGTGGATAATGGACATGCTAAAAACCAGGAGGATTACGGCCTCCTTTGGAGACAAAACCATTACTATAGCGGCCACCAGGGGCTGTCCCCAGGGAGGCGTCCTCTCTCCCCCGTTGTGGCTGATTGTGATGGATCAATTACTCACAAGACTGAGAGATCTAGACTTCTCAAACATTACCTATGCGGACGACCTAGTCTTGATGGTTAAGGGCAGATTCGCAGATACAGTAGGGGAAAGAATGAAATAAGCCCTAGAGGTAGTAACTGATTGGTGCACGGAGGTGGGCCTTACGGTAAATCTTAATAAGGTCAGCTGCACTCTCTTTACTAACTGGAGAAAAACTGCCCTTCCGCCGATA
Organism: Tipula helvola; assembly: GCA_963556165.1. Lineage (NCBI taxonomy): Eukaryota > Metazoa > Arthropoda > Insecta > Diptera > Tipulidae > Tipula > Tipula helvola. Next base: position 142,370,825 of record OY744483.1, on the reverse strand, counting down.
GCTTGGGGGGGGGGTAACTTTCCAACTGTCAAGGGAGGTTAAATATCTGGGTGTCGTACTTGATCAGAAACTGACATGGAATCCCCACTTAAAGCATATAACAAGCAAGGCCAATGAGGCCTACTTTACCTGCTAAAGAATGATTGGCAAAACGTGGGGACTGAGCCCACAAATGTTGGTTTGGCTCTACCGGGCCGTTATAAGACCTATGGTCTCTTATGCGGCGTTTGTGTGGTGGCCTAAGACGGAGGAGACTGGTGCACGAAGAATACTGGACAAGATCCAGAGGTTAATTTATGTAGGGGCAACTATAGCAATGAGGACTTGTCCAACAGCTGCCCTTGAGAGAATACTGGGGCTCTCACCACTGCACCTACACATTAAAAAAGTAGCCGGTTCAAGAGGTCTGAGCCTGAAAATCACTGAAAAAATAAAAACCATGAGGCCAGGACACAACAATATCCTACATAAATTCAATGTCAAAGAGGAATTGATCCAATTATCAGATTTGATGGTAAAGACAATCGATTGTCGGAGGAATTTTAACATCAGGTTGCCGGATAGGGCACTGGTAGAGAATATTATCTCCTCCCTCCCCTACCGGTGCAGGGATAGTTGGGCCTGACAGGGAACTATGCATACCGCTGGGCAGCTCCCCCACAGTTTTTTAGGCAGAAACCCTTGCTATTGATGTATGTGTGCTTCAATGTCTGAAAAAGATATTTAGGAAGACCGAGATCTATATAATCTCGGACAGCCAGGCAGCTTTGCTAGCTTTAGGAGCTTCAGTGTTCAACTCGAAATTGATCTGGAGCTGCTACTGCAATTTATTAGAACTGGGTGAAGCAAGCAAAGTTACCCTTTTTTGGTCTCCTGGCCACTCCACCATTAAGGGAAATGAGGCAGCAGACCGTTGTGCAAAAACGCGAGCAAGCCGCGTTTTCCTGAGTCCCAGTCCTAGTATCGCTTTTTCAAAAACCCATTTGGAAAGGGGTATAAGGGACTGGGAGCAGAACCATAGGAATTTACTCTGGGAGTCCTTCAATGGGATGAGACAGACCAAGAAACTACTCAGTTACAATATTACACATCTGGGAGAGGCACCTAGGATGGATCGCCAGTCCCTAAGATCCCTTACCTGGTTTTTCACAGGGCACGGCCCTTTTAATGGCCATCTATATAAAATGGGAAAATCCCTTACGGACCAGTGCAGATTTTGTAACAGCAGTAAGGAGACATCGGAACATGTACTCTTCACATGCGATGCTATCATCCTAAAAAGATTCAAATTTCTCAATGCACACACAATCCAGTGGCCTAATGCCGAACCACTGGATATGCATCAGGTGGCGGCGTTTATCAAGGACATAAACCTACATTTCAACTAAGAACATCTAGGGACGCACAATAGGCTTCAATGGTCGCAGTGCTCTGGGCTGCAAACACCCACCCTAATTTACAACAAAAAAAAAAAAAAAAATGACCTTGGTGGCCATGCACACATATATCGCAATGTTTCCTTGGTACGTGGTTTGCCCTATTCCTATCTTGTTCTTTAGTTGAATCGGTCCGGCATAATCAATACCTACCTTGCTGAACGGCCGTGAAGGAGTTACTCTGCAGGTTGGTAGATCGCCCATTAGTTGGTTGAGCGTTGTTTGTTTAAATCTGAAACATGTAACAAATTTCTGTATATTGTGCTGTGTCAGATTTCTGCTATTAATGATCCAGAATTTATTGCGAACGTTTGCCAATGTTATTTGTATGTCCCCATGAAGTGTTGTTGTCTTATGCGCATCTTCAATTATTCGTTTGCTGATTGAGATTTCCTTTGGTAAGATTATGGGCAGCTTTTGACTCATTGGTAGTTGTGATTTTTGGAAACGTCCATGTAATTGTAATATTCCATCCTTGCTGATGACTGGATTTAAAACCGATTTATCCAATATTGTACAATTGTCAATGCCTGAAGTTCTTTACGGAAGTATCGATGTTGTTCAATCCTAATTAACTGGTTTTCTGTCAGCTTCAGTTCTGGTATTGTCACTTCCTTCGACTGTTGCCGTTGTTTAAAACATGAAGGTTTATAAACTTTTGGCAGTACACAAATATACGATTCAACTTATGAATGCTTGAAATATAATCAATTAATTCATGTAGTGTGTTTGCTTTGTCTCCAGTGGTTACTGGGAGGCAAGTGATATCTTCCGCGCTGTCCTTGTCGTTGTCCGATTGTACCTGTGGACCCTTGAATAAGGGTGTTGATGGCCATGCGTCTGAATTTTCATACAAAAAGGTTGGTCCCGTCCACCATATTGAGTCTTGTGGCGTGATGGTAGCAGCTGCTGATCCTCTTGTTTCTAAATCAGCTTGGTTTTTATCTGTTGGTGCGTAACACCATTGCAGCTGAGGTAAATTACCTCTAATCTGAGATACTTGATTGGCTACAAAGGTTTGTAACTTTGTAACAAAACTATGGTGGAGTCCGTCCAAGCAAATATTTCTACATCTTGGTAGTTCATGGTGTTCTTGACATACATAAGATGGTTGTACCTTTAAAGGTAAGTGTACCATGTATTTTCCATCTGTTAGTCGCGCTGTTGTCTCTGACTAAAAAAAAGTTGAGTTTCTACTTGCATACGTAATAAAAGTTAAAATGATTTCTGTATCGACATTTTATTTTACTTTCCGTTTTTACACTTGTTCCAATCGACCGATTGTAGTGAATATTTTTCTAGGATTATCTTCAATATTCTCTTAAATTAAAGCAAAAAAATAGAAACCAAAGAGGCTATTCTTCGGTATTAATTTTAAATTCAATGGACTTATATGTTGTACTAAACTGGATCGCGTTCGTTAATTATCTACATGGATTAGGCTAGTAATACCAAAAGGAACCGCGTTAGTTTAATTTAAAACACTTACGTGTTATAATTTTAGAATTTTACGCTGATCCAACACATAAGGATTTGGCGAATGCATTACACACCCATACCAAACTGACCTAGGGAACCTTCAAGTAACACTGTCAAACTGGAAAATATGACTCATGACAATTACATAGAAATTCTTTAATTGCTCTGTGAAAGATATATTTGAAAATAATTATTTTTCAGCGCATTGATAAAATTTAAATCGATTTCGAAATCCGCATTGCATCACTCCGCAAGACCGTGTCATTGGTGCTAGCATTTGGCAACTCAAAATTTGGAAACAACTGCATTTCAATTGTTTCCAGAGTTTTTTTTTGTTCAGCTTCAAATGCAAACAGCGCTACTGAATGCTCTACTGTATTGTGGCGAAAAGCAGTCATTAAATTTGCAAAAGATGAAGATTGAGGATTGACGTCCTAGTTAACGATCTAAATGGTTTTAAAATGAGCGCTAAACACAAAGTTTTTTTTGTTTCTTAACATTCATGCTAGGGTAAATTGTTTTGCAATAAGTTAAAGATGATGGTGCTGTAATTACGTCAGCAATCAATCTGAAATATTATAACCAAGAAAAATACCAGGTTCCTGCAAATATTTCTTTCCTGGGCCTAGAAAACGGGCGGAAACGACGCCAAAATTAATTCATCCAGTCATCGTACGAAAGAATATTTTGAGTTTATGGGGTGTACAGCTCCATATAGCCGACTGAATAAACTCTGGAGCTAGCAGGCATGCCATATAACATTGCTTCTAAAAATATAAGTAAATAATACCGGTATAACCGGTATTACAGGTGTTTGATTATTAAATACAGAAATATTGGTTTTTATTTACAAAGTTTGAAATTAATAAAACCTGAAGCCTATAACTATGAGATTGAACAAGCGTAATTGGCCAAATACATAATTCCAAATGGAAGGTGAAGCCATGTCCATTTTGACACGTATATTCAATGACACGCAATGTGGCCAGTTATCCCATTAGCACTAAAGAACTAAATAAAAAAATAAAACCAGAATTGAATATAATTATCGTAATTCCGCAAGCATATTTGGTAATTAATACCTTTGAGCTCTTAATTTCTGCAAATAACATGTTTTTGGCTCCCATAAATACAAATCAATTCTACCTAAAACACAAAAAACTAAAATTAAAAAAAATATTTTTCTGTCAAATTAAATTCCAATAAAAAATAATTGCAAGACTTCGCATTTATGTACGATAGCCTCATACATAATGCATCAAATTCTAATTAACATGCATGATGCAGGTCCTACCGCCATAGAATTTGGTGGTTAGACTTGAAATAATTTTGTTGAAAAAAAATAAAATACAAAATCTCTACTAAATAACTTCATAAATTATCTCCATTTAGCCTACATATTGTTGCATCTCCGCGTTTCAAAGAAACGCATCGTTCCAAACAAGGTGCCTAAAGTATCTCTAATTAATAGTATTTAAGACGTCTTATTATACCAAGGTCCATAATTGCCTTGTTTCGTGTGAAGAATTAAATATCGATGCATCTTTTACATACTACATATATATATACATACGGCACACATGTATATGAGAAGATGAGCACTCTACAGTGGGTACCAAAATTCGAGATCCATTGCGTACAAATTATAAGCATATTATGAAATCAACAATGTTGGCAAATTGTAATTTTTTTGTGGCACACATTTCAATCTGATTAATTTAAAAGTTATTAATTTGAGATGCAGCAAAATATGCCCAGATGCAACATGATTTTGAATTTTTGATAAGACAGCAGATTTTTTTTTTTTTTTTGTGTATGGGCGAAATTAAATTTTGGTGCGATTTTTTTTTATGAATAATAAATGATTCGTCTAATGATGCTTAAGTAGGGTCTAATCATCAGGTTTGGGTAACAATGAAATGTATATTTTGAGGGCAATGCAGAATTTATTTATAATTGAAGTTGTGATGTGATTTTAAATAATTTACATTTTTTTTTGTTTTTTGGTTTTGTTCGATCGTCTTGTGGCTGCATGACAACAACAATGCTACAAGACTACAACTATAAAGAAATGTAGGTAGCGGCGTTTTGTTTTGTATTGAAATAAACCGCGATGAATCTAATTTTAATGCAATTTTCAGTTTTTTTTTTTTACTTTGTGCCTGTCTTTTTAATATTCAATTTTGTCCATTGGGGATGATGGCACGTTGTCTTGTTAAGAGATTTTTGATAAGAGCACGGAAAAAAAATGTTATTATTCCTTATTTGGAGTTATTAGAAACTTGTACATCTTATGTGCAACAAATTATTTTAATTGGTGCCGGATTGATAGTTTAAGATATTTATTCAAGTTTCTCGTACATTTCGGACGGTCTTCAATTTGTTCATGATATGAATTTTGACTCAAAATATTCATGAAACATCAAGATCTATAGTCAAAGGGGTGTCCATGAGGGGACTAGGTAGTTAGAGTCATCCGACATTTTGTGGTCCAATTATTTACGAAAGTAGCTCCAGATCGCGCTTGCCTAAGACCAAGGCCATCTTTACCATGGGGCTATAAGGGCTACAGCCCTAGGGCGCCGCATTATTAGGGCGACACCAAACGTCCAAGACATAGTTAATTTTAGAGAACATCTTTTTATTTGAAATTCATTTTGCACTTCAAAGGAAATGCAAACCGTAGATTTTCGAATTTTGTCGCCGTTTGTATGACAATTACAGGTCTCAACGCCTATTGATAGAGGTATCAATCATCGAAATCGGAGCACATTTGCAGATTTACGATTTTTGTGGCTCTGAATTTGTGGGCTATAGTTCAGTTGATTTTCAAAAAAATTGAATTTTCCACGGAACGTGTAGAAATATTCGACCGATCCAAATGGCCGTTTGTATGACAATTACAGGTCTCAACGCCTATTGATAGAGGTATCAATCATCAAAATCGGAGCACATTTGCAGATTTACGATTTTTGTGGCTCTGAATTTGTGGGCTATAGTTCAGTTGATTTTCAAAAAAATTGAATTTTCCACGGAACGTGTAGAAATATTCGACTGATCAAAATGGCCGTTTGTATGACAATTACAGGTCTCAACGCCTATTGATAGAGGTATCAATCATCGAAATCGGAGCACATTTGCAGATTTACGATTTTTGTGGTTCTGAATTTGTGGGCTATAGTTCAGTTGATTTTCAAAAAAATTGAATTTTCCACGGAACGTGTAGAAATATTCGACTGATCAAAATGGCCGTTTGTATGACAATTACAGGTCTCAACGCCTATTGATAGAGGTATCAATCATCGAAATCGGAGCACATTTGCAGATTTACGATTTTTGTGGCTCTGAATTTGTGGGCTATAGTTCAGTTGATTTTCAAAAAAATTGAATTTTCCACGGAACGTGTAGAAATATTCGACCGATCCAAATGGCCGTTGGTATGACAATTACAGGGCTGAACGCCTATTGATAGAGGTATCAATCATCGAAATCGGAGCACATTTGCAGATTTACGATTTTTGTGGCTCTGAATTTGTGGGCTATAGTTCAGTTGATTTTCAAAAAAATTGAATTTTCCACGGAACGTGTAGAAATATTCGACCGATCCAAATGGCCGTTGGTATGACAATTACAGGTCTCAACGCCTATTGATAGAGGTATCAATCATCGAAATCGGAGCACATTTGCAGATTTACGATTTTTGTGGCGCTGAATTTGTGGGCTATAGTTCAGTTGATTTTCAAAAAAATTGAGTTTTCCACGGAACGTGTAGAAATATTCGACCGATCCAAATGGCCGTTTGTATGACAATTACAGGACTCAACGCCTATTGATAGAGGTATCAATCATCGAAATCGGAGCACATTTGCAGATTTACGATTTTTGTGGCTCTGAATTTGTGGGCTATAGTTCAGTTGATTTTCAAAAAAATTGAATTTTCCACGGAATGTGTAGAAATATTCGACCGATCCAAATGGCCGTTTGTATGACAATTACAGGTCTCAACGCCTATTGATAGAGGTATCAATCATCAAAATCGGAGCACATTTGCAGATTTACGATTTTTGTGGCTCTGAATTTGTGGGCTATAGTTCAGTTGATTTTCAAAAAAATTGAATTTTCCACGGAACGTGTAGAAATATTCGACTGATCAAAATGGCCGTTTGTATGACAATTACAGGTCTCAACGCCTATTGATAGAGGTATCAATCATCGAAATCGGAGCACATTTGCAGATTTACGATTTTTGTGGCTCTGAATTTGTGGGCTATAGTTCAGTTGATTTTCAAAAAAATTGAATTTTCCACGGAACGTGTAGAAATATTCGACCGATCCAAATGGCCGTTTGTATGACAATTACAGGTCTCAACGCCTATTGATAGAGGTATCAATCATCAAAATCGGAGCACATTTGCAGATTTACGATTTTTGTGGCTCTGAATTTGTGGGCTATAGTTCAGTTGATTTTCAAAAAAATTGAATTTTCCACGTAACGTGTAGAAATATTCGACTGATCAAAATGGCCGTTTGTATGACAATTACAGGTCTCAACGCCTATTGATAGAGGTATCAATCATCGAAATCGGAGCACATTTGCAGATTTACGATTTTTGTGGCTCTGAATTTGTGGGCTATAGTTCAGTTGATTTTCAAAAAAATTGAATTTTCCACGGAACGTGTAGAAATATTCGACCGATCCAAATGGCCGTTTGTATGACAATTGCAGGTCTCAACGCCTATTGATAGAGGTATCAATCATCGAAATCGGAGCACATTTGCAGATTTACGAATTTTGTGGCGCTGAATTTGTGGGCTATAGTTCAGTTGATTTTCAAAAAAATTGAGTTTTCCACGGAACGTGTAGAAATATTCGACCGATCCAAATGGCCGTTTGTATGACAATTACAGGTCTCAACGCCTATTGATAGAGGTATCAATCATCGAAATCGGAGCACATTTGCAGATTTACGATTTTTGTGGCTCTGAATTTGTGGGCTATAGTTCAGTTGATTTTCAAAAAAATTGAATTTTCCACGGAACCTGTAGAAATATTCGACCGATCCAAATGGCCGTTTGTATGACAATTACAGGTCTCAACGCCTATTGATAGAGGTATCAATCATCGAAATCGGAGCACATTTGCAGATTTACGATTTTTGTGGCTCTGAATTTGTGGGCTATAGTTCAGTTGATTTTCAAAAAAATTGAATTTTCCACGGAACGTGTAGAAATATTCGACCGATCCAAATGGCCGTTGGTATGACAATTACAGGTCTCAACGCCTATTGATAGAGGTATCAATCATCGAAATCGGAGCACATTTGCAGATTTACGATTTTTGTGGCTCTGAATTTGTGGGCTATAGTTCAGTTGATTTTCAAAAAAATTGAATTTTCCACGGAACGTGTAGAAATATTCGACCGATCCAAATGGCCGTTTGTATGACAATTACAGGTCTCAACGCCTATTGATAGAGGTATAAATCATCGAAATCGGAGCACATTTGCAGATTTACGATTTTTGTGGCTCTGAATTTGTGGGCTATAGTTCAGTTGATTTTCAAAAAAATTGAATTTTCCACGGAACGTGTAGAAATATTCGACCGATCCAAATGGCCGTTGGTATGACAATTACAGGGCTGAACGCCTTTTGATAGAGGTATCAATCATCAAAATCGGAGCACATTTGCAGATTTACGATTTTTGTGGCTCTGAATTTGTGGGCTATAGTTCAGTTGATTTTCAAAAAAATTGAATTTTCCACGGAACCTGTAGAAATATTCGACCGATCCAAATGGCCGTTTGTATGACAATTACAGGTCTCAACGCCTATTGATAGAGGTATCAATCATCGAAATCGGAGCACATTTGCAGATTTACGATTTTTGTGGCTCTGAATTTGTGGGCTATAGTTCAGTTGATTTTCAAAAAAATTGAATTTTCCACGGAACGTGTAGAAATATTCGACCGATCCAAATGGCCGTTTGTATGACAATTACAGGTCTCAACGCCTATTGATAGAGGTATAAATCATCGAAATCGGAGCACATTTGCAGATTTACGATTTTTGTGGCTCTGAATTTGTGGGCTATAGTTCAGTTGATTTTCAAAAAAATTGAATTTTCCACGGAACGTGTAGAAATATTCGACCGATCCAAATGGCCGTTGGTATGACAATTACAGGTCTCAACGCCTATTGATAGAGGTATCAATCATCGAAATCGGAGCACATTTGCAGATTTACGATTTTTGTGGCTCTGAATTTGTGGGCTATAGTTCAGTTGATTTTCAAAAAAATTGAATTTTCCACGGAACGTGTAGAAATATTCGACCGATCCAAATGGCCGTTTGTATGACAATTACAGGTCTCAACGCCTATTGATAGAGGTATCAATCATCGAAATCGGAGCACATTTGCAGATTTACGATTTTTGTGGCTCTGAATTTGTGGGCTATAGTTCAGTTGATTTTCAAAAAAATTGAATTTTCCACGGAACGTGTAGAAATATTCGACCGATCCAAATGGCCGTTTGTATGACAATTACAGGTCTCAACGCCTATTGATAGAGGTATAAATCATCGAAATCGGAGCACATTTGCAGATTTACGATTTTTGTGGCTCTGAATTTGTGGGCTATAGTTCAGTTGATTTTCAAAAAAATTGAGTTTTCCACGGAACGTGTAGAAATATTCGACCGATCCAAATGGCCGTTGGTATGACAATTACAGGTCTCAACGCCTATTGATAGAGGTATCAATCATCAAAATCGGAGCACATTTGCAGATTTACGATTTTTGTGGCTCTGAATTTGTGGGCTATAGTTCAGTTGATTTTCAAAAAAATTGAATTTTCCACGGAACCTGTAGAAATATTCGACCGATCCAAATGGCCGTTTGTATGACAATTACAGGTCTCAACGCCTATTGATAGAGGTATCAATCATCGAAATCGGAGCACATTTGCAGATTTACGATTTTTGTGGCTCTGAATTTGTGGGCTATAGTTCAGTTGATTTTCAAAAAAATTGAATTTTCCACGGAACGTGTAGAAATATTCGACCGATCCAAATGGCCGTTTGTATGACAATTACAGGTCTCAACGCCTATTGATAGAGGTATAAATCATCGAAATCGGAGCACATTTGCAGATTTACGATTTTTGTGGCTCTGAATTTGTGGGCTATAGTTCAGTTGATTTTCAAAAAAATTGAGTTTTCCACGGAACGTGTAGAAATATTCGACCGATCCAAATGGCCGTTGGTATGACAATTACAGGGCTGAACGCCTTTTGATAGAGGTATCAATCATCAAAATCGGAGCACATTTGCAGATTTACGATTTTTGTGGCTCTGAATTTGTGGGCTATAGTTCAGTTGATTTTCAAAAAAATTGAATTTTCCACGGAACCTGTAGAAATATTCGACCGATCCAAATGGCCGTTTGTATGACAATTACAGGTCTCAACGCCTATTGATAGAGGTATCAATCATCGAAATCGGAGCACATTTGCAGATTTACGATTTTTGTGGCTCTGAATTTGTGGGCTATAGTTCAGTTGATTTTCAAAAAAATTGAATTTTCCACGGAACGTGTAGAAATATTCGACCGATCCAAATGGCCGTTGGTATGACAATTACAGGTCTCAACGCCTATTGATAGAGGTATCAATCATCGAAATCGGAGCACATTTGCAGATTTACGATTTTTGTGGCTCTGAATTTGTGGGCTATAGTTCAGTTGATTTTCAAAAAAATTGAATTTTCCACGGAACGTGTAGAAATATTCGACCGATCCAAATGGCCGTTTGTATGACAATTACAGGTCTCAACGCCTATTGATAGAGGTATAAATCATCGAAATCGGAGCACATTTGCAGATTTACGATTTTTGTGGCTCTGAATTTGTGGGCTATAGTTCAGTTGATTTTCAAAAAAATTGAATTTTCCACGGAACGTGTAGAAATATTCGACCGATCCAAATGGCCGTTTGTATGACAATTACAGGTCTCAACGCCTATTGATAGAGGTATCAATCATCGAAATCGGAGCACATTTGCAGATTTACGATTTTTGTGGCTCTGAATTTGTGGGCTATAGTTCAGTTGATTTTCAAAAAAATTGAATTTTCCACGGAACGTGTAGAAATATTCGACCGATCCAAATGGCCGTTTGTATGACAATTACAGGTCTCAACGCCTATTGATAGAGGTATCAAGCATCGAAATCGGAGCACATTTGCAGATTTACGATTTTTGTGGCTCTGAATTTGTGGGCTATAGTTCAGTTGATTTTCAAAAAAATTGAATTTTCCACGGAACGTGTAGAAATATTCGACCGATCCAAATGGCCGTTGGTATGACAATTACAGGTCTCAACGCCTATTGATAGAGGTATCAATCATCGAAATCGGAGCACATTTGCAGATTTACGATTTTTGTGGCTCTGAATTTGTGGGCTATAGTTCAGTTGATTTTCAAAAAAATTGAATTTTCCACGGAACGTGTAGAAATATTCGACCGATCCAAATGGCCGTTTGTATGACAATTACAGGTCTCAACGCCTATTGATAGAGGTATCAAGCATCGAAATCGGAGCACATTTGCAGATTTACGATTTTTGTGGCTCTGAATTTGTGGGCTATAGTTCAGTTGATTTTCAAAAAAATTGAATTTTCCACGGAACGTGTAGAAATATTCGACCGATCCAAATGGCCGTTGGTATGACAATTACAGGGCTGAACGCCTATTGATAGAGGTATCAATCATCGAAATCGGAGCACATTTGCAGATTTACGATTTTTGTGGCTCTGAATTTGTGGGCTATAGTTCAGTTGATTTTCAAAAAAATTGAATTTTCCACGGAACGTGTAGAAATATTCGACCGATCCAAATGGCCGTTGGTATGACAATTACAGGGCTGAACGCCTATTGATAGAGGTATCAATCATCAATATCGGAGCACATTTGCAGATTTACGATTTTTGTGGCTCTGAATTTGTGGGCTATAGTTCAGTTGATTTTCAAAAAATTTGAATTTTGCACGGAACGTGTAGAAATATTCGACCGATCCAAATGGCCGTTGGTATGACAATTACAGGGCTGAACGCCTTTTGATAGAGGTATCAATCATCAAAATCGGAGCACATTTGCAGATTTACGATTTATGTGGCTCTGAATTAGTGGGCTATAGTTCAGTTGATTTTCAAAAAAATTGAATTTTCCACGGAACGTGTAGAAATATTCGACCGATCCAAATGGCCGTTTGTATGACAATTACAGGTCTCAACGCCTATTGATAGAGGTATCAATCATCGAAATCGGAGCACATTTGCAGATTTTCGAATTTTGTGGCGCTGAATTTGTGGGCTATAGTTCAGTTGATTTTCAAAAAAATTGAGTTTTCCACGGAACGTGTAGAAATATTCGACCGATCCAAATGGCCGTTTGTATGACAATTACAGGTCTCAACGCCTATTGATAGAGGTATCAATCATCGAAATCGGAGCACATGTGCAGATTTACGATTTTTGTGGCTCTGAATTTGTGGGCTATAGTTCAGTAAATTTTCAAAAATTTGAATTTTCCACGGAACGTGTAGAAATATTCGACCGATCCAAATGGCCGTTTGTATGACAATTACAGGTCTCAACGCCTATTGATAGAGGTATCAATCATCGAAATCGGAGCACATTTGCAGATTTACGAATTTTGTGGCGCTGAATTTGTGGGCTATAGTTCAGTTGATTTGCAAAAAAATTGAGTTTTCCACGGAACGTGTAGAAATATTCGACCGATCCAAATGGCCGTTTGTATGACAATTACAGGACTCAACGCCTATTGATAGAGGTATCAATCATCGAAATCGGAGCACATTTGCAGATTTACGATTTTTGTGGCTCTGAATTTGTGGGCTAAAGTTCAGTTGATTTTCAAAAAAATTTAATTTTCCACGGAACGTGTAGAAATATTCGACCGATCCAAATGGCCGTTGGTATGACAATTGCAGGTCTCAACGCCTATTGATAGAGGTATCAATCATCGAAATCGGAGCACATTTGCAGATTTACGATTTTTGTGGCTCTGAATTTGTGGGCTATAGTTCAGTTGATTTTCAAAAAAATTGAATTTTCCACGGAACGTGTAGAAATATTCGACCGATCCAAATGGCCGTTTGTATGACAATTACAGGGCTGAACGCCTATTGATAGAGGTATCAATCATCAATATCGGAGCACATTTGCAGATTTACGATTTTTGTGGCTCTGAATTTGTGGGCTATAGTTCAGTTGATTTTCAAAAAAATTGAATTTTCCACGGAACGTGTAGAAATATTCGACCGATCCAAATGGCCGTTGGTATGACAATTACAGGGCTGAACGCCTTTTGATAGAGGTATCAATCATCAAAATCGGAGCACATTTGCAGATTTACGATTTATGTGGCTCTGAATTTGTGGGCTATAGTTCAGTTGATTTTCAAAAAAATTGAATTTTCCACGGAACGTGTAGAAATATTCGACCGATCCAAATGGCCGTTGGTATGACAATTACAGGTCTCAACGCCTATTGATAGAGGTATCAATCATCGAAATCGGAGCACATTTGCAGATTTACGATTTTTGTGGCTCTGAATTTGTGGGCTATAGTTCAGTTGATTTTCAAAAAAATTGAATTTTCCACGGAACGTGTAGAAATATTCGACCGATCCAAATGGCCGTTGGTATGACAATTACAGGGCTGAACGCCTATTGATAGAGGTATCAATCATCAATATCGGAGCACATTTGCAGATTTACGATTTTTGTGGCTCTGAATTTGTGGGCTATAGTTCAGTTGATTTTCAAAAAAATTGAATTTTCCACGGAACGTGTAGAAATATTCGACCGATCCAAATGGCCGTTGGTATGACAATTACAGGGCTGAACGCCTTTTGATAGAGGTATCAATCATCAAAATCGGAGCACATTTGCAGATTTACGATTTATGTGGCTCTGAATTTGTGGGCTATAGTTCAGTTGATTTTCAAAAAAATTGAATTTTCCACGGAACGTGTAGAAATATTCGACCGATCCAAATGGCCGTTGGTATGACAATTACAGGGCTGAACGCCTTTTGATAGAGGTATCAATCATCAAAATCGGAGCACATTTGCAGATTTACGATTTTTGTGGCTCTGAATTTGTGGGCTATAGTTCAGTTGATTTTCAAAAAAATTGAATTTTCCACGGAACCTGTAGAAATATTCGACCGATCCAAATGGCCGTTTGTATGACAATTACAGGTCTCAACGCCTATTGATAGAGGTTTCAATCATCGAAATCGGAGCACATTTGCAGATTTACGATTTATGTGGCTCTGAATTTGTGGGCTATAGTTCAGTTGATTTTCAAAAAAATTGAATTTTCCACGGAACGTGTAGAAATACTCGACCGATCCAAATGGCCGTTTGTATGACAATTACAGGTCTCAACGCCTATTGATAGAGGTACCAATCGTCGAAATCGGAGCACATTTGCAGATTTACGATTTTTGTGGCTCTGAATTAGTGGGCTATAGTTCAGTTGATTTAAAAAAAAATTGAATTTTCCACGGAACGTGTAGAAATATTCGACCGATCCAAATGGCCGTTGGTATGACAATTACAGGTCTCAACGCCTATTGATAGAGGTATCAATCATCGAAATCGGAGCACATTTGCAGATTTACGATTTTTGTGGCTCTGAATTTGTGGGCTATAGTTCAGTTGATTTTCAAAAAAATTGAATTTTCCACGGAACGTGTAGAAATATTCGACCGATCCAAATGGCCGTATGTATGACAATTACAGGTCTCAACGCCTATTGATAGAGGTATCAATGCCAGTACTCATTTTCACAATCATCCGGTGTTCTCATTTTATTCATTGTATCGTCTCCGATCGTCGAAATCACTAACTTTTTTCGTTTCTGGAATTAATTGCCTCTCTTTCTAAATGCTGTTTGAACCTCATGTCTTGTATTTTCTCTAGAATTTCATGGTGTCGAATGTATTGGTTTTAAAACAGAAGATGATTCTGCACTGGGAAATTTTTTTTAGCTTCTCTAGGCGCCTTTGTAGCCTAATATTTTTAGCCCAGGGCGCCTAAATATATAAGAACGGCCCTGCCTAATACGCCAATGTTACCGTGGCCAATTATACTCCTTTGGGTCCTTTCCACTAAGAATTCCATCTGAAGCTACCGTTGAAGTCTCGAAGTCTTTTCTTTCACAATCATCAGATCGTCCGACTCCATGCTCGCTAAGGTAAACCGCGAGAATTTTTTTAAAAAATACAATGAGTTCCATTAGCGTCGATCAAGCTAGCAATGGCCGATTTATTAAAAGAAAAATTTCTTGGAAGTTTACGGCCTCTGGACTTCTGAAAAATTATTGACTAAACTAAAATTATCTAGTCAATTAGCAAGCAGCATACCAGTCTCCCACCTCAAAATATGCCTAGCTATTCATCTAATATGTTACACTAGGAAGCGAAACTCGAAAGACTGGTGCCGCCATCTCTTTATAAGAGATGCCACAAACAATACAGATATAACATCGAAGCAGAGTGTTGGTATTTGCGTGAGTTGGAGATGTACTATTATTTTTCCGTTGTTATCTATTGTTTGGCAAAAGAATTAAATTTGGATAATAAAGGTTCTAATCAACTACATTTTCAAAATTTTGTTCTGAACATTTGTCTACCGCTACCATGTAATAATAAAATAATCCAGTACCACTGCGGGGATCCGGAAAATCTTCAATCGGACATTTTTTATAAACAATCAACTTTTAATCGATCCAATAGTTCAGCAAACATTATATTATAACTTTAATTAGTGGGAGATAATGGTTACCAAATGTGGTGGTGATTACCAGAAAATTCTGTGGTAAGAGCCAATTATATGAATCTGTTAAGGCCTTACAGATTTTATTCGGCATACATATGGCTCAACTACTCCCTGAACCTATTCGGAATACATACTATATATAGACGAGTTTAAATCCTGGCAGGTACTACGTACAGCCAGAGAAATACGAGACGAGTATCAGCGACTGGCCCGACACCCGCTACTGACACAGTCGCACAAGCAAAACATTTTTGTGAATCTGTTCTCGATCATCGGTATTGCAGTGTTTTTGTCTCCTAATAATGCACAGAGCATGGTCGCGCCAACTGGATGCATTTCTAGTGATTTTGTAAAGAGCAGATCTGATTAAGAGACTGTTTATATAGAAGATCCTATGGCTGGTTGAGAATGATGCAACCCCTAAGAAATTAAAAGTCGAGACATTAAATTCAAAGGTAAGGGCAACAGTCTTTTTGGAATCGAAAGGAATTCTCATGACGGATTATAAAAGTAAAGGTACCACTACAACGGGAATATACTTCCTACGCTGCAATTTATTGTCGTTTCAAGGAGAAGATCAAGTGCAAAAGAAGAGGAAAGGTGACAAAAGTCATATCTGTTGCAGCATGATAATACACCGGTTGATAAGGTTAAAATTGCAATTTGCGCTAAAATGTTGCACGGTTTTGAAAAAATTGAGAACCCATATATATTACCTACATTTGAAGAAAGAATTTCTTGGGAGGGATTTCGAAAACTGTGAGGCTCTCCACGCAGTGGTAATAAATA
Source organism: Tipula helvola (assembly GCA_963556165.1). NCBI lineage: Eukaryota > Metazoa > Arthropoda > Insecta > Diptera > Tipulidae > Tipula > Tipula helvola. The sequence goes on along the minus strand of OY744483.1, from coordinate 142,354,260 downwards.
ACAAGCGTTTTTAGGCCAAACATAAAAATTATTTTTATGAAGACTTAGAGAAATTATTTTAAAGAAGTGACAAATGTATTGTATATCTAATACGTTTCTTTCTGTCCCGTATCGCAAATAAAAAATAATTTGCCCTCCTGTTGATTGGACAATTCATCATCTATATGATCACAAAATTTGAATTCGATTGAAGCATTGCGTGGGGCATTATTTTAACAAAACGAAGTAATATAAATTGGTTGATCTGTTTTCCTGCAATGTCGAACTTTTCGCAGAAATATTCCAACAATTGTTTCCTAGGTGTCTTTAAGACAAAATGAATAGATTACCGATGTGAACAAACGGCACAAATTTTCAGAAAATAAATTTTTGGACATTATGGATGCTCTCTGAATGGAGTAATTTAAATTCTTAAGGATTTTCAACTGTATACTAGAGATGAATAACTGGATATAATTGATAAAGGTCGAATATGAAAAATTACTTTGATTGCTGTTTAACACGTCTCAGTTCTAAATAATCTAACATTATTTTGTGAGTGTGTGAATTGGCGGCAAGAGACATATGTAATTCCAGTAATTTATTTATTTAGAAATATTTGCAAACAAATAAATAAAGTTGCGGAAACAAGTTTTATGGAACGGTTACAAACAAATAATGAAGGAGAAATCATTTAGATTATTATGGATAAAACTAATGATCACATTCTATCAATAAATTTTATATTCGGTTTCCACTAATCACTCCGACATTACATCACCATCTTTATTGGTACCATCCCCTATTACTTTTGTAAATATTGAGAGATTCCGATTTAAATCAAACATACTTTGAATCTAGTCCCTATTTTTGTTGACAAATTAAACCATCATAAGATGAAAAAGTTAATGGCAGGGAAGCACTATTGAGTGACTTAGACTTTTAAACAACTTTGATTTTACAAAGTTTCTAAAAACTCGAGCTTTTATAAAGAAATTAGAAACCGTTAAACCTCAAACTTTTCATAGATAACATAAGCAAATTCAATTGACATCAAATCAAAAATTATCACCTGAATAATTCACAAAATATTAAGAACATGTGAAAATTGTGTAATTTAGCATTTCTACAAACAATTAGATATCTGAGGTACATTAGTACAACTAGAGATAACTTTGGTAAAAGCTGCTAAGAACTTTTTCTGCTATTTACATAATGCTTATACAAATTTTTAAGGCTGCATTTTTGAGTAGTGGCGGCGAAGCCTAAAAGTAATTTAACATAATACGTAAATTAGTTATTCCAATTTGCCTGGCCCGAGATATTGTACTTCTTAAATAAGATTTAGTTTAAGTTATAAGAAGCTTGTTTCCGCTGAAGCCGAAGTTACAGGTAATGTCAATTATAATTGCAGCACTGTACTTAATTCTGGTTGTACCAAAAGGTGATGGTACAAAAGATTTATAGTTGGTGCTTAAATCTAGGTGGCTATTATATGCTCGTAAAGCGGGTATCGTTTATGTATGTAGATTAAGATTTTTCTTCTCCCAGCTTAGCGTCTACGGTTTAATAAATTGCATGTCATTCCTCTCCTATTAACCATAATTGTAGCAAGACAGGAATCGAAATAACCGTTGATCAAGGCGGTGCTGTATTTAGTACTACTATATCTGCACTGTATGTAAAATACTCGTGTAGTCTCGTTTCTCTTTCTTTTGTTTTGTATAAATAATAATTAGTCAGTCACTTTTAGCTACCAAGATGAACACACGAGTCTGAATTATAATAAAAAGGAAGAAATAATTTATAGTTTATAGTTTACCATAAAATTGAACTTTTATTTTAACTTGATTGGTGTAATGAAATTTGTCGAGTGAATTACCCTTCTAATCATCCAATACCTAAATCGTGAAGACGACCAAAAACCAACAAACATCACATTTTTTAATAAGAGACGACTACAAAATGGCAGCTCAAGTGGAGCGTCGAATATAATTTAATCAGCGGTAGTTGTGCATAGGAGTCGTCTATAAAGGTATGGTTTGGTGAATTTTGTGTGTGGAAGGCGGCATTTAAGAGTTGAGATTCACGAGAGATTAATGTTAAGTTGTGAAAATAAACAAAGTTATAAATAAGTGGTACGCTGTTACGTCGGTCAAAGGTTGGAGCATATTTTCTGTTTAGGGTTAGATTTTCCGAGCAGACATATTTGATTTTGTTTTAATTTCTGTTTAGGGTTTTACTTTCCGAACAGAGAAAGGATTTTTATTGTAATAAATAATTTTGCTTAGGGGAAAATTCCGAGTAAATTATTTATTGAATTGTTATCAGTTTATAGGGTTCTCATATGTGTATTCGGTTTGGTGTTAGGTATCGCGCCATTTTTTTTATGTTAGTGATTTAATGCCGAAGAAAGACACAGGTCCGGTTTCGAAAATTCCGAAGGATCAAGCCGAAAGCACTCCGGGAAAATCGAGAAGTGTTACGAGAAATCAGACAAAAATGGCGACAAATAATGTTGTAATGACTGATGACCAGTTTCGGGAATTGTTGAACATGGTGAAACAACAAAATAATGATGGAACAATAAAAATATGCCCTCAAAATATGGCCCTCAAAATATTCAAATGAATACAGGTAATTTTGCAAAGTGTACGTCCCGGTTCAATGGTGAAAAATCAGTTAGTGTCGAAGCATTTATAGATGCAATAAAAATTTATAAGGACTGTACGCATATTTCGGAGGAGAATGCTTTAATGGGTTTGCCGATGTTGCTTGAGGGCACCGCTGCGAAATGGTGGTATGGTGTGAAGGGTACCGTAGCATCATTTGATGATGCTTTGGAGTTGTTATTGTGTGTTTTTGGTCGAAAGAAAGCCCCATATAAGATTTACCGCGAAATATTTTCAAACGTTCAGGCGGAAACAATGAAAACGGTTTTCTTCATTTGTAATGTAGGCGCATTGTTTTCACAGACACTTTTTTAGTTCTAATAAATCACCTCCCGCGGCTTTTAGTGCTTCAACTGTGGATTTCCATAATCCGTTAGCTGCTGAATTTGATTCAGTTTCATTGAGTTGTTTAATCTCAGAATATAATATTTTGGGAACTTCTTTAAGCCCTAAGCCAAGGCCGGTGTTGAATATTTCTATATTAGGTTCAAATGGATGTGGTATAATCGACACCGCTGCAAAATTGAGTATTGCGTCTCTTTCCATAACGACATCAGATAAGTACCCAATGCCAAGGATTGACGAACTCTTGCATTCGGCTAAGAAAACTTTTTTTATCATATGTCAACGTGTCAATGTTTTTTCTATCGAGAGAGTATTAGGTTTCTCGGTCATGTTATAAATGGCGAAGGTATTAGCACTGACCCCGATAAGGTTTTCGCAATTTCAGAGCGCGACGTGCCACGGAATGTAAGGGATGTGAAGTCTTTTTTGCAGACGTGTTCTTGGTATAGGAAGTTCGTTCCAGGATTTCCCGAAGTATCACAATTCACAACCTTTGAGCGACTTAACAAAAAAAAAATCGGTATGGGCGTGGAATGATGCCCATCAGCGAGATTTCGATTCGTTAAAACGGTTGTTAATTAACGCGCCCATTCTTCAGCAGACAGATGAAACTAAACCATATATTTTGCGAACCGATGCTAGGATGTGAATGAACGCCCAATTGAGTATGCCAGTCGTCTATTACTGCCCGCTGATAAAAATTATAGTACAACTGAACGAGAAGCGTTAGCAGTTGTGTGGGCTTTAAACAAATTTAGGGGTTATATTGATGGGGCAGAAGTAACAATCGGAATCGGAACCGATCATCAACCACTCAAATAGCTAATGACCTTAAAGTCACCATCTGGTCGCCTTGCGCGATGGGTGTTGCTCATCCAAGGATTTAATTTAAAATTTATATATATACGCCTGGTAAAGCTAATCTGGTAGCAGACACATTGTCTAGACCACTATATGATGAAAATAAACAAGATTGCGAAATAAGTAAGCAACTGGATCATCCCGATTTAGGAAACTGGACAGTACGTGGGTATTTAATGGAATCAGGCATTTTGTTTCGTTATGCTCCGGATCAAGAGACAGAGGATGCACAATTGGTAATACCGGCTGTTTTGCGGGAACATGTTCTCAAGATTTATCATGATAGTCCAACCGCAGGTCATTATGGTGTGGAACGTACCATAAATAAAATTCGCTCTAAATATCACTGGAAAGGAATGCGAAAATATATCGCTGAGTATGTCGGATATTGCAATGGGTGCCAAAAATTTAAACCCAGTAACTTAAACCAAGTGGATTACTCAAAACGCTAGTTATGCAGCAACGATTTGAGGTTCTAGCGATCGATTTATTTGGCCCACTTCCGATTACCGCGGAGGGATATAAGTGAATATTGATAATAGAGGATACTGCAAGTCGATGGGTTGAGTTGTTTCCGCTTTGTGTTGCGACAGCAGAGGCATGTGCCAAGGTTTTGATTAATGACATTTTTATTAGGTATGGACTCGGACTGCCGAGGAGAATGATATCTGATAATGGATCACAATTCATTAGTGATGTAATGGTGTCACAGTGTTTCCATATCAAAATTTAATACCAGTATATCATCCGGAGGCGAATCCTGTTGAACGAAAGAATCGCGATTTAAAGGTGCAACTTTGCAATTTTAACCCAAACTGATCATACACGGTGGGCAGAAAATATATCCTCAATTAGATTCGCGTTGAACACTACCAGAACCGATGCTACTGGACAAACGCCAGCATTTGTGACTTTCGGAAGGGAACTTCGAGTACTAGAAGATGTAGCCATAGACATAAGGCCCATCATTGAGTCGGAAAATTTTATTCCACAAATCACTCCTTATTTATGGAGACTTCAGAATAAAATTAAAGAAGTTCGCGACCATAATGAAAACCAGCAAGACAAGCGAAAAGCAGGGGCAGATAAATCCCGTCGTCTTGGACGACAACATAAGGTGAGGGATTTCGTTTTAGTTCAGTCCCATTTATTAAGTAATGCTAATAAAAAATTTTCAAAGAAATTTGCTCCAAGACGCGATAGACCCTACCGGGTATCCAAGGTTATATCCTCCACCACGTTTGAACTTGAGACGGCTGATAGGAATAAAAGTGTTATTGGCAGATATCATACCTCACCTTTAACACCATATGCTGGCCAAGAAAACTCATCTGAACCAATCGTTCGGAAAAGGGGAAGAAGACGTCGTTCTGAACTACCATCGAGACGATTAAGCAGTCCAGAGGGGGAGCATGTAGCAAGACAGGAATCGAAATAACCGTTGATCAAGACGGTGCTGTATTTAGTACTACTATATCTGCACTGTATGTATAATACTCGTGTTGTCTCGTTTCTCTTTCTTTTGTTTTGTATAAATAATAATTAGTCAGTCACTTTTAGCTACCAAGCCGAACACACGAGTCTGCATTATAATAAAAAGGAAGAAATAATTTATAGTTTATAGTTTACCATAAAATTGAACTTTTATTTTAACTTGATTGGTGTAACGAAATTTGTCGAGTGAATTACCCTTCTAATCATCCAATACCTAAATCGTGAAGACGACCAAAAACCAACAAACATCACATTTTTTAATAAGAGACGACTACATAATAACCAGACACACAACTTGGGTAATTCAAAATAACTTCTTAAAGCAGTGTATGTGTTGTGGGATAAATGGCGTCTGGTCGATTTATGGTGCATTCCAACTAACATTGTTTTTTCATGGTAAAAGGGCGCGCGAATAAGGGAATAAGGAGATTGGTGATCGAGACGTCAAAACAAGTAGGCGTACAATTAAAAAAGTGAAAAACACTAAAACAGTAAATTTATTAATTATTCTCAATTTACGAAAAAATAGAAAGTAAAATTAAATCATTCAATTCAACCCTTGGATTTTGTAGTCGACCCAATATCCAATGTTTGTTTGATAATGTGATGTTCTCTTACGTTTATTCCTGCTAACTAGCCTTGCGCTGGGAGTATTATTGAGTGTTTTGTATTGTGTGAGCTATCTGCGTTTGTGATTCTTCCGCTGATATGCAGTAACCCCGATTCATCGATAAAAGGCTTGAATGTGACGGACAATAATTTGTTGAGCTTTTTGTATTTCTGCAGCTTCAAGATAAGATGGATATTTGAAATTCGTTTTAATTTTAAATTGATATACCGATATAAATATAAGCAATAATTCGTATAATATGGTATAAAAACTGGATACATTTGTTACTGACCGCCTAATTCTTCTGTGGTATTTTTATATAATTTGTTTTGTTTCTCGGCCAACCTTCTTCGTTCAATACGTCGTTCTACCATAATTTAAAATGTTCTAACTTGTCAGGATCGAATATCCTCGATTATTGTCAACTTCCTTTATATACCCCAGTATTAGGTTTGCTCGCATGCAGCCATTTAAACATTTTAGCGAACTTATGATTTATCAGAAATTGTCGCTCAATGGAATGATATTCTCTGCACAGCGTTTACTTAGGAATCGCATAGTACCGACGACGCGACGGTGATATTTTAAATCGTAAGCTTACTTAATTCGGCTAATAATAATTATCTACTGTTTTGGTCTCTATAAAATATTTCACATTGCTTTTCCTCATGAGGCAGTAGGGGTTGGGTCATTGTTATATTTTCGATTTTCCCAAATCGACGTAATATATTGTCAAGATTATCTTCGCTGTTGTCAACCGTGATGGTAATGGATTATTTGGGCAGTGATTCAGTTGTCCTGCCAGCGATCATCCATCATAGCTTATTATTTTGTATAAGATTACTGTTTTTTTTGTTTTTTTTTAACAATTTATTTTATTACGACTGAGACTAAATTTTTATATTTCTAGTAAAATTCACGTTTGTTGGGGTGTGTGTAACCCACTGGTTAGTCCCATAATTAATTAAACCTATTTACTAATTTTAGTTTGGTAAGTTCACTAGGTCAAGGGCCTTGTTTTTTGGAGTCTTCTTTCGACGACAGGGTTATCTATCATGTGGCGAATATAGGGGTTTCCATATTCCTGGAGCCTTATTACGTGTTTTGCGGTATACATTTTTATTTCATCTTTGATATATTCCATCCGTAGGTCCCTGTGAAGGTCTTCATTTCTTGTGTACCACGAAGCATTGACGATGCTACGAAGAACCTTGTTTTGAAACGTCTGTATCATTTTGGCGTTTGTTTGCTTGGTACATCCCCAGAGCTGGATACCGTAGGTCTATATAGGCTTCAAAATTTACCGATATAGCAGCAGCTTATTGTGAATTGTAAGCTCAAATTGTAAGCCTACTGGTTTTTGGTGACGATTTTTCCATTGGAAAATATTTCAAAAAAATTGTCTGCTCCTGTTGTTTTATCAATCTCGGAAGCTTTGTTGAAGTATGGATCAGCTAAATCGTACTGCTTAAAATTAATTGATGTACTTGGCGGTTGAGGGTGGTTTGGCAGTTAATTTGGGAAGGATAAAAGCTTCTAACTGGAACCTAGGTTTAGTTTTGTTCCATAGTGTAATTATTAATGATACTGCGCCCCTCGTATAACCGTTCGTGGTTGCTCCTATGCCTGATATGACCAGTTTAGTGTTGTTTCTTTTAAGTTGCCATTTTTGTGCCCATCATTCGGTAGTAAACGAGTCTTGTGATCCTGAATTCATTACTGTATCTATTTCGACATAATTGGTATATCGGTTGCTTCCGACTTGATTGGTTGTTGTAGTATATAGGTTTGGCTGGCAGAACTGGGGATGGGTTATCTTTCTTCGTTTGAATATTGCACACAACATTTGATATGTTCTGGGTTAGTAGGTTTCATGAACTAATTTGTTGGTTTTGGTTACACTGATTGCATCGAAATTTTGATTTTCAGATCGACACATGGTGATTATCATTTAGACAGTTAAAACTTCGACTTTTCTATTTCGAGACATTTCTTCTTTCATCAATTGGCATGTCTTTAAATTTGTTGCAAGAAGGTAAATATTTTTAACCCGTAAAGAGCGTTGTGCGGTCCGTGGGACCGCTCTACTTTTCTAAAAATTAAATTATCCCCACTCCTTTTAGTTTTTTTCTGAAACCCTTTTTAGTATCTTTCTAATCGAAATTATTAGCATCGTTCTAATTGAATAAAAAATAATTAATATAAAATTGCGGTCCGCTGAAACGCACCACTCTTTTCATGCAACATTTTTCACGACGCACTTTACGGGTTAAATTGATTAATGCATCAAGCGACAAACAACTTCAATTCTATTGTTTTTAAGTAAAAGGCAGCCGGACGAACATTTTTCAAACCCACACAGCATTCACGCAATAGCTAATAATCAGTAAAATTGATCTGTATTGTGTACAGCGAATAAAATCGAAAAAATTTTCAAATTATTTTATATTTTGCGTCTGTCGCGGCTCGCATTTATACCTTATAGCTTATACTTACATCATCGATCGAACCATGATTACAACGACGTGTGTCTTACCTCAATTACCTCATCATCTCTCAAACACATAATATATGATCGATTCAACTGTATAATTAAAACTCATTTGGAATTTGAATTTTACGATTTTTTTAAATTTTTTGTTTTTTTTTGTATTTTATAGTGCCGCGATCATACGCGATGATAACAAGAAACTGCATAATTGTCTTGTTATTCGCCATAATTATAGTGTAAGTCTGTATTTGTGAGATTTTGTGTTGGACGTGTGAAATGAATTTTGTTTGCGGCAAAATCACTATCGCTTTTTAAAAGCCGAATAGATCCAGTATACAATTTTTTTTTTTTACGATTTAATGCATTTAAAATTTTGTTATCAATTTATTGTCATTACCGCGTTTTTTTCTCCTTTTTTATGTTTATGAAGAGTTTTTACACCTTTCTTAACATGAAGCATGCTCATACAGCCAAATTATTTTGATTTAATTGACGTATTTTGTGGTTACACAACTATATATCGGCAATATAATATGATCATGCAAGAAAAATTTTAAGTTTATTAGATGCTACCGCATGTATCTTAATCAAAACCGCACACATTTAGTGCACACACAAGTCCTGGCTAAATTTTTATACATCCATATAAATGAATAATAAAATTCGCGATATCCGCAGCTTAAAAAAATCACGATAATCGTGATCACACGCAAAACATTAAAAATATGTATTTTATACAATAAATATTTTTATGTTTTGGTTTTTATTTAAACATAAATTGCTTAAACATGTTTCAACAAACATTTTTATATATTAAAAATAAAATTTAAATTACAAGAAACTTGTACGGAAATCGCGTGAAGATTTTTTTGCCAATTGTGTTTTGTAATGTTTTCAGTTTTAAGCCTTATTAGAATTATGTACATATATGTGTACACATTATTTCGTGGGTAAAAATATTTTATGTTGAATTTGGGTCAGAAATAAAGATACAAAATTTTGGTATTCTAATCGCGATTTCATCTTGCAGTAAACAAACAGACGAAACCCGAGAAACAAACCCTAAAATCGACTTTTCAAGATGAAAAGATGACGCCTGACATTTTTTTTTGAAAAAACATAATTAATACATAAAATAAGTCTAATATAGTTACGAATACATGAAAATCAAATAAATATTACGTTTTATGATATTTTCTGCCTGTAGAATAAAGTCATCTTCATCTTCGAAATTTCATTGAACGTAAATCACGCTTAGAGAATTCAAATGTTGATTACTTAATACAGTGCCCAGTGGACACAATGATTAACTAGAAATTGCTTAAGAAAAATCTCATTAAACCTTTTTAGTTTTTAAATCGCTGAAGAGCTTTAAAGGAGTTGTGATTCATGAGATGGTATGCTGTTGAATGGTGTGGTTTTGAATGATATTTCTATTTAGACAACCGAATATTAATTCAGAATTTGAAAATGTTTAGTAGTGATCTTTCAAAATTCTGAAATTACATTACAATCGGGCTCATTAATTCAAATTTCCCTATAGGAAATAATTTCCACCAGAAAAAAACAATCTGTTACAACAGTAAAACTTCCCAATAACCGGAAAACATATGGGCTCACTTGCGGTGCAACCACAAATGTATTTTACCAATTGACGTCTATTTAAACTGTTAAAAAGAATCATTTCGGTTTAAAACATTAAAAAATAAATTATTTTGAATAACCTAAATTTCATTAAGTAATACAATTGCCACTCAAATATTATTTTGATTTGTTCTGATCAAGTACCAACTTTTAAATTAAATCCAATTAACATTGAAAATAATTATAGTAAAATTAAGAACCAAATTAGTCATCACAATTAATAATTAGTGAAATTGTAGGTGCGGGGTGCGGCGATACAATTTTAATAACAGTAGAATCTATTCTGGATCTTCTATAATCTTTTCTACATTTTTTAGAATATACACTGGAAATTCCCGATAAACTTTTACCTTTACTCTCCAATTTAATGATGATTCTTTAATTTCTACACTAATTTTGGTTTGAGAACCACACGGTTTTAATTAAGTAGACAATATTTCATTCACCATGTAAAAAAGTCGACTAATAAACTTTTACGTAAAAAAGAATTTAGTTTGGTGGTAGTGTTAATTTTGACAAAAGTGCAGGTGTACAGACATTTATTTTGTGCTGAGCGTCGCACTGAATCAGGTTGAGCGATATTTCTTGTAATCGCGTTGGCTTTTGGATATCCGTTAGTTAATTTAGGGTCGCTCCACGATATAGCAATATAAAGATATGCTCAATTGCTTTTCAAAATTGTGTTTGTTTTGCGCATTTCGTCATCCAGAGACAACTTCATATACATATTTTCGTATGGGGTTTTTATTTGAACATTGCCTACTGCGTTTATTATTTATACAGAGATGGGTTATATTTTTGTCACTCGATGACGACATGGTGTGCGTGAGCATATCGTATTAATGTTCTATATCGTGGGGTCGCTCTAAATGACGGTTGGTTAAGTGAGGACTATAGTATAATTCCAAAAATGGACATCTGACATTACAAAAAAAAAAATAGTTTGATGCGCCACCGACAAGAAAACTTTAATAGCTTTACCCTGCCTAAAGTATCATATATTCCAAAACTATGTTGAATTGGAAATTTCATCGAAATAATCGATTTTATTCCAAAACTAGCTTTAATTTTTCATTTCCGTTACTGGTCTTCTGCTAAACAAGAATGTTTTTTTGGTTAATTGTTGTTCCATAACTTTCCTGTTTTTTATATAATAAACTGTAAAACGCTGCAAATCTAATGGCTTTTTTGCTTTGTTTTAATATGCATGTTAATGCATGTGATTTTTATTGTGAATTGAGTTTTTGAAGAGGTCGGATCGGTTATCGTGTTAAATTAGTGATCATTATTTTTTCGTGATTGAAAGTGATTTGAATTGTATGCCAAATGGATTTGTCTATTATTCCGGCTGCAAAGGGAAAGGGCAGAAAAAGAATTGCCGATAAAGAAATGTGGAAGAAAAATATTGAAAAAGCAAAAAGGTTAGTATTCTGTTGGAATGTTTAATATGTATATATATATGCAAGAGTGAATAATATTTTAGAATATATTCGATTTTATTTTGCGTAGGCATAAGACTGTACAATCTTTACTCCTTCCGACGTGTGGATACAATACAAACAAATTTGCTTGCTCCAGCTTGACTAGAATGTGAACGTCCCTTTTCACATTTTAATTTCGTTTTTATAAAACGGCTAATAAAATTAACCAAGATAACCTTATTTTGAAATACATATACGAAGACCACCTATCCTAAAAGAAAAAATCTTATTGGAGCTGGATTATGAGAGAAAAACATTACTATATAGTATTACGTTATAAAAGGGTTAAAACAACCGGTGAAAAATTCATTATCCCAGTATGTCGAAAAGCATTTTTAGGGATTCTCAACGTTTCAAAATTCCGAGTAAATATGGTTTGCAAGCGTCATATGGATACCGGTGAACCAGCAATTGAGAATCGTGGTGGTGATACCAGAAGTAATAAATACGAAGGTAAAAAAAGATCAGTAAAACAATTCATTGAAAGTTTAACTATAACTGAGTCACATTATTGCCGTGAAAATTAGAAAAGGCAATACTTACCCAGGCAAGCTATGGCGAATGTATAACGAGTCAACCGACCCCACTCAAAAAGTAACACATTCATATTTTAGGAAGATATTCAATACATCGTATAATATAGGGTTTGGAGCTGCGGCAACCGACGCTTGCTCATTTTGTAGAATGAAGCGGGAAAAATTGAAAACTGTCACGGACTCAATAGAAAAATCGAATTTAATGTGTGAATTAAGACTTCACAAACTACGAGCGAAAGCTTTTTTCGAGTTATTGAAAAGCCACCGTGACAAAGAAATCAGCTTAAGCTATGATTGCCAGAAAAATCTATTTTTTGCGAAAGTTGCTGATCAGGCTGCTTACTACTCACGGCAATTGTATACTTACAACTTTACAATTTGTGAGGGAACATCTAAATCTACCCAGACCAGTGAAAATGTTCATATATATATTCATGGTTGGAGTCGGCAGGGCCAAAAGGATCAAATGAAATTGCCTCGGCAATTTACAACCAACTTAAGGAAATGAACCTAACGAATGTGGAAAAAATAAAACTATTTGCCGATGGCTGTGGGGGGCAGAATAAAAATCATATAGTTATTTTCATGGTTTCTTACTGGCTAAGGAACGATACACCAAACAACATTCGAGAGGTCGAATTAATATTTCCCATTGTGGGGCATTCTTACATTCCGCCGGACCGTGTTTTTGGTAGAATTGAACAAGAGTTAAAAAACGCTCTACAATAATTCATCCAAACGAATATTTGGAAATATTTGGTAAATACGGATCGGTTATTAAGTTAGGATTAGGCTGCAAAATATATGATTGGAAACTTATGTCGAAGGAGACTTCGAAGCTTCCAGCATCATGGCATTTTAAATTAAATCCAAGCAAAAGGATTGCAATTAAAAAATCAATGTCCAGCGTGAGCATCAAAGGAGAAACATCTTACCGAAGTGATTTGGGAGAATATCGTGGAATCCTCAAAAAAGGAAAGGTACTCCTAGGAATGCATAAGCAAGAAAGGAACTTGCAGAATTTCCACATCAAGCTGGAAAAACTAAATGACGTCTTTAAATTGTTGGCCAAACATTTTGGGGATAATGGGAAGGAAATGCCAACTCTAGCGTATTACCGAGTTCTTATATCCGAATATCACGATAATAATGACTCAGAAGTTCAAGAAGAATGCGAAGGCCACTGGGAACAAGATTTTTCTATCTAAAGTTCATTATTTTAATCCAAACAATGAAGTACAAATTACAATGAATTTAATTTAAATACATAATATATTTTTCTTTCATCTTTCCAAAACTAGACATTTTTGTTTTATTTATTCCAAAACTAATCAAAAGACAATTTTTGTAGCAAAACTGGACATCTGATTTTTTTAAACTTAATTTATTTTAGAATAGTTTAGTATAAATTATTCAGAGTTATTCAGTAATTAATAAATCTAACTGTTTTAATATTAAGCTTTTAAGCAATTAATATTGGCAGTTTTATTGACTTTTGAGCTTAATTGTTAAATAACTCGAAACAGTACTATTGACATATGTCTATAGTTTTGGAATTAAACACCTTAAGTATTATGATTACTGATGCATTAGCCAGGTCAAACGCTAATTTGTCTTCAAATTTGTCAGATGTTCTCTCATGATGCGATGATTTCTGTGCAGAGAATTTTTTTTGATTCGTTGGCATTTTCGTTTGGTGTTCAGTCTCAGAAAAAAACTGAGACTCGGGGACGAAGCTGATTTTGATGTCTTTTTCACATCCCGTAATTCGATACCACCAGGCACAAGCGTCGTCCCAAACATTTTGATATGTGACCTGTCCTTCACGTTCTTTAGCATGCACGCTATCATTCATTTTAAATTTCGTTATGGAAAGCTCCGTTTCATTAATTCGTCCAGGCTCAGCTAGCGATGACAGCAAGGTCTTTGGTTGCCTACCATGTAGGATCTCAGCCGGAGATCGATCGCAATTGGCAACAGGAGTTGCACGATATGTGGCTAAATTTTATGAGTGGCTCTTCACAAGATGTTTCATTAAAGCAATTGGTTTTGAGACCGTTTTGAAAGTACGCACGAATCGTTCCGCCTCATCATTAGATCCGGGGCGAAAAGGTGCAGACGTTAGATGCTCAATATTATTTAAACTGCAAAAGTTTTGGAACTTACTATCGTTTTCGCTAGGCAGTCCATAGAAAATAGTTGCTATAGAGCATATATAACGCAAGTCGACGTTGTCTTTAACATTTGTAAAACATACGGATATTTCGAAAAAGTGTCCACGACAACTAACCACATTTGTGTCATAAATGGCCCAGCAAAATCGATATGTACTCGATCCCATGGCGCGGTGAGTGTTGGCCATTGGGAGATTTTTTTTTCGCTGAATTGCCGTTAGCCGCCCAATAGTCGCAGCATTTCACCATTTTTTCTATGCCTACGTCGATCGATGGCCAGCAGTATTGCCTAGCAAGCTGCTTCATATTAGTTAAACACCAGTGTCCTTCATGCAGCAATGCGAGGGTTTTGTGCAGGAGAGTAATGGTGGAATGACCACGCGTGTGAAATTAAATGAAAAAACTGTGTCTTGACGCCGAAGACAGGCGGACAAGTAAGACATTTGATTCAAAGACTGTGATAACTGTTTTGGCCATCCATATTTTATGTATTCTAAAACTTGGAGCATTTCGGTATCATTGCGTGTGTGCTCTTGATGCATTAATAGGGTAATTTTCGATTGCTATACCTGATAGAAATTATCGATGAAATGGCAAGATTCATCGCTAGCATCAATGCAATATGTACTGGTGTGTTTTCTTATAGAAAATGTCAAACTAAATTTACTCATTGAAATAATTGCCCATCTCTGCAAACGGTTAAAATAATAAGGTCAGCTAAATAAATTCTAAGTCGGCCATCAGTTGTTCCATCAGCCGTTGGAAAATTCTAGCATTTCGCTGGAACTGATAAATCCCAAATGGTGTGTTCACTACCATAAACATTTTTGTGTCCTCTGCCAGCTCTATTTGAAAATAGGCATCTTTTAAGCCGTTTTTGGTAAAACATTGCCCTCCTTGTAGCCTATAAAATAGCTCGTCGATTCTGCGAATCGGATGTCGATCAGTTTCGATTTGTGGAAATCTGGGCCGGCCAAACTGATTTAGAATAATGTATTCATGCAGCTAAATTCAAATGAAGACGTAATCTTGGGAATGATGAGTGCCTTCAAAGATGCTAATTCCACCGTGTCAAACCGTGATGTTAATCGCAATAATACACTTCCATGAGAACTTCCGCTATTTGTTTGACCAATTCCTGTAATTAAATTTCTGCAATTTGTCCGTGGCGGACCTAACTTTTGAGCGATTGATTCGGTTATAAATGAAACCTGGGAGGCAGTATCGGCAAGATTGTCAAATAAATTTATTATTGCCGTGGGCGCGGATATATTCAGTTCAAACATCGTATATTGTTACCAACTAATGCCTTTCGTTCTTCGAATGTCAATGTTTTAAATCGATCGCAATCAATTAATCTGTGCTATTGTTTATTACACGCGATATAATTGGTTTGTTCAGTGGTGGTAGCAAAGCAATTTTTTGATTTAATTGATGTGGTTGCACTGGTTGATCAGATGGAATGTGCCTTTACTGAATCAAGTGCTTCAGTCCTTTTATTAAAAAATCGAAGAACTCTTGTATGGTTGGAAATTCATTGTTAGTATTCTCTTGTGCCAATAAACTGCGGGTTCCATCATGTAATTTCTGCTGCTACAAGTATATGAGCTAAGGATCCCTATATGAGCTAAGGATCCCCGCGTACTACTTCATCGGAGGTGCCTAATAATTTCCTTATGTATGAAGCGCTGGCTAAGTGTATATTAGGCTGTTCAATAAAATTTCTAATAAATGCATTAATCGTATGCCGTTTACGATCGTATATTTGCCTGAGTTTTTTTAATGCTTATATGTAATTTGATTCGGTAATCTTAAAATACTTAACTAGCGAGAACGCTTTAACAAAATCTTATAATATTGGCACTTTTGCACTGGTCTATATGGATATTCGAGTGGAACAAATCAAAACACTTAGCCACTCTCTATAATCACCAGAGAAAGTTGGGATTTGTAATTCAGCTAAACGTACCTCTGGTGCTGATGTTGAAGTCATTATTATTAGCATTGGATAATTCTCTAATACCGAGTTTTCTATCCAGTTATCTAAGCCATTGTTGCTTAATAAGCTTCTCCAGTGTCGGCCATTTTAGATTCCTCCTCACTATTAATTGCAAACATGGCTGCTTCTACGGTATCTAATTTCTCCAGGATCTCCTTAGCACGACTCGCTTTTATGCGCATTTCATGGCTGGTCAAAATGCCCTTGTATGAGGCCTGAAAAGCATTTCACCCCTCCCCTATTTATTAAATTGTTTAACTACATTTGTCTTAATTGATAATTTGTGAAGCTACACTTTTGAAATTTGTGGAAATTTGTAGAAAATTTCTCACAGGTAAACATTATAAATTGTGACTGCAATTCGGATATTACTGTCATTTTACAATAAGTATTTACATCTATGCCATATTTGCAATGTATGGTATAAACTCGTATATGAATATAAATTAAAATTAAAATTATCCCCATCGTGTGCTAGACATGCAGCCACTAAACACAGAGCGATTTAAGATTATGGTAAATTTGAAAATTTTGAATGACACCTTTCACATAAATCATATCTCTGTATGCTATACAAATAATATACCCAAGCTCTGCGTATATTTGTGCGGCGTATCCAATCGACCAAATACTTAAAAATCTCATTAAAACATTTTCTTTTTAAATTATTCTTTTCAAAACTTAAAATAAAATATTTTGACGTTTATGATAATCACAAGTTTTGTATATCGTGCATATATGTAATTTAACAACAAAAATCAAAAACCAATTTGTATTTTTTTTGTTTTGTTTGAATGTATGTAGGTGGATGGAACATAAACAATTTTCTTTTTTAAATACAAAATCAACTTGCCTTTAAACAAATTTATAACTTCTTAAGAAATCAGCTTCTTGTATTGAAAAGTAATTTTTTTTTTAAACCACATTTATGTGTGCAAGTATGTGAAAGATATTTGACCGGTTCTTTCCATTATCCCAAATAATTGATAGTCGACCTACTTGAATTGTATATTGAATTAGTTTTCGTATCAGTTATACGTTTTAAACACGTATCTGGTGATGTATACCTGTCCTTTCGGTTATTAGAAAATAAGCTGCTGTACAAGTTCCATCCAAGTGAGACTTCGCTACTTCATAAATAAATTTGTATTAAAAAAACAAAAACAGAATAACTACCCGTCCAGCCAATATTCAGGCTCTTAATGAACCTGATACTGCCGGCCGATAAGTGATACATACTATATCTGAACTCATTGTTATCCCTCCTAGATGTTAACTATAGCATGTACTTCTGCTATAGAAAGGCGGTAACATTGGTACCCAAAGACTTCGAGAGAGCTCGTAGATTAATCTACTCAATTTTGGTCCCCGCCTCCAATAGATGCCAAACCACCAACCAACTAGCCAAGACTCTGTGTTCAAGAATGACCGAATTGAACAACAAATCTAAATTTGTTGTTCAATTCGGAATTTATTGACTCTTAATGTGTATTGGACAATTCGTATCGCAACATCAAGGTAATAATAATAAGTATTAGTTTATTTTCATTTTCCATTGTTTTCTAAATGAAAATTGTCGAAATTTATATTTGTATGGCAAGTACAAAATTTTCAATGTATTTACATTGGTTAAGCTGATTTTAAAACGTTAAACGTTAAAACTTCTAATTTTTTAGTTTTTTTACTCAAACATTCATTTTTTAAGGCAAAATTTCGTGCAGCAATTGCTGCAATGTAGTGATGAATTTTGGTGCCATTGTTTTTCCACGATTTTTCCCAGAGTAAAGGTGCGAAACTCGATAGCAACAAAAAAAACTTATGACGGAACTTGGGTTTGTTGGGCAACTAAAGGCGAATAATCATCGAAAATTTAAGTCGAAAGCAATAGGCCCTCAGGTTTCAGTATTGCAATTTTTTTCTATCTTTCAGGCTCTTGGTTTCTGGACTAGCACTAATTTTTCCCAATGGACAACAATTAGCCGAAATTCGATTATAACGGTAAAAGATGTTTCATTCTTAAATTCGAAAGTTTTATACGTCGTAACAACTCTTGCCAAAAAATTCGAAAATGTGAGTATATCGAAATATATGTACATTTACGAAGATTTCGAAATAATTTGTTGTACAACTAATAAAATTGAAAAATTCAAATTTGCCACATCATGCCTTTGTTAGTTACACTACCCTGCAAAATTGCTCTATCACGTCGGGTTTATGAGATATTCTAACCTAAAAGTGCAAAAAACACTGTTTTTTGACATATTTGAGGATATCTAGCACCGCGATTTTTTTTCTTCAAATCCATGTGTGGGATCTTATAGTACAAGTCTTGTTTTTTCAAATGCCGTTGAGTTTGCTCAAATATTTTTTTTGTCGCCGAGATATTCTTGGTGTGGAGACAAGTCTTATTTATCCACAGGTATAATTTGCCCAGCTAAAGAACTAGCTTGCTATAAGTGTGGATATAAAGTACATTATAGGAAATGTTGCAGAACAAGGAATAAGCACCACTAGTTTTTTAAGGTATCCAGACAAAAGAATAAAATCGGAAAGAGTTTAATAATTGAGAGTGATAAGGATAATGAATATAGCTATTTGTCATAGTGATAGTATATACTATTGAACTATACCATGCAATTTAGGAGCGGTTTCAATAGAAATGTTGATTTACTCCGGAAGCCTATGTGATATAGTTGGAGCCGAAATTTGGGAAATGTTAAAACAAAATAATGTGAAAGTTAAAAATCTAAACAGCAACGTAAATAACATTTTCTTGTACTTTGCCTTAAATAGGCCATTGAATGTTTTAGGAGCATTTCACGCAGAGATTATTGTTGGGAACAGATAAGAGCTTGCCACATTTTATATTGTAAAATATGGTTCAAGAAATTTTTTAGGAGCAAAACCGCGATATCTTCCGATAATCCAATCTCCGCGATAAACTTACATTCCAAAATTTAGGGATGTAGTTATATCACTTGAAAACCATCCATGAATGGATACATTATTACCACAATTATGGAAATCGAATTATTTCTCTAGGTTATATATTAAGAATGTATTTCATCAAATCGAAATATCAACATATTCTCATTATACATATTACAACGTTTACTACGAAAAGAGGATTGTTGAGATATACACGTCTTATG
This sequence comes from Tipula helvola, assembly GCA_963556165.1. NCBI lineage: Eukaryota > Metazoa > Arthropoda > Insecta > Diptera > Tipulidae > Tipula > Tipula helvola. The sequence continues at coordinate 142,334,822 of OY744483.1, read as the reverse complement.
TTTGGCATTACATGTGCAGCGGAAATTTTCCAAAAAACTTTACAAAAAATGTTAATCTTCTGTGAAGGAGCTATACATTTTATTAATGATATCATGTTTTTTGGTCAGACTGAGCAAGAACACGATAAAAGATAATATAAAGTTGTTTCAGATTTGAAAGATAATCATGTTCTTCTCAACGAATCCAAATGCGTTTATAAAGTTAAAACGGTTCAATTTTTGGGACACAGATTATCAAGTGAAGGAATTAAACCTTTACAAAGCCATATTGATTCGATAAAATTATTCCATTCTCACAATACGATTGAAGAAGTGCAACGTTTTTTGGGACTGATTAATTTTGTAGGAAAGTGGATATCAAATTTAGCTACAATAACCGAACCAATATGGGAAATTCTACGTCTAAAATTAAGTAAACATCAAAATATCGAGAAATATTGGGGAGGACAACAAATAAGGGCTTTCAACAATTTAAAAGAATTGCTGCACACTAATAAAGTTTTAGGTTTCTATGATCCTCTTGATTGAATGCAAGTCATAGCCGATGCAAGTCCGGTTGGATTAGGATCAGTGCTCATTCAATTTGATAAAAAAGGTTCGCGAATAATAGCGTATGAAAATAAAAGTGGAGCAAACGGAAAAAGAGTCTCTTGCATTAGTTTGAGCAGTAGAACATTTTCATGTATACTTATATGGGAAGGATGAGTTCGAATTGGTTACGGATCATAAACCGTTAGAAGTCATTTTCGGTAAGAAATCGACACCTTACAATCTTATCGTTACAAGATAATTTACAAACCAGGGAAGTCAAATATCGCAGCTCCTTTATCGAGACTTTGTGAAAATAATGGGCCAAAAACGCATTTAATTCCGAAGAAGCTATACTACGCCAGATTATAGAATATTTAAAACACATAGCAGTATCTCTTCGAGACATAAAAAAGCAGTCAAATTTGGATGAGGAAATTTTAAAATCTGAATTTTGTTTTTATGGCGATATCTTACTAAGAGGAAATAAAATTGTCATTCCATTAAAAATGCACGAGCGACTTCTGCAAGCAGTCATGAAGGACATTCTGGTATTGTAGCTATGAAAGGTACACTTCGATCAAAAGTATGGTGGCCGAAAATCGATCATGATGTAGAATAAGTTGTTAGACAATATACACTGAGGGAAAAGTCTGCTGATATCAAGCGGTATAGTCATGAAATTATGGATAAGACCTGATCGAATGTGCGCTAAGCGTAATTATTCTCAAATACAGCGTAATCCTGAAAAATGCGTCGATGAATTGTGATTTTTAATAATGTTGAATTTAAGAAGATTAATCATAGATTAAACAAACGACGTTCCATTGTTCATGAATTATATTCTTAAAACTGATACATCTAAAGTTTAAAAATTATCAATATTTTTTTTCTATAATCGTTATTTATGAATATGTTGCATAATTTCAGAATATAATTTTCTATAATTAAGAGTAGTATGTTTCAAATAAGTATTATTCTTTATCATTTTATTTCAATAATACTTGTTTCAAAATTTCTATTCTTCATATTGTTTGTAATTATACTTGAATCAAGTATAGTTCATATTCATGTTGACAAAAAATAAGACAATTTTAGCGGGTAATAGTTCATTTGAGAAAAAACTAATACAATTTAAGACTGTAATTCTCATAATGTGATTAATATTGCCACAATTTTAACCAGTATACCTTCATTTAAGAATAAACTACTATTAAAATAAGAATTTAATTTTTATTTTGGAACTAAAATTCACAAAATTTGAAAAGATTTAGCTTCATTTGAGAAGAAACCCCTACTTATTTTAAGAATATAATTCACAATTTGAGATTAAAACTTACAAAATTTGTATTGGTATGGTTTCATTTGAGAAGAAAACAGATGTTAATTTGAGACTATAATTCACATTTTGGAACTAAAATTCACCAAATTTATAGAGGTTATACTTCATTTGAGAACAAAATTTGAAGATTATTTGAGACTATAATTCTCATTTTGGGATCAAAATTCATATAATGTGCATAGGTAATAGCTTCATTTGAGTAGAAAGTGGTTCTTTATTTAAGAATATAATCAGTTTTAGTTTTTTATCCAAATTGTCTATAATAAGCTGAAAAAATAAACTGAGTAACAATAAAAAGACAATAAACACAACACTTCGTTAAGAATATAATCTTAAAGTAAATAAAATACATAATATATCTTTAATTTTTAATTTTCTTTATTATAAATATCATAAAAGTATGTTTTTATACATTTATATTACGTAATTTATTAATAAATATTTTAATCATAATTTTTTCTCTTGATGCGTTGTTTGCAAATTGAGGCCACTTAGATAAAAGCAGCGTACTTTTTTCATGATGAAGGTTTTCAAAATCTATATCAACCTGAATTGAAAAAAAATGTGTTAGTGTTATGTAGTGTTTGAAAACAATAATTTTCACTTACCATTCTAAATCCATTAGAGGATTTAAATAAGCTCCACTCATTCAAAAAATTCACCAATTTATCTATTGATGACCGTAAACTGTCCAATTCATGCCGCCGTCCGTTAAAAGTACTTTGCCACTTTAACTCGACCACTTCACAGGGCTCATCAAAAAGATTTAACCACTTCTTATTCAGAGAATAGTCTTCATGAAGTGTTATTTCAATGCTTGTTTTACTTGTATCTGAAAAACGAATACAACTTTTTTCAATAAAATTTAATCTTAAACTCTTAGTACGACGAAATTTCGTAAAATTGCAATTTTAGTTTCTAACAAAGGTCAGACATTACCTGAAGATTTTGAGCTTCTTCTTCGTTTGCGGCTTGTGAATATCCCTTTACTGCGAAGTTGACTGGCACAGTTTTTATATCTGTTATATCAAGACCCAGACGCGTTTCTTTGTGATTCGGTTGCTGGTTTGTAGTAATAATAATTTTGTGGTCACGGCAAGTAAACGTCTTTATCGTTCAAAAATTATTTTATTAGCACAGAACTTCGTTCGTATAAAAAATCAAATCATCAACACAATATTAAATGAATCTTCACTTTCACTTTTATGATTAGAGTTTTGTTTTATTTAACACTTGAAATTGAAACTCGTTGAAGAAGTTACTTAAAAAAATTTATAAAATCGCAACAGACACTAGTAGGCACATCCGTTTCGTAAAACATTTAAAGATAAACTGAAAAAATACACCCGGTAAAATGTAATATGGATTGTCGTAATTTTAAAATTTCAAGTTCTATTATCTAGAATAGTATTCTTAAAATCATAAAATAAATTATTATGGAATTATGAATTTTATTCTTAAATTAAGAAGAGGATAGTAAATCTATGCACAAATTGTGGATTTATTCTTATATTAAGATTAGTACGCATGAATAATGATTTATTTATTAAATTTATATATTTAATTTGTATAAAACTATAATTAAATTTAGAATACTATGCACAATTCGAGATTCGTATAATTCGAAGATAGCTTATATATAGATATAATATTGAACTTATTATACTTGAATTAAAAATAAAGTTCACGATATAATTTTAACTATGATTAAATAATACATTAATACGTTGTGTATTTCATAATTTGCGTATTAAATATTTAATGTTCTTAAATATAAGTATATGTTGAATATGTATTTTCATTTGTCGTAGCGAAAGCAATACTCGCAATTTTTGCCAACTCATCTGATAATAAAATAGGGATCAAATAGTTCCGTCAAAAAATATGAAATGGGACAATTAATTCAGTTCAACGTGATATTACTTGTTTAAATCATTCACGCATAAATTTTATTCGTATTTCGTACTTCGAAATGAGGCTTATAATAAGAGATTTCAATTTATTGGGTGTCTTTTGTTTAATAAAATATTGATAACCCAATTCAGTAAATTGATTAATTATTTCAGAGGCATTAATTCATGAAGCAACTATTATTCTAACTTCACAAAATATCGCTAAACGTTGTATAAAAATTCACATGTTTTCGTAAAAATTACAGATTCTAGATGATTCATTGAACAGATATCATAAAATGTATTACCATACTTTACTAAACTTATGTAGGGTCATTAAAATGAGCGTCAGGGATGGCTCAAAAAAATGTTTGTAATCCTCGCGCCCTATAGGCAATAAGCAAACTTTTTTGTTTCGCCCTCCCTACCCAAGCAAAAAAATAGGTAGTGTTAAAAATATTCTTAAGGTGATAAAAATATTTAGATAAATATCGGACAATTTGGCGGAGGTTTTTTGGCGTAATGTTCGTAATTTAGGCCTAGGCAGATGCAAGAGTAGTTCTGGTGGGGTGTTTAAGCCCAATGATATCAAGAATTATTTTTGCTCTAGTTTAAACTCGGGCAGTTGTATACCGTCGATTTGTTCTCTAATGCGTCCTCTAATTCATTTTCGTTTTCAAATATTTCTCTCGAGGATTTACAGTCTGCCATTTGGAATGTTCAATCGGAATCTTCTGGTCTGGATACCGTCAATTTAAAATTCGTTAAGCGAGTTTTCCCTGTCGTCTCAAAATACTTGTTACATATCTTTAAGTAAAATAATCCCCATCCCAAAGATCAGTAATCCTTCAGAGGTATCCCATTTGCCGCCAATTAGCATTTTAAGTTCGCTTTCTAAAGCTTTCGAGATAGTTGTTAAAACTCAAATTCAATCACATCTAAATAGCAATAGTTTAATTGGTTTCTTCCAATCTGGGTTTAGAAAATTTCATAGCACTTCTACTGCGTTATTAAATGTATGTGATGATATTAGGCGTAATATGAATAATAGGGAATTGACTTCTTTAACTTTGATAGATTTTTCTAAGACCTTTGATTCTATGAATCACAGAATTCCTTTTAACAAACTCTTATGTCAGTTTAGATTTTCGGTTTCCGCTGCCAGATTAATTTTTAACTATCTCTCTAATCGTTCTCAGGCCCTCCCGGGGCGCAGTGGTTAAGCTACTGCATTTGGATCGGGAGGCACCGGGTTCGAATTCCAATCGGAGAGGGATGCAAAAGGGATTTTTCATCATCTGATTACGATCGGTGATGACGATGAACACATCTATGACCCCCTGTTGAAATACATACTCTTCACATGTGATGCTATCATCCTAAAAGAAAAAATACACATACAATCCAGTGGCCTAATCCCGACCCACTGGATATACATCAGGTGGCGGCATTTATCAGCGACATAATAAGACCTACATTACAGTTAAGAACCTCTAGGGACGCACAATAGACCTCAATGGTCGCTTGGGCTGCAAAGACACCCACCATTCATTAACAAAAAAATCGTTATCAGGCAGTTTTTTTCGACAATTCTTTGTCTGATTTCCTTCCTGTAATTTCCGGCGTTCCTCAGGGTTCAGTGCTGGGTCCTCTATTATTTCTATGTACATTAATGATATAAACTCTATTCGCATGACGTCCAAATTTATAGAAATAGTCGTTTAAATCAGGATTCTATTGATAGGAATATTTCTCTGATAAATGAAGACTTAAGTAATATCGCTAGTTGGTCGGTCTCTAATAGGCTCGTTTTAAATGCGAATAAATCTCAGTCGTTTATAATTTATAAAAAATCGTTAGACACCTCGTCCTTTCCTGGTATTTTCCTGCAGGGTTCGCTAATTAAGTATTCAAATACTGTTAGAGATTGAGGTTTAGTTATTAATAAAACTCTTTGTTGGGGTGACCATTTAGTTAATACATATTAGTAAGAGGGTCTTTGGTATGCTTAGTTGTTTGTATAAAGTAGTGGGATTTTCTGATAGTCAGTTTAAAAGAAAAAAGTGTTTCTGTCTTATCTTCTTCCTCATTTTATTTACGGTGTCATAGTTTTATTCGGTATGCCTCAGGAAAATATGAACGTTCTCCAAAGATGTTTCAATGCTTGTACTAGGTTTATTTTTGGTATTAGGAAATTCGATCATATTTCTGCCTACTCTAGCCTTGTTTTAGGATGCAGTTTATCCATTTTTGACGAATTTCGCGTTTGTCTTTTTATTTTTAAACTTCTCCACGATAAGAAGCCTTATTATCTTTATAGGAAGTTACTGTTTAGTAGGTTTCATTCCTCAAACTTCCGCCTGATTCCGGCCAAAAATTGTTGTAGGTCGCTAAACAAATCCTTTTACGTTAGGGGCGTTTCTCTTTGGCATTCAATTCCATTGGAAATTAAGAGATTAGGATCGGCCAAATTATTTAAGTCAAAATTTTTGGAGTGGCGTGATTGATGGGCAGTACGTTGTTTTTTTTTAAATTTATTTTTAATATTATTTCACCTCTTGCTGTACATTTTATTGTAAATGAGCTATTGCTTAAAATTTAAGAGGTTTTTCTGCCTAATGGAAGCAGCTTCATTATTTTTTTTTTTGATTTTCTTTTGTTCCGTTTACTATGTTTCCATCTGTGCTTTTCCTTTTACATAATACTAAATTATTGTTAAAGTACAATAAATAAATTGTTTTCGCAAATAAAATATAGGACATATTTTGGCGATGCACTCGGTTCAATGTTGAAATAGATTGAAGCTCATTACATAAATTCACTGCTTAGATGTCTTTATAGCCTTCATGAGTTAATGTTTTCTCAAGCTTAGTACACGATGCATACAGGTGCTGTGTTGTTACTTGTTGTAGGCTGTGAATGTCAAAAATAAATCAAAAAACTGACTCGAGATTTAACATCTGCTTAAATCTATCATTAACGGAGATAGCGGTATAAAGGACTGCAAAGTAAAAATGCACTTTAAATCTTTGCTGGGGGTTTTAAATGAAATTATCTTGCCCTTCATATGAAAATTGTTTTTTTTTAACCGATTCGAATTGGCTCTGGGTCAAATTCCGCAGGAAAGTCAATTTCTTCAGTAAGCTCAGAAGCATCTACTATCTCTCGCCCCTTAAGTTCTCTAAAAACAATTTCATATTCTGTAATTGTTGGATATCAGAATGAATATTTAAGTTTTTTTTCTTAGAACATTTTCCCTTTACACGAGAAGTTTTTTACCGCGAGGTAATGTTGCGATTACACGCAAAATGAATTTGTGATGCTACTTGTCTATGCATGTGTAAATTTGCTTTATTTTTTAATTGACGGACCTTATATTGAACTAATAACAAATATCATATATTACGGATATTATATTTTAGATTTTATTTGATAAAAAAATGGAAAAAAGTATAAAGGCCATATTTTTAGGCGCCCACAATAGTTCAGCGCCCTACGCTGCCGCGTAGTTCGCCTATATGGTAGAGCCACCCCTGATGGGCGTACACTTTCAAAAATATTCATTGTATATGCATCAAAAATGGGATACTTATGTATAACAAGGTCGCAGTGCGGGGTGGCTTGAACGCCCACATGGCCCTCAAGTAATAATATGTATAACAAGATGTTATAAATATTTCATTTTCATTTACATACTTACCAAAATAAGCGAAAATAACTATTAACATAAATATGTACGTGTAAAACAATATTTAAAAACATTAGATGGTAGTTTCGAACAATGGTTTATTGCTCTCAGGTGCAATGTATAGATATTATACCCTTACATTCTTTTGCATTATAGTTCTGATTCTATGTACAGTCAGAAACATTCAGATGTATACGGCAAATTAAAATCAACGAAACACTTTTTTTTTTTTTCTTACTTTTTTTATTTTAAAAATACATAAATATGAAGTAAATATGTATATGTGATAACATTATTGATAAAAAATAAAATTTTAAATATGATATCTTCTGTTTGGTTTTTAACTTTATCTTTAAATTTCCCTCTAAATATGAGCCGTATACATCTGAATGTTTCTGACTGTAAATAATATCTATATTTTTTCGATTGGAGGTATATAAGTCATCTTTTTCGGTGTTTCAATAATCGTGTATATTATTAAAAATTGATGAACTTAAGATTTAACCATTGCATTCGGCATAATAATCATAATAAATGTACTCGTACAAAAATATTCACAAATGGGTTGAATTCGAGAATAAATGCATTAAAATTATGCATATAAGAAAATAATGTTTCAAGAAATCAATTTTCTCAATTTTGATTCCCAAATTTTTGCTTGAATTGAGAATTATTACTGCACAATTTCATCAATTTTGTGAAAACTATAATTTGGTCTTATAATTCTGAAATCAAAATCAATAATCCAAAAAAAGAGATTAAATTATTTGAATTAATCATTTAACCATTATAATAAATTAAGTATATAAGTATCAATTTTCAAAAGCATGATTATGCAGAAAATTTCTCATTTCGATTAAAATTGTAATTATAATTCATGATATTGTGCGCTATATTCTTAAATTTTTATCAATTTAAAATTTGTGCATTTAAGAATAACCTATTCTTAATATTAGAATACCATTTCTCTCAGTGTAGAGGCTGTACATTAGTTTCAGCACCAAGTACACCATATCCGATGAAAAGGAGGAACCTGCCAGCAGTATCTTGGGTAGATGTGGAAATAGATTTTATGGGACCTTTGCCCAGTGGCGATTACATTTTTGTAATAGTAGATTATTTCAGCATGTACACCCTGCGCCATTGAAATGTTCGATTTCGATTATTTACTATTTCATGCAATTCTCTCATAGATTTTACCTCATTCGCTATTTTTTTTTTGTTTTTTTATTTTTCAGCATATTTCACGCCTTATTAGGTATTTAAAACCAAACTAAGGATGAAATATTCGTTCGGTTTCAATTAAGTAGTCAAAGAGTTAATTTTACAAAGTGTCGCTCTAAATTAAATGCTAACGAAAAAGCCAAAATTTTGCAAGCAAAGGCAAAAAGTACGCACATTCACAAATTACAAGAGTAATTTAGTGTAGCCAAACAGCAATTAGAAAGTTTTTAAGGCACTATTCCGAAAATCAAACGATAATTTGGCTCTGATGCAAAGAGGAGAACTTCTGTTTCAACAAACCGAATTTCAGATATTTAGATCTTAAGCAAAGGTTTGCTACGGCTTTGGAGCTGAGAATTTAGCTTCTAATAGCAACAACCGACACTATTTCAGTTCATATTATGAAAAGGAACTTGGTTTATATGCTTGTCGACCTGCGAGAAAATCATTACTGACAGCAAAAATGGCAGCTGCAAGCCTCAAATTCGCAATAGAATGAAAAAACTGAATGCCCAGAGACTGGCGTTGGTTCATATTCTCGGATAAATCCAAATTCAATATCTTTGGACACGATGTAAGGACAAGGGTTCGGCGTCGAAAAGGCAAACGGTATTTAACATAATGTATTTGACCGACAGTGAAAAATTCACCATATGTTATGGCCTGGAGAGCCATAACAGCCTTTGGAGTTTGATCACTATGCCTTCTGGATAGTTCAGGAAGCGGAGGAAAACATAAAAAAATTATAGAAACCTGAATCGTGACTATTGAGAACCCGACTCAATACATCGGTGTTCCACTCTTCCATGACGATTATTCTCCGTGAGTTATTGATGTTATTTGTGAAGTAAGAATGCTTAATTTTAATGTCTATTTTGTTTAGGTAGCCGAATTTAAAAATATCTTAGTGATTGAGTCGTTACCCTGGACAGGAAATAGTCCTGACCTCAATATTGTTGAAAATATTTGGTCCTTCATGGGAAAGAAGATTACAAATTACAAGCTGAAAAGTGCCAAAGAGCGGAAAAAACTTATAGAAAAAGTCTGGTTTGAAGAAATAACAATATATGTATTATTTAATCAAACTTTAGAATTCAATGCTGATCGGGTTTAAGGCCATCATAAAAGCCAAGGGCTGGGTTATTAATCATTGATTTTAAAAAGTTCAATTTCTCTCATAATATTTTGGTTGAGATGAATTATTTTATTTCTGATAATCCTTATTTTGAATAAAAATCACCATTGTCAACAAAAAACTCATTTTGAATTGAAAAAATTTTGTTAAAAACACTGTAAAGACATACCAAATTGTTACGAGGTAGGACGGTAATATTCCTTATCCGACGTTATGTAGGCCTAAAATGTCGGATTACCGTACTTTTTATTTGAATATATTCGGAATAGTGTAAAAATTGTTTTGATAATCAGAATCTATCATTTTTGCTATCTACTTTTGAAGCAAACGGTGGTATTTCCAAAATTTTCTTTAAAAATTCAAACCGAACATTTCAATGGCGCAGGGTGTATAAGGAGAATAACATATTAGTGCCACAAGCACAATAAACATGTTGAGAGACCTTTTCGCACGATTAGGATTTCCTGAATCAATTACTACTTATTAATTTAATGGTAATTAATGAAATTAAAGAATATTGTCTAGTCTAAACAACAACAAAATAGAGAAGTCGAAAGTCAAAATAAAAATATTTTAAAAAGATTAAAAATTAGTAAGACATTAAATCGTGATTGGAAGAAAGATTTGTTCGATTATCTTATGACGTACAACAGTACACCACATACCACAACGGGAAAAACACCGTCCGAGTTATTTTGCAGGCGTACACACTCAAGCAAGCAAAAATTCCGAAAAAATACCGAAAAATACGAAGTAAACTGCCGCAGCGAAATGGAAGACCTCATTAAATTTTTGTACTACAATAAGAAAACAAAAGGAATTTACATAATTTCATGTTATCCTTACGCGGAAAGGACCAATGCTAAGCGGCATTAATGCCGTTTTTTATTGGCGGCAATTTTAAAATTTGAATAAATTTCACAATATGAATGCTTATTTTATGCGTCGTTTTTTTAGAAATTTGAGATTTGTCTCAAATTAAGATCGAGGTCCACGGTGAAATTCATTTTCATATATAATTTAGTTCTATTAGTAACCAAAACACACCAATTATAATTCCACCAAAACAAATTTTTTTATAATTAACCGACCGGTTTCGATCATTAGTATGATCATTGACGAGGTATCGGTTGCAACTGACTTTTTATTTTATTTTTATTTCTTAACAACATAAATTTTATACAAAGATAACAATAAGTGTAATAAATAGAAATGTTATGCGTCGAAAAACAAGTACATAGGCAATTAACAATCAAATAATTCATAATCTGTTGCTACTACAACAACAAAAAGAAATGTACATATAAACAATTAAAACAAAAAAAAATAAAAAATAGAAAATAAAAATTTATAAAAATTTTAAAAATGTGTCTGAAAAATTCTTACATCTGTGTATGTACATATCTGCCTAAACTGAAGTGCGTCTGACTAAATTAAATAAATTTGATGAAATAGGTGGGTCTTCAATATTCATAAGTTTCCGTTGTTTCGCCACCTCATTGATGAAAATTGACTCATAAGCATCCAATTTCCACATTTGTTGGATTTTTTTTAAAGGCTTAGAATTTATTTTGTCGATGGTGTGGTTGTGTTCAATCATATGCCTTGCTACACTTGACTTATTTGCATGGCCTTTCTCTGTGGCTTTATAATGATCATTAAGCCGAACCATAAAAGGTCTCGAAGTTTGACCGATATACGCACTATCACAATCACTACATTTAACTTGATAAATGCCCGAAGATGTTTCCAATTTGTCTTTATCCTTATAACTACAAATCATTTGTTTAATATTAGAAGAACTTCTATTGACTATTTGTAGATTGAATTTTTTAAATAATTTATGTAGTCCATTAGTCAGATCTGGGTAAAACGGTAAACTAATCCGGCAAACTGACTCTCTAACTTCAGGCCTGAATGTGGTTAAAAATTCCCTCCTGGATTTAGCTCTATGTTTATTAATAATTTTTTGTAAGAATAATTTGTCGAATCCATTTATTTTGGCTGCGTTTTGAATATATGTATGTATATTCCTGGTGAAAATCGTCTTCTACCATAGGGATTTTATATAATCTATTAACCATTGAATGGAATGCTGCTCGTTTATGTTGGTTGCAGCTAAACGAATCAGCCGTGATGTATCTACTGGTACTAGTTGGCTTTCTATAAATACTAAAGTTCAAGAATCCATCGGTTTTCCGGAATATTCTTATGTCAAGAAACGGTAGAACCCCTTCATTTTCCAATTCACTAGTGAATTTAATAGAAGGGTACTGCGTATTCAATAATTGTATATATTCGTTTACTTGATCCCTCCTGACAATCGCAAAAATATCATCGACATATCTTAACCAAACTCTAGGCAAACGATTATTTTGTAACAACTGTTTTTCCAAATGGTACATAAACACATTACTTAAATAAGGTGCTAGTTTAGAACCCATTGAAACACCAAATGTTTGTTTATAGAAAAAACTTCGAAATTGGATGAAATTTTGCGCCATGCAAGTATTTGCAATTTTCTTGTATGCGATGACTTTTGCCAATGAAATGTCCTGTTCTAGAAGGTGATCCACCATGCAATCAATTGCTAAATCAACTGGTACGTTTGGGAACAATGCAGTGACGTCAAATGATACCATAACCTCATCACTACTAAGCATAGTATTTTGCAATTTATTTGTGAGTTCCAATGAATTTTGAATGGTTGTGCCAATATCGACTGGGTATTGCTTAAGTTCTTGTACAAGCCAATTAGCCATTTTCTCCGTAGGTGTTGAGATATTTGAGGCAATTGGGCGCATTTGTTGACCCGGTTTATGTATTTTAGGCAACGCATAAAGTTTAGAAACTTTTGGGTTTGGAACCGAAAAAATATACGTGAGGCTTGTCTTATTTAGCAGTTTAACCACTTGCGATGTTGTTTTCTTAGCTCCTGCAATCATCTCATTTAGTGGGTTCCGTACAGCACCACTTCTCCATGTATGTCTAATATAAGGACCTTCTCTCAACATATTTTCCACTCGTGTATCATATTCACACTTATCCAAGATGACAATTGAATTACCTTTATCTGCCTTAATGTATACCACATCCTTATCTCTCAATGACTTTAACACCTTTCTTAATTTGAAATGCTCCTGGTAGTTTGGTTTCGTACTGATAAACTACAAAAATACAATTCCCAACTTTTACGTACATATTGTATACTATGTACTACTCTAGGTAAGAACGTAATAATTTAGCGAATCATATTGACCAAATCTAAAATACTATTGAAAATAATAGCGGTATTTTGTTGAGAAAAATTTAAACAAATTTAGTAAGTTCACTAAATAGACCGTAAATAAATACACTTGAAAGGAGACCACCAACATAGGTTGACATACTGGTAATGCGGTCCAGATGGTGTGGCATGATTTGTCTTAGTTTATTTAGAAATTTATGGCATTTTCTATTAATGTTAACATACGATTAGGTATATGAAATTATAATTGAATTGTTTCTATACGGCAATGAAGGTTAATCTTGTTTTGTAACTTAGAAAACTGTTTTCAAATGCAATTGTAGGTTTACATGTCTATCGAGATAAGAAAACTATTCCTCTATATTTATTTAATAAAAGCTGGTTATTTTGTCGTATAGGTAAGTTCCAGTAGGAAAACAAGCTAAAAGGTACATTCTTGTTCCTGTATTTGTCCATAACGAATGAACAAACAATTAAATTCAAATTATGAACAGAAACATAATTTTAAAATTTAGAATGACCGACCAAACGGAGCAGTGGTTAAAGCTAGGGCGGTTGGATCGGGAGGTACCGGGTTCGAATCCCTATAGGGGCGGCATGCAAAAGGGACTTTTCATCATCTGATTACGATAGGTGACACATCTATGACCCCCCCTTGAGAGTGCGGAATCCATGGGCCGACCCACCTTTCATGTCAGTACTATAGGCTGGCATGAAGGTGGTATAAGGCTGGACAAGTTTTAAAACAACGTATTCACATAGCAGCATTGACGAGAGTCGTTCTTCCTCTTTTCCCAAAAATAAGGAAAACCATTCAAAACATATTTGGTGTTAACATCTGATGCGAGCCAAAATTGAATGCCAAATTTATTGGGTTTATTAGGCATATACTGCGTTAAACTACACCTGGCTTTGGTAGGAAATAATTGCTCGTCTACGGTTATATTTTGCCCAGGTTTATATCAAGCTTCACTGTTTTCATATTTCTGAAATTTAATGTGTAAATCGAAGAATCTACGTAAATTTTTCTCTAGCTATTGTTTTCCTAAAGATTTCAGGACCCCACTTTACTGACCATAAATACGACAATTTTATATTTTTAGCTTCGTAAAGTTCCACGGGCATATAAAATTCCAGTAAATGCAAGCATTTCCGATAATGATGTTGTCCAATCATTCTTCAAAACTCTGCAACCTTCTGCTTCTGTGCACATATTCTTATATGCATCATCATATTGTTGTTAATTATAAACGAAAATTCACTGATAGCATTATCTGTCATAATATTCCTTTTTGCGTAGCCTGTTGGCCCTTTCACATCCTTGGAAATATATGCAGATGGCGATCTTCCAGGAATACCCCCCTTTTTCAAATTTTGACCGCGCAGTTCCATCAACCGCAGTTTCGCTCTCCTGAAGGTGATTTCAGTTTCTTCATTAGAATCTGAAATAATTTGCATTCTACATGTTTTCTGGACATATTGATGATGTTTTCATTTTCATCATAGATCGTCGTTTCTTCATCGCTATCTTCAATTTCAGATGCCCCCTTTTAATGTGAAACGATGATGAGAAATGAGATTTTTTTTTTTTTTTTTAACAAATATTACAACTGAATACAATTTCATCTAGTAATTTATCTATATTAAATGATGTTAACTGTTTGAGGAGTATAACCTACCTATCGGTTAGCTCCAGGTTGGATACTTCATTAATTTATCTGTCCTAGTAATCTGTCTTCATCGACGTACATACTCCATTTTTAGATCCTTATGAAGGTTATCATTCCTTATGTACCATGGTGCGTTGACCATACTACGCAAGACTTTATTTTGAAAAGTTTGAATTACTTAACCACGTAACGTATACCATACGTCAATACAGGTTTCAATATCTGCCGATATAATAGCAGTTTATTATGTAATGTTAGCTCAGAGTTCCTTCCTATGAGCCAATACATTTTTCTAAATTTGATGTTTAACTCTTCTTTTTTCTTTTTAACATGCTCTTTCCACTTGAGTCAAGGGTCATTCCTAAATATTCTGCCGTGTTTGCATGTGGAATAGGTTGCGAATTCAGTCGAACAGGTAACCAATTAACATTTTTGTTGGTAAAGTTTATATGGACAGATTTAGTTTCGTTGAGTTGAAGGCGCCATTTCTTCGTCCAATTACTCAATGGATTAGCAGCGTTTTGCAATTTACTGGTTGACTCCTCTATGTTGTTTCCAGTTGCCAAGATTGCAGTATCATCGGCAAATGTTGCAATACTTGTTTCTTTTGTGCTTGGCACGTCTCGCGTATAAATTATATATAGTATCGGCCCCAGAACACTCCCTTGTGGAACTCCAGCCGATATTTTCTTTAATTCGGAGTATTCCTCTTCATGTTTTCAAAACTGCTTCGGCAGATCTCTGTGTCGTTTATATTCCAGGCCTCGGTTCCATACTTTGTCAAAGGCTCTGACAAAGTGTCTCTCTATAAATCCAAATTGGTGAGGAGGAATGAGTTTTCTGACTTCTATTACTGATTTTAATCTCTTGAGTAGTAACTTTTCAAATAATTTTGAAATTATAGGAAGTAGGGAAATCGGCCTGTACGATGTTTTCTTGTTTGGCGGCTTGTTAGGTTTTATAATCATTATCACCTCTGCCACTTTCCACTGATATGGAGCGTATTTTAATCTGAACGCTGCATTGATTACTTGCAGTAATTTTCGTACTCCTTTTTCTGGGAGAGTTTTAACTATAAGTCCAGTGATTAGGTCATAACCAGGGGATTTTTTTGAGCTTAAGTTGTTTTTAATTTCATCTTTTAGCTCTTGTAGTGTTACAGGTCTTATGTTTAGGTTATCCACTTTATTTACTGAAATTATATTTTCTTTAGCTGTTTGCCTTGGAAGGGGTTGAAATGCGTTTTCAAGATAGTCTGCAAACAATGCAGCTTTTTCTTTGGCACTTCTAGCCGAAGTTCCATCGTCATTCTTGATAGGAGCTATTTGTACTTTAGGCCTTTTAAGACCTTTAGTTGCTTTCCAAAGGGAATAATTAGTGTCTTTGTTGCCAGAAATGCCAGCCAGGAATTCATTAAAAGATTTGTTCTTGACTTCTTTGATAAGCATTTTTAATTTGATGCTTAAATAATTAAGTCGTGATTTGCTTTGAGGTGCTCGATTCCTCTGCCAGATTTTTCGAGCTTTCCGTTTTTCTCTAACCAGATCTCTCACGTCTACTGGATAGTTGATGTGACTTTCCGTTTGATTACAAGTAGGAGGAGTACTCTGCCACGCTGCTTGCAGAATACTGTTGTTCAGCAGCTCCAATTGAACCTCAAGTTCTGCCGGAGTTTTAATTGGCACTTGTAGTTCAGTATTGTCTTCGACTATTTTCCGGAAGAGATCCTGTTTATTTTCCTGGCGTATAATACGTAGTTTACAGATATCCCTTTTGTTACAAAGAAATCTATCAAGTCTGGTATCTTATTTGTGTCCGCTGGCCAATATGTTGGTTTACTTCCAGACAGGAACTCGCAGTTAATTGCCCGACCATCGGGGTGATTGCAATAATTCGGTGAATAAGCGTAAACAATTTTTTTTGAATATGGGTTAACTCCAACGTGTCCAACATTGCAATAGTGCACTTGTTTTAATTAAACCAAACAGGAAATATTGGAGGGGGAATTATGGAATTTTCTTTACGAAAATTGTATAAAAACTATTTTCTGTTGGGGGGTTCTTCTTTTGTCGGTTTTCATTTTTGTTGGAAATACTTTTTTTTGAGATTTATTTTAGACGTTTAATTGTGTTTTGCTTAAAAAAATAAAAGGAGTAATTAGTACATATAAAAATAAAAATCAAACATTTTTTATTATTGGTTGGATATTTGTTGGCAGCCTCGCAAGAGGCGGCAAGAGAATACATGGTGTTAACCACCATACCCGCTTTTCTGCCAACAACGTCCACCAGTCCAAATAAAAAAAAAAAAAATTAATTAACACCTAACGACCAATGGCATTAACGATCGCAGCCCAGAGGTTAATTTTCTTTTAACAAAGCATGGAGTAGCCTTATGCTACCCTAAGCTAATTAATATTGTTTTCACCATTTCCTGCCTAGTTGCAATTGGCAGCTCACGATTTGGGAGCTTTAGCCCTACCATAAATTCAATCGATTAGTACTAATTTAGAGCAATTAGCTCATACTTCCCTCAACACATGCGGCTAACAAGATCTTACTTGTGAGTACCATTACCCACGCTGATACTCAATCAAGCAAGTGAAATAAAATTTCGATGTAACAAGTGGAAGCCGGCTTTCAGCCTAACTCCACCTGTTACACGACAGAGTTTAGTTTTTTAGAGTAAGAGTAGCTATCACGCAATGGCTTTCTTTACTTCTTCTCAAGATTTTTAATGATTCGCATTTAACTGGTTTTCAAAATTTCAATTGTGCTAGCATAAAATTAAAAACAAAAGTGCGGCAATCTTAGACCGCATCCCCAGTGAAATACTTTTACTTCGGTCTAAAAAGACCAAAGTATTGAAATCCTGTCAAAAATGACGAAAAATTTGGTTGGTCCAAAACCACTTTTCTCGACGTTTTGAAAGTCCCTGAGTCTGAAAATGCAAAAAAAAAAAAAATGTCCGTCCGTCTGTCTGGATGTCTGGATGTCTGGATGTCTGGATGTCTGGATGTCTGGATGTCTGTGTGTCTGGACCCATGGTATCTCGAGAACGGCTTGTCCGATTTGGATTTTTTTTCGGCAATCTGTTTCTATGGACAAGGCGGAGATTTGAAAAGCTTTTGGAGACTGTACGTCAAGGGGGTGGGGTACCTGCCATACGAATTGACCCAAAATATCTGCTTTTAATATTTACGATTTTTTTATATATGCTTATTTGATTATTGAATTGGGCATTGAATTGGGAATTGATTTGAAGGTTAAATTAGGGGTCAATTTGCGCGTTGAGTGGAAGTTGAGTTGGAGTTGAGTTGGAGTTGAGTTGGGGTTGGATATGGATGTAGTGAATAGTTAACAAATTTTTTATATGATGGAACTTGCCTATTTATCAACCGATTATTATGAAATTTGACATGTGTGTTGGAAATGGGATTCCAAAATGAGTTTTGGATGAAGTTCTGGAATATGGCCAAGTAGGATGGAACTTGCCCATTTCTCAACCGATTACGATGAAATTCGACATTTGTATTGGAAATGGGATTCTAAAATGTTTTTTGGATGAAGTTCTGGGATTTTAAAACGATTTCTGGATGAAGTTCTGGAATATGGCCAAGTATGATGGAACTTGCCTATTTCTCAACCGATTATTAAGAAATTCAATGTGCATGTTAGAAATGGGATTATAAAATTAGTTTTGGATGAAGTTCTAGAATATGGTCAAGTAGGATGGAACTTGACCATTTCTCAACCGGTTACGATGAAATTCAACATTTGTATTGGAAATGGGATTCTAAAAATTGTTTGGATGAAGTTCTGGGATTTTAAAACGATTTTTGGTTGAAGTTCTGAAATATGGCCAAGTATGATGGAACTTGTCCATTTCTCAACCAATTATAATGGAATTCGACATGTGTATTGGAAATGGGAATCTAAAATGAGTTTTGGATGAAGTTCTGGTATATGGCCAAGTATGTTGGAACTTGGCTATTATTCAACCGATTATGATGAAATTTGACATATTTATTCGAATTGTGAATCTGAAATGAATTTTGGACGAAGTTCAGGAATATGGCCAAGCATGATGGAACTTGGCTATTTCTTAACCGATTATGATGAAATTTGATATGTGTGTTGGAAATGTGATTATAAAATGATTTTTTGATAAAGCTTTGGAATATGGCTTTGTAGGATGGAACTTAGTTATTCCTTACCCGTTTGTTACGAAATTTGACATGTGCGTTATAAATGGGATTCTAAAATGAGTTTTTGGATAAATTTCTGGAATATGGTCAGTTAAACGGTTAGAAGTATCAGTATAATTTGTTATACTACTTTCGGTATAAAGTTCTAGAATACGATTTTTCGTTTTAAATTGGATGCCTGTACCCATGTTACTGAAGCTTTTGACCTGTTTGGCTGTTGTTGTATAAGTAAATATATGTTGGTTAAAATAGAAATCAATAATGTCAAAATTGTCACACCAACTTTATGACATTATTGAAGATACCAAAGACCGAAGTTCTGATCACCTCGTGAGGTTTCAGCCCTTTATATTTTTTGTTTTGCATTTTCAGACTCAGGGACTTTCAAAACGTCGAGAAAAGTGGTTTTGGACCAACCAAATTTTTCGTCATTTTTGACAGGATTTCAATACTTTGGTCTTTTTAGACCGAAGTAATTTATTTGTAGCCTCGTTTTGTGGTACGATATACTATCGAAAGTCAACAGTGTTTCGAAATTAATGCAAAATCCAAAATTGAATGTGTTAGCGTGTCTTAGCGCGTTGGAAGAGCTGCTTGAATTTTTAAGAAGTTACCGAACTGATTCATGTTTCCTGAAACTAATCGAGGAAGCCAAAGTAATTGGTGAAGTCATAGAAATTGAATGTCAGTTTATGTTTCGATTATGAATCCGAAGATCAACTTATCTTAGACCCACAACATAATTTCAAA